>CM035236.1:54195113-55395113 GCA_020226215.1 Sindora glabra | reverse complement strand
TATGATAAAACAAGGTTTTCTAAATTAAGATCAAATCTTTTAAAATATGAAAATATAATATTTTGTAATTATTTTAAATATAATATTTTAGTATATAATATCAAAGAAATTATATTTTTCACAAGATTCATCTAGTATTTTGAATTATACAAGAATAAAATTTTCTAAATCACCTCAAAACATAAAAAATTATAAGAAATATTATTTCAGAAATGCTACTAGTAGGATTACTTATTATTTTATAGCATAAAATATTAGTTTTCCAAACCTATCTCATATTTCCAAAATCTTGTAGAATAAGGTTTTCCAAAATAAATAACTCTTATAGAACATATTATTATATCATATTCGAAGATGATATTCCTATGTTATTTAAACATTTTACAACATAAATCATATCTTCCTCAGTTATCATCACCCATCTTAATTATCCACAAAATGAGTTTCCAGGATTCTTACATAAATTAGCTATAAAAGTGGAATAAAATACCTATTTATATTTGAATCTTTTATTTTAACACTTCATAGCATAAAAGTATCATTTTTCAAAAACATAGTCATTTTTCTCAAAATATATAAAAATGAGATTTCTTGAGTTAAACCTTAAATCATCATAAAAATTAGAACTTTATGATATAGGATCGTTCATCATCATTAGAAGTACCTTGCCTGAGCTCACCAGATTGCTAGTAAATGAAGAAGAACCTTTGATCTTATTATTGTTGTTCAGCGGCGTACCTTGTAGCCTCTCCACACTTGTAGTAGTTAGAGGCAGACACTGCACATAAGAGAAATTACTGAGAGCTTACCAAAAAAATCTTTCATAGAGAAGCTTCCAAATTGAACTATTATATGAAAAGCTCAGTTTGTGACTGTCCTCTGTGTAACCTCACTCACCACCAACAACAATAGCAACAAGATGCAAATTGTGATGGCAACACATGATCAACCAAGAAGAAGAAAATTTACATTTGAAATAAAGAAAAAGTAAAGAGAGAGGAGAGAAAGGGAAAAGTAGTGGGGAGGAAAAGAAAGACAAAGAAGGAGCTATGCTATTGTGTCGAAGAGAGGGGAACCAAATTTAATAAATTCTAGAGAGAGAGAGCTAACTTTTATCAATAACTAAGGAAAGGAGAAAAATTAGAAAAATTAACAAGGAGATATAACAAAAAAATGAAATAAAAAGGAAAAGGGGTTGAAATAAAAAATGAGTGTGTGTGTGTGTGTGTGTATCATGACATCACAAAAAAGGTAAGAGGAGAGAGAAAAGTTGACATAGAGCAAGGAGAAATGATACCATACTCCTTACCTACTATAAACTCAAATTCTACTTCAAATCTCATCCTTCCATTCAATTGAAATTTGATTCTAACCATTTACAAAATTTAAAAGTTTATTTTCATAAAACCAATTTTATTTAATATTTCAATTTAATTACTTTTAATCTTTCTCCAATACATATATAACTATATATTTCTCGACTTATGAGAAATTTCTTATAAAAACATTTTGAACTAAAATTAATAATGGCCATATAAAAAATAAATAAATTTTAAATAATGTCATAGGTATCATCTCCAATATTCTAGAATCTTTAGTTTGAGAAATAAATTTAAAATTAATATTAATTAAATAAATAAATAAGTATTCACACATCTTAAAATTTATACAATTTTAATTTTAAACTTAGGATATTACAAATTTGCTCTATTAACCAATTAAGAATGTTATGGTTGATTATTGGTCGTATAATTCAACTTCGAATGTGTTGAAACTTGTTAGTAACAATGTGATTAATTCCATTGAATTTGTGTTGATGAATAAACATGTACAATTAATTTTTTTTAAAACCATTCATTTTTGTGGCATTCAATATGGTTGTTCATGTTTTGTATCAAATACTTTATATTTTTGTTATTTTTTAAAAGAATAATATTCAAGCTACCATTCTTTTCAATTTAGTTGAATTCTTTCATGGAAATGTGGTAGAGGGATTTTTTTACACCTTAAAACTTTTAATGTCATTTAGAACAATACTAAATGGCAAACTACTCGGCATGGTTTTCACATCATTTTCTCTCCAAGCACTATTCTGACCAAAATATCAAGTTCTATTCCTTTTAATGGTTCAATTGCATTCCTCTCTTGGAAGTAATGCCTAGGCATCCCACACTATTTGATAGGTATGTTTTATTAATTTTTATAGTATTTTCATAAGAAATTTGAATAAAATCTAATATTATGTTATGAAATATATACATATGTTATTAGAGAAATCATCCAAGTCTCCTTTGTGTAAGATGCCATTATTAATGGTAAACCAATGTATTGCGTTACGGTTACTTTTGAAGAAAACATGTGAGTTTTGTTTTTATTTGTAATGGTGAATTTTTTTTTTAGTTTGAAATATGTGTATGCTAATTTAGATTTTTTATTCCTTTTATTTTAGGGGTTGCTTGATAAAGTGCTACTTTGGAATTTTCAAGCTTATCATATTTTAAACCACATGAAGTATAATTATGATTCTCATAATTTGATGATTTTCCAATTTGCTCAAACCAAGATATTTGGTTATAAGTGACTCCTAATTTGTTTTCCAAGTTTCTTTCCATTATGAATTATATTTAATAGTTTGTTTATTACTTTTTAGCCACTAAGCACTTAAGATAAGTTAGGAATATCTCTCATGTTGTTCTCAACCTTTTTGCTTGACTTACTAAGAAGTTACAAAATCAATGAGCTGTAACCATTGTATTTTAGTTCTTTTCAAAATTACTTCTTTTATCCATTTAATGCAGAGTTGTCTAATTTTTTACCACTTTTATCTTATTTCTTAATCAGAGTGATTATGTACTTTGCTTTATCGATTATCAATTTTTCAATCTAGTGGACTCCAATTGCTAAGTTTGATCCAAAAAGCCTATTTTTTATTATTACATGTAGTCAGGTAACTATTCATATCCAAAATCATTTATTTCCTTGCATTTTTTGCTAAAATGTTATAATAATCTCATCAAATGATATCTAGTATTTTTGTAGTTGTGCCTTTGTATTACTAATGCCAAAATTCTCAAGGTAGACACATATTCTTTTTTATTTTATGACTCTTGCATGAAGTGCAAATGCAAGGTTGAATGCCAGAATGGTGGGTTGTATTATGGTTATTGTTATATTCCTTTGCCATATTCTTATCCTAAGTAAGTAGTTTAATAGTTTTGATAAAATTATGACTTAATTGAATATATATTTTTATAATAGATATCATTATTTTTTCAAATTAAAGAAGATTGCATTCTTTTTAATTTTTCAAGCATCTTCTAAATGTTTTTATTAGTGATGAGGAAATAATTGCACAATTTCTTCTAATTGATGATGATATTTAGAAGTTTGTTAAGGTAGGCTACAAGGAATTGAAACAATGAGTTTTTAATGTAAGTAATGTAACTCCCTTACTCATCAACGCCTTATTCCTCATTTAATAGATAATTAACGCATACTAATTTGCCTTCTATTCCAAACCAATTCAGAATATCGCAAATTTCTGTATCTCATACAACATGAGCAAGAGACATATAATTATACAAAAAGAGTTCAACTTACAATTCGTACATCCATCATATACAATATCACCAACTATGTAACCATTTTTTTTTCTTTTACATTTACAACCTCAAAACATCAGTGAACTTTATCATGAGAGCCTTTGGAAGCATCACCTGGAATGGTTAGTAACAATACAGAAAAATATAAGAAACAAAGTTTCTCAGTAGCTAGCTATTGCCATAAAAATACATCAAGCCATTCCAAATCCTTAAGCAACAAAAACATGCGTTTCAAAATCAATTAATCATTTATCATCATATTCAATACCATACCATTGTAAGAAATATGCACTGCACACAGCAATCATCAAGCCCATTCAAGGACTTATATCAATATCTAGATGGCCATCACAGATAATCGTACCTAGGCCTTACACAGCAATTCACTGTCTTCCCGGGGTTCTCGAGCCAAAGGCCTAACACAGTATCACACTGTCTTCCCGAGGTTTCTGGCCATAGGTACCGCATACAACAATTGCACTATTAACCTCGAGGATCTCAAGCCATAGGCTAAACACAGTATTCTATTGTCTTCCCGGAATGCGTGCACAACAATTTCATACACATTCCATACAATGGCATAAAATACAGAAAATCATGTAAATAGAAAACAGCTTAAGGATAAAGCTAGCTACCTTTTACAAGCTCCCAATGTGATGTTTCCTTTGCCCTCACTAAAACTCCTTTATAACTTCCCTTGTCTTTCCAATTCGTCACTTCTTAGTCTATACAAATACACATATGAGCATTAGAAAAGGTTCCAAAGGCAAAACCATGCAAATCCTGAAGAAATCAAGCCAAAAAGTTCACTTAACAAAGAACACGGGGGTCCCATACCCCGTGTTCAGGGCCGTGTTTCTTACTGGATCACTTCGAGGCTTTACTGGGTTACTCGACAAAGAACACGGGGGTGAACACGGGCCGTGTTCTACCTCGTGTACCTTACTGCCCTTCAGTTCTGAAATAAACAGGAGGAGTGTTGCACCCCGTGTAGCACACTGATCAGCTTCGACGAAGAACACGGGGTACAACACGGGCCGTGTTCTACCCCGTGTACATCACTGATCCTCCGAAAACACATTAAACAGCAAAAACTCCTTCCTTCCTTCTTTTTCATATTCATAGTTTTGGCTTCCCAAAAGGGAAAATGCACACAAACACTTTCACAATTCAAAGTTTCATCTTCCATAGGCTTTATAGTTCATGAAAATTATTCTAACTTCATCAATTTAGCCAAGTTCCAAACATATCATGCCAATACTACACATGCACCATTATGCCTCTAAAACTCAAATGTGTACATCATGTTTCTTGCTGTTTTTACACCAAACCAAAGCCATAGATCAGCATAACAACATCCAAAACACCATTAAATATATTCAAATCATCCTAAACTCCATGTTCAATCACCCTTGACCACACCAACCTCAAGATTTCAAGAAACTAAGAAGAGTACATTAAAGAGCTCTTAGAGGAGAACATTTTTACCTCTTAGTGCAACTTGAAAATCCTCACTTGGAGCTCCCCAAACTTAATCAAACTTGAGCTTTTCCTCAATCTAAGCACATCAATGGATATAGCTTGATGAGAAGAACAACTTTCCCTTCTACACCTTAACTTGAATCTAAGTATTTTTGGGTGAAAAAGTTAAGATAAACTTTCTCTCTCTTCCTTCTCTCTCTCACACGTCTTAAGCTTCTTTCATGGAGATTTCTGCAGCTTTTGGAGAAATGGAGAAGAGGGTGGGGTTTTCATGAAGCTTCTAAGGGCATTTTGGTCCTTTTTGAGATTTCCAAGGGTATTTTAGTCCTTTTTCACCAATTAGTAAGGCTATTCTTGCCAATATTTTTCTAATAATGACACTTGTCATGAGTCTATTGGTCACACTAATTAAAATCACATATTACACCCGAAAATCTTGGTTATTCATATTAGATCCCAAATTCTTGATTATTTTTACTTTAACCACACCCGATTCTGCACTTTTGCAATTTAGTCCGTAGGGTTTCTGTCTGTTTAAAATTCCTTACACTGTCAGACTTAGACAACTTCCCCTTTTTGGGTTTTCTAACCTCCTCTGATCATTTATACTGCTTATGAAAATAAATTCTTTTCCCTACTATCCTTTTCCTTCAAAATTTTGTTTACCTTACACTTAATTCCTTTCAACTTAAAATTCACCCACCAAGCTAATTCAAACGTGCTCTTTGCTTCTACGACCTTAGAATTTAGAGATTCAAATAATAAAATTGAAAATTCGGGACATTACAACTCTACCCCCCTTAAAAGAATTTTGTCCTCAAAATTCAAGATATGTACCTTAAGTAAAGAGATGCGAATATCGATTTCTCATATCTTCCTCAGTTTCCCAGGTTGCCTCCTCCTCTGTCATGTTTGTCCATAATACTTTCACTAAAGGAATACTTTTATTCCTTAGTTGCTTCACCTGTACATCCAAGATTCTTTCTGGTTCTAAAGTGAATGATAAGTTTTCATGTATTCTCAATCCTTTATAATTTATGACATGTGTGGGATCCAGATGATACTTTTTCAACTAAGAAACATGAAACACATCATGCAATTGTGACAATTCAGGAGGCAAGGCAATCCTATACGCTAATGGTCCCACTCTCTCAATGATCTGAAATGGACCAACATACCTGGGATGAAGTTTCTTAACTCTGAGTGATCTACCTATACCCGTAACTGGAGTTACTCTGAGAAAGACATGATCATCCACCTCAAATTCTAGGGGTCGTCTTCTCTTATCTGCATAACTTTTTTGACGACTTTGTGCTGTTAGTAATCTTTCCCTGATAAACTTTATCTGTTGAGTGGTTTGATCTACTAGTTCTGGCCCCAAGATAGTTCTTTCATTCAGTTCTACCTAACATAACGGAGATCTGCACTTCCTACCATACAAAGCTTCATATGGTGCCATTTGTATGCTAGAATGAAAACTATTATTATAAGCAAATTCAGCTAATGGCAAAAATGAATCCCAATTCCCTTTCATTTCTAGCACACAAGATCTTAACATATCTTCTAACGTCTGAATGGTTCTTTTTGTTTGTCCATCGGTTTGCGGGTGGTACGCAGTACTAAATCTTAACTTCGTGCCCAATGCTTCCTGCAAAGCTCTTTAAAATCTAGAAGTGAATCTAGGATCTCTATCAGATACAATACTATTAGGTACCCCTGAAGTCTAACAATTTCATTAATATAAATTCTAGCTAACTTATCTAAAGAATACGTAATCTTAATAGCCAAGAAATGAGCAGATTTTGTAAGCTTATCTACAATCACCCAGATACTATCATTCCCAGAAGATGATCTTGGAAGTCCTGTAATAAAATCCATAGCTATACTGTCCCACTTCCATTCAAGAATATCTAAAGGATGCAATAATCCAGCTGGTCTTTGATGTTCTATTTTGACTCTTTGACATGTCAAACACTTTGATACAAATTGGGTGACATCAGATTTCATTCCCGGCCACCAAAAATTTTTCTTTAAATCTTGATACATCTTAACAACTCCAAGATGAATGGTATATCTACTTTTGTGAGCCTCTTCCATAATTTCTTCCCTTAGGCCGTCATCATCAGGTATATAAACTCTATTTTTGAATCTAAGTAATCCATCTTCAGACATGCTAAAATCCTTGGCTTCTTCTTGCCCCAATTATTCCATCCTCCTTTTAGCCAGAACATCTTTTTCTAAAGCTTCCCTAATTCTCTCTTCCAAGTTACTAACAATTCTAACTTCACTAACCATCAACGCCCTAGATTTTTCAGATACACTGAGATTTAAGTCTCCGATTCTTTCAATCAATTTATACTCTTCCACCATCATTGACGCCATATGTATGGATTTTCTACTAAGTGCATCCGCCACCACATTTGCTTTTCCTGGATGGTATTTAAGAGTAAAGTCATAATCCTTAAGAAATTCTAACCATCTTCTCTGTCTCATATTCAACTCTTTCTGATCAAAAAGATATTTGAGGCTTTTATGGTCTGTAAACACCTCAAACTGTGTACCATACAAATAATGCCTCCAAATCTTTAATGCAAATACAACAGTTGCTAACTCTAAATCATGGGTAGGATAATTTTCTTCATGAGGTCTCAACTGTCTGGATGCATAAGCAACTACTTTACCTTCCTGCATCAACACACATCCTAATCCTTTTCTAGAGGCATCACTGTAAATCGTAAACAACTTACTAGAATCAGGAATTACTAATACTGGGGCAGAAGTCAATCTGTTTTTCAGCTCTTGAAAACTTTGCTCACATTTATCTGTCCACACAAATGGTTGTTCCTTCCTTGTTAATCTGGTTAACGGCAAGGCTAACTGAGAGAAACCTTGGATAAAACGCCTATAGTATCCTACCAAGCCATGAAAACTCCTTATTTCTTTCACCGTTCTAGGCGTTTCCCACTCCAGTACCGCTTCCACTTTATGTGGATCAACAGACACTCCATCTTTAGACACTACGTGCCCCAAAAATTTGACTTCAGGCAACCAAAATTCACATTTACTCAACTTTGCATATAGTCTCTTTTCTCTCAAAGTTTGCAAGACTATATGTAAATGAGTTTCATGTTCTTCCAATGTCTTAGAATAAATGAGTATATCATCTATAAATACAACTACAAATTGATCTAGATATGGTCTGAAAATTCTATTCATGTAATCTATAAAAATAGCTGGTGCATTTGTTAATCCAAAAGGCATAACCAGAAACTCATAATGACCATATCTAGTTCTAAATGCAGCTTTCGGTACATCTTCATTTTTAACTTTCAATTGGTGGTATCCAGATTTTAAATCAATTTTTGAGAAAACAGTAGCACCCACCAATTGATCTAACAAATCATCTATTCTAGGCAAAGGATATTTATTTTTAATTGTCACCTTGTTTAGCTGCCTGTAGTCAATACACAACCTTAAACTCTCATCCTTTTTCTTAACAAACAAAACTGGTGCACCCCAGGGAGATACACTAGGTCGAATGAATCCTTTTTCTAATAACTCTTCTATCTGCTTCTTGAGTTCTACTAACTCTGCTGGAGCCATTCTGTATGGAGTCTTGGAAATTGGGGTCAAACCCGGTACAAGGTTAATTGCAAATTCCACTTCTCTATCAGGGGGTAGTCCACGAAAATCCTTAGGGAATACATCAGCATACTCCCTAACTACAGGTATTTTCCCTATATCTTCATCACACTCAGCTTGTGCAGCAAAGAAAATCATAAACCCTTTAGCATCACTTTCCAGACTACTCTCTGCACGGGTATAGTTTAGGAACATATTGTCCATAGACAACACAAAACAAGATACTTCCATATCCACAGGCATATTAGTACATACAGATACAGTCTTACTAGAACAATTAAGCACAGCACGATTGGTGGATAACCAATCCATATCAATAATTACATCAATATCATGCAACGGTAGGCATATCAAATCAAGGACACTGCATGTACTCTCATACTGTATCACACAATTCAAACACGCATCTGAGGTCACAACTCGGTTTCCTGTGGGGGTATTCACAACCATATGATATGTCAATGTCTCAGGAATCAGGTTCAAACGTCCCACACATTCATAAGAAATAAAGGAATGAGTAGCACCTGAATCAACATAGCATTTACTAGAGAACCACATAATGTTATTATACCTTGGATGAGTTCAGGTGATTTTCTGGCCTCTTCCTTGGATAAGGCAAATACTCGGCCCTGGGTTGGGGGTCTTCCTTGACCACCACTTGATCTTGACTGGTTAAGTCTAGATGACACAGCTGGGCGTGATCCTGAAGAAGACTCTTCTTTCCCAGATCTACAATATCTAGCTATATGTCCTGGTTTCTTACAATTATAGCATACTTTCACAGGACAAGGTTCATTACCATGAAATTTACCACATAAGTTACATGGCCTATTACTAACAAAAGATTGAGGAGGAGATTGAATTGGAGGCCTAAAAGCGAGGGATTGACTCCTGGAAGGTGGATTGAAAGTTCGTGGCCTTCTATCACTCCAACTCTTACCCTTACCCTTTTGACATTTGCCACTAAATCTTTTCTTAGATGCATCACCTTCTAAGGATTTCTTCTTTTTCAAAGCAGCATCGATGGCTCTAATGGCGCTTACCAATTCTGGATAACTTCTAATTCTTTGGCCGGTGATAGAAATGGCTATTTCTGGTTTAATAGCTCTTTCTAATCTCATCCACTTCCATGCCTCATTATAATGATCCCTCAAATATCTAGAGAATTTAGACATCTCCTCAAATTTGGTTAAAAACTCTTCTGTGTCCATATCCTCAGTTTGCTGCAAATCTAAAAATTCGCACTCCTTCTGGTCCCAAATTATTTCGGGCAAGTATTGTTCATAAAAGGCTGCAGTAAAATTTTCCCAATTCAAGGGCTATTCTCTATTCAACATCATCTGTTTAGTACTTTCCCACCAATACTCCACCTCCTCCCGTAGCTGGAAAGTAGCTAACTGCACTTTTTGTTCAGAATTGCAAGGCACTAGGCCAAAGATCTTCTGGATTTCTCTGATCCAGTTTTCTGCTCCATTGGGACCAATTTTCCCATTAAAGGTGGGAGGGTTCATTTTTCTAAATTGGTTCACCAACTTGGCTAATTTATTAGCCTGCACCTCCTCCGCAGTTTGAGTGGGTCCAATCTCTTAGGGTTGATGTTGTTGATCCCCTTGATCAAACCTTTGCTCAAGCCTTTGTAACACTTGAGCTATAACAGCCATGGCATGAGCCATCTCATCATTCCCTCCTTCACCTGAATCTTTTCTTTTTCTACCTCTACCAGCCATGCTTATCTGAAATTTCCAATATTAACACACTTCCATTTACGCAACAACCAACTCCAATTAATAAAATAGATATTCTCACATATACAACAAGGCCCTAAAACATGCTCTGATACTAAAATGTAATTCCTTTACTCATCAACGCCTTATTCCTCATTTAATAGATAATTAACGGATACTAATTTGCCTTTTACTCCAAACCAATTCAGAATATCACAAATTTCTGTATCTCATACAACATGAGCAAGAGACATATAATTATACAAAAAGAGTTCAACTTACAATTCGTACATCCATCATATACAATATCACCAACTATGTAACCATTTTTTTTTCTTTTACATTTACAACCTCAAAACATCAGTGAACTTTATCATGAGAGCCTTTGGAAGCATCACCTGGAATGGTTAGTAACAATACAGAAAAACATAAGAAACAAAGTTTCTCAGTAGCTAGCTATTGCCATAAAAATACATCAAGCCATTCCAAATCCTTAAGCAACAAAAACATGCGTTTCAAAATCAATTAATCATTTATCATCATATTCAATACCATACCATTGTAAGAAATATGCACTGCACACAGCAATCATCAAGCCCATTCAAGGACTTATATCAATATCTAGATGGCCATCACAGATAATCGTACCTGGGCCTCACACAGCAATTCACTGTCTTCCCGGGGTTCTCGAGCCAAAGGCCTAACACAGTATCACACTGTCTTCCCGAGGTTTCTGGCCATAGGTACCGCATACAACAATTGCACTATTATCCTCGAGGATCTCGAGCCATAGGCCAAACACAGTATTCTATTGTCTTCCCGGAATGCGTGCACAACAATTTCATATACATTCCATACAATGACATAAAATACAGAAAATCATGTAAATAGAAAACAGCTTAAGGATAAAGCTAGCTACCTTTTACAAGCTCCCAATGTGATATTTCCTTTGCCCTCACTAAAACTCCTTTATCACTTCCCTTGTCTTTCCAATTCGTCACTCCTTAGTCTATACAAATACACATATGAGCATTAGAAAAGGTTCCAAAGGCAAAACCATGCAAATCCTGAAGAAATCAAGCCAAAAAGTTCACTTAACAAAGAACACGGGGGTCCCATACCCCGTGTTCAGGGCCGTGTTTCTTACTGGATCACTTCGAGGCTTCACTGGGTTACTCGACAAAGAACACGGGGGTGAACACGGGCCGTGTTCTACCCCGTGTACCTTACTGCCCTTCAGTTCTGAAATAAACACGGGGAGTGTTGCACCCCGTGTAGCACACTGATCAGCTTTGACGAAGAACACGGGGTACAACACGGGCCGTGTTCTACCCCGTGTACATCATTGATCCTCCGAAAACACATTAAACAGCAAAAACTCCTTCCTTCCTTCTTTTTCATATTCATAGTTTTGGCTTCCCAAAAGGGAAAATGCACACAAACACTTTCACAATTCAAAGTTTCATCTTCCATAGGCTTTATAGTTCATGAAAATTATTCTAACTTCATCAATTTAGCCAAGTTCCAAACATATCATGCCAATACTACACATGCACCATTATGCCTCTAAAACCCAAATGTGTACATCATGTTTCTTGCTGTTTTTACACCAAACCAAAGCCATAGATTAGCATAACAACATCCAAAACACCATTAAACATATTCAAATCATCCTAAACTCCATGTTCAATCACCCTTGACCACACCAACCTCAAGATTTCAAGAAACTAAGAAGAGTACATTAAAGAGCTCTTAGAGGAGAACATTTTTACCTCTTAGTGCAACTTGAAAATCCTCACTTGGAGCTCCCCAAACTTAATCAAACTTGAGCTTTTCCTCAATCTAAGCACATCAATGGATAGAGCTTGATGAGAAGAACAACTTTCCCTTCTACACCTTAACTTGAATCTAAGTATTTTTGGGTGAAAAAGTTAAGATAAACTTTCTCTCTCTTCCTTCTCTCTCTCACACGTCTTAAGCTTCTTTCATGGAGATTTCTGCAGCTTTTGGAGAAATGGAGAAGAGGGTGGGGTTTTCATGAAGCTTCTAGGGGCATTTTGGTCCTTTTTGAGATTTCCAAGGGTATTTTAGTCCTTTTTCACCAATTAGTAAGGTTATTCTTGCCAATATTTTTCTAATAATGACAGTTGTCATGAGTCTATTGGTCACACTAATTAAAATCACATATTACACCCGAAAATTTTGGTTATTCATATTAGATCCCAAATTCTTGATTATTTTCACTTTAACCACACCCGATTCTGCACTTTTGCAATTTAGTCCATAGGGTTTCTGTCTGTTTAAAATTCCTTACACTGTCAGACTTAGACAACTGCCCCTTTTTAGGGTTTCTAACCTCCTCTGATCATTTATACTGCTTATGAAAATAAATTCTTTTCCCTACTATCCTTTTCCTTCAAAATTTTGTTTACCTTACACTTAATTCCTTTTAACTTAAAATTCACCCACCAAGCTAATTCAAACATGCTCTTTGCTTCTACGACCTTAGAATTTAGAGATTCAAATAATAGAATTGAAAATTCGGGACATTACAAGTAACATGTACATTTTAATTACTTGATATAATTTATTATGTTAACTTTTTCTTTTTTAGTTAAGTTTTATTGCTTAATCATTTGTATTTAAGTTAGGACACAAGAAGGTTATCCTATTCTTAAGGAGATAGTGGATTCTCTTGAGAGTCATGAATTTTCCTTCAAAGTATATATCTCGACTCTTAACATCGATGATATTTGGAAAAATTACTCAGTGCTTGAAATGCATGATGTTGCTTATGGATTCAACAATGAAGTTGTTGATCATTCTAACATAGTGGTAAGCTCTTTAGATGTTCCCTTTTGCATAATTGTAAGTTTTTATAAAAACAATATTGTTTCTTCTAACCAGTATTAAATTTACAAGTAACCAAATTCTTAGTACATAAATTTTGATAGGATGGTCATTCTCATCAAAATAAGGGCATAATTTTTAGAGTTCCTACTATAATTGAAAAGGTAAATTATTGTGTAATGTTTTTCTTAAAAATGTTAAATTCATATCTTTTTCATATTATATTGTCATATTATCTTTCCCTATATAGAAATTAACATTTCCAAATTAAAAACTTATAGGTTATAGAGTGTGAATTATGATCCATTGTTACTAACAATATGAAATTAATGTCCTACTAGTATTTGACTCTTCTTTTTATGATATCATATTAGACAATAGAAATTAATACATAAGGCAAAAAACAATCAAATATTTTCATTTTAATAGCTTTGTGACATGTTTCTTTCTATTAAATATCTGCTAATTGTGATAGGCCTATAGTAACATAATAAATGTTAAAATCATTAAACAAAGGTTAATCCTCAGTCATAAATGATTAATTGTCTAATCCCAATCAACAGTTCTTAATCAAAAGTTATAATCTTCAACATAGGAGGACTTATTAGAAATGAGATATCAATAATGAAGTAAAATATTTTTTTATTGTTATGTTATTTTAATAGTATGCAATATGATATTAAACCTAGTCCTTGGAATGGAAGTCTTTTCAACCAATGTTATTAGATAGACTTTACATTAAAAACATTTACAAGATTAGGCATCTATTATAAGTGAGGATAAGTTAAAGGTGACAATTGATTAATGCATTAAATGTTAATAATTATTTTTAGTCCTTCTTTCTATGTTAGATGTCCAATTTTCTTATAAACAAGCTATTAGTTTAATTAAATTTTAGCATTGATTAAATTCTTGCAATAGACTTTAAGACAATTAGTTTGATATAGTTTTGTTTATTATATTACTGTGTTAATTATGTTAATAATTAGTAGTTAATATATTGATCTATTATTCTTTTTATACATTTCTTATGTCTTCATTGTTACTAGATTTTTGGGCATAAACCTAATCATAAAATAGGAAGAATATTTGACTTGGTAGCAAGAAAGTATTGTTTTGGAAACTATATATTTTGTCATTAGAAGGTATCATAAGTCTAGAAAAGGATTGCATTTATGTTAGTTTTATTTTTGATGAAACTCTTCTTCCAAGCTTTTTGATGTTATCTAGATACTTTTATAATCTCTGTATGGTATTATAACTTGATTTTGTTATAAATAGCTACTATTATAAATTATTATAACTTGATTTTGTACCATTTGTGTTCAATTTTCTATTCAGGCAGAAATTTTCCAATGCATTGGTAACATGCTATTTGCTATAGGATTTTGTTTTCACATGAGGTACAATTTCTAGATCTAGTACCTATTAGTAATCTAGAAAAGGAGATCCATAGTTGTTTTCTTGCCTAAATATGTGTAAGTGACATTTACATATTAATTTTTTTTGGGCTACTGTCAACTTTCTTTCTTGCTTAAAATTGTCAAATGTAGTCAATAGAGGCCCGATGAGCTTGGCCCAAAAAAATAGAGTATTTGGGCTCTTTTTTTTGACCCGATAGGCCCAATGAGACTTTTTTTTATGGCCCAATTAATAATTGGGTTGGGCTTGGGCCAAGGCAAAAAATCCCAATAAGTCCGGCCGACCCAATTATAATAATTTATTTTTAATAATATAATTATATATTAAAAAATATAATTATATCTAATTATTTTTAATATAAAAAATATTAATTTAACATATTAAATATTTTATATATTTAAATATTATATTATCTTTTTAAATATATATACATATATTTTATTTTAAAAATTTATTTTTTATTAAAAAATAAAAAAAAATATTTTCGGGCTTTCGGGCTTTTTAATTTAAAATTCGGGCCGGGCCGAACTAAATTTTTTTAAAACTTAATCGGGCTGGGTCGGGTTCGGGCCTTTAATTTTATATGATTTGGCCCGGCGGCTCGGCCCAAAACCCGCCGGGCCCGGCCCATGTTCACCTTTAGTAGTCAACATATAGATATATATATGCTATTTCTTATAGGATTTTACTTTTAGCAAAGCCTACACTTCTATATTTGTTATCTATTTATAACATTGACTATTTAAGTGTAATAAAGGCAAAGTTGTCTTCTTTCTCATTGTGTGTAAATGATTATAAGTCTTTTTACTTTTTTGAAATGGTGATCAAATTATATAGTCTTTGTAGTTTATTTTTTCAAAGAGGTAACCAATTATAGCTTTATTACTTTTTTTGGAAATTCTCTTCTTTGTTATTATGTGCAAATGAGTATTATTTTATTATATTGATGTCAGGTACTCTAAATCTTGTCACTTTATATGCTTTCAACCATGTTGAGCAAAGAAAAATGAAAATAGCTAGTTTTCTTTCTTTATACTTCAATTTATCTTTTATCTTTTATGCTTTTTTGATGACTTTTACTGATAGCTTTTCTTTTTTCCTTTCTTATGTAATTATTGTTCTGATATGTTTCGATGGTATATTATCTTACCTTTTTGTCGAAAGCCTTTCATAGCAGCTACTTACCCTTTTGAAGATAACATTTATCATTTTATCAATAATGCTTTTAGTGATTCTATTCCTAAGATTTTTTCCTTTTCCTCATTTTTCCTTCTCATATTTTTATTTCATGCATTTAAATATTAGGGATATTAGGCACATAAATGAAAAGTTATCAGTAAGAACCTCATCTACTTTACAGGACATCATTCTTTCAATACATAAATCTTCAATGATCATAACACATCTAATGTTAAGTTATGTGTTTTTGATTTCATATTGCTTTAATACTATTTCAATGTAATATTATAAATTAAATTTTTATTAATTTCAATGTTTATGATTATCTATTTTTATTTAATATTTATTTGGTTAAAAAATTAATTTTAAATTTCTTTTCTTTTAAAGGATTTTGGAATATTAAAATGATATTGATGATAATGTTTGAAATATATTTATTTTTATGATGATTATTGATTCAAAATTAGATAAAATGATTTTATAAAAAAAAATTTCCATAAGTTGAGAAATGATTTTTAGTGACTAGGAGTGCATAGATATACGAAATAATTAGTGTATTTGATATATTATTTTTTAGAATTGTGCAAGTTTAAAATAATTTTGTTTACAATTTTAAAATTTATCAAGTTATTGAAAATATATAAATATTTTCATATTGGAAGAAGATTGAAAATAAGGGAGCTATGAGTTTAAACTAAAATCCATTTTATAAAAAAGAAGAAGAAGAAATGAGTTTTGAAATAATTAATGGTTAAAATCAAATCAAATGGATTTGGAAGGTTAGGATTTCACAAAGGAATGAACTTATAATGGGATGAGAAACATAGTAATAAAACCTTAGGTGCCTTTTTTTTTCATTTTCTTCCATTTTTGGAAATTTCTTCTCTCATGTCCTCTTATATTTTATTTTTGCCAGCCCCTCTCTCACCATACTTCCACCACCCTCTTTCCTCTCTTTCTCTCTCCCATCCTTCTTTTATCCATGACCATCTCTTCCTTTGGAATGTTCTAGTTATTGCTACCTTGAACAAAGCCACTACTAGTACAAGAAAGCTATTGTCACTCATTGCTAATCATTTGCAGGATACTATCTATGCAAGGCCTATTGGGAAGAAGCTCCAAGTAGTAACATGTAATGGGTTTATTGCATCTTTCATATGGCGTGATGGATGTTCCTTTTGGCTAATCATTGCTTTACCATCATTGGTTCCACTGCAATAGTGTCGTGATAGCTTCCTTTAAGTTGTGGATGAAAATAAACGTTATATAGGATAGATTAGAAGTTGCTGCTTCTTGTTAGTGACCTATTGCTTCTCCAATGTTGGTAAGCTATTACTGGCTCCTTCTAGTGACATGAGCTTGTTTAGATCATAAAAATTTAATATTTATGCTATTTTGCTAGAAGATTCAAGAAAAACCCATTTAGGTATTTTGACTTATATGATAATATATATTTATAATGTAAAATTTTATGCTATAAAATGTTAAAATAGGATGATTAAAATATGAATGGACTATTTTATCCTATTTTTATGGTAGATACATGCATGGTCTAGATGAGAATTTCTAATAAAAATGATTTTCTAATTCTTTACCGAAAGTTAAAGATATACAAGAATTTCTAATATTTAGATGTTAAGCTTAAAGTAAAGAAAGTAAGAATATAGGATAATTAAGTAGTATATTTTGATTATTGGTTAATATAGGGAAACATAAGAATATTATATTATGACGTAATGGAATTGTACATTTAGAATGTGCCTAGATCATAACATTTTAATATCTATGCTTAAATTATATGGATTTAAGAAATCATTATTTAATAATACATCTTTATTATTATTATGGTTTAGCATCTACAAATAAGGAAAGTCGATAATCTAAGAAAGTCAAATGGCATGAAATGAGTTTTTAGAATGTCAAGTTCTAATATTTTATCTATATGGTTCAATTCAAGAATCTCCATGTTATGATATATTCCAAGAGTAAAAATATGAAGATGAAATTCTATAATGGCAATTTCAAAATAAAAATAAAAAAAATTCAATATATTCATGAATTATTATTATGAATTGTGATAATAGAAGAGAAATGTAGGAAAGATGAATATGGATGTTTCGGAACCTCCAAAGATGGATTAGTGATACTAGGTAAGTATATATCTCACCACATATTAATATCTTAATAAAAGATTATTTAAATGTTATGAATTGTATTCTTTTTCTTGATAGTACAAATCTCCTATTCATGCATATATATTCATATAAAAAATTAGTTTTGTGAAATAAGAGAAATTAGTTGTTTAAGTGATCATTAATTAATTAGAGTGCACACTGGAAGCATAATTGTAGTATTTCTAAACTATTGGTGGCTTATAATTGAGTTTCAATGATATTTATATATTATCTACAAATCATACCATGTATGATATTGAAAACTACAAATGGTGATGGACTAATAATGTGAAAGTTGGATGGTAAATTCCCAACAAACTATATGAGGAGGATAGAAGATTGAATAGGAAATCCAAAAGATGGATGCATGCATGGGTTACATAAATGATTACATGATATGGTGTAATATTAGAACTTTGCTTGTGTTTAGATATCACTATTTGACATGATTGTAAGGACTTGACATTACTGTGTTGATTTGTTTGTGTTTAAGCCATAGTGGTTGTATATGATTGTGAGGTTTACTTGAAATGGGTAATAAGTAATATAATAATGATATTGTATATTAATAGATAGTTGACATTTATATGAACTATGAAATGAGACATAGAGTCACATGCAGGAGAACTTCCATTTTGAAGCATAATTTTATATATTTTCAAAAATCCATGAAAAATGGATTTGTTATTATTTTAATATTAATACATATGTAACCTACAAATACTATTTTTGAAATTGATCTCCTGCAAACTAGTAGCAAATGTATGCTCACTGAGTTCTTATAACTTACTTCATTATATCTTCAATGTTCTCATGTTGTGGTAAGATTAACATATCTATGGAGATTCAAGACTACTTTACTAAAGAAATTTGACAATTAGGAGTAGAATTAGCATTCAAATAGAATTTGTTGAATTGATTGTGTGTGTATAAATTTGAAACTATTTTGTACTATGTATATGCTAATGTTATTGCATTTGGAGATATACAGTTTTTGTATTATAGGGCGTGTGGCCCTTTGTAAAAATAGGAGAAACTTTATCCATTTTTTAATAAAAATTTAAATTGAATTTCAAATATCCTCAGAAATTTAGAAACTCTTATTGGATAGAAAGAATGAAAGTGTAAAGGCTTGTGAAAACCAAATATCAAGATCCATGCTAGCCATGATTGGAATTGGGTCATGACATTCAATCTACCATAGTCAAGCTTGGGATTTAATTGTTTGGTTTCATATTTTTATGTCATCTCTTTATACTTAAATCATGTAAAACATGGCTGCTATAGGAATTTTGAGTTCTTCATGAAATTTCATATCCTTATGCTTTGCTTTTAAATAAGATTATAACTAACTTCTCATATTTTTTGAAGAAGATATCATAGGCTTTATGAATGTCCAATGTGAACATGTTCCACGTATAAAAATTACTATGTTTGCACATATAAATAATATAGTTTTATTAATTCAATATAGTACATTGTTTCACTTTTTTTATATTCTTCAACCAATGCTCTTCTATATTATATATTATATTTTATTATTTACATTTTTAATGAAGTATAACATGTTTAATTTGAAGATGGCTAGATGAATAAACCCTATATCTTCCATCAATGAAACCAAGGAAACTTAGAAAATCTAGGTCGTTTTGCATGTGTGTGGTACTATATGAAGAATGGTTCCAAAGACCAAATTAATAGTATTGAAGTCATTTTTAATGATGACAAGGTATTAGTTTGTAATAATTTTTCATCTGACATTGTTATTTTTATTATGTGTTTTGTGCTATAAGAATCTAAAGATACATGGTTGATTAATAAAATGACTATCTATTTTGACATCTTTTTTCTTTCTAACATTTGTTATTCTTCAATATAAAATACATCAATTTTAGCACATTTCTTCTATAATTTTTGGATAAATAGATTGAAATTTTTTTATTTATATCTTTAAAGTTAATTAATGCAAAGATCTTATACTTTCTGTGTGCAAAATGCTTTCAATCATTGTTCAAGTGAATATATATTGAAACTTTGTTCATTTTTATTGTTTTAGCATTACATTGGAATTTCTTATCTTTTGAATAGTTACCTTAAAAGCTTGTAGGATTTTTTTAGTTGTTGTTTATAACAACCAATTCTATTTTCAAAAAACTTACTTATTGTTCTTATTCTATCTTTAAGGGTGATCATATTCGTGGTACTCTAAGGAAATTCCTTATAACTAAATTCAAAGAGGTTTTGGTGGAAGGGAACACTTATTTGGTTCAACACTTTGATGTCAAGTCCAACAATGATGACTTCAAATATACCAAGCATCCATTTTGGATAGTTTTCAATAAATCCTTAGTTATACAATAGAACAAAGCAATTATTTGATATCATGGATATAATTTTGACAATTTTAAAGATATCCTCAATCATAAGTATCCTACTAAATGTTTAGTTGGTAAATTTATTTATACGTTTGTTATTGCTCCTTGTATTGATATTGATATTTTTTATTTATAATATTCTTATTATTTTATATTTACTATAAGATTTCAATCATTTAAATTATTTTTGCAGATGTTATTGGTGAGATCAACTATGTGAGTGATGTTTGTGAACACATAAAAAATAACATCACAAGTGGGAGGATTGATGTTGTTTTGATTGACTCTAAGTAGGTTGATGTCTTTTTCTTTTATTACGTTTCCCCTAAAACTAAGTGTTTTTTTATCTTATTGTTGATGGTTATGACTTTACTTATTTGTTTTATGTTTTTTTTTATGTTGTAGTGGCAACCAATTAAAGTGTGTGATGTAGGGTTCTTACGTAGATTGGGTGTCTAATTTTATGAAAGATAAGTTAGCATCCCCCAATATCATGGTTTTTCAATTATGTAGGATTAAACTTTTGGAGGTACTTTAAGTCTCAAAACTTTAAGTATAATTATATTTTTGTGCCATAAAGATTGATTTTCTATTGCAGTACTTATCTAGGTAGAAATCTATAATACAATTCATTTTTGACATTTTTGAATCAATTATTCAAAACATAATATTTTTAGATGCATATTTATCTTGCAGACTTCAAATAGGTAAACAATATTTTTGGCAAGTTAATATTATACATATTCTAAATTTCATTTTTGCTTCTTTTAAAATGATCAAATTTACACAAATTATAGCTATTTGTTTTTAATTACTATGAATATATTTGTTGATATGACATTTGACTAACAAATTGTCATATGAACATGTTTATCATTTCTCCCACATGTAATTTTTTTATCTTAATATTTTTTTAACTTTCATGAATACTTTTGAAGCCACTACTAAATAAGAAATATTATTTATTATTTGAATTCATTTTAACATCTATTATTGTTACTAATTCACTACAAGCATCAAAGATATTCTTCAATCTAAATCTACCGGAGTGTGATGGACTAAAAAAAGTGTAAGTTAATTATTATATAGAAGTGAAACTTTTAAATTTTAATTTATGTTGATAACTTTTACATTGTTTCCATAATAGGATCAATGTGTCTAATGATATTTTTCTCATCAAGATACACTTAATCAAGTAGTTGCTCATCATATGATATACATGATGACTTCCTATCTGTCACTTCTAGAAAGATTATTAGTGAACTATTTACATCATTTGAGGTAATATTAAGATAAAATAAATCATACTATATTTCTAGAGTTTTCAACACATAAATTTACTATACAAGGGATATAATGAACTCATGTAAAATTTTTCATTTTAGGTTGGCAAGTTCATTACATTGGACACTGTGTAAATGATGCAAATGGAACATCCATGGTCTATGATGCATGTAGCTCTTGTAGGAACAAATTTAATGTCATTGATGGGAAGACAATTTTTCATAATTATGGTTGACCTCTTCCAACCATAAGACCAAGGTAAGTAATGAATTTTTATTATAAACTAAATGATATATTTTTTAGAATATGTTATTGCTGCTTTATGAAGTGGTTTTTTTTTTATCTCATTTGACATGCTTAGATTCTGAATGCAAATGTTAGTTAAAGACTCTAAAATAAAAGTATCTTTTGTTGTTTTTGATCCTGATACATCTACTATTGTTGCTGTCACTGCTTCTGAGATTAAGGAAAGATTGGATCAAGTATCATCCAAATAAAGATAAATGTTTTTTCTAAATCTTTCTTCTTAAGTATTAGTTAATAATGTTTATGATATAATCTCAATATGGGAATGCATTTTATTTAGATACATTGATTATTAATGTTCTTTATTGTATCATTTTTTTGAAATATAAATTTATGAATTGTTTTTTGAAGAAAAAATTATGATTCATAAATTCTTTTTTTTTATGTCAGAATGTGTGCCCATTAAATAATTGACTACTTGCCATTTGACACTTTTCAACTACATGCTATATGGTTTATTTCCAAATTTTATTGTTATTTGGTTTTGTGTTATGATTATCATATCAATACCTCAAACATTTGAAATAAATAATTCACCACATTTTAATTCACATTATGATGCTTGGCAGTATATATATATATATATATTGAAGATTTGATTTGTATTTTATTGCGAATCATTATACAAATAATTTGACGAATTTTATTTTATTGGCAAGAAGATGATTGTTTTGATTACCCATTTGAAATTGAGGAAGCTTTTCTTCGAAAGACTTTTTTGTTCAAAGTTGATAATGCTCCAAATAATATCAATAAATTATGGTAGAATTACACTATTATGAAAATAAGTAATGATGAATCTATAATAGCAAATTTTATTAAACTATATGGTGGACAATAGGTATAATACTTCTTGACATAGTGTTTATTTATTCAATAAATACTTTATTCAAAAGATGTGATCTAAAACTCTATTTTTTGTTGTATCCTTTTATAGTGCCATTAGATGGATATTTCAATTGAAATGGGAGTAGATGAAAGTCTTCATGTAATTCAAATGTATTTCTTTATTCATTCCTTTTTCATTTGATTATTTGTTCTCTTACTCCAATTTTTGTTAATTAAATAACTCAATTTCTTTTTTGGGCAATTGTTCTAGGTACGGTGTCTGTTTATTTTGAAAATGAGGGAGATATAACTTCTTCAACTTTGATAATTCCAAAGAAAAGAACTCCAAAGGATGTTCATCAAGATGATCAAGATGTTGATTTGGATAATCGCCCACTCGCTATGCTGATTTCTCCCCAATTCTCATCCACCAAGTTAAGAAGGAATGTTAAAAGAGAGAAAGTAGACTGATGAATATGATTAGCTATTTCAGCTAATTAGTTTATTCTCTAATATTTTTTAAACATTGATTTGACTTGTCTCGATATTATTAAAACTTATATATAAAATTATGAGTACGCATTAGAGGAATGTGAATGATCATTTTTATGGTGTTTAACCTATGATTTTACGATTTCTTTCTTATAGACCACCATAACAGCATTTGGTAATTGAAGAAAGGTCAAATAATTGTACATCTATACATAAAAGTAAAAGCCAAACATGATATAGAATACCGTGAATCATGAAGAAATAAAGTGAAACAGGAGTTAATAGATAACTTACCGATTTAATGCAAAAAAAGGCAATGAATAATGCCCAACCAATATCTTTAGATAAGGTAATGCAAAATGAGGCAAATTGATGCACTTTAACCACTACAACCAGAATAAATCAATAGACATATATTCGAATATAGCTTCTTATAACATATGCTAAGGTTAAGCAATACCTCAAATGTTTTAATTATAACGTCATTGCATGTACTGTTGAAAGGAAATATCTATTATATTCAAAATTCCTTCTTAACTCATGTGCCATGACATAAAAAATGTAGTAAAGAATAATATAAGTAAATGAAGTAACTTGGATTATGACAATACATATCTAAAAATAATGGAACCATTTCTTTGTGTTTCTGGAAAATTAACAAAAAAAATTGATGTTAATATGAGAAGGTACAAAGAGAGTAAGAGAAAGAAAGATAATGTGAATTATATAAAGAAAATGGAAGTATAGGAAAATAATCAAAGTTGTTCAATATAGATTTTAATGGTGTTCTTTAGTTTGAACGTCATTATCTTTGGAGAAACAATTTTTTTCTAATCATTAGTCATAGTGACCATCTCAATATTCATATGCTTTCCAAGATAATGAGTGATGCCATAGTTGAAAAGTTTTTAAGGTCCAAACGTTGTGAAACGAAAGTTTATTCCTTTTAGTTATTTGACAAATAATAATCTTTCTACCATAATGACATCAATTAAAGTATAATAAATACTGATGAAAGTAACAATGAAGTAAAACAAATTATATTTTATGCATAACTTAAAAGAAAGGATTAACCTAAATCAATATTATTTAAGATAAATAATATTATTTGAAACTTTTTAGTAGTAATATTATATACTACTTTAAATTGGATATTATTCGTATATCCTTATCATATATAATTTTCTTTAT
The DNA here is from genome assembly GCA_020226215.1 of Sindora glabra. Lineage (NCBI taxonomy): Eukaryota > Viridiplantae > Streptophyta > Magnoliopsida > Fabales > Fabaceae > Sindora > Sindora glabra. Next base: position 55,370,562 of record CM035236.1, on the reverse strand, counting down.
AAATATTGAAAAAGTTATTTTATAATAAAAATAACTTCACGTTTTTACTTGACTTAAAATTACAAAAAATTCAAAAATGCCTGTTGTTTGTTTTAATAGCATTGGTTACATTAAATGAAATAGTCATATTCAATGTTTAATGTTATGTAAATTAAAAAAAAAAAAAACAGAGGTAGGCAAGACAGCTAAAGAAATGATAATTTTAATAATACTATAAAACTTAAAATAGAAGTGGAAGCACATGTTCTTGTCATTGGTAAACACACTTCTTTCTATATGCCATTAACAAAACTTACCAATCGGCAAACATACTTCTTCCTATAATGATGTAGATACCGAAGATAGATGTTTGATGGTAACATTTCTCTGGCATCACAAAAGACATCTGTCATAATATATGCTTTAAGCCAAGATGGGCAAACAAAATATTTCAGTTGGTTTACTTTTTGCATACCTTATCCTTTCTTATGTCTTTTCCATTTTTTTATGAGCTTTACTTATAGCTCTATTTTGTACTGTTCTCATGAAATTATTGACACCTGGATTGCCACACTTTTTTTTCAAAGCAAAATCGCAGCAACCATGTTTTTGTCATTTGTACTTGCACTCGTTCTATTCTTAACATTTTTTCATTTATTCTATCATTTTGTCAATTTTACTTTCACTCATTCTATTCTGAATATTTTTTTCATTTATTCAATTTTTGTTGTCATGGTTTCATGTTATGCCTTTCAATACTTCGGATAAATGGCAAACAACGAAGAACAAAGATAATAATTAGTCATCCACATTGCACGGTATCATACCTCAATGCATGAATCTTTGACAATAGCAAGACACATCCTTTACTATGCAGGTATGTAATTTGATTTCATACTCCTTCGGTACTCTTTCAATCCACCACAGTTAAGCTTGGGGATCTAACTATTTGCTTCTAAATTTTTGGAATACTGCTTTTAGCAAAATCATATAGAATATGACTACTACAGGTTATTAATGATTATCAAAAAAATTTTGGCGGTGCGACTAAAGAAGTTTTTGAAGTATTTTGTAATATAATACAGTTGATTCGCTTCAATTGTATGACTATTGTATTACATTGTTTAAACCATGTAAATCTGCTACCAAGTTCTATATTCTCAATACTACCTACTTGTCATTAAAGATGATCTAAAAGAACATTAGCAGCTTGCACAACAGGGTTCCACCTATATAATGCAGATACACGGTTAGATTTCAATTATTAATCTTTTTTCCATGATCATATTTAGCTATAACAAGTTCTGACATTTGTCTTTTGGGGTTCTTTACACAAGAGCTTGACTGTTTATGGACTAGCATTTTAGGACCGGTTGCCTTTCCAGTGGTAACCAATGCATTTTGTGACTTTTCCCCTTAGTATTCAACCAGAATATGGTTATTCAAGATTTCAGTTCTCTAAGCATCCCCTAAGGTAAACTCATTGTACTCATCTAATATATTGGTAATAGTTGATGGCTGACTACACTTTCACATATGGTTAACAATTATGCATTCTATTTTATTTTTTTTATTATAATCTAAAAATTAGTTGATAAAATAAAAGATTTTTGTAACCAGGAGAGTTTCAATGCATTCATCTTACGTATTCTATTTTATTACCAAAAAAAAATTGAATTGTTTAATTTTGATGACTAGGGTCAACAATTCTAATTTTTATATCAGAACTTGCTAAAGGTTATCGAATTTGCTGTAAATTGTTTCGTTCTCTAAGTGTTTTTTTTTTTTTTTTTGAAGATTACTTGACTAGATAGAAAGTTATTATTAGATTTTGATCCTATTAATATGGTAAGTTATTTTCTTTGGTTGATTTTGTACATATTAACAATTTTCTACTTTATGTCATTCTTTAATGTGAAGAGATATTGAAATCAATGTTTAATATTAGAATTTGATAAGAAGCTAATTATGATGAATTGAAGCACGTCAAAAGAAGCACGTTGGAAGTGTGCACAAATTAGAAAGAAGTAGGACATCAACTTTACATGGTATTCACATATATGTTAATTAATTATTAGTCATATATGTTTTCAAATTTTTAATTAGCATTCTTTTCATCTTATTTTTCATCATATATATCATATAAAAAATTGATAATATGTTAAGAATGTTAGTTATGATAATTATTTTTTTAAGATAAAATAATTCAATATTTAAATCAAAACTTTTTATTTGAAAAAATGTTTCAATATGGATGGCATCTACGGTATGTGAAACCTTTAATTTAAAGCTTTTAAAGATCTTATATAATTATCCTCTTTAATTGTACGTTGGGGCTTGACTTTCTTGAGCTCTAACATAATTTACCAATGTTCCAAAGAGAAGAGGCCAATTTTTGAATTTGTAAAGGAATTTTTTTAAACATTTTGCAATATTAAATATGAATAAACTTTAACTTATTCATAATGAATTACAAAGTAGATTAAAATTAATTCGAATTCCACCTACTACATAAAAAAATAAAAAATTTAAAAAGTAATATAAGAAATTGTTTTAGAAAAAATATGATGAAAGAAGAATAAACCATATTCTTTTCATTTCATATAATATTAGTATTTTTACTATGTTGGTTAATTTATTGATATTTGTTATTTTTTACACAACTTTGAAAGGTAATTTTATTTCAAGAAAAAGAGACAAAGGATGGGAAAGGAGAAGTTTTTTCTTGCACAAAATCTTTTTCTTTATTTGGGCATGAGCTGGACATTCAAAAGAGCAACTGTGTTGCCTTAATTGACATATCAAATTGCAATGCCAACTTGGACCGCAATTTGAAAATAGACAATAAAGGTAATAAATTATATGATTATAGAAGATTTGGTAAATATACTCTATTACATTCAATTTCAAAGTAAAATTACTTCAACATTAGTGTGTAAGTTAGCTGTCATAGATTCCATGATCTTCAATTATGTGAAATTAATGTCTTATTAAATGAAAAATAATAGAATCAAATACTAATAGTTTGATATGTGATTTATGCTTTGTTTGAGTGGAGGTGAAAATGAAGAGGGAAGGTGAAAATGGAGAGGGAAGGTGAAAATGGAAAGGGAAGGAAATAGAAGTGAGAGGAAATGGAGGAGGAAATAATTTCACCTAAGGTTGTTTGGAATTGGCGAAAATGGGAGGGGGAGGAAATAGGAGTAAAATTAATTTCTTTTGTTTGAAATTGGTGAAAATTGAAAGGGAAAGAAATGAAATTGAATCAAATTACCATAATAACCTTGTTTAGTAAAAAATGTAAATAATTGATGATAATAATTTATTTTGAAAGAATTGACTATATATAATTTATTTTATATTTGATGATATAGATTAGCAATTAATTTTACATAATTTATTTTTATTTCGATGATGAATGAAATAAATTTTTTTAATATAAAAAATTTAATAAAATACATAATTACAAAAAAATTACTAATTTTTTCTAATCTTGTTAATTTGATTGTCTGGATTAATTAAGAAATAATTTAATTTATTATTTTTTAAATAAGGTATTAATTTGTAAAGTAATAATTTCTTTTGTTATTTTCTAATTTAGGAATTTAATTGATTCAAGAATTCAAGAACAATTGATTTGATTATTTTTAATTAAGGAATGAAAAAAAAAGAAAAAAATTGAAAAAAAAAAATAAAAAAAGAAACTACTAAACTAGTAGAGGGATGGCAGTTCGTGCAAGGACAACAGAAGGAAATGGAGCACTTGGACGATTTTCACTAACCAAAACCCCTTATTTTAAAAGGGTAAATATTGTTGTAGGCCCCATCGTATTTTTCACCTCTCGTTTATCCCTCTCAAAAACTGCCAACTAGCCAAACAGGTGAAATCAGATTTTCACCCCCATTCCACCCCTTTTCTTCCCCCCACTCCCCCTATTCCAAACAGCCCATTAGTAACTATAAAAGAAGCACAATTAAAGCGCATTAAGATTAAAAGTCTATAACAAAAAAGGAAGCAATAAATGAATCATGACATAACATTGACTAAACAATGATTCAGAAATAATATCTGCTTAGATTTTTATATACTTGAATATATTTCAAATAAACAATGTCGAGTAATACCAACAATTTCTAAATATAGAAATCATAATTCTTTGATCCAGTTATACATATATTCAGATATTAGTATGATAGTGGAGCATCAAACGTCCTCTTCAAACCCCTATGTTACTATTCAAAAGACAACTCCTAGTGGTTTACATGACTTATCAAATAGCATTATTAACATAGACCATATGTTAAGTTCACTTCAAGGAGGTAATGTATCTTTTAAGTTGATATTTTTTGAATTTATATTCTATTACACACGATTAGATCCATATGCAACTTTTTTTTAAATTTAGCTTTTATACTAATTGTCATAATAATGCATTATTTTTAAATTGTTATTTTCTATCTTTGGTGGAAGGATTTACCTTTTTAACTATTTATACATAATGTTGGAAATTAATAGTAAATCATTGATAGTGAGTTCATCAACTTCAAAACATGATTAATCAAAATGGATTTAAATCATAAGGTTACAAAGAAAAGGAAAACAATCTCAATTTGATAGTATGTAATATAGTAAAAATTAATTCAAATTTGGAAACTTTATCTTATATAGTCAAATTTATTTCATACAATATGTTTACTATGAATAATAATTTCTTTATAAATGAAATGATTAATACTTAATTGTTTTAAATTAATGCAGACACTATGTTAATACCACAATATCCCTTGTATTCTTTAGAGCATGATGTCAATATTACAAAAATTGGAAAGTGTGCCTTAAGGGATATATCAAATACTATTATCAATTTGGAGGATACATTCAATTTGGTCGATGAAGTTAAACAAAATGGTAATTCAATTATTCATAACCATTAAAGATCGTAGACTACCTTATTGTATTTCCTCATTTATTTCTTATTAGTTTAATTTTCAATAATTTTTTGCCTAAATTTTTACTTTCAAAGGCGATATCGATCAATTGATCAACAATTAAAAAGTAAAGTATGAAAAAGAAAAATTCAATTGAATTTATATAAACATGAATAGAATTCAATATATTTCATAGTGTTCTACAATTTCAACAAAAGAAGAAACTAATAATGACAATATCACATTCAAATGCATTTAATAGAATGTAAGCTTATTGTCAATCTAATCTAACATGCTGTCATAGTGAAAATGATTTAAATGGTTAGTGGAAGTTGAATATCATAAATGAGTTTCTCATTTTTTAAGCATATTTATATCTAAGGAATGACATCATGTTTCATTTTATGATATTAAGATGCTGTACACATTGCAATTGAACATGAAGACTAAACTTCACCTAATAACAAGAGGGATGATATATACTTTAAATTCTATCTTTGTATTTTGTATTTTTTATTGTTTGAATATCAATACCTATCATCTCTTTTTTGCATTTTTGAACTGTTTAAAATTTATTTAGGATAGAATTCATTTTAATATGAATTATTAGGCATTTCTTATGCTTCATTATGTGAAAATAAAGATCTAACTTTAACCATTGTCCATCTTAAGATCTTCCAAATGTAACTCTAGAGCTTGAATTATAATTTAAAGTAGTCACAATGCAAGATGGTATGTATTTTTTTTCAATCATTTTGAAAAAATTGGAACACATTTTGAAGATTGAAGTCATTTAACATTATTTAAAATTTAATTTTAGGTTACTTAGATATTAGAGATAGAAACTATCATTATGAATATTGTGGAGCTCAAATATGTTATAAAGAATGCACGACCAAATTTAGAAGATGCTCTAAACTGAAATTCTCTCTTTATTATAGACAAGGCAACATATAACTTCCTTTCATGAAGGCACCATCTCTGTTATTAAAAAATCTTTTATGAGATGAGAGAATGAAAGGAGCAAGAATTTCAAGGACAATATACAAGCTTACAATAGTTTGTTCTCATTCACATCAATGTCTGGTAAAATGGATAAAAATGTGAATATTGAATGTTGTAATATCCCTAGGAGACCTTTCCAGAAAAACTCTAGTTATTATACAAAAGTTGATTGGGTAAACCGAAAAAGGGGTAAGCTGAGTTATTTGCAATAAGCCCAAAAATTTTTCAACCCTTTGAAATACTAATAGAGATAAAAATTTAATTAAAATATTTTTAGAAATATACAAAAAAAATTAATTAAAATTAGAGAAATTTTAATAGAGCTAACTTGATTTAGGAGGTCGAATAAGTTGAAATTCAGTAAAATGGACCGAAATTGTAATGATTTAGTTTAGTTCTTCAAAATCATTTTAGGCTAACTAAAACTCATTTACTAGGGCCCAATGTGTTTCTAACAAGCCCAATTTGAACCCAAGGACTGAATTGAAAATCAGCTAAAGAATTTTGGGTAAAAATAGAATTTTGAAAAGTTTTGAGGTCAAATTGTAATTTTTCCTAAAACTTGAGTTTGGCCATTCTTTTTTATTTGGTCTAGAAGAAATTTGGGCTGGGGATAGCCTACAATATACTTGATTTTCTGCTGCAAAAAGATTAAAAAAAAATTAATGGACATTTTTGGTTAAATTACAAAAAAGGCCCAACTGCTAGAATTTTGTAGAAGAGCCTAGAAACCTTGAGAGAACTCCATTCAGCCTTTTTCTCCACATCTTGCACGAAATTCCTAGCTTCCATAGGAGGTTTTTGAAGCTACTAACACAACCAAATACCAAGAACAAGACAAATCAACCACAAGATTTCAAATTTCTCCACTTGCTTGCTTGAATTCATAAAGAGAAACCATTAAATCTTGGAGGTATCATCTTCTTCCTCTTCAAATAAAAAACCCTCTCCTTTAGGAGGTAACTTGAAGCCTTGAAATATACAAGTTAGAGGTGAGTAGCAACTCATTTGAATTCTTATTGAATTTTGATTCAAGAATTGTAAGATTTTGAACTCTAGATTGGTTAGTTTGTTGGTTTGATGTGTGGCCATGCAATTAAAGGCATGGTGCTGTTCTGAATCTTTAAACATATATTTGGAATGTTATTAGCATGATATTAGCATGAGGAATGCATGAGAATACTAATTTTGATGTTTGAAAGGGGTGTTGAATTCAAATCATGAAGAACAATGCTTGCTGGGAATTTCTGGAAAAACTTAGATTAATGACTTTAAGTACACGAATTTTATGGGCCTCATATAGTTGCTTAAAAATTCAAAAATAAACTTTTTATAGTCTCTTATGATGTTAGGATACATATATAATTTATTGGAAATTTTTACAAAATTTTAGAAACTTGAACAAGGGACATCTCTACACAAAGGTGCAGCTTGTCCAGAAACAGAACGTGAATGATTTCACTTCTGTTTTTGAATTATTTGGGGTACTATATGATTAGTAAAAATTCCATAAAAATTAATGGATACCCTTCCATATATTAGTTAAAACATAGTCAATTTTCGCGACAATAATAGCTCATTTTCCTAATGAATAAATTCCTACAATTTCAGAGCTCTAGTGCTGCCAATTCTGGAATCAATTTGGAAGGGTCAAGTTTCACAAATTTCTGGGAAAAATAAGTGGGGTTTTCATGGAAAATTAAAACTCATATTGGTCATTTAGTATGTTATTAGTAATATATATTTTATTGAGAATTTTTTAAAGTAATTTAATTGCGCAAAAAGGCCAGAACATTTCAGCACACCTAGTCTGCCCTGTTCTGAAATTCCTACGTGAACGGTAATCCCAAAGGGTTCTTTCAAAAAGGATAGATGATGCTTCTTGCCTAATAACATCTTATATTAAATTTGATATGATATTAAGAATATGTGAGAGTTTATGAAAAATTTTTTGGATGTCATATGATGCTATCAAATGTGACAATCTTATCAGATAGAAGAAGATGATGCATTATGAACTCATTTCTTATTTGTCGTAATAGGTATGGAATGATATATGATTAGCATATTCAATGTATAAATGAATATCTTTAATGAAAATTGATGATCTAAACTTGATAAAACACTTATGGCTAGTTAATATTAATCTTACCAAATGGATTACAAGATATGTGATAAATGGCATCATTTCTCCACATAAGTCTTCCATGGCTCATATGTTATTGAGAATGTGATATACGGGAGGAAGATTTTGGCCAAATGGCTTGCAGCATCCTTCTAATGGAAGGAGAGGGGTGGTTAGAAGTTGAGGGAAAAGGTTGGAGACGAGTGGGATAAGGATGGCCCGAAGAAATAAGGAGAAAACTTGCATACCATACTAGTCATATCTATTTGTGTACTACTAATACCTAATACATAAGATAGATAGTAGTTGTTAAATATGAATAAAGATAAGTATATGGAAATTCATTTAGTCTTCCTAAATTTTATACTGAAGAGAATTCATAATGGAAGACCATAGGAAATAAAGATTGAGTAGCTACTCACTGAGTATTTTATATACTCACTCCTTTTAAATGTTGTTTTGCTTTACAGACAGAAAACAATGAGCTCCAACGGATGATTGATATACTGTATACAGCTTTCTGATCTCCATGGGGCTTAGTGTAATAAAAGACTACTGTATTTGAGTTGTCTTTTGCATAGTTAGAGTTTATGTATATTGTCCATGGGTCTTCTGATTTTGTTATGCTCTTGTATATTAATATCATACATTAACTTTTTCATTGCACGTGCAATGCAATTTACTTACCTATTTTAATTGATGTTATCATATATTCTCCTTATTTAATCAAATAATCAAATATAAATTCCTACAGGCTTGTAAAGATATCTAATTCGATGGATACTAATTAGATGTCTTTACGCTAGTTATGACTCCTGAAATTGGGTCATGACAAATGTGGTCCTTATGTTTATTGCATTTATGGTTAGAATTACTATAGAATTGGAGATTTACTACTAGATGTCAACAATGCTCCAAGGTTTGCTCAATTATATATATGTAACACTAAAAATGAAATCAATAATCATTTAGCTATTGTTAAGTAAGTTTAATTACATTATAAGGTTTCTATTAGAGTTATGAACATTAATATTCTTCCATTCATTGTTTTTAATGAGAAAATATTATTTATGTGGTGGATCTAATGGAATGAACAAAAATATTGATCCATCTTTAATTGAGGATTTGAAAACCATGCTAGATAAAATCAATCCTTTGGTACAATGTTTTAGAATGGTAAGAGAAAGATATGAGAATGACAATTTCATAAATCTTAAATTGAAATTGATTAGCACAAGAAAGAAAGATGGAAGCAATTACAAAACTCCTATTGCAAATAAGGTTACAGCTCTTATTGTGGGTAATATTGATTGTTCAATGAGAGATATAATAATAGAATCTAGATTAGGTAGAGTTTAACATAGAATTGAACTTTATCCTCTTTATCTTCCACTACAATATTCGCTTTTATTTCCATATGCTAAGGGTTAATATAGAATTGATGTTGAATTTTGTGCATCTTTTTTGAATCAAAATTGTAAAAGATCTTGAGTATCAATGAGGGAATTCTTTTCCTTTAAATTACAAGATCATTTAAATGAGTTCACCATCTTGATGAATTCAATAAGACTATTACAACAATTTGTTGTTGATGCATATATAATGATTGAGGCTGGAAGTGGTTATATACAAAATAACCAAAAAAACCTTAAGGTGGCTATGTATAGTAGTTTAAAGGAAGCTTATTTAAATGGTGAGAATAATACAGCATCAAGAGGAAAAAGAATAATTTTACTATCACAACCCATTCTGATCGTGATCAACATGGATCTCATTATCAGTTTCCACAAGCCTTTACAAAATTTTCCTCTTTCTATCTAACAAAAGTTTCCAAATTCTAAGGGATCTTAAATTTTCATTATAAAATTTTTTACAGAAAAAAATGGATAAAGTTTTCCTTATTTTTTTTATATTTTCCAAGGGTCACACGCCTTAAAATACAACACCTATATTATTTTTCAAATATGATAGCAATCACACATATACACAATACAGTGCAGTTTTAGATTTATACAAACATAAATAATTCAACATATTAAATGTTGAATCGATACCATTTTTATTCTCAAATTCTATCCCTAATACAACAAAGATCCTAACTGTTAAATCCTCAATCTAAACAGTTTTTGCTTCTCCAAGGATGCAATAAGCTCAAACATGCTCACCATAACCTAAAAACATTTAAAATATAATAAAGTGAGTTATGAGAACTTAGTGAGCATATATCTACCTATATCTTGCAGGTGATCAATTTTATATAACAATCATAGATTCATTACGTACTACATTGAAAATATTAACAAACCCAATTCTTGAATTCCTCAAAATATATAAACCATGTTCTAAAATGGGAGTCCACCTGCAAGAGACTTAAACTTCATTTAACATAATCATAAGAGCCTCAACTTTTTGTTAGATCCTAATGTTATATGTTACCCATTCTAGGTAGGTTAGGGCTATAAAATGGGCCAGTTCATGTGGATACAAGCCGGGTCTATGATAGGTCAGTCCGTATTACCTATATTCAAAATGAGTTTAATTTTAAAGGGTCCAAACCTACACAAAATCCATGTGAATACTGGCTAGTCTACAGGTTTTAACTAAAAATCCACAGACCTCACAAATACAGGTCAATCCATCACGAATTGGTTTCAGGATAGGTCGGTCCATATTACCTGCACTAAAAAATGGGCTTAATTTTAAGGGTTTATATTCATAAAAATAGGTTGCAAGTTGTAAGCTGATCTACGGTCTGCGACCCATTTGATAGCCTTGGGATAAGCATCACACATACAAGCAGTCATTAAGATTCAAATGCAAACAAATCATCAAAATCACATCAAGCCTTTACAATCATGTCAAACAATGATATTCAAGTACAAGCGAAAACTCCAATATCATATAACATCATGTAATGGTTACGGTAGCCATATATATAGTCACTATCTAATTTTAAGGCCATTTCTATACTTTCTTAACTATTAATAAAAAAAATTCCATCCAACTCTTAAATCAATCTTGTATCTTCCACAATTATTTGCCAAAAATTTTCCATTTGACTTTCAAAGCATCATTCCATTACAATTCATAGTTCTTAATATCACTGCTCTAACACAATTCATAATTTCTAATGCTATCCATGGTAGAATGCATAAATAGTATATAAGTGAGAGCTTAACTCTCAAATCATATTTTACACTATAATTTTCAACATACAAGTAACAAACAGTTCAATCATAAGCATTTGGCGATCATTAGTAATACTATCATGCTTTCGCTATGCATTCTGATTAACTATCAATTAATTAACAACTAATTATTCTTATACTAAGAAATTGAGTTTATATATAAATATATAAACATGAATGTGAATATGAAAGGAAAAATACAATTCATAATATCTAAATTATTTTTTTATTAATATAAAAATAGTGGTAAGATATATAGTCACCTAGTAACACTAATCCACCTTTAGAAGTTTCGAAATATCATAATCATCTTTTTACATTGACCTCTTATTATTACCATTTACAAAATAGATTAAAACCTTAAGTATTAATATCACTCATTTACTATCCAAGTTCACTTCTTCTTATTCTATTCACAATATATCTATATTTTACAATTCGAATGATACCACACTTATCCCCATAATACATGTTTAATTACAACTATTTTGTAATTTTATTATTTTTTATTTTCTCTTGAATTGATCATAAAAATCCATAATTATACCAATAATATGGGGATCTCAACTTAAAGCCACTATTAATTAATTTTATTATTTCTTATATATGTGATATTATCATAAAGGTCTAATCCCAAATCAACTATAAAACTAATGAAGCATTAAAACTTCCTATTTCAATATTATTCTAGTCAATTTACAACATATAAATCGTAGTTTTCTCATATATTATCTTATATATCAAATACTCATAGAAGTAAATTTTATAGATAAATCTCCAAAATTCTTAATATAAAATTTCAAATACAAAATAAGTGTCTTTAGATCGAACTTGGTTCATTTAAAGACATTATAACATAATATACTATATTTACTTTTAATAATATTATCCAAGCAAATATATATATATAATTCTTATTTTCTTGAATTTTTTTTATTTTCTTCTAAGCACACACGTACAAATAAATTTTGAATCATCCTCTCTAACAGAACTCTACTCATATATTTTCAAAACTTTAGAACATAAAAACTATACCTTCCAATCTCAAAACATATAAGAATAGGCTTTTCCAAAATAGTTTTAAATCATCCAAAATCCTTAAATATGATACCTTAGAATTATCACAAGCATAATACTTACTTATCACAAGTATAATACTTTATCATCCTAATACAATAAAATCATATCATACTAACATTTTACAGCTTAACTTTGTACATGTACTCTTAAATTTAGGCATTAATAACATTTTCAGAATATTTATATAGTTCTATACCCTGTTATCATTAGTATAGGTCAAACTCAAAATAACAAATATTGAATCTGCAATATAAAATCAACTTAGTATTCTCCTTACTACCTCATCAGAGCTCCACCAACCACGCCCCCTTTTTTATCTTGGCTCCAACGCAACTAGAGGAGGACGAGAGCTACCTCCAAGCAACACGCAACAGCTTTAAAACCGTAGCTCATTGTAACATCGATAGGCAACAATACATGCATCAGCCCCAACACATCACAGCGACTAACAAAATAACTAGCAAAAACGTTTGACTAGTGTTGAAAGATGGGAGAAAGCGAAGAGAGGGAAAAGCTAAAGAGACTGAACCGGAAGGGAGAGGAAGAGGAAGAGGGAGGCGGTGGGCTGGTGCAAATAAAAAAAGTGTTGGTGCCTGTTTAAAAGAAAGGAGAAATCCAAAAAATTGTGGAAAAGAGGGAGCTGGTTGCATGTGAATCCAGAAAAAAAAAAGAGAAGGAAAGATATAGTGGAGAGAGAGACCCATAAATAAGAGGGGACAACAATTGAATTAAAGAAAAATGCACAGAAACCAAGAGAGGGTAGCTGTCCGAAAATTAGAAGAAAAATTAAAGGGAAGAAAAAGACAACAACCAAGTAAGTATGTCTAAAAAGAAAAGTTGATTGTGTGCTGTACTTTGTACCCGAGAAAGGAAAAAAAATTAAAGAAAAATGTAGGGAGAGAAGAGTTTGTAGAACAGCAATGAGGAAAGAGTGCACCAAGTTTACATGAAATTGAGGGAAAGGCAAAAATAATAAATCATAGGTATTGATACTATATTTCTCTTCCCTTTTTAAAATATCAGACTTTCATTTATTAAGACCAATCTTTGTTTCATAAAATCTATTTCATAAACTTTTGTACCCATGCCTACAAAGATTATTTTCAACTTTCACAACCTTAAAAATAATTCATCAAATGTAACAAATTATTTTTATGAATCTTTGCACCCAGTATTATTACAATTTATTTTGTCAATTTATGAGAAATTTCTTTTTAGAGTATTTTAATTTAATCTTGTATTGATAATGACCATATATAAATAATTTGCAAATATTATTGAAGATATTATTTTCAATATTCCAGAATCCTTTAATCTAAAAAAAAAATAAATAAATAAATTTAAAATCAATATGATCCAAATAAATAATTTATCCATAAATATCAAATTTTATATAATTTTTTTATTTAAATTAGGGATATTACATTTACCTTCAAGTTTTACTAGTAGTTCAAGATACCTCGTTCAAAATTATCATGATGCAATGGCCATATATTGATAAGTAGGATATACTAATACATTCTTGACATTCACTTGCAATGTTAATTGGCCATAAATCACAAGAATTGTTAATCCTTTGAGTTTGAAACCTTCTAATCACTATGACTTGATATTGTAATATCCTAAGTTAATAATTAAAGCCATATATATTTCAATGCTTATGAGTATTTATTATATTTATTTGATTAATACTTAATTTATTTTAAAAAAATTTTGGAATATTAAAATAATATCGATAATAGTAATATTTGAAATATATTTATTTATTTTTATATTGTGATCATTGATTTAAGATTTGATAAAATAATTTTTATAAGAAATTTCTCATAAATTTAAAAATTATTTTTAATGATTATGTGGGCAAAGATTCATGAAATCATTTACTTGTATTTGGAGGGCTAATATTTCATGAGGAAGGGCTTATAGTGAGGTGAGAAGTACTGTAGAAAATCCCACAGCTCCTTCCTTTAATTATGTTGATACACACGCGCACTCATTTTCTTTAAAATATCAGTGCTTTTTCTTTTAAAAAAATAATCTGGCTATTATTTTTATACATTTTTTATCACTTTCCTCATATACTCAGTACACTTCACACTCTTTATCCTCATGATTGCCCTCTCTCTCTGCTGTCACTCCCCTGTCTCTTATAATCTGGCCCTTTCTCTTTCCTTCTTCTTACGGTTAGCTCAAATTTTCATATTTTTTTGGTTCTTTTTCATGGGTTTTGGCCTCTTCTTCATGGGTTTGCTGAATATATTTGCTGAAGTCAGTATCTTCTTCTTTTTCGTTGCTATTTTTGTTGCCATGCAAACTATTGTGCATCGCTGCTACCAAGAGCAGCCTTTCTTCACTTCAGTTGGCAGTGTTATCATGGTGTGAAGGATGAGAGCTTCATGAGTAGTTGAGCAACACCATTTGATTGTGCACAGACTTCTGGCATAGAAGAAATGTGAAAACTAATGTGAATCATGACTATTTTGGGTGGCGAAACAGGGTCTCACCCTTTCCATTTGCTAGGAGTTTCGGTTGGGTTTAGTGTCATAGATGCTACTAGCAACCTCTATATAAAGAAAAAGATGGGAATAGAATGAATCAAACCACCTTAGACTTCTATGGTGAACGTACCCCACCAAGCGAGTATATATCTCGTAATTATTGTTATTTTAATAAAAAGATAATTTAGATATGGTAATTTATATTCTTCTTGTTGATAGTACATATTTCACATACGCACTCATGTCTATAAACTCAATTCTTAAGTAATTAGTTATTAAATGATTGTTAGTTGATCAGAGTGTACAACAGAAGCATAATGATATTACTAATGATTGTTAAACGTTATGGTTGAACTATTTGTCATTTGTATGTTAGACACAATAGTATGAAATGTGATTCGAGAGTTAAGCTCTCATCTATATATATCCTACCATGGATGACATTGAAAACTATGTTAGAACGATGATATTGGGAACTGTGAGTGATATTGAAATGATACTTTGAAAGTCAGATAAAAAATTCCTAGTTAACGATTGAAAAGAATACAGGATGGATTTAAGAGTTAAATGGGAAATTCCTAGCCAACACATAAGTGAAGTATAGAATTGACCTTGATACTATAGAACAACTATATGTATATTTACTGTACTTGAATATGTGACATAATATGTCTATTTGTGTTTGAATCCTACTGATAATATGATTGTGATGATATGTGTGCCTTTGAACCTTAATGATTGTTTGTGAGTGTGATACCTGTTGGGAATTCGGATTATCATACGCAGCAGAAATTCAAAATTTGATCTGAATTCTACCTAGGATCCATGCAAAAAGCATAAATCAATAATTAGGGTTTTACCTATTGGGCACTCGTATTTTTACTGATTAAAACTTGAGAGCGGATGAATCAAATGCCGGCCAGAAGGTACAGCATCTCTACGGTATCCACACGGAGTGAACAACAACCTCTCACCCTCCACGAATCTGTTAGAATGCGTTTTTCTCTCTAGGAATTAGGATTGGATGTTTTCTGAGTGATTTAGGGTTTGTATGGAAGCTTTGAGCATGTGCATGCGCTGCCCTCAAGCCCCTTTTTATAGAACTTAGGCAAGCCACAATCCTAGTCCTACTAGAATAATGCTTCCAAAATCCTAATCACACTTAACAACTCATTTTATCCTTATCCTAGAGATAATGAGGAGAGATAGGACTTATCTATTAATTATCTAATATTAGATAATATTATCTCATAATATATTTATCTAATATCTGATAACGTAATTATTTGATATTACTTTAATATTAAATAATATCACATAATATATATATATATTACGTGAATAACACATTATTATTCTTAATAATAATATATATATGTACGAAAATAAGTCCAATTAATTAGAAATTAATATAATTAAAGTTCAATTAATTATTATCTTATTCCTACTCCTTTTGTGTGACCCTGTATGTTCTTACTACGCTGACAATAACTCATTATTGAGCCATAGACAGTGAGTAGTATCTAGCAATACATCACTACCACTCAAGTAGTAAGAATTTCTATGATTCGACATCCACCTAATACATAATCAACATTTTGCATCATAACCCTTTTATAATAATATCCAAATTAAACTGGAGGCATGGAATGTGTCATCCTCTTCAATGTTCAATTTATATTTCTTGATACTGAGTAAACTTAAAATAAATTATTAATATCACATATTAATCCAATTGAGCATGGCCATGCATTTCTAAGTCTCACCCAATCAAGAGGCCCAAGAATATTTCTCTTTTATACAAGAGTAACAAAATCCCATCTACATCACTCACTTCCCTCTGCACGATTTATGACACACCCAATCAATGCCCTATTCGTCATCCTAATTAAAAGTGACATAAGACAATATTAAAGTGAGTAATTCCTCAAGTAGGAAACCGTAGTGACTTCAGGTCAAAGGTTTATGTATATTTGTGATCATATGAGAATAACTTATGACACGTCTATCCATGCAATATTCTCATAGTGGGTCAGTCCAGTACATTGTTCACTAGCAATATACTTATGTGTTGACTTGATATCATATATCCATTATTCGTAATCATCATTCACTATACATGCTAGTCTCGATGTATTATTACTATCCTTTTCGTAATAATATTTGACTAGAGGCATTTTAGGAATAGCGAAGCTATTCCAAGGATAATTATTATATTAAGTTATAAATCATACAGAATAATAATAAAATTATAAAAATAAAATATAATAATTAAATTACCTAAAATAAAACATAATATATTGTGTATTACTTCAATCATCTATATGATTGATTCCTAGGACACACACCAACAATACCTACTCGAAATAAGTAGTATATGATATAGATTTCTAGTAAAAAGTTAAAACTCCTATGATTATGTTATGAGAAATGGAGTTTAAGTCATGTGTAGGTGAACCTCCATATCAAGGCATGGTCTCATGTACTTAAGAAATTTAGAAAATGGGTTTGGTTATATGATTAATTTGTGACTTTATATATAAAATTGATCACTTGTACAACAGTGGTGGATATATGCTCATTAAGTTCTCATAATTTACCCCATTATATTTCTAATGTTTTCAGGTTATAGTGAGAATATTTAAGCTTATTACATCTATGAAGATCCAAGACTACCTTGCTAAAGAGTTTTAGTAGTTGGATTAGGATCAGATATAAAGATAGAGTTTTCAATGATTCAATCATTGATGTGTTGAATTGTTTAATTATATTTAGATTTGACATAGTATATTAACTATATATGTTGATGACACTATTATATTTTGAAATCAAATAGATTTTAAATCACAGGGCGTGTGGCTTATAGGAAGTGTTCAAAAATAAAGGAGATTTTATCCATTTTTTTGCAAAAATTTTAAAGAAAATTTTCAAGTTCTCCTGAAATTTGAAAACTCTTGTTAGATAGAAAGAGTGAAAAATAGTTAAAGCTTATGGAAATCAATAACAAGATCCAACCCGATCACGATCAGGATGGGTCATAACAAATATGTAGAGTATTTAAAATCAAATTGTGGTATATGATGCAAGATTTAACAAAGGGTATTATATTCAACAAAGTTCTAGCAAGAAAGTAATAATTCTTTCTAGAAAAAAATATATTACAAATTTTTATGTTATATTTCATTTATAATTATTTCCTATATTTTCATTATGCTCCTTCTACTTTTTATGAATAATGAGAATAAGTTTCAAATATATTTTTACATATTAAAGATATACACATTTTTAATGTGAATTATAAAATGTCTTTGATCATTTACAATTATGTATACTACTGAGTTCTAAAAAAAAAAGGTCTTCCCCATGCATATATTATTATTTTTCTATCTCCTCAATATAAGATTGTGAATGTTAAAGATGTTGAGAAGATTATACATGTAGAAATCCCTAACAAAGAAGAAAACCTTATCTTGTATGAATTAGTAAATGATTTCGTAGTACATGGCCCTTGTGGAGTTGCGAACCCAAAATCTTCATGGATGTAAAAAGGAAAATGTAGTAAACATTTTCCAAGAAATTTGTTGATCATACTTCAATTAATGGTAATGATTATACAGTGTATAGATGTCATAACAATGGAAGAACCATTGAAAAGAATTATAATTTGTTGGATAAAAGATACATTATTCCATACAATCCATAATTGTTGAGGAAATACCAAGCATACTTCAATGTAGAATCTTGCAACCAAGCTACGTCCATCAAACATATGTTTAAATATGTCAACAAAATATGTCAACAAAGGGTATGATTATGTTACAGCATCACTATATCAATCTTCCCAAGAAAGTGATTTAGGTAACATTAATGATGAAATTAAATGTTATTATAACTATTGATACATATCTGCTTATGAAACATCTTAAAGAATTTTTGGTCATAAAGTTCATCATAGGCAACTAATAGTAGAATGATTGAAGTTTCATTTAGTTAGTGAACAGAATTTAGTTGTTACTAATGATAGATCTTTAGAAGAAATATTAATATGAGAATTTGACAAGGAAACAATGCTTACTACATGGATGAAGAAAAATGTAATATCCCAAGTTAAAGTTTTATAAATTTCAATGATTATGGATAATTATTTATTTGGTTAATATTTAATTTTAAATTTTTTTCTCATATTAAAAGACTTTGGAATATTAAAAATGATACCTATAATAATATTTGAAATTTATTTATTTTTATATGGTCATTAATAATTCAAAGCTTGTCTAAATATTTTCTATAAAGATTTTTCTTATAAAATGGAAATAGTTTTAATAATTAGGAGTATGTAGATTTATGAAATAAATTACCTATATTTGATAAACTATTTTTGAAAATTATATAAATTATTTGTATTTGATAAACCATTTTAAAAAATTATAGAAGATTGAAATATTTATTTTAGGATTTTCAAATTAATCAAGTTGTTATATATATATATATATATATATATATATATATATATATATTCATATATTTTAAAGGAAGATTAAAAATCATTAAGTTGAAATTTTAAATAAAATTAGTTTCATGAAAGTGAGTTTTTTTCAAAAAAATATGGACAGCTAAGGTTTATATAAGAAAATGAACTTAAAAGCACAAAAAGCATAGGATTATTCCTCTAAGCTCATGTTTAAACTTTTTTTCTTTCTTCCTTTTCATTTTTGGAATGTCAATTTCTGTTTTTTTTATTTTTTAGCTTTTCTCTTTTGTTTTATTAAAAGTTAGTGCATTCCTTTTTAGGAAAAATCGATGCTTTCTTTTTAGATATCTAAATTCTTCTCTCTCTCTTTCCATTCTCAACACATGGCTTCACTCTTTCTCTTTGTTCTCACTTCTTCCACCATCTTAGTTTCTCTTTCTAGCTTCTTCCTCTCTTCTTTTCTTCTTTTTGGCACGCCCATCCCTATTTTTTTTGAGCACTAGCATTTCTCTCTTTCCATCATGTCAAGCTTTGGTCTAGCTATAGAGTGTGAAGGTCACAAGCTTCGGATCAGTTGCAACACAAGATAGATTAACTGACGGTTAGCACTATTCTAGTTGCTTTATGTTATTAGGAGTTAGCCTTTATCCACCCCAATTGTAGTGGCACTTGGATGCAAGGAGAAGTCATGATTTATAGTACTAGACGTAGGGAACAACCAGGAGCTTGGTTATTGCATTTCTAGTGAGCTCTACCATTTTTTAGCATTAGTAAGCTACTAGCAACTCTATATGAGGTAGTAAGATATTTTAATAAAATTAACTGCCCTAATTTCTACTATTTTACTAGTTAATTCAAGAAAACCTAATTTGTTGTCTTTAATATAAATAATGATATATATGAAAAATATGATTTTTATGTTATAAAATGTTAAAATAAGGTAATTAATATATATGGAAATTATATACTATTATTCTAAAGGAATCATGCATAATCTAGATAGAAAATTATTTATGGGTATTTTGAGTATATACTGATATTTATGATAATGCATCAGTACATGTATACTTTTATATTGTAAAGTGTTTCAATAATATGAGTAGAACCACTATAGAGCATTATATTATAATATTGCTAATTATATATTTCAGAAAGCCATGTTAAAGGTAAATTCAAACATATATTAATGGCTTGAAAAATAAAAATTTCTACTATATAGTATACTGAGACAAAATGATTAGAGTGTTCTTAAAGTATTATGTCTTAATATTTTAAGGATTTGAACATGATCAGAGATATTTTCATTTTATCATTTTGTTTGAATAATTGATATAGTATTGATAAAATAAGGATTTTATGATCAAAATTATTAAATTAGTATATTTAGAATATAATTATATCGTTAAGAGGAGATTTTCTAATAAAAATAGTTTTCTGGTCCTTTATAAAAAGTTAATGATATAATGAGAATTTTGAATAGTGATGTGAATGGTAATATTTTAATGGTTTTGTACTTTGATCTAGAAAAAGCCATTATATATAAGAATTTTTGATATTTTGATGATGAGTTTCAAAATAAAGAAAGTAAGGATCTAGGATAATTAAGTGTCTTAATTTGATAATCAACTAATATTAGGAAAATTAAAAAACAAGTGATATAAGTATGATCAGTTTATGAATTTGTAACATGTGAAAAGAAAATAATTAGTGATTGTATAATTATAATTTATCTCTATAAATGATGATAATAGAAGGAAAATATTAAAAAATGAATATAAATACTTAAAAGTTTCTAAGGATGGATCAGCACTACTAGGTGAGTATATATCTCACCACAGCTTTATAGTTTGATAAAAGATAGTTTAATTATGATGAACTATATTTTCCTTATTGAAAATATAGATTTTATATCCATGTATATATATATTCATGTGTAAACTCAATTTCATGGTATAAACCTACTTAGCTATTTAAGGGAAAGTTAATGGATTAGAGTGCATAATGGAAACATGATAGTGATGTTTCTACCTAATGATGAATTGTGATTGAGTTTTGTATGTTATGGTAATATAGGAGATCATGATGACATTGTTATGTACACATGCATAAATTGTTGTATGCTAGGTATTGTTTAATGGTAAATTATTTAGTATTGAAGTTTTATAAGCAATTATGATTCGAGAGTTGAGCTCTCACGTGTTTATTATATATGAATCCTACCATGGATGACATTAGAAATTGTGAACTATAATGAAGCAATGCTTTGAAAGCTAGATAGGAAATCCCTAATGAGCAGTTAATAAAAATATAGTATTAGCTTGGAAGTCAAAAAGTGACTATATGTATGCTTACATAGTTGGATGTGTGATATGATGCAATATTGAGAATTATCTGTCGTTGGATCACTATTTAGTGTAATTGTAAAGACTTGATGTAACTATAATGATTTGTTTGTACTTAAGCTTTAATGACTATTTGTGAATGTGATATTTACCTAGTATAGGTAATGCATGACATGATAATGATATTATGTACTAACAGATAGTTAAGTCTCCTATAATTTATGACATGAGATACAGAGTTATATGTAAGAGAACTACCATTCTAGAGCATGGTTTTATATATTTCTAAAATCTAGGAAAATGGGTTTGTTAATATGTTAATATTAGTACATGTTTAACTAGTGAATGTTAATTGTAAAACTGATCTCTTGTAAATTTGTGGTAGATATATACTCACTGAGTTCTTATAACTCACTCCTATTATTTTAATATTTTTAAGTTAAGATAGTTTATTTGAGCTATGCCTCATGCACGGAGAATCAAAAGGCTATGCGGATTTAAAGATTTAATAATTGGGATTTTTTTAATTAGGATTAACATTTAAAATATAGATGTGGTTAATTCATTAGTTGTGTTGAATTTGTATTTGTGTTTATGTCTTGAGATTGTATAGAATCATTGTATGTTGATGCTATCATATTTAAAAAATATACAAGTGTTATATTTAAAGGTATGTGGCCTTCAAGATGTGTCTAAAATTAAGGGAGACTCTATCCTTTTTTTCACAAAATTTTAAGTAAATTTTAGTTTCTTAAAAAATTTGTAAACTCTTGTTGAATAGAAAGAGTAAAAAATTCTAAGACTTATGGAAACCAAGTGTTGGGATCCACTATTCATGATCGAAGTTGGGTCATGACCAAAAACAAGGAAGATCTAAAAGCAAAGAAGTTAACTTACATGGACTTCCTATTAGAATATGTATGGAAAGAGGATATTTGAGAATGGGTAAAAAGGAAATGTGGATTTTCCATTGGTAGGATCAATTTTGTACCACTTTCAATAGAAAAGTTATACTACTTTTATATATTACTTAATAAAGTTAAAGGGCTAACATGCTATGAAGATATATGTACAATAAATGGCAAACATGTTATGCTTGAGGATTGCTAGACAATGATAAGGAATATATTGCTACAATTAAAAACTCTTTCTTGGGGATCTGGTCAATATCTACATAAACTTTTTTGCATCATGTTATTCAGCAATTATCTGTCAAGACCTAAACTTGTGTGGATAGAGACTTAGACTTTATCAACTGAAGATATTCTACATATAAAAAGAAAAGCTTTTCAAATTGAAGGTATTTAAAATCTAATCCATTTGCAAACATTTTTTTTGTTATATCACATGATTTATACAAAGACATGATAAGAATTTCTATTTTCACATATATAATTATTTCATGTCAATGAAATTGATTTAACTAATAGGTTGAAATTGGACTATCTTTTTGCAGTAAACTTACTATGAATATTGTTATTTACATATTGGTTCATTAAATGAAGTAATTTTCCTTATATTGACTAAAAAAAACATAGCTTTCTTTTTTTTTTATCAAATCAATAATTGATTTGGAAGCACTAAAGGGCACTAAACCGTAATACAAAAGATAATTGGCAATATAATTGTTTAAAATTCTTTTAAGAAATGTTGAAAATAATTTTAAATATATAAAATAGTTGATGATATTGGAATCATGTTGTTAGCTATTCATATGAGTTATGTGTTTCTATTAGTATAGGTGAAAAAGTTACATATGTCAACCTTGAATATAATAATACATGATCAAATAAATTGAATGTATGAGAATTGGAAACTTTGTTAAAAGCTTTTTAAAAGAGTTAATATTGGCTTTAATAGAAAAATTATAAATCATCCTTAAATATTGTGAAGAGATGGCGAAGCATAAGAATATATAGTCAAGAGATGATGAAGCATGAATACATATAAGAATGATAACGTTTTATGGCATAATTGGTATTTTAACCGTATCTTATAAATTTAAAGTGAGTAATTGATGCTATGGCTAACATCATAACATTACTTAATATGATTTGAATTATTGGGGAGCTATTCATCCTTTGCAAAGAAGGAGAGGAATTGGTAAAGGTTTGAGGGATCGGGTTGGTCACTTAATACCTAGAGTGGTAAGGGATAAGGTTAAATCAAAAATATAAGGAGAAACCTATATACTAACTATTATCATTCTTTAAAATAATTTGTGTAAACATTACACAAAAAAGTTATAATAAATACAATAGAGTTAAATTAGATCATTATTTATTTTACATTGTTATTTTACTGCACATGCTTATATCTTCAATCTATTATGGTGAAAATCCTTCAGAAAAGGAGAGGTATAGCCACTCACAAAGTATATTAATACTCATCCTTTCTATTATTAATATTTTATTTATAAATTCGAAGCATGGATCACTAAAGCATGATCAATATTTGTACAAGATCCTTTTTATCACTATAGGGTACTTTTTAGGTTATATTTCATTATAGATTTCAAATGACAACAAGAAGGCCCTATATTGATCACTTTATAGTACTTAAACAGTTAAATTTTGAGTTAAACGCCTTTATTATTAATCCTATTTTACCCAATCATTTATAGAAGGGCATACTTAGTAGTTCTAGTATTGGCTCTAATATTCTAAACCCTTCATCCTCTCCATCTATTAAATCTCATCCTAAGAAAGCCCTTGAATAGGAACAGAATATGTCAAATTAGAAGTTTCTCTGTTTGTACCCTCTATATGTAAACTTTTATTTCGAAAAACTTTCGTACTATTGTATAAACCTTTTATGTATGTAAATTATCTTTTAAATTCCTTATTGCATGTGCAGTTAATCCTATTTTATGCATATGTCTATTTATTTATTCATCTTTAACAATGTTAAAATAGTAAAAATTCAAAAATGTGCTAAAAGGCTTGTAAAGACATTTAACTAATATATTGATACTAGTTAGGTATCTTTATGCTCGTCACAATACCCAAGAGTCAAGTCATGACAAAAAAAAGAAAAAAGAAAGAGATAGGTGAAGGAAGGAAGTAGTGGCTGATAAACTTAACAATATGTCATGACCTAATGCTAATTGTGACCAATGTGAATCCTAATACTTTGTCTCCACAAGCCTTAACATTTTCATTCTTCTTATCCAACACGAGTTTCCAAATTTTTAAGGGAACTTAAAAATTATTTTAAAATTTTACAAAAAAACGGATAAAGTTTCCTTTATTTTTGGGCACTTTCCAAGGGTCACACATCTTAAAATACAAAACTTGTATATTTTTAAATATGTTAGTGCTAAAGATACATACAATACAATACAATTTCAAACTTATTCACATACAATCAATACAATATTTCATATAATTCAACAAATCTCTATTTGAATGCTAATTCTAATCCTAACTAATAAATCCTTTAGCAAGGCAAGCCTAATTCTCTATAGATGCTACAAGGCTTGAATCTTAACTTAAAAATGTTAGAAATAAGAAAAAATGAATTATAAGAACTCAATAAGCATATATCTACCACTATTAATTATTAATTTGAATATGTTCTATCTAAGTATTTGATTAAAAGATAAATATCACTTAAACTTCTTAAGTTTTTGAATGTACAAAATCGAACCTCAGATGATATCTTCACTTATGTATAATTTAAATTCTTTACTTCTCATTATAAATTATAATAATTTCAAATATCCGATAGCATATACTCTCATGATCATATCACACACTTCTTGTTTTGGGTAAACATTACAATAATAATTGGCCATTAAGGCTTAAACATAAATAAATCATCTTAATCACACCAACAATAACATCTAATCACAATCAATCTCCAATATCGCATCATATCACATATACAGTTATAATAAACATACATGTAGCTATTTGTTAATTTAGGATCATTTCTATACTTTCTCAACTACTTACCGAGAATTCCCTATCCGGCTCTCAAAGTAATACTCTAATATAGTTTGCAATTCCTATTGTCATTGTTCCAACATAATTCTTTATTTCCCATGCCATTCTTGGTATGATTCATAGATACTATACATATGAGAGCACCACTCTCATATTATAATTGTTTATACAACTTCAATGCAAAGTAATTAAATTCAACAATGGATGGTACCAAGAACATAGCAATATCTAGCCTTAACATATAGATATCTTTGAAAAAAATAAAAATCCATTAATAATTTAAAACATCACCATTATGCTTTCATTGTGCACTTTGATCAATTTACAATCACTTGGCAGCTAAATACACTTATACCACATATATACATCCATATGAATATGAAATCTATATTATCCATAAGAAGAATACAATTCACCACATTTGAATCATTGTTTTATCAAGATAAAAATTTATAGTGAGATATATACTCATTTGATAACATTAATCCAACCTTGGAAACTTCTAAAATCCATATTCATTTTTTCATATTTTCCTCCTGTTATTATCATTTACAAGCATAAACTATAATTATATAAACACTAATTATCTTCTTTCCATATATTGCAAATCCAAATTCTAATCATAATATAATAGCATTCTATATTGCTTCTTATATTCATAATTCTTAGATTAACTTTTAACTTAAATATACTATCACTTAGGAACTTTTAGATCAAAACCATATAAGTTTAAATAGTAAAACTTGAAACACTAAAATGCTCATTTTCTATTATTCTTTCATCCTAGACTTTCATTTTCTTTATTTTTAACTTTTTTATTAATAAATCAAGGATTTTCATAAATAATAGGTTTTCCAATCAAAATGTTAAACCATCAAAATATCAAGATCTCAAGTTTTAAATGGGTTCTATCTATATTAGTGCATAAAACTATACATTTATTTTGTTATATTTTTAACTCTCTTTAAAGAGGTAGAAAAATCAAGCTTATTGGAAATGTCCAAATTGAAGTCCAAACATAAAAAATATTATATTTTTTTATAATATTGATGTATGTTAGATATACTCATCTAAACTGTTGAGCATAAAAATCATTATTCTATCATTATTGTATCAAATATTCAAATAATATGATAAGATAAGGGTTTCTTGAATCAGGTTCAAGATTTACATAATTTTATAATATAATATTCTAGAAAGCTTTAATCATGATATTCTATCCTTCTATAACATAAAATGCTATTTTTCAGAAACACTAGTAAAAATCCACAATATTTAAAAATGGATTTTCTTGAATCAAATTAAAATCATGCAAAATATAAAAATATAATACTCCATAAATATTCTTATTTGTAGTATTATATTGCCATGTAGCATAAATTCTAAATTTTTCAAAAGGATCTTCATATATTTCAAGTGGGTATTTATGGGTGTTCTAATTCAGTTCCATAACAGCAAAAATATTAATATACAATACTTCTATCACTTTATCCCAACACTTTATAACATAAAAATGTAATTTTTCATAAGCATCATCCAAAAACCATAGTATATATAAAATGGATTTATCTTGAATGAAGTATGAAATCATCATAAAAATTAAAATTTTATGATGTAGATTAGCTTATTATCATCGGAGGAAGCCGCTAGTAGCTCATCGACACCAACTATGGATTCAATCACCACTAACAAGGAAAGGCTTTTAATGATCTACAATATTGTGGATCAAACTTCTTCTATAGCTTGGGCTTGCGGCAACTAAGAAGGAAACTCGACTAGTAGGTGGTGGTCAAAATTGCCTAAAAGCCAACGACACCATCCAGCTCCCCTAGTCCCTGCCATTTATAGCTTGCTAGTGTGCATGTAGCCCACAAATAGCACAGCAATAGTAACATCATGATCCACTATTTAGCAAGGAGAAAAATTCTCATGGTAATAGTGTTTGGATGGAAGAAGGTGACATACTAGGGTATTGGAAAGAGAAAGAGAAGAAAAAGAAAGAAAAGGGAGAGAGATTGAGGTAGTGGAAGGAAAATTAGATTTTTTGAAATAAAGAGAAAGGAAACTCAAAATTTGCAAAAAAAAAGGAAGGGGCTAAAAATAAAAATGTAATGAAGAACACTAACATTAATAAATAAAAAAAGAAGAGAGATAGTTAAAAAAATATAAAATGCAAAATGGTGAGTTAAAGGTTTATGGTGTTTCTTGTTAGGTTTCATATATATCATGTAATGCAATGAAAAATAGATTTTTAAAATTATGTGATGTGAGACTTTCCCATGAATCAATGCACAAAGACATAAATCAAGAATCAAATATTATCTCTTAAAGTGCAAATCCTAATCATGAGCACAATCAAGTGATGATACCTTTACATTATCCACATAGAGCGAATGATGACTTCTCAATCTCTACAAATTTGTTAGGATCCATCTTTTACACAAAAGAGTAAGGTTTAGTGCGGTTTTAGTAAGATTTTTATATGGTTTTTGCTAATGGCAATTTTATTTGTTTTCTTCATCAAACAATGACGCCTTTATGCCTTTTTTTATAAAGCTAAAGGCAAGCCTCTTTCCTAGTCTTACAAGGAAAACCACATCTAATTTTAATTTCACTCAACTACTAATACCTTATCCCTAATATGGTAAGAGTGAGGAAAGATAGGATTTATTCATTAGTTATCTAATATCATTTTAATATTAGTAACTAAATATTATTAGATAATAATATTATCTCATAATATAATTATCAAATATCAAATGGTATAATTATCTAATATTACTTTAATATTAAATAATATCATATAATATAACATAATATAATACAATATATATTACATGAATATATATATTATTACTTTAATAATATATCTACAAAATAATAAGCCTAATTAATAGATTTTTAGTCTAACTAAAAATTAATTAATTAATATCTTATTCTTACTCTTTTTGTGTGACCCTTTAGATTCCTACTTACGTTGGTAATGACCCATTAGTAGACCACAAACAGTGAGTGATATTTAGCAATACATCACTGCCACCCATGTAGTAAAAATATTTGTGATTTGACATCTAACTAATGTATGATCAATGCTATGTAACACAGTCCCTTTTGTAATAATATCTAAATCAAATTGGAGGCATAAAGTATGTCATTGTCATCAATGTTCAATTTATATTTCTTGATACTGAGTAGACTAGCTTAAACAAGTGATCAATATCACATATTGATCTATTTAAGCACAACCATGCATTCCTAAGTCTTACTCAATCAAGGAACCTAAGGATATCACTCCTTTATATAAGAGGAACAAAATCCTATTTACATCACTCACATTCCTTTGCATGATTCGTGACACACCCAAACAATGCCTTACACATCATCTTGATTAAAGGTGACACAGGATGGCATCAAAGTGTGTGATTCCTTATATAGGGAACCATAGGGACTTCAAGTTAAAGGATTACGTGCATTATGGTCACATGAGAATAGCTAATGACATATGACAATCCATGTAATATTCTTATAGCGAGTTAGTCCAATACGTCTATTTACTAATAATATACCTATATATTGATTTGATATCATATATCTATGATTTATAATTATCAATTACTATACATGATAGTCTTAATATATTGTTGTTATCCCTTTTGCAATAATATTCGATTATGGACATCTTAAGAATAGTAAAACTATTCTAGAGATAATTATTACATGAAGTTATAAATTGCACAAATATTAAAACAGAACTAAATAAAATATAATAATTGTATTGCTTAAAATAAAATATAATACATTGAGAGTTATTGTAATCATCTTATGATTGGCTTCTAAGACACACAAACTAACATTTCTTACCCAAAATAAGCTCATCCTTCTTTAAAATCTTAATCATTCATCTTAAATGAAAATAATCTACCCATTGATTTATTAAAAACTCATTTTATAAAGTTAATATTGTTTAGAATTTCAATTCAATTATTTTCAAACTCCTCTCAATGTGTATGTATATATATTTATTATTTTAGAAGTTCCAAAATAATTATTACAAATTTTCATAATTCTCAAAAATAATGTATCACATACACACAAATTATTTCATAAATCCTTGAACTCTTGCATACTAAAAATTAATTTCTCAATTTATGAGAAATTTTTTTGTAAAATTATTTTAATCAAATCTTATATCAAATATTGCCATAAAAATAAAAAAAATATATTTCAAACATTATTATCAATATCATTTTAATGTTCCAAAATCCCTTAAAAGAAAAGAAATTTAAAATCAAATTTTAACCAAATAAATATTAAATAAAAATATGTAATCACAAACATTGAAATTTATAAAAGTTTAATTTAGGATATTACATAATATCAAAATGAAAATCTCTTCATTCTAAAAAAAAATGATTTGAATGTCTACTTGAAATGGGAAAAGAAGATGAAACTAGTCTTTGATTGCCACAATTATTCGAAAGAAAAAAAAAAGATAAAGCTTGCAATTATTGAATGTTCTAAATATACTATTGTTTGGTAGGACTAATTTATAACAAATGTCTGAAAGAATAAGCAAAGACCCATTCACACTTAAAAAGATTTAAAGTTTGTAATGAGGAAGAGGTTCATTCTTAGCCACTATCATAGAAATATGTGCTAAAAATTGCAAAAGCTTACATAAGATTCCAAGAGTGTTGAAGAATATCATAAGGCAATGAAACTTGTCATGTTAAAAGCTAATGTTGAAGAAAAGACAATAATGGCTAGAATTCTTTATGGCTTGAACATGAAAATTGATGTGGTTGAACTACAATACTATGAAAATATGGATGAGATAGTGCATATGGCAATGAAGAAGAAGAGATAACTAAAAAAAATTATTCTTCCAAGTATGGCTCCCATTCAACTTCTTCATGGAAGGCATGGGATAAAAAAAGTGACAAGAAAGAAAATTATTTTTATTATTTATCTATATTTTTAGAAAGCAAAAATGAAATTATTAACATTTTTATAAATTTTACTCTTAATATCCTAAAAAATAAAAAATAATTAACCACTTTATATATTGATTATTAACTTCTAGTGAAGAATAAATTTGAAAATTAAAATTCTTTTCTCCTAAAATTGCAATTAATAATTGTTCTATTTAATTCTTATGCATTTGCCATATTAATAGATAAAAATAAATGGGAAAATAAATAATTAAAAAATTTTCATATAAATACCTTATTTATATTAAGTATTAAATAATTATATCAAAATAATTAAAATTGAATTTTCATATTATGTATCCTATTTATAATTAAAAATGAATTTAACACAAATGAATTTTGAAAATTTTACAATACCCAAGAAAATACATCTTAATTATTAATTAATGTAAATCACTAATTTATCTAAAAGGAAATTCATTTTACTTGATTATTTAAATAATTTAATAAATTAATTTTTATTGTAATTATCAATTTTCAGCCAAATTTAATTTATTAATTAAAATTTTTAGTTTTTAATTTAATCAAAATTATTAATACAAATCAAATGTAACATATCAAAGAGATTATGAAAATATAATAAATAAAGGAAAGAAATCATAAAAAATACTCTAAAGAGGAAAAAAATATATGAAAAATTAGAATATTCAATAAATCAAGGGAAAAATAGAGAGATTATAAAAATGCAATGACGGAGGGAAAGAAATTGAGAATTTTTTTTTCTTAGTTTACTATAAATTGTTATATATAAATGAAAGATTTAATTCTTGCATTAATCACACCAATGTGATTCATAGTAGTGCAATATTTATTAAAAAAAATTCATTGTGCAAATTTAGCTTACCCTAATATAATATTTATTGAAAAAAATAACAAATTGATAGGTGATAAATTATAAAAATAATACTTATGATAATAAGAGATAAAAAAAATATCACAATTATATAATATAGAAATATAGAAATATGAATCAATATTACCTCTCATCACTTTTCTCGTCGTTCCCAAAAATGAGACCTCTCTAATAAATTCTATTATTAGTTATCTCACAACATTAATTTAATGAACAGTGTCCTCTTCTGCCTAAAAGTTTGAAAATAGTATCACTCATGATTATCCCTGCTAATTGAAATTTTTTCTGATCGACTCAGTTTCATTTTCTAATTGGTTTTTTTTGTCGAAAAACTTGATTTGATGTATGAATAATTTTAGAATTTAAATTTTATTCAGGTATAAATTAACTTATCACCGAGGGTTTGGATTTAATAGTACAGTATTGTGCCCTGAAGTCAGGGTGATATATTGGGGGCAATCCCCCCCCCCCCCCCAAACCCCTGCCCCCATCTCGAATCTCTCCCCACTCCTTAGATTGAAAAAATATAAATTAATTTTATATTGTTATTCATTTATATATTATTATATTAATAAATTATTATTGTTTTTTATTATTATAAAAAAATTTTATTCTTAATTATTATTTTTAAGGACACCTCTTCCCTTTCAATAATAGTTTAAAATATTTTTCAATACTAATTTTAATATTAATGAATCAAATTATAGTGCATAATTTTAACCTTTTAAGTGTTGATTGTCTCAATATTTGCATCTCCTAATTTGTTATATAACTTATCGAATAATGCTACGCCTGTGTTATCAGCTCCTAAAAGCGGATATAAATGTTATCTGTACGTAAGCATAAGTAACTTGATTTTAACTCATTAAAAAAAATATCCCGACACAGGATTAAAGGTCTAGACTATAACATATCAGTTTATGATACATCATTATTTAAATATTAAATTTTATTTAATTTGTGTAATATTAAGTGGTGCACCGAAAGCCGGCCCTGGAAGTTTGTTTCTCTTGCAATATTGAATTCTGAATTGGTGGCAGATAGTTAGAATATTAAATTCTTACACGTTTTGAAACGTTGGGTTTAATGCCTACGATGGAGTGAATAAGGGAAAGTAAATTGTTATATATACGTATATATATATATTGTTTTTGCCTATCTAAAAAAGATGAATGTGTACTATTTGTTCTCTTTTATTATTTGGTTTGTCAATAAGAGAATGAACTTATTATTTATTATTTCTCTTTTAATAATAATAATAATAATAACGACGATAACAATAATACTAGATAATAATAAAAATAATTATAATAATATTAATAACGGTAATAATAACAACTACAATAATAATGTAAATGTTAATGATGATATTAATAACGGTTGTAGTAGTGGTAAGTAAGATAATGTCCTACACATTTTTAAACCAAACGGCCCGGCCCCTAATGCATTTAACTAAATCAGTCTATTGAATCAGACCGGACATTATATATCACTGACAAAGTAAAAAAAGAAAAAATTAAATAAAAAAATATTCTTCCATGACTAGGTAAGGTAAACGTGATGTGATTTTCTGATATCTTGTTGTCTGTGGTTAGCGATGTAACTATAAATAATTTAGAAAGATTAGGGCAAGAATCATGGGAAGAATATTGATAAAAGGGAAATTTTCATGATCAACTTGAAAAACGCGACGGATTAGGATCCTTTACTTCTACTAAGAAAAAGGGAGGGTATTATAAGAAAGTTAAATGCTGAAAATTATATATTAAAATAGTAAATCTTGATAAAAATAATGAATCTTGAAATAAAAATTATATTTCTATCTTCTCCAAAAATAATAGAAGAAAATTCAAAAAATCCAAATCAAATCTTAAACCCTAAATTCAAAACCGACAAAATATAGAGCTACTAAAGTAAAATATGGCTAAAAATCTTAACCAAGCCTGTAATCGTGAAATGGGACTGGACAATTTTACCCTCCTATTGACACATTGGTAAAGCTGAGAGGTCCTAACTAAACCCACTAACATGAGATGACACCGAGGAGATTTATTGTGAGATTGCGATCTTTGCATACCATGGTATTATGGATTATGTTCTAGTTACATTAAGATTTTAATGTAATTAATAAAATCATAAAAATATAATTATTGTAGTATAAAATTATGAAAAATTATAGCTTTAATGTAATATGCAATTATAATATTATGATCGTAGACACCGATTTAAATACCTACTGTGAATAAATCATTGAATTCGATTAGATATTGAGCAATGGTTGATTAATCTAAATTTTCATGCCGACAACAATAAAAATAATCAGTACTCGATTTTGCTTTGCAATTAAGGATGCCAATTTTCTCATAATTTGAGAATCTTCGCTGAAATTGTCCTATGAAAAGCGGAGATAGAGAGAACTTTTTCCCTGTAAAAATGCAACGAAGCAAAAGTTTTTGATAGGAGAAATAATACAAAAAGAAGAGGAGAGTGAATTGGTATTTCAAAAATTTAAAAATTTAAGCTTGAAAATAGTTTGCTTTTTCACCTTACTTTTTTCAAAATAACCCAGAGACACTTCTACAAACTCACAAATTTACATCACCTATTTAGGAAATTAGATTTTGATAACGAACCATCATTTTCTTAAGTATCTAATAAATATTTTAGAATGTTAGTTACAAAACCGTCATAGAAAATAAATATGATATCAATTTTCTAACAAATAGACTATTATTATTTCTTGTAAGTCATATTACTCAGTAATTGATCACATTTAAATATATTGATTTTATATTAAATATTGTTGTTAAAAGTTTGAATTTGATATTGGATTATTTTATTAACTGATGCAGAATATTTGATATATTACCTTGGTGATTCACACAATTAACATTATATTACATTCCTCTCCCAACCAAAAAATAAAAAACTCATTCTCTACATCTTTTCTATTCTATATAATATCTCATGTCACTTTCTAACGTACTACTTCCAACCTGAAAATATATAACACAACCGAAATCACAATACTATTTTATAATAAATACAAACCCTATATTGAATAAAAAGTAATGTACATTTCATATTAATTACAATATACAATCTCAAATTTAGTATATACAATTCATAATATATAGAATAGTCTTGTTTTTCCTCTATATTAATTTCATACAATTTAGATGTGGGATTAGGATTTCCCTCATGATTTAAACTGCTCAATAGCATACGCTCAAAGCATTTTCAAACAGTGAGGGAATAAAGTAAGTGAATAAAAATTTGAGTGTTATAACATTTGTAAAAAAAGAAAGTTTACATGATGAAAGGAAAATTACCTTCTAATTTATTATGGATATCATTTTATTTGATTATATTTAATTCATTGTTTATGTGCATCTCTCAAATGGGATATGCATTAACCAAATATTTTTGATACTATATAAACTAAGAATCAAGGAATTATATATATAAGCATAACTTCAAAAGAGAGAGAGAGAGAGAATAGTAGTGCATTGAACTTGTGGTATAGGAAATTTATTTGGAAGGATTATCAATTCATATCCCTTCTCCATAATCTTGACATGTATAAAGTTCCTCCAAATTGCCTTCATAAATAACTAGAAATAGTCCTGATGAGAAAGGAGGTGTATTTTTAATATTAGTAGCTATATCTTCTTTAGTCCTACTATAGACAATTAAATTTTCATTTATTCTATTTTCCACCTCACAAATTATAGCCAATTAAAAAAAGACTACTTATTAAAGCATAAAATTTCACATAAAAATAAGTGGATTCCACAAAAATTTCTTAGGGATCAAATAATTTAGCTTAAGGAAAAGTCCTAAAATTAATTATTTTTATTTCCTTTATTTTTATGAAATCCCAAATTAGGTAGAATAAAAGTTATAAACTTAGGAAATTAGTATAAATATGTTAAGTCCCATATCGCTTAAGTCTAATAGATGATCTCGTGAGGGTTAATATAAATAAAGAGTTCATTGGTACTATTAGGATCATCAACAAGTCATCAAAGGAAGAAATGTAAAGCTCTCCCAAAGCTCTACCAATAAAGATCAAGGCATCTGAAGTCTCTAACTTCCATCAAGAACATATGCTCTAAGTTGAAGATTTCAACACCAATATTCAAGCCTCCTGAATCCTTCCAAACATGAAGCCTCTATAAAGATTCAACCTTTTTAGTCAAGATTAAGCTTCTTTAAGCCCTCATTTGAAGTCATTAAGTTCAATGTTTGAGCCAAGATCAATCATTTTCAAGTTCTTGTTCGAATTCATCAAATATTAATCATTTCAACTGAATCAAGCTCCTTCAAGTCCTTGTCTAAAGTTATCAAATTCAACCATTCAAGCAGAGACCAAGCTTTTTCAAGCCTTTGTTTAAAGTCAAATTCAACTAGCCATCCATAAAAGTCAAGCATTTACCTTCAAGTCGAGATAAAGCTTTCTCAAGCCCTTGTTTAAAGACAAATTCAACCATTGATTCAAGATCAAGGTTTTAAAGCCTTCGATCAAAGCCAACATGAAAAGAAGAATTAGAGGAATCATTTTATTCTTTTTTTAAGAATACAAAATTAGAGATTGTATTTTTCTTCAGAAAATCAATAAAATTATTTGTTTTGTATAAGTTTCTTTATTAAGAAATTTTATAAAGAAATTTTGTGTGTATAAATTTATACACATAAAATTTTTTAATGAGAAAGTTTATATAAAATAAATAATTTTATTGATTTGAAGATGCAAGTACAATATATAATTTCTTGAAAAAAATGTAAAATGATATTCTGATTCTTCTCTTGAAGTTGGCTTTGATCGAAGGCTTCAAAAAGCTTGATCAAAGATTAGATGTTTGAATTTATTTTTGAATGAGGGCTTGAGAAAGCTTAATCTCGATTCAAAGGCTAAATGGTTGAATTTGACTTTGAACAAGGGCTTGAAGAAGATTGATCTTAACTTAAATGATTTAATTTGATAACTTTGGATAAAGGCTTAAAAAAGCTTGATCTCAACTGAAATGGTTAAATTTGATGATTTTAGATGAAGGCTTGAAGAAGCATAATTTCAGCTGAAATAGTTGAATTTGATGACATTGGATGAGGGCTTGAAAAAGCTTAATCTCATCTAAAATGGCTAAATTTGATGACTTCAAACAGGAGTTTAAAGGTTGAACTTGGTGACTTTAGGTGTGGACTTGAAGAAGTTTAATCTTAGTTGAAATAGTTGAATCTTTGTAAAAGTTTCATGTTTTGAAGGATTTAAGAGGCTTAAATGTTAGTATTGCAATCTTCAACTTAGAGCAAATGTTCTTGATGGAAGTTGGAGGCTTTAGATGGCTTGATCTTTATTGTTACAACTCCAAGAAAGCTTTATATTTCTTCCTCTAATGACTTATTAATGATCTTAATGGTACCAATAAACTCTTTATTATACTAATCCGAAGGAGATCATCCATCAAACTTAAGTAATGTAGGACTTAATATATTTATACAAATCTCTTAAGTTTATGACTTTTACTTTATCCAGTGCAAGGCTTTATAAAAATAACTAATTCTAGGATTTCTCTTTGATCTTAATTTAATTTGTTACCTAAGAGATTTTTATGGGACTTACTTATTTTTCATCTGATATTTTATGTAGTCTTTTTTCTTATTGGCTATGATTTATGAGGTGGAAAATAGAATATATGAAATTTAATTGTTTGCACTCACTACTAACAATTTATCTTTTCACTTAAAGAACTATTGAACATTTCACTAACCCAAATCCTAACTTATTCACTTAAATGTTATTATTATTCTTCATCTACTTACATTAAAAGATGAGCTCCTTGAAATGAATGTAGTTGAGCTCTTATATGTCTTCGATGACCCTGTAATATGATATCATAGTGTAAATAGGATTTTTTTTTTCTTTAGCACTAGAGACATGCATTGCTTGAACCACTAGAGTGAGTCTACTATTTTGCATAGTACTTCTCTTATCTTATCTCTTAATGTAATATCTTTGATAAGATATGACATTCGTGCAAGGTCTATTAGCTAACTATCTTATAATCTTGGAAATAAGTGTTTTCTCCATATTACCCACTCAGTTGAAAAACTACTTAATAAATAAGTAATTATGTTCATCAGCTTGTATCCATTTCTCATTCTTGCCATGATAAAGCTCTTTCACAAAAGCAATATGTTCATTTATGTAAGGTTTAACTTCACTATTTTACAAGATGTAAAAGTGTGTTTATTCTTACATTTCATAGTTTACCCTCTCCACTTGGTTTCCTAAGTTACCTTTCCTTGAAATTTATCACCTATAGCAATGATAAGGAAAGTTAATAGTCTCCATATTTAACAAGTATAAGATACAAAACTTAATGACCTTCTCAGCAATGCACCTCTCAACAATACTTGCTTCAGGCCTATTTCAATTGCATATATACCTTTTTAGGATCCTCAGGTAGCACTTTTTTCGGTACATCCATCTTAAATGAACTGAACCAAGTAGTCTTAACTCTCTTACTAAATGCATTATGATGTCAAAGAATGAGGGTAAAAAACATATCTTAAGTTAGCATGGTGTGATGGCAACATCCCTTTACAAGTTATCCAAATCATCAAGTTAAATAACTTTGACACATATCACATTAAAGAAGAAACAAAGCCTTATGATAGCTTGTTTTTCATGTTTACACAATACTATTTAAATGGTAACTAGTAGAAGTTATTGCATTAAAGCATAGCAATTGTGAGACATAAGTTAACTAATTTTATATTCTTCATTAAAACAAGGCTTCTAATGTTAGAAGAATAGCCTTGAGATACTTTAGCTCAACTTAGAAACTTACAAAAACTTATTTTCTCCTTCCTAGACAATGTATAACAAATTGAAGGTAAGTATGTTGACCTTTTTTTTTCCCATGCTAGTTTTTCTTATATAGCTATTTCTAGCAAGTCCAATCAAGCCTTGATTTGATCCTTTATCTTGCTCAAGATGTATCATAGTTTTCCAACTACACTATCATATATATTTTTCTCCATATGAATGACATTAAAGGTATAGTTGACATCTAAGTTCTTCAAGTATGGAAGATTGAAAAGGATAAACTCTTCTTCTGTAAAGTATCACCACTTATTGAAGTATTGAATTTTTCAAAGATGACATCAATATTTTTTAACCTATCATAAACCTTTTCCCTTAATTAAGGCTTTAGAATCATTGTTTTCTCTAGTAAACCATTAAACAACTTTCTTAGCCTTCAATAGTTATGGGAACAAGGCAAAAATCTCTTGTAGCTAAAATATACTATTTTCTTTTAATGTTTAAGTTGATAAAAGCTCATGCTATCTTCATAAATAGGGCATCCATACCCTTTAATGTTATACCCCACTAAGTTTCCATAAGCCAAAAAGTCATTGATTATGATAAAAAGCAGTGCGCATGTCCTATAGGACTTTTGCTTGTATATATTGAACATTAATACACCTTTATCCTATATAAGTGGCGGGTCTTTAATAAGTGGTGTCAAGAAGACATCTATGCCATTTCCCCATTGCTTAGGCCTTAATATCAATAATGTTAACATTATATACTTTTGCTTAATGCACAATGAAGGAAGGAGGTTATAAATCAACAACATTACAAATGCATCATTATCAAATTTAGGGAATAAGAGTTAATCTTTCTCTATTAAAAAGAATTTGCTTAAGGACAAATCTTGTTATCAATAACTATCCTCTCTACATGCCATACTAAGTTCTTAATATCTTCTATATTAATAAATATGCATTTAAATCTTAGTGTTATGGAAAAACACCATAACACCTTAGCTAAAATCTCTTCCTTAAAGTTGCCATCATGCTTCCTTAATTAATAACAAGATGCCCCACATTT
Organism: Sindora glabra; assembly: GCA_020226215.1. Classification (NCBI taxonomy): domain Eukaryota; kingdom Viridiplantae; phylum Streptophyta; class Magnoliopsida; order Fabales; family Fabaceae; genus Sindora; species Sindora glabra. The sequence goes on along the minus strand of CM035236.1, from coordinate 55,331,254 downwards.
TGAACACTCAAGCAATTTTTTTGTAATTATTTCAATACAATATGTAGTTATTAGTATAAGCATGTATCTTTCTATACTTTATACTTATTGGGAACATCATTTTCTTCACTTTATAAGCATAAGCTAATAATCCATTGCCTTTAGGAAGTATGTCTTTTAACTATGGTAACAATTAGATGAATTTCTTATTATTTCACTTATTTCTTATTTTTAAGTTGAACATTCTTAAAATGGAAAATAAATATATGTATTTAGTACAACTTAGGTATAATAGTTTCTCTACATCACTCAATAAACTATCAAAGACTTGTAACTTCTTAATAAAATTATCTACAATATTATGCATCATATTATTTAAACTATCATTTTCTTAATTAGTAGACATGTAACCTAATTTATTTTTAGTATGTGATATCCATTGCACATACCTAATGTCAATATAATATTGAAATAGATGATCTCATACTTGCATAACAGTCACCCACTTCACATGACAACATTTAAGGTAAAGGTAAAATATAAGGTCATCACTAAACTCTTTCATTTTATGAGTAATAATATATCTGATGAATTCATCTACCTTATTTTCATATTTTGATTTGTGTCGATTAGCATATACATATAGTTAATCCATGATTAGCTAATCTAGTAAAAATCATACACATATAAGAACATTAATTAAATACTATATCACATGAATTTGCATATATTCTCATATAAACCCTATAACACATAGACATTCATACACTAACAAAATGCAACTCAAATTATCTAGAAAAGAATATTTTCAGAGTTGTACATACCCAAAGCAAAAACATTTCCATACACTTATACAAGAATCTTCTATATGTAATATATTTTGTACTTAAGGCTATAAAGAATGTTCATGAGCTAATAGAGAATTAGAAACATTTTAGAAAGGCATTATAATGTCAACACTCAATATCCTAAGCTAAATATATTAAGATAGACATAAAATATCAAAGCACACAAAGAACGAAAACCTAAGAATATTTGGTAGGTATACCTTATTTATACAAAAAAGTAGAAGATCAATTTGTACTTTGCAATTCTCTAAAGTTTATAAGATAAAGCTTTGTGTTGGAAGAATCCTAAGTATTTCTATGGCACCAAAGTGAAATAGTCTTGTATTTTGTACTCTCACTAATACTTTTGTATTTTTTTTAACACTTTTCATATTAATTTTTTAAAATTAAACAACATTGAAACTAATACCAATTAAACTAGGGTGGTTATTTGATGCTAGTATATTTACAATTATCATCATCTATATTAAAGCAATGCCATTCTAATTAAAATAATATCACATTGGTTATAATATAGAAATCACCATTTTATTTTTAGACATTGGTTATTTTTAAACAACTAACATCATTTTAATAGTGCCTACAGATTTCCATGAACTTGAATATAATATTGAGTTTTACAAAATTACACATAATCGTAAAAAACAAACTGACCATTCTATAAATTGTCTAAGAGATAGATCAAGTATGAGAAAACTAGTAACTTGCATAAACAAAATGAGAGATTTACTATATTTTAAAACATTAATTTTCCTGAGTTTGATGAAAAATATTAGTTTTAAAATTAATAAATAAATATTTCTACAATTTTTTTAAATATTAAAAAAATCATAATAAGTTATATTTTCTTTTTACATATTTTTCTCATAATGATACAAATATCAATACATTGGACATAAATATACAAAAGTATGAGAAAGAAAATATTTATATAATAAAATTTCTTCTACAATTTTATTCATTCTATATATCATTAGTTTAACAAACATAAATTTACAACAATATTGCATAAAGTAAAAAAAAAAAAAAAAGAGGACTTTTATCTTCCACTTTCATTGTCAACCTTAATGCCAATTTTTATTGCCATCATCCAATATTACTTCAAGTTAGATATTAGTAAATCATGAATCTAAGCAATACATTTATTTCTATTACAAACACTAATGCGTATCTAAGAAGGAAGAAAATAATTCTCTCTCCATCTCATCTAACACATATAGATGATAATGGATAAAGTAATAATAATTAGATTCTATAATAAAAAAAATATGTTAGATGAAATGTTGAAGGCCCTATTTTCCTTTTCCTTAAAGAAATGTTAAAATTAGATAATGGAGGCTAAGGTATCATTGAAATGATTTTAAATAGAGAGACAACATGAAATATATAAACAATTGGAAAAGCTAAAGATGTTAGTTATTAAGTCTATATGAACATTTAAGACATGCACAATTTTTAAATAAGTAGCAAGCATATTCTCTACAAATACTTTTGAATATCTTTACATGTCGATTTATAAAAAAAAATTAATGTATAAATGTTAAATATATTTTCCAGTGACTTTTGAAATGTTTTTCAGATAATGATGATAAAAATAGCTGACATCTTTTTCTCTTTCATTACAATTCACTTTAAATGTTAGTGTTTAGCTTAATCATCATCTCACATTTTCTTGTAAATTTAAAAATGTCACTGTATAACTATAGATGTCAATTATTTTTAAAATTATTATTTTATTTATCTCAATAATTTCAAAAATATCATCACATTTATATAGACGTTAATTTTTATTATGACTGATATTTATCAACCATTGTAGAATTATAATTTTATAGTAGTGGGATTAATTAGATTATAAGATTAAAAGATCAAGTAAATAATAAGTAATGATAAGAAATAAATGACAAATAAAGAATAAAGAAATGAGCGAATAACATTAACATATAGTGGTTCGATCATCCAAAAGAAGAATCATTTCTTTTAGTCTACTTCACTCTTCTAAGGTTAAATCTAACCTTAAAGGTTATCCACTAGTACTTTTTCTTTTACAAATCTTTTTACACTTTACCACTTAATCTTCTAAGAATTGAAGTAATCTCACAACAAACATTTGAGAATTTTCTTTTTATAAGTTATAATATGTTTAAAAGTGTATCACTCATACTCCACCTTAAGTAGTAAACATGTAAAGGTAAGGTTTTGTCTCACTATAAGGTTATCACACTCTATTAGTGTAGATTTGTAGATTATAAATAATAGAAAGAATTAAGAGAGAGAAAGCCTTCTCAAAAAGAAGATTAGATACTTGTATATCCTTCTAATGAAATGAGGTCTTCTATTTTGTTAACCTCAATGGGTTAATAATCATCTTTTAATGACTAGAAACCCTTTAAATTTTATGTAGCATGATGATCCTATTATATTACTAGGACATGATAAAGAGTTGAAGATATCTAGAATCTTATGATTAATGCATATGTAAGATAAAGTTTTTAAAAGAAATTTTAAAACTTAAGATTTTTTTTAAAGCTCAATTTTAATTTACGAGTTATTTGGGGTTTTCTTACACAAAATCATTTTAACTCAATCCCTATGAAATTTTCTTTAAAAACTATGAAAGCAGGATTAAAATTGTAAGGCTTAGGTAGGGAATTTGTTTACCAAGTTTCTCACTGGAAAACAAGGGAAATCATAGGCTAACAATTAACTAATGGAAAGCCAATAGTCGACTTGTTATCCTTTGTCCTATGTTCCTAGTGGGAACTTAACTACTAGTTGACTATTAGAACCTTAATAGTTAATCGTTAGCCTTGAATTCCTTTGTAAGCCTAAAGGTAGACTTAATAGTTCACTATTAAGGCTCTAATAATTGATTATTGTAATTTGATTTGAATTTCTCATTATAAGCTATGACTATTTTATGCAAAATTTACCCTAAAACACTTTCTAATAGCTATAATTCATTTTGTACTCCCATTTAAGTGAGTTTATTGCTTAAATAACTTAACTCACATATTTATTGTGCTTAAGTGCTTTTAAATGCATTTTTTAAGCTTTGTTGATTTCTATTCATCTTTATCATTGATCCTTATTGTGTAATCCAATTTTTAAATGTTATAAGCTTGATTTTATTTGTATTAAATCATCATTTCTTACTTTGTGAAGGTGAAGTACCCCTAGGAAACCTAATAGTAAGGTATATCTTAGTTAGATGAGTGATATAAGTATGGTATCTCAAGGGATTCTTTTGTATTCATAAACAAATTTTTAGAGGCTCCTTCAAGTGTCCATTTTAAACTTGAAGAGAGAACAAACTAGCAAAATCCAAGTTCAATTGGCTAGGTAGTGAATATAATCCTTGGAATGTTGGATCTTTAAGGCTGAATCACTGTAAATCTTGCATTTGTTCTTTTCTAACCCTATCTTTTTTAATTTTAGCAGTTTTAAGTCTTACTTCACATTATTATGATTAATTGTGATGGTGTGTTTGAATATTGAAATAATACACTTTAAATTGCTTGTGATACATGGCAAAATTCTCTTCTAGAGTTCTAAAAAATTTTATTATTAAAAGGTTTCTTAAAAAACTAAATTAAATTTTAAAAGTGATTAAAATTTTCAAATGTAATTCACTCCTTTCTTAAGTGGAATCCTTAGCTATATATTTATATCCAAAAGATGAAACTAGTTGTTGACCTTTGTGTCTAAAAGAGCAACTTCATTCAAAAAGCCTTCCCTTTTTCTCAAGTCTTCTAAGTAACTTGCTTTTTTGAAAAAGTTGATATTCAATCACCTGTAAAATTAGTAACTTTGAATATGCAGCTATTTTTGTTTTCCTTTATCTCTTGAAAATTCATTTTCATGATGTACTTTAAAAGTATACCATTGGCTTTTTTAGCAAAATTTGAATTTGAAAGATGTCAAGTTCTTTTCAAGGGATGATATCATGCTTACTCCTTTACAAAATATCAAAATTTGATAATTAGAAGCTAACTCAACCATAAGTGGCACATGCAAAAAGTAACTTGTGAAAAACACAAAATTCTACAAAATAGTACTATTATGATGTTAAAAGCAAATAATAACCTAATTAAAGTTGTTATTTTCAAAATTTTAACATCTTAAAGGTTGACATTTTCACATATTTGGAAAGTAAACATACATATACATCATATTCATTCCATTTAAGGTATTAACACATGTGAAATTAGTTTGGAAAGTGAATTTGATTTAGCAAATAGCAAGTAAAGAGAAAAAAGGTAATTTTTCTCTTTAACATCTTAAAGCTTGACATTTTCACATATCTGGAAAGTTACCATACATATACATCATATTCATTCCATTTAAGGTATTAACACATGTGAAATCAGTTTGGAAAGTGAATTTGATTTGGTAAATAGCAAGTAAAGAGAAAATAGGTAATTTTTCAACTTAAACCATAAAATACCCAATAAGACATAACATTGTAAACAACCTATCTTTGCAATTAAAAAAAATCCAATTAAGCCCATCATCATTAAAAAAAACTAATTAATGCAATATTTTATAAATATTTAGGGGTATTATATTTACAAGTTCATCATGTTTTAATTTTTGAGAATGAAGGGAAATTATGCCCTACTTAATATTTAAAAAATAGGCTTAAATATAATTTTAGTCTATCCTAAAATATAAATTATGTGATTTTAGTTCTTTAATTTAAAGTAATCTATTTTGATCTCTTTCTAAATATTTTATTGGTGTAATTTCGATTCTCCTAGTTAACTTTTGTCAATTTTTGTCAACTTCTATTAAATCATATTTAATGTTTAAGAATTCATTGCATTGTTTCTAAAACAAGTCATGTTTTTTAGGATTTAGCATGGCTACCTAGCATCATGGCAACCACCAGCACTAGCATCTGTAATCTATAGCTATTACGAATCGTAATGTAATACTTGTTTAATAGCTCAGACCTGACTTGATATTCGTAATGCAATCTTTAGAAAATATTTAAACTTTCATAGTAATCAATGATTTTTAATGAAATTTTCAATATTTAGATAAATATTTGTTTTATGCTTATATAGAAGTCATTTCAAATTAATATGAAGATAAGATTAAGTGGAACTTATCTTGTGAGATCAATTAACAAAAATTTAATATAAGACTAAAATCGCATTACTTGGATATTTATGTAATCAAAATAGATTACTTTAAATTAGAAAAACCAAAATTGCAAAATTTATATTTTAGAAGGACCAAAATTGGGTTTAAGAAAAAATTATCATTTTATTTGTAATTTGTAATGTGTAATATATTTTAAATAAGAAAACCTAAAAATTTTAAGTTATATGTTTATAAATTTATTATATTTAATATATATGAAATGTCATAGATAATTACATGATGGAACAATATCTGAATTTGAGATGAAGAATTGAAAATAGTTACTAATTAATTATATGTGGGTTTAGGACCTTATTGACATTTTACTACAAAAAATTATGCTATTTCCAACAAAAAAAATTAGTCAATAACAGTGCATTTTCAACTGAAGATATCAACTTTTAATAGAATTTGTTCATTAGAAGATTCTTTTCGACAAGTTTTTCCATCGAAAATAATTTTTGCCAAAAATTTAGGGTTCTAAATTTTAACATCAATTGAAATATTACATTAAAAATCCATAGGAAATAGCAAAAGCATTTCCATCAAAAATAAAAACAATATTTCTTAAAAAATCATATAAATATGAAATAAATAAATTGAAATTTTTATAAATAATAAAACACATATATTCAAATTTTAAAAATAAAAAAGTGCATAAATATGAAATATATAAGTTATAAAACTTAATATTTAAATACATTATTCATAGTATAAAAAGTACAAATATACAATCCAAATAAAGGAAAATATCAATTAGAGTCTAATTGGACAAAATCATCCATAGTAGTGCCCCTATTATCATGACACCATTACTAAAATGAGATACTACATTACTACATAAATGTCATCCTAAGATGACTTCAATGTTTATATTGACATAGTGACATTTTTCAAATCATTAAGAAAATTAAGATAATGAATTATAAATATAACTAATGTCTATTTGAATGTAGTCATATTTTTAAAATTGTTTAAAAAAAAGTTAAAACATCAGTTTTCAAATTAATCAATATCTTTCTAGATGCAATGCTATTTTTGAAATTACTAGAAAATTTAAGAGTTGAATTTTTTTTAACTAATGTCAAATTGTATGATATTTAAAAGTTACTGGAAAAACAAGGAAGCTTCAAACATTAGTTTTGTAATTAACTAATGTCTATTTAGACATGATAGTATTTTTTATTAAGAAATGTAAGACATTAGTTTTTTACTTAATTGACATCAAAACGTATGATATTTAAAGATTGCTTAAAAAATAAAGAAACTTAAAATATCAATTTCAAAATTAACAAACATCCAAAGGTATTGGAAAAGTTTGGTAAGAAAAATATTAAACTTCAACACATTAATTTTGAGCTAAATTGACATCTAAAGTGATGGTATTTACAAGGTCACTAGAAATTTATGAAAACTTAAGATGTTGATTTTGTTTACAACTATCATCTAAAAATATTTCAAATGATTATTTAGGAAATATTAAAAAGTAAATACATTAGTTTTGTACTTAACTCATGTAATATCGTAGATTAATATTTAAAGTTTTATAAATTTCAATGCTTGTGAATATTTATATATATTTATATTTATATTTATTTATTTAGTTAATAATTGGTTTTGAATTTTATTCTTTAATGTTAGAATTTTATTTAATTGACCAGTGTTGGTTCAAGGGTTATTTAAATATTTTTATAAGGATTTTGTTAAAAGTTTGGAATAATTTTAGTGATTATATAAAATTAATTATTTGTATTTGATAAATTATTTTTGGGAAGATGGAAATATTTATTCTAGAACTTTCAACTTTATTAGATTATTATATATATATATATTTATATATTGGGGGGAGATTAAAAATAATTAAATTAAGATCAATTTTACAGAAATGATTTTCTTGAAATGAAATTGATGAAGAGCTAAGATTGATTATAGGTTCAATTGGAGGGATGAGATTTAGTAAAATTGATCTTATGATGCACCATAAAGCACCATATAAGCCCATAGTTCCTTATTTAGCATTTCTCTCTTCTACTTTATGTTTTTTTTAGTTGCTTTTCAATCTCTCTCCTCTCTCTTTCTTTTCTCGAATTCATTTCTCTTTCTTTATTTCTAATTTTTTTCTCTCTTTCCCTTCTTAGTTTTTGTGATGTCAGCACCCTTCTCTCTCTCTTTCCTCTAACAAAGTTAGTTATCTTTCTTTTTTATTTTCACCTTTTTTTCTTCTCTCTCATTCCTAGTTTTCTCTCCTTAAAATAGCTTATTTTTCCTCTATTATGATTTTCCTCATCTCTTATTAGCTGATCACCCTTCTCAGTATTCCTAGTGTTATGGGACCATTGTTATTTTCTTCTCACAGCTTACCGTATGATACTGTTATGCTTTTATAGCTCTTTCATGCAAAAGAACTATTCAGCAAGCCTAAAAGTGGTTGGCAAAGAATTTAGCTCATGAGCTAGTTTTCTCTAGCATGTGCTCTTTTCTCAGCCACTGCCATTTAGCAAGTAGCTCTTCCAACTTATAGTAGTTGAAAGTTTTTTAATAGAAGTCGTGCAAAGCATGACTAGAGGTAAAGATAATCTAGGGCTACTTAGCCCTCCTTTTCCACTTGTGTTTTAGCAAGCCTTGCCATCGATGAAGCTTCAGTTAGATCAACCAATGGAAGTAAGTTGGCTTGTGTTGCAAAATTCTTATATTTTGTTTTTAGGCACTTAAATTGGAAAAACCCATTTTGTATATATTTGGATACATGATGTTAGCTTGGAAATATATATTTATATATAGTTTTTGTGCTATAAATTGTTAAATCATCATGCTAGTGGTATTTCTAAAATATTATAACTTATGATTTAGGATGATTTAGAATTAAGCTAGAAAACCCATTTATGTATAATTGAGACAACTAATAACAAATTAGAAAGTTATGATTTCTACGCCATAAAGTGACTAAATGACACGGGTAAAATTATTTTAGAGTATTACATGATAATATTTTTAATAATGGTTATATATCTTAGAAAACCCTTATTATAAGTAAATTTAAATATATGATGATAGCCTTGCAAAATAAGATTTTTATGATATAAATTATTAGAATACTATGATTAAAGTAATTACAGAGTGTTATATTTTCATATTTTGAAACATTCCAACTTGGTTTAAGAAAATTTTATTTATCATATTATTTAAATACTTGGTAAAGTATTGATAAAATGAAGATTTTTTAATCAAAAGTATTAGATTTGTATATTTAGAATATAATTATATCATTAAGATTTAATTTTTAAATTTTTGGAATATGATAGGGAAAATCCCTAATAAATGTGATTTTTCTAGTTCTTTATGGAAAGTTAAAACTATAAAGAGATAAATATATAATTTTATACAGTGATATGAGTAGGTTCTATTAAGAGCCTAAGATTTCAATGTTTAGATGGTTTTATGTTTTAACTTAGAAGGCCTATTATTTATAAAAATCTTTAATATTTCAATAATAACTCTAAAAATAAAGAAAATGAGAATCCAAGATGATTAAGTGACATTTATTGATTATCAATTAATAATAGGAAATATAAGAAGTAATACAGTATGGTATTATATTATAATTGAAATATAGATTTGTAATATGTGGAAAGAAAAAACAAGTAACATGCATATAATTATAATTTATCATCATAAATTGACAAATAGGAAGAGATGGAAGATGAAAGTGAAAGAGTTGGGAATCCTCAAATTTGTTAGGTGATTTCAAGTGAATATATATCTTACCATAGATTTTTATTTTAATAAAATATGACTTAAATGTTGTGATGGTATTTATCTTATTGATATTAAAGAATTTTATGTTCATGTATGTATGTATATATATATCTATACTTATGAGTAAACTTAGTTCCTTGGTATAAGCACTGTAATATCCCGAATTTTCAATTCTATTAGTTGAATCTTTAATTTCTGAGGCTGTAGAAACAAAGAGCACGTTTGAATTAGCTTAGTGGGTGAATCTTAAGTTGAAAGGAATTAAGTGTAAAGGTAATCGAAATTCTGAAGGAAAAAGGGGAGTAGGGAAAAGAATTTATTTTCCTAAGCAGTATAAATGATCAGAGGAGGTTAGAAAACCCTAAAAAGGGGAGTTATCTAAGTCTGACAGTGTAAGGAATTTTAAATGTACAGAAACCCTATGGACTATTTTGCAAAAGTGTAGAATCGGGTGTGGTTAAAGTGAAATAATTAAGGGTTTGGGATCTAATATGAATAACCAAGAGTTTTGGGGTGCAATATATGATTTTTATTAGTGTGACCAATAGATTTATGACAAGTGTCATTGTTAGAAAATTATTGGTAAGAATAGCCTTACTTTTGGTGAAAAAGGACTAAAATACCCTTGAGAATTGTCAAAATGACCAAAATATCCCTAGAAGCTTCTTGAAAAGTCTTCTTTCTTCTCCATTTCTCCAAAAAGCTGCAACAACTCCATGAGAGCAAGCTTGAGACGTGCAGGAGAGAGAGAGAAAGTTTCTTTTGAGTTTTTCACTCAAAAATAGTGAGATCTAAGCTTAGTGGTAGAAGGGAAAGTTGTTCTTCTCATCAAGCTCCATCCATTGGTGTGCTTAGAGTGAAGAAAAGTCCAAGTTTGATCAAGTTTGGGGAGCTTCAAGTGAGGATTCTCAAGTTGCATCAAGAGGTAAAAATGATCTCCCCTAAGAGCTCTTTAATGTACTCTTCTTAGTTTCTTGAAATCTTGAAGTTGGTAAGGTCAAGGGTTATTGAACATGGAGTTTAGGATGATTTGAACATGTTTGATGGTGTTTTAGATGTTGTAGTGTTGATTTATGGCTTTGGTTTGGTGTAAAAACAACAAGAAACCATGATTACACACCTAGGTTTTAGAGGTATAATGGTGCATGTGTAGTATGGGCATGATATGTTTAGAACTTGGCTAAGTTGGTGAAGTTAGAATAAGTTTTATGAATGATGAAGCCCATGGAAGATGAAACTTTGAAGTTATGAAAGTGTTTATGTGCATTTTTCCTTTTGAGAAGCCAAAACTATAGATATGAAAAAGAAGGAAGGAAGGAGTTTTAGCTGTTTATTGTGTTTTCGGAGGATCAGCAAGGTACACGGGGTAGAACACGGCCCGTGTTGTACCCCGTGTTCCTCGTCGAAGCTGATCAGTGTGCTACACGGGGTGCAACACTCCCCGTGTTTAATTCAGGACTGAAGGACAGTAAGGTACACGGGGTAGAACACGGCCCGTGTTCACCCCTGTGTTCTTTATCGAGTAGCCCAGAAGTGAACCAGTAAGGAACACGGCCCTGAACACGGGGTATGGGACCCCCGTGTTCTTTGTTAAGTGAACTTTTTGGCTTGATTTCTTCAGGATTTGCATGGTTTTACCTTTGGATCCTTTTCTAATGTTCATAAGTGTCATTTCAAGGCTTGAAAGCAAAGTATAGAGCATCTAAGTATGCATTTAATTAAGTGGGGAAAGTAAAGAATACATGAGGTTTAGGGAAAGTGATAATGTTCTAATATAAGTTATGATGTGTATTTGTATAGACTAAAGAGTGACAACTTGCAAAGGCAAAAGGAAGTGTAAAGGAGTTTTTGGTGAGAGCAAAGGGAACATCACATTGGAAGCTTGTAAAGGTAGCTTTATCCTTAAGCTGTTTTCTATTACATGATTTTCTGTATTTTATGAGATTGTTATGGAATGTGTATGAGATTGTTATGGAATGTGTATGAGATTGTTATGGAATGTGTATGAGATTATTATGGAATGTGTATGAGATTGTTATGGAATGTGTATGGAATTGTTGTGTATGGAAGGTGTATGGAATTGTTGTGCACGCATTCCGGGAAGACAGTGTGATACTGTGTGTGTTTGGCCTATGGCTCGGGTCCACGGAATGTTAATGCAATTGTTGTGGCACAACCCGGGCAGACAGTAGAATACTGTGTTTGGCCTAAGGCTCGGGATCCCCGGGGATAATAGTGCATTTGTTGTGTGCGGTATCTATGGCCAGGGACCTCGGGAAGACAGTGTGATACTGTGTTAGGCCTTTGTGGCTCGGGACCCCGGGAAGACAGCGTGATGCTGTGTGAGGCCTAGGTACGATTGTTTGAGATGGCCATCTAGATATTGTTTGTGATAAGTCCTTGAATGGGCTTGATGATTGTTGTGGATTGTTATGTGTGATGCACATTTCCTACAATGGTACGGATTGAGATAATAAAGATATGACAAATGATTAATTAATTTTGAAACGTACGTTTTATTTGCTTAAGGATCTGGAATTGCTTGATATGTTTTTATGGTAATAGCTAGCTACTGGGAAACTTTGTTGCTTATGTTTTTTTTCTGTATTGTGACTAACCATTCCAGGTGATGCTTCCAAAGGCTCTCATGATAAAGGACAATGATATTTGAAGTTGTAAATAATGATATAGTTAGTGATATTGTATATGATGGGATGTATATTTGTAAAGTTGAACTTATGTATAAAGTACAGAAATTTTGAGATATTCCGTATTAGCTTGAGGTAGATGGCGAATGAGTACGTATAATCATCTAGTAAATAAGGAATAAGACGTTGATAAGTAAGGGTGTTACAAGCACAGTTAACTGTATATGAGAATATTATTAGATTAAAGTGCATAGTGAAAGCATGGTAGTGGAGTTTCTAACTATTGATGAATTGTGCTTGAGTTCAATAACATCTATGTGTTATGACAATATAGAAATACATGATAGCATTGTTGTATATTCATGCATATAACTATTGTGTGCTTGGTATTGCTCAGTAATGGATTAGTGACTAAGCAATGAAATTATATAAATAATTGTAATATGAGAGTTAAGCTCTCATGTATATATTATCCTTAAATCCTATCATAGATGGCATTAGTAATTATGAATTGTAATGGAGCAATGCTTTGAAAGCCAAATGGGAAATTCCAACTATATGGGAAAGATATAAGATTGATCTAAAAATTAAAAGGATAGATAGATGCACAATTATTATAAATGACTATGTGATGTAATGTAATATTGAAACTTATTTGCTGATCAAACACTACTATTGGATGTGATTCTAGAAACTTGATGTGATTGTGATAAACTGTTTATGTTTAAGTCTTAAAGGCTATTTGTGATTATAATACCTATCTAGAATGGATAGTGTGTAATATGATAATGATATTTCATACTAGGGAATAGCTATGATTATTATGATTGTGAAGTGAAATATAGAATCTAAGTTATTTAAAGGTGAATACACAACTCAAGACTTGATTTCACATACTTTGGAAAACCAAGAAGTTTGGGTTGTATTTATTTGTTTAGTTAAATACTTAGCTAACTTATGACTATTTAATATAATTACATTGAGATTTAGCAAAGGTAGATATATGCTCATTAAGTTCTCATAATTCATTTTGATTATTTTCATTATTTTTAGGTTAAGAAAGCTATTTAAGCTGCATCTCATGCATGGAGAATAAAAAACCACCTAATAAAAGGATTTGAAAACGGGTTTTCATTTAGAATTAGAATCAATATTAAAGACAGATATTTATTAATATAAGTGATGTGTTGAATTATTTATATGTGTATATGTATATTTTGAAATTGTATATTATTGTATGTATGTGCAATGTTGTCTTATTTAAGAAAATTTATAAATTTTATATTTTAGGGTGTGTGGGCCCTCGAGAACTTTCCAAAAATAGGAGAAACTTTGTCCATTTTTCTACAAAAATTTTAAAATAAATATCAACCCCTTAGAAATTTGGAGACTTCCATTGGAAAGGTTAAAGGGATTAGTGTTAAGGCTTGTGAAAATCAGTATCAAGATCCACACCAGTCATAGTTCGGTCAAGTCATAATAGAGGTGGTATTAAAACATAGTTTAGGTTCCTAGTGGTAAATAGGATAGAGTGATCCAATTATCAAATATGAGTGAGAAAATTGAGTATACCATGAGGCACATCTTTGAAAATCCCCATAGATTTTCTATTATATATGTGCTAGCCATTATTTGTTAATATATTGAATCTATTTATAGTTTATTTTGGGGGAAAAATTATTTCCTTAGTCAATTGTTTGTGGTTTAAAAGTTGAAAGTATGTGATGGTATCTATTATGTGAAATGAATGGTTTGTATTGTGTGAAATGGATTTGAATTATAACTTATGATTGATGCTAAGAAAGGTAGCATCCTTTCTTTATTGAGTGAGAAAATAAATGCACTTAAAATTATGTGTTGAACTATGTAATTCATTGATATTGAATGGTTTATAACATGAGAATGGTGGATTTTATTAACAAAACCCCTATGGCATAGTTGATATTCTGACTATACCTTATAATATGTGATAGTGAAATGCATAATTGATGCCTACAGTGTCCCATTGTGGTAATGCAATGTATGGTATCCTAGCATTGTTCACTGATATATGATTCATAATGAATACTCATCTTATACATGATTTATGAGGGGGGAACATACATCCTCTACAGAGGATGAGAGAAATGGCTAGTAGTGGAGGAAAAAAGTTAGTGGCCTCTTGTCTAAAGTGGTAGGGATAAGGTTGGACTGAAGATATAAAAGAAAACCTTAGATATCAATTATGGGCATTTGGTGAATTTTTACTAAAACTATAGCCATTCCTTATAATGCTATGTATTGTGTTATAATGTTGATATTTGGTTAATCTAGAATATTTTCATCTAATGTGAATGTGATTAAGCTTTAGTGACTATCTAAATGATTGATGATTACTCGTGATAGGTTGTATGTGAAATTTGTGTTTGTGATAATGCTTGGTGAAGGTATGATTATGAATTTATATCTTGATGAATGATTGCTATTGAACTTTAGCAATTTGTGTGATTTGTCATTAGGCATATATAAGATATGATTTATAATTACTGATTATAAATTTGAATGGTTGATTGAATGAAATATGAATATGATTGTGGCTACGAATGAAGCTAAGTTATAGGCTTGTTTATATGATTGAACCTTTAGTTGAAATCCTTGGTTATGGATCATTGATTATGATTTATACTCTTAATAATTATTAGAATCACTTATTGATTATGTGTGGTATGTATTGAGATTGTAGTGAATGACTAATGCTGATGTAAACAATATTTCTTATTAGATAAGTGATGGAAGATGGGATATGTGCTTATAGGTTAAACAATAAGCCTTAAATTACATTTAGGGCACTTGTTTATGTTGGCTTGTGTAAAAGTTTTGGTATATAAGTGAGTACGTTAGCTTGAGTTTGGCAAAAGTGATTTTTTGAATTGTTCAGATACTCTAAATTTGTGTGATTGCATTTAAATTACATAGTATGTGAAATTATTCAAAAAAGAAAAAAAAGAAATACTAGTTTAGCCCTTATGATGATGCATTGAACTGATCAACAAGCTATTTGACAAATTTATGCAATCATGCTTGATTTTTTTAAAGTTTAAGGATGAATTTTTTTTTAGGGGAAAGAACTTATAATATCACAAATTAATATTTAAAGTTTTATAAATTTCAATGTTTATGAATATTTATTTATATTATTTATTTGGTTAATAATTAATTTTGAATTTTATTCTTTGATGTTAGAATTCTATTTAATTGACCAGTGTTGGCTCAAGGGATGTTTAAATATTTTTATAAAGATTTTCTTACAATTTTGGAATAATTTAGTAATTATATAAAAATTAATTATTTGTATTTGATAAATTATTTTTAGGAAGATAGAAATATTTATTCTAGAATTTTCAACATTATCAAATTATTATATATATATATATATATTTATATTTATATATTAGGAGAAGATTAAAAATAATTAAATTAATATCAATTTTATAAAAAAATGATTTTGTTGATATGAAATTGATGGATGGCTGAGATTGATTACAAGAGATGAGATTTAGTAAAAATGATCTTACGGTGCACTGCAAAGCACCATATAAAAGCCTATAGCTCCTTATTCAACAATTTTCTCTCTTCTACTCTATGTTTTTCTGGATATTTTTCAACATCTCTCCTCTTTTTCTTTTCTTGGGTTCAACTCCCTCTATTTTTATTTCTAATTTTTTTTTCTCCCATCTTGGTTTTTGTGATGTCAACACCCCCTTTCTTTTTTCTCACTGAGTTAGTTGTTTTTTTTTTCTCTTTCTTTAGTCCTTCTCTTTGAAATAGCCTTTTTTTTTCTCTATTGTAGTTCTCTTTCTCTTTTACTAGTGGATCGCCCTTCCTAGCATTCTTAACATCATATCATCATTGCTATTTTCATCTTACAACTTGCAATGCAACATTATTGTGCTTGCACAGCTCTTTCATGTAGGAGAATCATTTGACAAGCTCAAAAGTTATTGGCATAGGATGTAGCTCATAAGCTAGTTTTCTTTGGCATGTACTCCTTTCTCAATCACTACCATCTGGTGTGCAGCTCCTCCAGCTAATGGTACTTGAAAGCTTCTAAATAGAAGCTATGCAAAACATGACTAGAGGCAAAGATGATCTAGGGCCACTGGCCATCCTTATCTATTAATGTTTAGATAAGCCTTGTTGTCGATGAAGCCTCAATAAGGTCAGCCTAAGGAGGTAAGTTAATTTGTGTTGCAAAATTCTTATAATTTGTTGTTAGGCACTTGAATTAGAAAAACCCATTTTGTATGTATTTCAATACATGATGTTAGCTTGGAAAATATATATTTATATTATGCTATAAATTCTTAAATGATCATGCTAGTGGTATTTCTAAAATATTACAACTTATGATTTCAAATGATTTAGAACTAAGCTAGAAAACCCATTTATGTGTAATTGAGGCAATTTATAATAGATTAGAAAGTTATAGTTTTTACACCATAAAGTGATTGAATAACATAAGTAAAATCATTTTAAAGTATTATATGAGAATATTTTCAATAATAGTTATATATCCTAGAAAACCCATGTTATAAGTAAATTTAAATATATGATGGTGGCCTTGCAAAATAAAAAGTTTTGTGATATAAATTATTAGAATACTATGATTAAAGTAATTGCAAAGTGTTATATTTTCATAATTTGAAAGATTCCAACTTGGTTTAAGAAAACTTTATTTATCATATTATTTGGATGTTTGGTAAAGTATTAATAAAATAAAGATTTTATGATTAAAAGAATCATATTTGTATATTTAAAATATAATTATATCATAAATATTTAATATTTTAATGTTCAAAATATAATGGGGAAAGTCCCTAATAAATTTGATTTTCTAGTTCTTTACAGAAAATTAAAACTATAAAAAAGATAGACATATAGTTTTATATAGTAATGTAAGTCAGTTCTCTTAAGAGCCTAAAATCTGAACGTTTAGATGGTTTTATATTTTGATTTAGAAGGCTTATTATTTATAAAATTCTTTTATATTTTTATAATAAGTTTGACGATAAAGAAAATGAGAATCCAAGATGATTAAGTGGCATATTCTGATTATCAATAAGAATTGGAAAATATAAGAAGTAATTAATATGGAATGCTATTATATTATGATCAAAATATAGATTTGTAATATGTGGAAGGAAAACAAGTAATATGTATATGATTATAATTTATTATCTTAAATTGACAAATAGGAAGAGATGGAAGATGAAAGTGAAAGAGTTAGGAATCCTCGAATCTATTGATCAATTTTAGGTGAGTTTATATCTTACCATAAATTTTTATTTTAATAAAAGATGACTTAAATGTTGTGATTGTATTTATCTTATTGATACTACAAAAATTTATGTTCATGTATATATATATATCTATACTCATGTATAAGCTCAATTTCTTGGTATAAGTACAATTAGCTATATGAAGGAACATTATTAGATCAGAGTGTGTAGTAGAAGCATAGCATTGGAGTTTCTAACTATCAATGAATTGTGCTTGAGTTCAATGATATCTATGTGTTATGACTATATAGAAGTACATGATAGCATTGTTGTATATTCATGCATAAACTGTTGTGTGCTTGGTATTGCCCAGTGATGAATTAATGACTAAGTAATGAAATTATATAAATAATTGTGATATGAGAGTTAGGCTCTCATTTATATACTATCCTTAAACCCTATCATAGATGGCATTGAAAATGAATTGTAATGGAGCAATGCTTTAAAGGTTGAATGGAAAATTCTCGACAAACTATATGGAAAGGATATAAAATTGATTTGAAAATTAAAATGATGGATAGATGCATATGTATTATAAATGATTATATGATGTGATGTAATATTGAAACTTGTTTAGTGATCAGATACTACTATTGGATGTGATTCTAGGAACATGATGTAATTGTGATGAATTGTTTATATTTAAGCCTTAAAGGCTAATTGTGATTGTAACACCTATCCAAAAGGGATAGTGCGTAATATGATAATGATATTGCATACTAGGGAATAGTTGTGATTTTTATGATCGTGAAGTGAAATATAGAATCTAAGTTATTTATAGGTGAATACAAAACCCAAGACTTGATTTCACATACTTTGGAAAATCAAGAAGTCTGGGTTGTATTTATTTGTCTAGTTAAATACTTAGCTAACTTATGATTATTTATTATAATTACATCAAGATTTAACAATGATAGATATATTTTTATTAAGTTCTCATAACTCACTTTGATTATTTTTACTATTTTTAGGTTAAGAAAGCTATTTAAGCCACATCTCATGCATGGAGAATAAAAAATCACCTGATAAAAGGATTTGATAGTATGGTTTCATTTAGAATTAGAATCAATATTAAAGATAGAGATTTGCTAATACAAGTAATGTGTTCAATTGTTTGTGTGTGTATATGTATATTTTGAGATTGTATTGCACTATGTGTATGTGTGATGCAATTGTATTTAAGAAAATTTATAGGTTTTATATTTTAATGTGCGTGGCCCTCGATGAGTGTCCAAAAATAAGGGAGATTTGTCTATTTTTTAGTAAAAATTTTAAAATAAATATTAATACCCTTAGAAATTTGGAGAGTTCCATTAGATAGGTTAAGAGGATTAATGTTAAGGCTTATAGAAACCGTATCGGGATCCATGTTCATTATGGTCTGGTCAGGTCATGATAATTTATGTCTAATAGTATAGCAACAACTAACTACTTATAAAATGATGATATATAGGATGTTGGTTATGTTATAAGCAACATTCAAAATTTATGATAATTTTTATCCCATAAAGAAAGCACATCTTAGTTTTTTTTCCCTTCATTATCACTTTGAGTTACCCTATCTAACACATCTTAATTTTTATGGTATAAATAAAGCACATCTTCATCTCTATCTAGCTCCTCTTACAAAACTCAAAATGTCACTCCATCATCCATCGTATGTTAGTGAGCTACCAATACTACTTTAACTAACATTGAGCATGAAACAAATATCTCATATAAGGTGCCTTTCTTGCTTTTATGTCTCAAATATTCACTTTCTTTATTTCTCTAATTTTTTAGGTAGTTTTTTTAAAATATTTTTTATTTTTATTTCCTTTGTATAACATTTGTAGTTATGTTTAAGTTTTGGGTACTTGTTATCACTACAACAAATTAACACTTGTGCCACAAATTATACCATAAAAATTCAAAAATATGGCAATTTTACCTTTTGCCACGAGAATAAAAAAATTTAAATAAATGTTCAAAAAATTAAAAATTTATGTCACGGAAAAACTTTACCTATGACAAAATATCACTTGTGTCATGAGCAAAACTATGGGAATACAATCTTTATGGTAAAGTATCACTTGTACTATAGAAAAACTTTATCTGTGAGAAAATATCACTTGTGCCCCAAAACTAAGCTACAGGAACATATTTTTCATGATAAAGTATCACTTGTGTTATGGAAAAAACTTTACTTGTGACAAAATATCACTTATACAATAAATTAAGCTATAAGAACACATTACTTATAGCAAAGTATTACTTGTGCCATAAATTAAGTTACAAGTACATATTTCTTATGATAAAATACCACTTATTTTATCATATGAGTCAAAAAAATTTATTTATAACAAAGTATTACTTATGCCATGAATTATTTTTATGAATAAAATCATAGTGAAATATATCATTTTTTATAACTATACATATAAAAAATATTATTTATAATAAGTGCAACATGTCATAATATGATAGATAATAAAAAAATATAAATGTTTATATATTATGGATATTTAGTAAATAATTAATTCATCAATTGATTAACTAATTTGCTCCATCAATCAAAATAAAAAAATTATTGAATTTAATATTTTAAATTATTTAATTCATAAAATATATGTAAAAAGATAGAACTATCCATAAATTTTATAATTATATACTTTTATTATTTTTCTTAAAATAATTAAAATAGTAGTTAAACCCCAAACATTAAGATATATAAGAAAGAATTCAATTGTCAAGTACTTAAGCATTTTTATTTATATATGTACTAAATTTAATATTTATTAGAATGTAACTATTTTTTATAAATAATAAATAATTATTTAACTTTTTATTAATTAAATTTATATAATAAAATTAATATACATCAACAAAATAAATATTATAATATATTAAATATTGTATTATATAATTATTCAATGAATTTAAATTCTATACATACTAAAATTAAAAATTAATAGGATTTACATATACATATATATAATATATACATATATAACAATTTTTTCAATTTGTTATTTAGTCCAATTTTTAAAATATCAATTAATAGAAAAATCAATCAAGGTATAAAATATTATGAAAATTTATTTTTTATCGCATCATATTAGTTTTAAAAAATATGTTAACAAAAAAGATATAAATTATGAAAATACTAAAATTATTATATTATATATAAATAGTATACTTTATAAGATAAGTTATAACAAATTTTATTATAGAAATATGTAATAATAAATTTTACATTCATCACTGTAATATTAACAAAACTTTCATTAAAAAATTAAAAATAATAGTTATATAAGATTAGGTATAATTTAATAATAATAAAATTATTATATTAAAAAATTTTAAGAAAATTATATTTAAGGAAGTGATATATATAAAATAATCTAAATTTTTATTTTCATCCTTTATTAATTTCAGTTGTATTAATTTCATTTTTCATATATATTTTGTAATAATTTCTTTCATTCTAAATAATAATTTAATTAATTTAGTCTAGTCATTTATAATTTTATTGATAGGTTAATGACTTAATAAAAGGAAGAATAAACATTAAATATAAATAACATATGAGAGAAGAAATTAATACAAAAAATTTTTAAAGATTGGAATGATTTAACTTATATTTGTGAATGACAAAAATAGGTATTATTAATAAAAAAAATTAAAATATTTATAATAATTTTAATTTTAATTTATAATTAAAATTTAAATATATATAATAGTTCAATATTTTTATTTATATGAATATTTATTTCATATAATTCAATCTTTACTAAAGTAATTTTAGGAAATAATAAAAAATTACTTGAAAGATGTAAAAATTTTACTTTCATTTTGTAATAATAAAAAATTACTTGAAAGATGTAAAAATTTTACTTTCATTTTGTAATAACTCAATTAATAATAATTAATGAAAAATATTAATAAAAGGATAAAATTAACTAATTAATTATTTATGAGAGATAAATTTGATATAAGATATTTGTAAAGGATAAATTTAGTATAAGCAAAATTAGTAACAAAACAAATAGAAATTTAGTTTATAAAAAATTAATTTTTAAAATAAAATCATAAAATATTTTAATATTAGTATATTTTTATTATATGTATTTATATAATATTTTTTATTATACAATTAGTATCGCATAAGTTTAGTTTTATTTTTAAAGTCAATCAGTTAATTAAAATTTTATATAAAATATATTGTATTATAATATTAAAGAAGTAAACTAGCATAATAATAAAATATGATATTTTTCAGCTTAAAGATTCAAGTTCGATTCTCGGTAAATGCAATTTGTAATTTTTAAATAAATATAGTTTTAATGATTTATCCTACCTAGATATAGGTCAAAAATATTAATAAATTTTAACAAATGTGCAAATAAAATAATAAGATAGCACTTAATTGAATTGGATAGATAATTGATTTAATTTAGATATATAAAAATTATTTTAACTAATTTTATTAGCTTTTATAATTATTTTATTTTATTTTTTATCACAATTTTATTCGTGGCAATATGAGTTACTAGCTATGGATGTGCCTTTCTTGCCACATTTATACTCGTGGTTAAAAGAATTTATTAGCCACAAGTAAATTGGTGGCAAAAAAAATTATTTATATCATAAAACCTTTTTTCTTGTGGCAATTTCCTTACCACGTTTACTTGTGCCATGCGATCATTTAACCAGTATTTCTATGACTAAATAGTATAGCTACAAAAATTTTGATCTTGTACTACAATTTTGATCGTGGCACAAGTGTTAATTTGTTGTAATGCATATGTTTCATAAATATTACAACAGAGTCCAAAGTCACCTTAGTTGCCTTTCTTACTTTTATTTCTCATATTTTTTCATCTTCTAGTCCTTTGATTTTTTTGTGCAAGTTTTTTTAAGAGATCTATATTTGTGTTTCCTTTGTATACTTGTGCCATGTGATCATTCAACTAGTATTTCTATGACTAAATAACACAGCCATGGAAATTTTGATCTTGTACCACGATTTTGACCGTGACATAAGTGTTAATTTGTTGTAGTGTATATGTTTCATAAATATTGCAATAGAGTCCAAAGTTACCTTAGTTGCTTTTCTTACTTTTATTTCTCATATTTTTGCATCTCCTAGTCCTTTGATTTTTTTGTGCAAGTTTTTTTAAGAGATCTATATTTGTGTTTCCTTTGTATAACTTTTGAGTCTATATCTAAGTTTTAAATACTTATTATATGTTTCGATAAAATATTGTGGTAAGGTCTGAAATTGATTGAATAATGACAAAAGATGAAGAAAAAGTGAAAAAAGTCCATGAAAATGACTATTTTTCATAATTCTAGGAAAAGTAATATGGTTTTGAGAATTAATAGAACTCTAAAACTTACATAAAATTAATATAAAATTTTCCCTAAATAAACAACTGAGCACAAAGAGTTATAGTCTTTCAAAGTTTTCAACCAAAAATAGATATTTTTACTGAGATAGTAAGTTTATTCAATTTTGACTATAAATATTATAGCTTGAAAGCTAAAAAATATTGTTAAAAATACATTTTACAAATGTTTCACATATGTTACTTCATAAAAATTGATATCTTTAACTTGTTACTAGTGATCGAGTTCTATGATACATAAAGAAATATTGATGGTTCAGTTGATATAAGAACTGATTTTATTTATTTTTCCATATTGAGCTTGTGATTGATGTCATAACTTATTCATAATGATGTTTGATGAGACATTGATTGTGGTTTGATGTGTAATTTATTAAATAGTTAATGCCAATCAACTATTCTATAGTAATATGATTGTGATGAGTTAAGGGAGTTTAAGGGCAGGATGGGCCTCTTAACCATTTGCTAAGCGTTTATTATCCATACATAGGTAGTAGGCATACTTTTGGAGGTAGCCGTATGTAGCCATAATAATCACAAGGACGTGGTTGGAGTTATTACATCTACTATTGTTGCTACATAGTCTTAAGCTCCATCATCTTATGCTTCATTGTTCGCACCTTCTCTAGCACCTAGTTTACTTGAGTTGAAAGGATATAATTAAAATACATTGAAATATCAAAAGTTGTAGTTTCTATAATAAGAGCCTTTGACACTAACTTATAAACATGATCATTCTTTGTGTCCCTCGATTATCTTTGACCTTAAGTTAGGGTTTGAAAGGCTAGGCATACCCAAATGGATGATTACCCCTCATTCATTTCTTATTGTGTCTTAGTTTGAGTTAGCTTTTGCTATTTCTTTATAAAGCCCTCCTATACATAGTTAGACAATTAATCATTTAGAATTGAAAAAAAATATGAAAGTATATATGCAAATTTACTTACATGGGATAATGTAACTCTCACAAACACACATTGTTGATCCTTTTTATAAGATAAGTGCAATGGAACATTAAAGAAAAATAGAGAAAAATATTTGTACAATTATTATGACATGAAGGACTATATGTAACTAAAAAAATAAATTTCATACAATGATGGGTAAGTTACATGCCATGTGAAACTAGTACTCCACCACTACAATAAACCTACTAGTGTGTAAAGATGACCCTTGCTCAGTTACATTAGAAGCCTAGTTCCTTTTTGCTTGCTTAGACTTGTAGGTAAACTTAGGGTTATCCCGATACTTATAGATCCCTCCTATTATGCATTCTCTACCCACCTAAGTTTAGCCAATCTTTTTTTTGGACCTTATGTATAATATCCTTCAATTTTATGGAACCTTTTGTAGTTGATGTTTTTCCACATTGGTTTCTTATAACCAAGTTCCATGTGTAATATTCATTATGAAAAGTTCACCATTTAGCAATGGAAAAATCTATTCCTAATTTTATTGAATGTGTTGCAAAGTAAAATTAGCAATGGATTCAAAGCTATCAATAAATTATGCAATGGTAATTAAATTGGCAATAAATTTTTGGTATTTATTACTAAGTTTATTGTTAAAGTTGAAACCCATAACAATTTACAACTAATGACCATGTAGCAAATTAACAATGGGTTTATTGGTAATAGTTCTTAGTTAGTAATGGAATATTCCTTCTCTAAATTAGATCTAGCAATGAATCTATCACTAAATTGAAAATTTTTGAAAAATTATAGATGTTCTATTCAAAATCTATCACTAATAATTTTATCACTAATCTAGGAAATATTGTGAATATGTTGCCTATTTATAGTAGCCCAAGCAAAAAACACCCTACATTATTATACTGAAATCAAAATAAACATTGATTCAATGATCAAATTCCCAAATTGAATTCCATAAAAATGAATGTCAATAAATTATTTATACAATGTAAAAAAGTAATGAAATCAATGAAATTCAATGTACAAAAATAATGAAATATAATGTATATAAATATAAAAATTGACCTTATATCCTATGATGTTAAATCTTATCATCTCACTGCTAGATGTCCTTATATGGAACTCCTCCCTATAGGGTCACATTTAAAGAATAAGTCAAATATTGGGGTCATAATATAATAAGGAACTCTTAAACGAACTAGAGCTCTTAATTAGGATAAGCTCAATATGATTGGGATTTATTAAGTAATAGTATAATATGACCAGGATATATTTACATAACATTATTAGGTTTAAATGTAAGAAATATAGTAAAAAAAAAATTGAAACTTATCAACAAATCCATGTGAAAGAAACATAAATCGATGTTAAGATTTTTACCTTTGTAACATGTAGAATTTAAGTTAGAGGATTTTAATGCAATAGATTCATAAATGCAAGTACAAATCATGTTTGCTTTTAACTCTAGTCATGAACACTGATTGATAAGTCATATGAGCAATCAAAAACTCTAATCAAATTAGATAGAGTCACTCTTTCTTCTAATGTAGTGCTAGTTACCATTTTTACTGGTTTTTGGGATCATGCTTTAAAATGCTCTCTCAATCAATTTCTAGATTTAACCTATCTTATAGGAGCAAACAAGGGTTATTTTTAAGAAAGTTCTAAACCCTTCATCCCCAAAATTGACAACCATGATCCTTGAAATTTCAACATTAAGTGAATTAAAACTCTTTTAAAATAAGTAATTAATTCTTTGAAACCAAAAATTTCATTAAGGACATTAAAATCATTCATAATATGAATAGAAAATCATATCTCTTGAAATTTCACTATTAAGTAAATTAAACACATTTTAAAACAAGTAATTAATTCTTTAAAACAATAAATTTTACTAAGAACATTAAAATCATTCATAATGTGAGTAGAAAATCATGTCTCTTAAAATTTCATCATTAAGTATATTAAAACTCATTTAAGACAAGTAATTGATTCCTTGAAAGCATAAATTTCATTAAAGACATCAAAGCAATTCATAATGTAAATCACATCTACAAAAACTCATTAATACTTTTGGCCCACATCAAACCAGCATAAACTATCAAAACTCCACCTATTTGAAAATTGTAAATTGCATTTATGGAGAACCAAAACTAAATATCCAAATTAAGGAATACCAAGCCTTACCATTATGTCTATTTGATTCTTTAGTAATTTTTGTTGATAATTAATTTTATAAGTAAAAATACACTTATGTGACACTAATTATATAATAATAAAATTTTACATAAATAAACATAATAAAAATATACTGATACTAAAAATCTTTAGGACTATTTTAAAAATTATTTTTATTAACTAAAATCCATTCATTTTGTTAATCATTTGCATCAAAATTATCTCTCACAAATAATAAATTAGTTAATTTTATCCCATTTTTAATTTTTTGAATGAGTTAACAATTATAGAAATAAAATGACTAAAACAACAGATATGTAACAGATGAAATTAATACTAAGATTGCATGAAGTACAATTTTATAAAACCTACATTTGTGAGAGACTTAATATAAAAAGAAAATTAAAAGAATTAATTGATAATAATTTATATTGATTTTCAATTGGTTTAAATATGCAATTTTGAAGAATATATTGCCATACAAATAATTCATTTGAACTTATAATTAATTTTTAAAAATTTTATACACACATGCATAAAATTTGCAAATTGTACATATGTATAATTTTTTTGAATATGTATGATTACAATATAGATAATTAAATTATTAACTATAAATTCAATTCTAAAGTAATATATTTTTCATTAATTATTTTTAATTAAGTCATTACAATATAAAAGTGAATTTTTTTGCATCTTTTAAGTAATTTTTATTATTTTCTAAAAATTTCTTTAATAAATATTGAATTATATGAAACAAATACCCATATAAACTATAACTTTAAACTACCATGCATATCTAAATTATTATAAGCTTATTATTCACTTTTTTTTATAATACTTATTTTTTTCCTTCACAAATATCAGTTAAATAATTCATTCCTTTAAAAAATTTTAGTATCATTTTAATCCCTTATATATTGTTTATATCTTATTTTTATCATTTCATTTATTAAGTCATTAATTCATCAATAAAAATACTAATTAATGGACTAAATTATTCAAATTATTATTTATAAAAGAAAAAATTAATACAAGCTATTTGTGAAGAATGAAATTGATACTAGTCAAATTAATGAGAGGCTAAAATCGAGTTTAGACTAATTTATATATAATACACCCTTAAATATTTTTTAAATAATAATTTAATTATTATTAAATTATATACAATTTTACATAATCATTATTTTTAATATTTTTTTAATGAAAGTTTCCTTAATATTACAATTATGAATGTAAAAATTATTATTAGATAATAATTTAATATTATTATAATACATATTTTTATATAAATATATAACAATAATATCACTAGTTTTGCCTACAAGTTTAACCGATCTAATTATGATGCATCCACTTCACCAAGTTCACGAAATAAGCCCTATAGTACATACTTATCCCTTAAAATTTTATTTTATCCTTCCAAATTTAAAAAAATTAAACTCAATAAATTTAATATTTTGTATACATATATTCATTATAAGAATGATATATTTGGCTATAACTTTATCCATAAAATTAATCCTTTGCACAAGTAATAATTCATCAAAGGTAAAGTTTTCCAATGTATATGATGGTACAAATGATACTTTGTTATATGGAATGCATTTCCATTGCTTAATTTATGACCTAAGTAATATTTTGCCATAGAAAATATTTTTCCATGGAACAAATGATACTTTATGCAGGAAGTATATTCTCATAACTTAATTTATGGCCTATGTGATACTTTGCTATGGGTAAAAATTTTTTGTGACATAAATTTTTTATTTTTTTGTACATTTATTTGCATCTTTTTTTTTGTAGCAAGAGATAAAATTCTCACAATTTTTTAATTTTCATAGTAGAATTTGTGCAATAGGAGCTAATATGTTGTTGTGATCATGTGATAATGGTAAGAATTCCCTTTGGGACTCTCATATGTTGAACTATTTTAGCATTTTGTCAATATATGTACTCTAACTTAGGCTAAGTCATTTTCTTGATCCATCTTTATAGATCTTCATGCCTAGTACATATGCTATTTCGCACAATCTCTCATTGGAAAACAATCTCTTAACTAAGTATTTATAGCTTGTAAACTAGGAATGTCATATTCAATGAGTCATACATCATCCATATATAGTATGCAAAAAATAATTTTGTCCCATAAAGCTTTTTGTAAACACAAGATTCATCTTCATTTTTTTATGAATTTAAACTCTTTAATTGCATCATTAAAAAAAAAGATTCAAGCTTTACAGACCTTTCCAACATTTTTAGGAGTGACAAAACCCATAGGTTACATCATGCACATATTAAAAGTTTCCCATTAAGGAAAGGAGTTTCAACATTTATTTTCTTGATTTTATAATCATAAAAAGTTAAAATATCAAACAAGATGATTATAATAATGTACAATGTATTATGTTTTATTTTTGACAATATAATTATTATATTTTATTTTATTTTATTTTTTACGTAAATCATAACTTAAATATAATAATTGTCCCTGAAATAGCTTTATTATTCCTAAAATATCCATAGCGAATATTATTGCAAAAAAGGGATAAGAATAATATATTGAGACTATCATGTATAGATGACAGATGATTATAAATCATGAATATATGATATTAAGTTAATACATGAGTACATTGTTAGTGAACAGATGTACTGGACTGACTCATTGCAAGAATACTGCATGGATAGACATGTGTTATTAGTTATTCTTATATGACCATAATGCACATAGTTCTTTGACTTGAAGTCACTACGGTTCCTTACATGATAGGTCACTCACATTGATGTCATCCTATATTACCTTTAATCGAGATGACATGTAAGGTGTTGATAAAGGAAAGATATCCTTGAGCCCCTTAATTGAGTGAGACTTAGAAATACATGGCCATGCTCAAATGGATCAATATATGATATTGATCATTTGTTTTAATTCTACTCAGTATCAAAAAATATAAATTGAACATTGACAAGGACGACACACTCCATGCCTCCAATTCGATTTGGATATTATTACAAAAGAGATTATGATACAAAACGTTGATCGCACATTACATGGATGTCGAATCATAGACATTCTTACTACTTGAGTAGCAGTGATGTATTACTAGATACCGCTCATTGTCTATAGTCCAATGATGGGTCATTGTTAATGTAGTAGGAACCTATAGGGTCATACAAAAGGAGTAAAAATGAGATAGTAAATTAGTTTTTGGTTAGACTAAAAACTTATTAATTGGGCTTGTTATTATATATATATTATAAATATATATTATCAAAGAAATAATATATATTATCCATGTAATGTATATTTTATTATATTATGTGATATTATTTGATATTAAAGTAATATTAAATAACTAATATGATAAATCCTATCTCTCCTCACTTTCATCATATTAGAGATAAGGTATTAGTGGTTAAGTAGGATTAGGTTAGTTACGATTTTCCTAGTATAACTAGGAAATATGCATGCCTTTAACTATATATAAAAGGCATGAGGGCGTCATTAAAACACACAAAAAATAAGAAAATTTGCCACAAGAAAAATGACACAAAACACCTTACAAAACCACACAATATCCTTCCCTCTTCGTGAGAGAGACAAATTCTAGCAGATTTGTGGAGGTTGAGAAGTTAACATTTGCTCTATGTGGATATTGTAGAGGTACCATCACCTGATTGTGCTCATGATTCGAATCTGCACTCCAAAAGGTAATCTTTTGATTCTTAATTTATGTCCCTGTGCTTGATCCGATGAAAGGTTTCACATTACATGAATTTTGAAAAACTATCTTCCACTGCACTACATGATACGTGTGAAATCTTACACTTCATACCTAGTACATATGCTATTTTGCACAATCTTTCATTGGAAAACAATCTCTTAACTAAGTCTTTATAGCTTATAAACTAGGAATGTCATATTTAATAAGTCATACGTCATCCATATATAGTATGCAAAAAATAACTTTGTCCCACAAAGCTTTTTATAAACACAAGATTCATCTTCATTTCTTTTATGAATCTAAACTCTTTTATTGCATCATTAAAAAATAGATTTAAGCTTTACAGACCTTTCTAACATTTTTAGGAGTGACAAAACCCATAGGTTGCATCATGCACATATTAAAAGCTTCCCATTAAGGAAAGAAGTTTCAACATCTATTTTCTTGATTTTATAATCACAAAAAGTTAAAATAGCAAACAAGATTTAGATGAATTTAAGTATAAAATAAGAGAAATAGGTCACATAATAACCTATATCATGAATTTTTCTAAAGCCTATAGTGACTAATTGCCCTTTAAAGATTTATACATTATCATCCATGTTATTTTTCTTTTTCATGAAAACCCATTTGCATATAATAGGTTTTACCCCTTCAAGTGGGTCAACCAAAGTCCATACTTAGTTTATATACATAAATTCCATCTTAGATTTTATGGCCTTAAGTCATTTCTTAGAATTTAGCCATTTAGCCACTTTTTGGTATGTTTTAGACTAATTTTGATTTATGAACAATATATCACCCTATTAAGTCATAAGAAATCCATATCTCATCAGCTTATAGCATTACTTACCAAATCTATGTAAGTCTTCTATTAATTGAACAAGTTTTGAATCTATAATAACTTATGGCCTTTATTCAAGTTCCATTATAGTTTTTATGTTATTTTGTGAGTCCTAAATTTTTTTTAAAGTTATACTTCCCTTCGACTATTTTTTAAGAAATGAACTCTTTTTCTAGAAAAATACCATTCCATGCAATAAAGTCTTTGCCCTTAGAATGATTATAGAAATAGTACCCATTGGTTTCTTTAGGATAGCCTAAAATAATATTTATTCAATTTAGGTTTATGCTTCTTAGAGGCTTAGTGTTTTATGTAGGCTTTACAATCTTAAATCTTCATTAAAAGATATTAGGATGTTTCTTAGTCCATGTCTTATATGGAGTTTTTAAAACCAATTTAGAAGGAATGTGGCTAAGCTAAGAGCAATTATCTCTAAGAAATGTCCCTAAAAGGAAATTGGAATATCTTTATAACTTATCATAGGCTACACTATGTCTAATAGTGTGTGATTCCTTCTCTCTAAAACACCATTCCATTGTAATGTTCCAAGTATAGTGAGTTATGATGCTATACCACACTCTTTTAGTTAGTCATAAAATTCTTAGCTTATATTTTCTCCATCTAAATCTAATTAAAGTGTTTTAATGCTTTCACAAAGTTAGCTTTGTACTTCATTCTTGACTTCCTTAAACTTTTCAAAGGATTCTAATTTATGTTTCAAAAGATACACATTGCCATATTTACTGAAGTTAATAGTAAATGAAATGAAGTATAGAAAACCACCTTTAGTTAGTGAACTAATTAGGCCCATATACATTACTATGCATAAGGCCTGGTAAATCATTAGTCCTTTCATTGTGCAATCCATACGGTTTTAGTCATGTTGCCTAGTAAGTAAAATTAGCATACCTTATATGATTCAAAGTCAAATAAGTCCAAAATCCACCTTTGTAAAGTTTAGATATACACTTCTAATTTATATGGCCCAACAAATAATGCTAGAGATAGGTTAGATTTAAATTTTTGGATTTAAAGCTTTAAGTATTTGTGTTATAGATAGGCATTTCAAGATTTACAGTATAGATTCATTAAATAATTGTGCACTATAATTAAAAATTTCATTGAATAACTTTAATCATTTATTACGATTGAAAAACCTATCATGTCTAAATAAGAAAAAAAAATAATATTCTTGCTAATAGAAGGCGTAAAATAATAATCTTCCAAGTCAATAATCAAACTAGTTGATAAGGATAAATAATATGTTCCAACATTGAAAAGAGCAACTCTTCCTCTATCAGTAATTTCTAAGTCCAATTCACTTTTAGTTAGAGTCCTACTCCTTTTAAATTCCTACATATTAGTTAAATGTGAGAACCACATCCAATATCTAATACCTAAGATGTAGAAGTAGATATATTAACTTTTATAACAAAAATATCCGATTATACAACTATCCAATAATTCTTCTTGAGATCCTCTAGGTAGACTTTGTAGTTCCTCTTCCAATGTCTAATCTCACCACAATGGAAACATTTCTCTTCCTTAGCCACACTAACTTCAAATTGCTAAGGAATAGGTCCTTCTAAGACATATAACTATTGCTCATGTTTAAGGACTATCTTTGAATTCTTATACCATACCAAGATGTTTGTCCTAGCTAACTTGTCCTTCTTAATGATCGATTGCAGTGATAAGTTATTTAACATTTTTATTAGGTTTCAAATGTGGAATACATAATAAAAAATTAAAAATTTCTAAAACCTATTAATGAATCTATGTAAAAGAAACATAAATTAGTATTAGGATTTATACATTTATAACGTGTAAGAATCAAACATAGTAGATCCTAATACAATAGACTCATGAATGTAGGTACAAATCATGTTTACTTTTGATAGATATAAATGACTTGATCACAAATGCCTAAATAGTATAATCATGAATAATGCTTGTCATGAACACACAAACTGGATGATGAACCAAAAATGTTATCTAAAGAGGTAGCACCTCTTTGGTATATAAACAAATGGTCAAACACTCCATTCAAATCAAATGAATTCATTCTTTCTTTAATGCAATGCTAATTGCATATATTTCTAGTTTTAGGATTGCTTTTAGGAGACTCTCATTATTAATCCCCAGGTTCTAAACCTTTGTATAAGAGAAAAGTAAGCTTATTTATAGAAGAGTTTAAAAACTTTTCACTTCTAATGTAGAAATTCCATATTAAGGCTCATGATGTCTCATTAATACTCATTATGTCTCATTGAGACCAATAGTGTCTCACATTAAAGTCCTTTACTCATATTTATGGCCAAAAATTTCAATAAAGATGTTAAAATTGTTTATAATGTAAATAGAAAAATCATGTCCCATGAAATTTCACCATTAAATGTATTAAAACTCTTTTAAATCAATTAATGGCCTTACATTTCATTACAAACATTAAAACCATTAATAATGTGAATAGAAAATTATGTCCTTGAAATTTCACTATTAAGTAAATTAAAACTCTTTTAAACTAATTAATGCTTATAAATTTCATTAAAGACATTAAAACTATTCATAATCTGAATAAAAAAGTATTTCCCTTACAATTTTGCCATCAAGTGAATTAAAACTTTTTCAAAATAATAATTAACTTTTTAGAACCATTAGAATTCTTACAATTTCTCACTTAATTTCAAAGTAAATAACCATGAAAATAAGTATTATCTTAAACCTTTTGATAAACTAGAGTTTGTTTAAGAAAGGAGATAGTTAGACTTTAATTAATGATTAGATTTGATAATGATTCTAGTTAATAATTAGCCTATTAAGTATGCTTAATTGTTGGGGAAACTAGGGATCACATCATATGCAAATGCAGCGAAGTTTTAAAATAATAATTAATATAAATTTCCTTCCCAAGGACTATTCATGCATGTGTTTTGAAATATCAATTAAGAGACATAAATGTGCTTCCTCTAAGGTTAGTCAAAATAATCAAACTTTACTTTATCACACCTTTTGTAACATTTACTAGAAGATTCACTTATTTAGAATTATTTAAGGTAATTAGAAGTAAGATTAGTAGCAAATGAATAGAGGAAAAACCTATTAGAAATATTAGAACAAAACCTTATAGAATTATTAGTTTAAAAAAATTTAACTACAAATTTTTTAAATAAAAAGTATAGATTTTTCCTTGAGGTCGAAACATATACATAATGTATATGCAACTAATAAGTGCCTATACATTTTTTAAAAATAAATATAAAAGGTTACTACATAATTTTTTGTGTATGTGGTTAAGATGAACCAAAATCTCATTGATGCATTAAAGGTGAAACCATTAATTGAGAAGTTTTTAGCCTTTGTCCCCCTTATTTAACATATCACCTGCAATATTACATACCATTTTTGAAGTACAAAAAATAATGAGGAAGTGGAAAAAAAGAGTAGTTTTCACCAATACGGGTACATTGCAGTACAAAGTAGATGGATGTATTAAAGAGTCTAAAAAGATGCTTTCAACCTTCACTAAATTCTCAATTTATACTATATTTAAGGTTCTTTAATTCTTCAACATCACAGAAGCATAAAAGATTGAAGAATATTTTTTTTGAAAAAGTATAAATAAAAAGGAAAATTTGATGCCAAAATAAAAAAATTTTAATTTCATTTTATAGACAATGTTTAAAAATGTGATATATAGTTACTAGGAAAATGGTTGAATTTTATAAAAGTAAAAATAGTTTTCAGATTATTAAATTTTGCTTGTTTTATCCATATAACAGTTTTACATGAAAAATATAATTTTTATTCACACACTATTACAGTATTATATTCCTATCTCACCAAAATGCAACAAAAGAAAACAATTTTCATTATTATTTTAGCATGTGCTCATCAAGTAGCTCAATCCCTATTTTTTCTCTAAATTTTTCAACATGCATTTACTCCTACAATCTTATAAGATTTTAAAGCCATAAAATATTATCTCTTTCTTTGGCTATAAAGGCCAAAACAAGCTAAGTCATCAACCCTACTCTTTTCTCACCAGTATTTTTCTTGAACCAACATACAAATCCTTTGTTACCCTCATTTGTTGAAATTTACTTTTCCTTTTCTGTAATATCCCAAGTTAATATTTAAATTTGTTATAAATTTTAATGCTTATGAAAATTTATTTTACTTATTTATTTGGTGAATAATTAATTTTAAAATTTCTTTCCTTTTTAAAGTTTTTGAAATATTGAAAGATGATATTCATAATAGTATTCAAAGAAAATATATGTATATTTATATATGACCATTATTAAAATGAGACTTATTTCAATAATTTCAATAAAGATTTTCTCACGAGTTGAAAATAATTTTAGTGAGCGTGAATACAAAGATTTATAAATAATTTGTTTGCATTGATAAATTATTTTTGAAAATGTGAAAGTTTAAAATAATTATTTTAGAACTTTTACATTTCTTGGGCTATTTCAAATATATTTATATATTGAGAGAAGATTAAAAATAATTGAATTAATATTTTAAATAAAATCAATTTCAAGAAAATGGGTTTTAGTAAAATAAAAGGATGGATGAGATTTCAAAAAGAAATAAGGGTATGGTATGCCGAGAAGCACCGAATAAAAACTTACAACTTCATTTTTAATAATTTTTTTTCTAAACGTCGATGCCTACTTTATTTGTGCTAGTTTCTTTTTAAAATCCCATCACACACTCTGGTATTTGATTTTTTCTTCAAATTGTCAGTACCCCCGTCTTTTCTTAATCGATAGTCCCCTCTCTTACTTTACGTAATTCTAGTTTCTTTCTCCCATCAGCCTCTTTATCCCTTTCACTGGCCTTGTATTTTTAGCAGCTTCCACTCTCTCTCTTCCCTATTTCTTCTCACTCCCAAACTAATTTCTCTCTTTCCCTCCCATCTTCGGCCACCGTCTTCTCCATTCTAGCTATCGATGCTACCATGGTGAGTTGGCCATAGCCTCGTGCGTATCCCTACAAAAGGATGGCTTGCAGCGCTACCACGAGGACCTAAAATGGACCAAGCCAATAGCACTTTGGCAACGCTTTTGGCCACCCCATTTCCAGCTTTGTTCAGTTAAGCCACCGCCGTGAGCTGTAACTCTGTTTTTCCTAAACACTGTACGTCATCATGCTTTTGTTTTGGAAGTTACTGTTCTACCAGTTGAGAAGCTCCGCGATGAGAAAATGGAGTTGCTAATCGGATCTTAAATTACACCAATTGTAAGTAAATAAATTTGTTCCAAAAAACATAGTTATATATATGTTTGTAAAATCTGGTGAGAGTTTAGAAAATATTTCAATATAATATAAGATATTACAATGATATATATATGTAGAGAGTGTCTAAGGAGCAATTCAAATATAGGCTCAAGAAATTCATAAACATGTGAATATCTAAAATATGATCTCCTAGGAACATCCTAATTTATAGTTAAAAATATTAAAAAACAAGAGTGTAGTTTTAAGTATTAAGTTCTAGTGTTTTGCTAGCTCTATACCTTGATTCATAAACTTCATTTTACAAAATCTATTATGGTTTTTTGGTGATAACTATGACGTTACAGAAAATGAAGGATGATTAAGTGATATAAAATGAGTCTTTTAGAGTTTTAAGTTCTATTATTTATATTTATATGGTTTGATCTGAAAATTTCTAAATAATAACTTATTCAAATTACAAATTAATTTTAGAAATGAGTGATAACATGAAGTACCAATATATCATGATTAGAAATAAAATAAATGGTGTCCTTATTAATAGAATCCTTTCGAAGTTTAAACCTTAGGTATTTTACTTGTATAATTGTAATCCTAAAATTCTTACCATGTGGTGAATTTTTTATTAAAAAATTAATTTTAAAAAAATAGGCAAAGTATGGTTTTGAGTATTAAAATATGGTTATCTCATAATTAGAGTTTGAAATAGAATAATTGGAAAGAAGATGAATGATATCAATGTTTATGGTTATAATTATTATTGCAATTTCTAATTTGGAAAAAGGGAGAAAGTGAAAAAGAATTACTCTAAGTTTCTACTAAGAATGCACACCTTACTAGATGAATATATATCTTACTACATTTTAATATCTTATTAAAAATAGTTTAAATATTGTGAATTATAGTTTTACTTGATAATATAGATTTCCTATTCATGTATATGAATCCATTTGTAAATTTAGTATCATGAAATAAGAATGATTAGTTGTTTAAGTAAATATTAATTGATTAGAGTGCGTGGTGAAAGTGTGATAGTAGTATTTCTAACTATTGATAGATTATGATTAAGTTTTCTTCTTACTTATACATTAAGGCTTGTAGTGTGAATTATGCCATGAGTGGTGCTGAATTGGAAATGTGACGAAACCAATGATGTGAAAGCCAAATGAGCAATTCCCACCAAATAGTTGTGAAGGATATAAGATTGATCTAGGAGTCAGATGAGAAATTCTTAGCGAGTAATTAAGAAAAATACAATATTGTCTTGGAAATAAAAAAGTAACTATATGTGTGTTTATTGTAATTGGATGTATGATATGATGTGATGTTAAAAATTATTTAAGATTGGATATCACTATTTGACATGATTGCAAAGATATAATATGCTTGTCATGATTTATTTGTATTTAGGCTTTAGTGGTTGTTTGTGATTGTGTTATTTACCTAGAATGGTAGTATCTGATATAATAATAATATTGTGTGTTATCAAATAGTTGTGATTTTCATAAATTGTGATATGAGGTCAAAGCTTAAGTCATATGCAAGAAATCTTCCATTTTGATGTTTGGTTTTGTAGGTTTCAGAATCCTAGGAAATGTGTTTGTTAATAGTTTCTAATTTATTACATAAGAAACCTACAATTATTATATATATAAAATGATCTCCTACAAGATAGTAGTTGATATATGCTCATTAAGTTCTCGTAAATCACTTTGATTGTTTCCAATGATTTTAGGTTAAGACTTTGAGCCTTGTAGTATCTATAAAGAACAAAGACTACTTTGATCAAAGGATTTGACAATTGGAATCAACATTAAAGTAGAGATCTATGACCTGTTGAATTGTTGTATATGTATAAATTTGAAACCATATTATTCTATGTGTATGTTTTTCATTGTCATATTTGGAAATAGTACGAGTGTTGTATTATAGGATGTATGACCTTCGGGAAGTGTTTAAGATTAAAAGGGTTTTTGTCCCTTTTCTGTAAAAATTTTAAAATAAATTTTTAAGTCTCCATAGAATTTGAAAACTCTTTTTAAATAAAAAGAGTGAAAAATAATAAAGCTTGTAAAAATTAGTAATGAGATCCACATTGATCACGATTGGAAGTGAGTCGTGATGTTTTCACTATATCTACCCTTAAGAAAAAGTGTTTGTTTCTTCTCACATATAAAGGTTAAAAAAAATATCACTTTTATTTAATATAACCCTTTATTTTTTGATAATTTTATACTAATAGCCTTTTGATTGTGGAAATATGGATTCTCTTGAATTTTAAATGACTTCACAAACAAATTGCTAAATTATTATGAGTGGAAACTTTTCATTTTTCTTTTAGGTTTTGTTTGAAAAATAAGTATATTTGAAATATATATTTCTTCTTATGCAAAGAGCGTTACTAAAATGCACATAAGTGTGTGTACATATATATATAGTGATATAATATACATTATGTATAGTAAAACCATTATATAATAACTTAAAAGGGAAGCTCATGTTTTAGTGGGCCACCCCTCATAATTTATAAAGAAATAGAATTTGTTAAAGGTGGCCTATGGAAATCTATATCCCATTCCTTAAACTAAAAAATAATAATAATACACAAGTATGTTTATTTCATGAATGGTTGGAAAAGGCTCACAAAAATCCATGAGCCACTTTTTCTTATTTCTATTTTAGAAAAACCTTCATAT
This sequence comes from Sindora glabra, assembly GCA_020226215.1. Lineage (NCBI taxonomy): Eukaryota > Viridiplantae > Streptophyta > Magnoliopsida > Fabales > Fabaceae > Sindora > Sindora glabra. Next base: position 55,292,542 of record CM035236.1, on the reverse strand, counting down.
AAAAGTTAGTGTACTATACCTATAGATGAATTGTCTACTTGCTCTAGGAAATTGTGGTGGAAAGAAGGTCTTGTAACAAATACGATGACTATCCATGGTACTTCTCAATATATGGTGTGATTTTTTTTATAATTACACAAATTTGACTCTATGTGACTCTACACAAGAAAAGTTAAAAAATCCTAGATTAAATCATAAAAAGAAAATATATATGTGTATGTATAAAGAAAGAGAGAGAGAGAAAGAATCTTACTAGTATTGTTATTGAATATTGTTGGATTTTTCTTTTTATGAAACTATATCAAGAGCAACTCATAACTATGATTTAAGTAATGACCTTTGTAGTAAATTAAATATAGTATGCTTACAATGATCATAGTAGAAACAATATTTTGACCATACCATGAAATAAACCTATGATGCCTAATATGATAACTAAAAAGTGTCAAAAGCCTAAAAGATTGTTATCATTATAATTAGTCATATAGGCATCTAATATTTTAAAATGTATGAGAAAGTTATAACTTAATGCCTTTTTATAGTGATAAGTGGTTATGGATAGGTAAATGGTAATGAATGGGATATGGATGACGGAAGTAATAAGCAGGTAACTTGTATACCTACCACCATTTTTATTATGCAATAAATAAAAAAATGATAAATATATCTATAAATTTATTTAGATGTGTTGGTAAGATTTCAGTTATTTTTTACATGTATTTTTGTATATATAGTTTCTGGTCAAAACCTAATAATATAGAGGTTAAGTAGCCATTCACTAAGTTTTGTACTCATTAATTGATTTTTTTTTCAAATACATGACCTTCTTGATAGACATGCTTATCTATGTTATTGACTATTGGTGGAGGCCATATGTGATGTAGTATGACATTTACTTTTTGAAATTTTATTTTACTTTATATATAACTCCAAATGCAGTGATCCAACTTCATATATGAGTGTGGTCCTAGTTTGTCCAGTACTAAGGATTCCTAATATTTATTACATTAATCAATTTCACATAGAAACTAGTAATCTTATCGATGGCTCATTCACATTTTACGAGGCTTCTATAATCCCATTTCCATAATTCATCCTAGGTTCACTACCTATATATGTTCCTCCTTTACCAAACATATTACCATAGGTCCTTCAACAGCTTTCTTAGCAACATTAGCCCTCTAGCTAGAATTCACATAACCATGATTAGCTATCATAAAACTTAATAAAAAAGCTAGTGGTTAGAAACAGATAGAATTAAGTCAAACAATGTCTAAAAGCAAATAGACAATAAAATTACTTATTTTTTATATTAAAAAAATAATAGAAAAATAATGGATGGAAATTTGGGATTATTAAAAAAAAATAAATTTGGAAATTAAAAGATTTCATGGAAATTAAGTGAAAATTGGAAGATTGGAAATTGAATTTTGGTGATAAAAATTATGTAAGATTATTTTTGAGTATTTAAAGTAGTTTTATAAAATAACACAAGATCCAAGATTGATTGAAATTAAGATTAAATTTAGGTTAATAACTACACTAGTTTGGAAAATGCCTACAAAGGCAAAATTAGAAACAATAAGATCTAGCTTAATGAGCCATACATCCTTAATAACTTAAGAAGTGGAAAAATGATTACTTAGTGGCTCATTTGTAATTTATATAATCAAATTAGATTTTAAGTAAAACATTTTTTGGTTAAAAAGATGATGAAAAAAGAAAAAGAAAATTGAGCTCGGTCAGCCCAAGTAGTCAACAATCATAAGGCCTTAAGAAGGAAAAGATGATGACTTAATGGCTTAAAGTGTAATTAGACCTAGTAAACCTAGAGGATAAGTTAAGGAAATACTTGGTGGATAAGTTTAAGATAAGTTTAATGGAAGTTTCTATGAATATGCTTTAAGCATCTTCTTATCTTAAGAAGAAAGCAAACCAAACTTGTTACTCAAGTAAAGAAACCCATATCCCTTCAAGTGTAAATTAGGAAGAAAATTCATTAACCAAAGGCATAGTTCGAATAAAGAGATAAGAATGGGAATAAAGAAAGGGATATCAGAATATTCCTAATTAACAATAAGATGATAAGATTAAGTTAGCATATTCTTAGCATCTTCTCTAATTCTCTATTATATAAAGAATAAAACATTCTTGTCTTGCAAACAAGAAAATGCATGTTAGCTAGAAGGAGAAGGAGAGGAAGAGAGAGAAAGAAAAAGAGATAGCTCCACACATGGATTCTCTTATTGCACACTTAAAAGTTAGAATAAAAGATCCCCTCCATGTTTACCTTTAGAGTTCATTTAAAATGAGCTACGATGCCCTAAGCTCTTAGAAATTTCATTTACATTCTTTTACTCTTTTCTTGAGTTTTCTATTAATTTTATGTCATTTTAATGTTGTATTTTGGATAATAACTAAAGAGTAAAGACTTTTCTAGTCTATTCATTTGCTGATATGTGAATTTCTAAAGCCATGTTCCTTAAAATATGACCATTAAAATAAGTAATAAATTCTTTGAAGCCATAAAATTCATTAAAGACATTAAAACCACTCATAATGTGAATAAAAAAATCAGGTCCCTTGAAATTTCACCATAAATTGAATGAAAACTCTATTAAAACAAGTAACTAATTCTTTGAAACCATAAATTTCATTAAGGACATTAAAATTTCTCATAATGTGAAGAAAAATAATGTTTGTTGAAATTTCATCAGTAAGTGAATTAAAAACTCTTTTGATAGACCAAAATTACCTTTAAGAAATAAGATAATTGGGTTTTGATTATTAAACAAGCTTAATAATGATTTTGGTCAATAATTAAGCCATCTTTCATGTTAGCTAAGTAAGATCGAACCATATTACACTACTACTTAGTGAAGCCTAATTATATTGAACTTATCTCAATTAGGAGCTCTAACTTATTAAAAGTTCCTAATTATATTATAACCTAAATATTTGACTCATTCTTTTATGTGTGACCTTATATGTTCTCATTATGTTGGTGGTAATTCTAAAATCCTATATTAGTATCACAAACAATGAATGGTATTTAATAATGCATCACTACTACCCAAGTAGTGAAAATATTAGTGATTAGATATATCCTTTTTCTATGACCAATGTTTCATGTGGTTTAGTTCTTTTTGTTTGGATATCTAGATCAAACTTAAGGTATAGAATGTGTCATCCTCTTCAGAGTTCAATTTATGCATTTCTTGATTCGTAAGTAGACTAACCTAAAACAAATAAATTAATATCACATATTAATTTATGTGAGCATGACTATACATTTTATAGTCTTACTTAATAAAGATGTCCATATATATCACTCTTCACTGTAACAAATTAAGTATTTAGTGGTAGTTATAACCATTGACTTAATGCTTACTAATGGTTGCAATAAATGTCATTGCTTCATGTGGCATTAAGTACTTAGCAATAGTTATGCACAATTGCCAAAATAAGCTTTATGCAATTAATGGCAGTTAAGTTTTGTATTTTAAGCTATTTTTAACCACAACTAGTTTCATAGAGAATGAGTCATTCTAGTTTGCATTTAGTGATGGTTACAAAACACTTGCTAATGTAGTCGCTTATTGTATTCTTGTTTTACTAGCCATTTATGCCACTTTTTCTTTCTCTTAATGATGGTTATGAACCACTACTCAACATAATATATTTATTTTTTAAAAAATAGATTTTAGTGTGTGTGTGTGTGTGTGTGTCTATATATATATATATATATATATATATATATATATATATATATATATATATATATATATATATATATATATATATATTATTGGCTTAATAAAATTGAATTTGACAATATTGAAATAACATGTCCATGACATATGCTCAATTTAAAATTAGAACAAAATATAACAATATATTAGATTATATATTGTCAAATTTTGATCACATTTGACAATATTCAACAATATATTAAGACATATATTCTTTTTAAAATTAAAATAAGATATGATAATATATTAGAATAAATTTAAATGGAACATTTGTCACAATATCATTAAAAAAAACTTAAATAAGTACTATTAATGATTAAAAAATCAAGTGAGTACTAATTAATTAGTTTTAAAAGAAGTATTGTAAATAATAATAAAATTTTAATAACTATGAATTTTAATTTAAATTCCTTGCATTCACACTCCCATTCCTACTTCCACTTCCACTTCTAAAATCATGACTAGTAAAAGATCTTTATTCTTCACAAGTAGAGCTATGTCTACTTCCGGCATCAATAGACTACAAATTTAAACATATAATTATAATTAGAAATCAAAACTAAACAAGAAATTTTGCAATAGAATTAGAGAGAAAAATAGAACACACCCAATTGTCAAGGAAATAAATAGTACATGCTATTCTCTTTAAGTTAGATACTTTATGCAAATTTAACTATTTTTTAATTAATTTTAAGCTACAAGTTAGATTTGAAACAGCCAAATTTGACTTATTAACACAACATTAAACATGTGTTAATCTACTTCACTTGTTAACATAACCTTTTTCCCTAAAATAGTATTGCTTATTTCATCTGATTTGTTCTCATATGGCCATGATCAATGACAAACAAAAGAGAATAAGAATATGTATACACAATGACATTGAGTTTGTTATGAAGCAAAATAACAAATGCTTACATATTGCAACCACTATTAGTTATATTAATATAAAGCCATCCACTTTATTTACCTATATATATGAAGTCATCCACTCTACTAAACCAATGATTATATTGGCATTAAAAAAATGGTTATATATTTTTATGCATTCAAAATGTATATCATTTACATGAGTAAGCTTTTTACACAAGTCAATCTATCATATAAGTCCTCACAAGTTTCATTTTATGAATTTGGCATTTTCAATTTTGACAAATATTCTTCAATTTTGTTCCACATTTCAAGCATAAGAATAAAACTTAAAATATTTCCATATCACTTTTTACTAGAATAGAAGCATTTGCATGCCATGAATTCTAAGAAGCACAATGAAATGTGAGAGGTCACATTATGCTAGCATAAGTACCAAGAGAAAAGAAATTGTAATACAACCAAGAGAATCTATGCTAATTTCCAAAATTAAAAATACAATTAATTGCTAAAAATTTAAATGGATAAGAGAAATAAAAAATTATCACACAGTCAAACTAGCACATTGCTACAAATAAACTATCACATAAACTAATATAACATAAGAGTACATAAGTGGAAGAGTATAATTGGAAGAGTATGTACCTCGGATATTAAATTAGTGAATTTAGAAGGAACTTTACTAAACATTTCATGGAAGGTCTTTGTCGATATCTTATCACGTTCAACTAATGCATTAACTTTGTTTCCATTAAGTGTCGCTTGTCACATTCTAAATAAATATTGGATGATTGTAAATTTTGGAACCTCTCATCCAATTGCATTAAATTAAAAAAATCTCCATTATGTTCCAAAGTCATGTCTTTAGAGGGTTGTGTAGGTCTTTCAAATATAGATGATGGAGATGGACCAAAACTAATGCCTTTAACTTTTTTAGAATGTTTTTACTCAAATACCTTTGCAAAGAAGATATTCATGGATAGTATTTATTTAAATTCCAGACAGGGTTGTTAACTCATAACTTCCTTAATTTGCTTCTATCAAATTTAAAAAATAATTAGTTAATAGCAACTTGAGATAATTGAAAATGATAGTAAAATCCAAGCTGAATAGTAAAATTAATGCCATAGTAGAGTAGTTATAAATCCCCTGTGTTCTTAATTCTTCATTGGCTTACTCCCCATTTTTATTCACATGTGTATCGAGATATATTTTACCTCCTTACACTAAATGGCCCAACTCGTCCACCTGCATAACAAGATATAGTAGAATTTGAATACCTACTATACATTTACATAATTATCAAAAAATTTTAGGTGATTGATCAACTACCATTTGAACCTTTTTCCTATCAAAGCTTTTGGACTCATATATTCGTGCTTTTACCTTTTTACAGTTCGTGTTGACACATTGCCTGCAAAAGGAAATAATCCAATTTTATTGAAATATATATGCTCATTACAAGCTTAAAATAATTGAAAATACAAGTATGTTAGAGCCATTCTTTTACCTTGTACTTATCATCATCTTTAATATCAGCAAATTGTCTTAATTATTTTCGAAAAACACCATCTAGAACTTTATCACACATTTCTTCCTTTGTCAATGATTTATCATCGAACTTACGCCACAACCTCTACTTGAAGTCTCTTCACTTTTCCAATACATCGAAGTGGAAAATTGACTTTATTACAACAAATTAAAGTAATATTTGTTAGCATACTGTATATAAACAAAATAAAAGAGCTATTGAAGTTGAGAAACTACCTTAATGCATTCATTCCACACTTTTAACTTCCATTATTTAGGCATAAGCCTCCATCTGATTAGTAAATCTATAGGCTCACCTGTTAAATGTCTTGGAGTTTGTCCATACATGCAAGCGTTATTACTTGTTGGAACTTTCATATCATCGAATGGAATGATCGCCTTCAGATTTTTTTTTTTTTTATTCCCAAAACATTTGAAGCTTTCATGAAAAACTCTTTCATAGATCCTGATTCATATATGTAACAAGCAATTATTAAAGTTGATGATTGTGACAAATAAAGTTAAAGACCATTCTTATTAGCTTCTGAATGCTTGAACAATAGCACATGAGCTGACAAATACATATAGATACTCTAGAAATGGAAAAAGCCAATAATGCTTATCCATGCTAAAATAGAATTGTATATTCCTGCTTTAGTTAACACTTCAACCATCTGAGAAGGACAGCCGCAGAACAAAATAAAATAAAAGGGCCTTCAATCATTAAGCCTGGTACAAATGCAGCAAAGTCATTTACAACTTTACCCTCCATTTTATCTTTATCTTTTTTCTTTTTTCTCGAAGAATTGAAAAAAGGGCAGAAAAGAGGTCAAGGATAACTTGAAACAATTTTCCTCCAACGGCTTACAGAGCATTATATTCTTCACAAATCACAAATAATGCACATAAGAGTATCTATGGCTTGGTTACTCTGTTTCTTTATCCAAGTTTTTATGGTGGAATTTTTTTACTTTTAACTTCTTAAAAATGTTACAATTTTTCATGAAGTTTAATGCAATAAGTAATAAAAAATTTTCATTATAATTATATCAATGTAATACAAAATTTTCAAAATATACATTTTATCAAAAAAATACGTCAATGCCAGAAAGTTGTAAAAAAATTTAAAAAATTATGTACAACTGAGTATACACAAATTATTTTAAATGTCTCAAAAGCAACACTTTACCAAGAATCTAGATAAAGCAACAATCAATGCATTAAAGACGAAGATGAATGTTAGGGGAAAAAAATTGCTAATGCTACTTGAAGCAACAATCATTGTTACATTAAATTATGAATCAAACCAAGTATGACACTTCTGTTAACTTCCACAAAGAACAAAAATAGATGGAGTTGTTGAAATTGAATGACAAATGAGAAAGCAATTAATCAAAGCAAAGATTATTCTCCAAATAGGACTATTTTGTCCTCCACATTTAAAAACAGCAACCAATAATGTAACAAGTTACAAACTAAAAAGATAAGAATTGGTTGCCCTTATTAGAGTCCCTTTGGATTCATGGTAAAGACAATTCACAAGCCGTGTACAATTGATTGAATTCACTCTTCACTGAACTCATCAATCAATTATGAAAATCATAGGATGCTTAAGTTAGATTAACATAATCAAATAGCGGCTTAAATTTTCTTACTTGATTGAAATAGAGTAGGAGTTATACCGTACTAGTCATTGCAACAATCATAAGCAACTAGAAGGTAATGAAATCAGGAAAAAAAAAAAAGCAATATTTTTTTTTCAATTGGCTAGCAACTAAATAATAGCAAACCGGCAACTAAATAGTTTGAGAATTCTTACAATTTCGAACAAATTTGATTACTCAACAAAACACAATTAACACATTACAAACAATCACCTAACAGTCTGCCCGCAATCTTTTTTTTTTTAATAACCATCTAGTAGAAGCGAAGCTAAAACATAAATAGGTTTGTACAATTCATGTTTTAGTTTCCTTTCCCCCTTATAGAATATAATTAAGAGGATATATCACATCTCAATTGAATTAGATCCAAGGTTTTTCAGACAAGCGGATATAGATACACACTTCCACTCCAGCCATCAAGGAATCAAAGTCCCCTAAATTAAACTTATCATACACATAATCATAAATAAAGATCGGACCAAGTATCCAACGTATAACATTCAACAAGTATGGGATTATGCACGCATATGCAACACACGAGAAAAATACCCATAAGCCTGGATAGATACCACTCACCCACAAACATATAACACAATAATATTAAACTAAAATATGGCAGAACCCAAATTAAATGCTTGCTTTTTTATATATGTAACATAATATTACATTTATGGCCAGCTAGTTTCCAGTTGAATGCTTGCTTTCTAACACAAGAAATTTACTCAACCAGATAATTCAGAAAGACATAACAAGTAATTAGTGATATCTCTCTTCAACAATTCAAAGGAAGGGAGTTTAGTTCAATAAATGCTTTTATAAGAGTGGTTGCTTACTTTTAAGAATAGTCAGTAAAATAAGAAAGAACACCTTTAAGATCTGACAAGTATTGAGTGATATCTTTTTAAATTCATAAAGAGCAACAATCAAATAGAGAGCAATACGAGTTACACTTATTTTAAATTCATCGAGTTTAACTCCCCATCCTTCGTCTTGTTTTAAAGTAACTTATGCGGGATAAGTTTGTGTCATTATCATTATTCGCTTGGCTACTTTAACGTGGCCAAATTATCAAAAACTTGCTGACAGATACGATCTAATTTATTACAAGAATACCAGTCTACTTTCAAGGAGATATGATTTGATAGATTACCATGTTCAAAGTAAGATCCCATGTCGCAGGCTAGCATGATAATTAGACAAAAGAGAATGATCATTTTCCTTTTCAAAGAAAACCGTCTAATAGCATATCCCGTTCCAAGTTTCTTGTTCTAAACTAGCCATCTAGTTTGAGCAAATCTTATATAAACATCCTGTTTGACCAAAAAGAGTTTGCCACAAAATATGCAATGTAATGAATACTTTGAACTGACAATAGTTATGGATTAACGATTGTACAAGAGACCGACAAGATACATCCAACAAATTGCAATTCTACAAAGAATGGTTACATAAGAAACAGAATTCTAGAGATCTAGCTATTTTACTTATATAGGTGATAATTCACTTACAAAGGTTTAGAGTTTGCTTAAAATAGATACAAAAATTTATACAGCAACCTTACGTTTGGACCCTGAGAAAGGATCATAGAATCTAAATGAATGGCTTATGTATTTTTGATCTTGATATATATTTTAGAGAAAAATGTAAAATACCACTAGTACAAAATTGATAATTTACATTAGTTGATAAACATCAGCTTACAACAATTATATAAAAACATAAGATAATGAGTAAGAACATAACTGATATCTAAATGTTGCTAAAAAACTTATAGCATTAATTTTAAAATAACCACCATCTAAAATTCATTTCAAAAGTCTCATAAAAAACCACAAAATCCTAGGTAGGCAATTCTAGTCAATAGATTTCATCTAAAAGGCATTTCAAGAGTTTCACTAAAAACTATAGAAGTGTAGGATGCCGATCCTTTTTAATATCTGTCATCTAAAAGATATTTAATGAGTCACATAGAAACTGCATAATCATAGAACATTAGTTTTGTTTGATAATTGAAGTTTATGTTTTCCCTATAAGCCTTCATTCAAACTTTATTTTTCCATATGAATTCTTCCAAATCTCTCCAATGTACTCTTAAGTATGATATGTTCAATACATAATATTACTACTAATCTTTCGCTCTACTTTTATTAGAAGAGTGTACAATAAAGGAATATTAACCTTCATTTCTCTCCCATTATATATTCTCTCATTTCTCACAGAGTAAAAATAGAATGGAAGAGCTGATCAATGATAATTGTTGCTAACCTCTTACTCCACTTTCATCCACTTTTCCCATTATATACTTTCTTATTTCTCTTGGAGTAATCAAAGTAGAGAAATTTTAGCAACAATGTTAGAGTTTACAATGAGTTTGAAGATTTTGATACATAACTTCCATTGTTTTTGTGTATTCATATGTAAATATAAAGTTTTTATTTATTAATGATTTAGTATAGTTATCTTATATAAATCTATAGAGATATTGTTTCTCTTTACTCATATATTTGTACTTCATTATGAACAGAATAATAATGATTAAAATTTTTTAAATTGCCAAATTGTTTCTCTTCACTTATCTTTTTATCATAGATTAACCTTCTTTTGTGATTAACTAGCGTTCAATATGATGGCATTTTCTCATAATCTATGGACATCTAAATGAATGTCGTTTAAGAAGTTTAAATGAAAGAAATTGTAGATGTTTAAATGAATGAATTTATGAAGAAGTTTAAATGAATGAAACTAAAGAAGTCTAAATGAATAGAATTGAAGATGACTTTAAACAAAATTAGAGAAGGAACTTAAAACATTGGTCATTTTTTATGACCACCACTCAAGTCCATTTCAAATATCATAATAGTTCATCAACTTGAAATTAAAATGTCAGTTTATTTTTAGTGATCATCACATAAGCCTTTTTGAATTATTGTGATAGTTCATCAATAGTTTGTATGTCATTTTAGTACTTAATTGACATCTCATTATTGAGCTTTTAGCCAATGAATAGGGTTTTTCCTGCTTATTTGAAACAAATTAGCAATCTATGAAGATAGCTTTTCTTTTATTAAAAAAGGCTTTTAAAGTTCTTTATTCCATTAAAATTGTGTCTAATTAAGTACTTGATTTCTTCATTTGATATGTGCCTTTGACTATCACTGTGTTTCAATGTGAGATTAAAGGCATGCTCCTTGCTCTATTTGCTCCTTAAACTTAGTAAATAAAGTCTTAGTTGTGCTCTACAAATTGGTACTGTCTATTGCATGGCTATTGTTGTGGAGTCTCTTTCATGTATAAATGAAAAATATGGTTGTGCAAAAATTGTAAGTTATAGTAAGATTACAAAGTATTTAAAATTATGGTTTTATGAACCATGTTTTTTACCCACTATAAGAGATATGGTTCACAAAGGTATAGGTTTTAATTTTCATAATCTTACTATAACTCAATTTTAGCACCACCATATTATGTATTAATGCTTGAAACTTTAAAAGATTCCAAAACAATAGCCTGACCAATTGGCATGGCATGAATAGGGTATTTATAACCAAATAAAGACAACAAATAGAGCCAATAGCTAGCATGTCCTCACATTGAAAAATAAGACAATCAATGTCCTATAGTAATTGAAGTAATCAAGCAATATGAAGAAATTATGAGAAGAGGATAACCACTTTTTCTTTTAATTTGTCTAAGAATGTTATGTATATTTATTATAAATGAAAAGTCCATTGATCATTGTAAATAACAATTTTTTCTTTTTATACATTCATGTATTGATATAGAAATGAATAAAATAACATAATTGATTTTCATAATACGTTGTTTCCTTTCTTGTATGTTTTATTTACATTCAATTTGTTACTATTTATGTATATTTAATTAGATAAGAAAATTGTCATAATGCAAAAGAGAATTTTTAATGCTACTAATTCATTTAAAATAATAGGAATTAAAAAAAAGCACCAGTTCATAAAATGATATCAATTTTTTTACAAGATTTAAACTTAAGACATATAATATTGTTGCCTGTATATATATGTAATATATATAAGTTATGTTTTCAGATTCATGCTTGATATATATATATATACACACATAAACATATATATATATATATATATATATATATATATATATATATATATATATATATATATATATATATATATATATATATGTGTGTGTGTGTGTGTGTGTGTGTGTGTGTGTGTGTGTGTGTGATATAAACTAGAAATTGTAAATTGGAATGCCTATGATGTATGCAATTAAATTAGTTTTAGTCTAATATATACATGTTTTCTAGTAAGTTACCTAAAAGAAAAGAAAATTCTTTTTTTGTTAGAAGATATTCATATATTAAGATGTCAATTGTTGTTTAGTAATAAACATTGAACATTAGTTAATGTATTAAAGACAATAATATTTTCTTAAAATTGACATCTAATATTAAATTTATATGTTGGTTCATTTCAAAAATGGATGTAAAAACTTAAGCCCTGAGCATGAATTGAAAATAAAAAAGTTAAAGCATGGTGTGAGTTTAGGATAAAAAGAGTGAATCATGGCACTATCTACAAATTTCATCTAGAAACATTTCTAGCCTTAAAAGGATTATTTATCTAATGAGGTATGCTCCCCTTCCAAATGTAAGATGGTTCTCTTCAATTTTGTATTTTTTCTTGCTAATTATTTTGTATGACTAAAACTTAGTTAGCATATGATTAAATATGTGAGGTTTAATATTTACTAAAAAAGCACGAAATATAACTACAAGGAATTTTATCTTTTGTTTTTGTAATTTAGTTTTTGATTTTTTATTCAATCTTATTTTGTTGTTTATCATTTTGATATAACTTTTATAGGTTTGCACAAGTAAGAAATTTGATCTAATTCATCTTCTTTGACATTTTATCTTATTATATACAATGTTTTCATATAAAAATGACTAATACACCGATTTTTCATGAATACTCATTGCATCTGCAAGTATTATAATCAAAAGGCTTTTCTAGAGAGTTGAGACCTCTTATACAAAGTTATGGGTATCAAAACATAGATTTAGAAAAACATTCATCTTTAATTATGGTATTGTATACAGACTTTCAATATTTTCAATATTTTATTATTTAGTTTATTTTTAAAATTGTTTAAATTTGTGTTTTAGAGTAATAGGAGATGTTGGATTTCTATATCTTGTTAGGAATATAGGAAAAATAAGGAAGATGAGATGTGAGGAACATAAAGATGTGGTTAGTGTTTAAGATAAGAGAGCAAGGAGACAAGGATTGGAGTTTAGATTAATGAGTTGGGTGGACATATAACATCAATTTTTTAAAACCAATATGGCATTCTATTTATTAGATTTCAATTTTTAGAAAGCAAACAACATTTAACATTATTTCCCAAAATTATACAAACATAAATAACATCCATTTTCATAAAATAAAAATTGACATTATTTTTTATTGTACGACATTTTACAAATCAATATTGAAATCACATATACTATGACAATCAATTACATGTTAGTCGCTTTCTAATGTATAATCCCTAAATACTTGATGTTAATTAGCTATTTTGTAGTAGTGTACCCCCTTCAACTTTAGGGTGGTTGCATTTTACATTCACTAATTTTGGAAACTTGTAAATTAAACACTTAAACTATATATAAAAAAAACATGGAATTATCACTATCATTCACTTAATTGACTATTTTTTAAAATTATATAATGTTTTAATAACTATTTAGACAATAATCACAATATTATTGTATAATATTTAATTACATCATTTTTTGCACATAATTTTGTAACTCATTTTCAAGTACTTAATTAAAATTCAATATGATTAATTTAATATCTATTAATTATATAACATTGAAATTATACAAAAAATAATTTAATAAATGAACATATAATAATATTGTGATTCTTGTTTTAAAACCTCTTGAAGAAAGCACATAATTTAATAAAATAGATAATTAAGTAGATAATGGATGTTAATTATAAGTTTTATATAGTTTATGGGTTCAATTTGCAGATTTTCAAAGTTTATGGGATAAAATGCAATACTTCAAAGTTGATAGATGTAATTTGTAGTTTTTGCTATATTTTAATAAACAGCTTAATGGCATAGTAGTCTTAGTTTAAGATAGAGAGGACTTACTAAGGTAGAGTTTTGGAAAAAATTATAGAAGAATTGATGGAATATGGTTGAGATTTCTAATAGAATTCAAGTTAATGGTCCAAAAGGCTTTCTATACCATGAAGGCAAGTTTAGCTTAACTATTTTAGATTTTTCCCTTAGTTATGTGATTCTCAATATTTACAATGCAAAATTTCTTAAAATTTCTTCAAGCCTTCCAAAAGGTGTTTGGAAAGCAACTAAGGCTAATTATTCATAGTTAGGATAGAAGTCAATCTAGTTTGCACCTAATGGCTAACCAAACAATTCATTCCCTTCGACAAAGGCCATCATAAAAAATTTCTCTCTTCTATTGCCAATATGATTGGAATATCAATGAGAAACAAAAGCAAAAAGGAATGCAAAAGCTAACCTTAGTGTCGTAGCTAACCTTAGGATGAAATTGAAAAATTAATTTGAGAAGTTACTACACGCAAAGTAAAAGTACAACCTTTGAAAAAGTAGATTGAAGAAATTATATGGAATCATTGGAAACAAATAAAATAAAATGTTAAAGCTTCATCATTGTCATTCTTACCTAAATAGATTAAAGGAAGATGAAGGAAAGTTTAAAAATAAACAAACCTCTATTGTTGCCACCCAAATTGCCTAAATAGAAAAGAATTAGGGCTATGCATGAAAAAGGAAATATTATTTGTGTCTTTCACATGTCTTCATGCAAAAACAAAATTTCTTCATGCTAAATAATAAGTATTTAGCAACAATTATGAAACCACTATCAATATAATGCCATTATATACATCTATGTATTACCTTCTTAAAGGTATTTTGCTTGCTCTTTAAGGAACCATTGTTGGAAAATTGCCACCTAATGCCTATTTTCTAATAGTGCCTCCAATATAGGGAACAAAATCATATTTACATTACTCACATCCTTCTACATGATTTGTAGTATACCCAATCATCACTTTTTAGGCCAATTTTATTACAAGTGACATTAAATGGTATTAAAATATATATACAACTCCTCATGCAAGGAATTATAGTGATTTTATGTCGAAGTGCTATGTACATCATTGTTAGTATGAGAAATGCTTATGAAACTCAAAAAGTGATTAATGCACCATTCTCATGGTGGATCTATCCAATATATCTATCCTTAGACATGTACCAATTTAGTGACTTAATATCTCATATACATGACCACATGGTCTCATTAGTCAATGTACAAATTAGTCTCAATGTATTATTACTATTCTAATTTATAATAGGTGCATGCTAAGGTATCCATCTCATCCAATGGCTCTCCATGCTGCCACATCAGCATGGGTTTGGTACCACATGGGTACCTTAGAGTTCTCCTTTATAATAATACTCGAATTGGGATATTTGAGAATAATATTAACTATTCTAGGGATAACTACTATATTTATTTTTATTATGCAAATACAACATCAAACAAAATAATTGAAATGTCTTTATGAAGAAAACGTAATACAATTTATATTAATACAATCATCCTATGATTGGTTTTTAGAGTAGATCATTATTAAGCCTAGTCAATAATAAAAACCTAATAATCTCCTCTCTTTTCAAGTATATTTTAGTTAGAGATTGCTAATAACTTATTTGTTTGATTACATTTAGGTTGTAAAAACTCTAGCTCTTTTATTTAATACAAAGCATCTAGAATTGAGTAAGGTTAAGAGAGGCTAAACTAGAAACTAAAATCCATAGCTAGCATTGCATTGAAAGTTGAGTGATTCCATCCAATATTAATAGGAGACTTGATTACTCTTGTGGATATTATAGAGATATAGCCCTTTGAATGACATTTGTGATTTGTTCTAATTTTGTGTCTGTAGCAAGTTCTATTTATACATTCATGATTTGCTTTATGATTAAGCATTCATACTATTTCTATTGTTTGTGCATTCATAATCAATATGAAAAGAAGTTGATTTGTGCCTATGTTCATGTATTCAATCACAACCAGATTGATTGATTCAAATTCATTCACACTACAAAAGTATAATTCTATCACCTGATTTATGATCTTTCACATGGACTCTTCGTAGGTATCAAAAAATTTAAAGTTTTCCTTATATTTATTGATTTGAAACCTAGCACCTGCATGTAGTAATTTAAGTTATATATGTTTACGATTAAAACATTGTTACAAAAAAAAAAGAGAAATAAATGATTAATTTGGTGTGAATACAGTGTAATTTACCAAAACTGGAACAATAAGGATACATAATTGTATGATTTCTTAAGCAATTTCAATATTCTGTTGGGTATTCTTACTTTTCAATACAATAATATTTCTAAATTGTTATTATTCTAGTATACAACTCGCATCCCTATAATTTCCAAATAATTATGGATCAAAATTTATGTGAAAATATGTAAATTAGGCGTAAGAATACCGTCGAAAAAGTAACATTACTTTCTCAGCACCCTCTTATGCAAACAAGGTATTTTCCTTATAAAACAGAAAAACTGCAAGACAAGGTGAAGAATATGAATTCACTTATTTTAAGTACAACATGCATTTAAATCTCAAACACGATCACCATACATACATATCAACTTCCAAACATCGTACAGGCAAACATTTAGCAACATACATAACCAACTTCTTTATCAAACAGCAACCATCCATAACCTGGACAAGTGAAGTATATAAACTAATTTATTCTTTAGGGTTCACTCAAACGAACCCTTAATTAAACTTCGGTTGCTACTTATGCAGTGAGAAGATGAGCATCAATATCTTTGGTAACCTTAGTGATAAAGTCAATATAGCCATTTGGAGTTGGCACATTCTCGCTGAGCTTCTCATATTCATAAATCCACTTGCCAACAGCACCACTAATGTTCTTATCATTTACTCTCAGTTTGCCCTTCAAAATCTTGTACTGCTTTCCAACGTCTTCATCACAGATGTTGAATGTCAGTGATTTTGTTCGCTTCATCTATTTCTTCAAAGCTTTCCTTTCCAGTCGTCACCTTTCCATCTAATTGGGCATATATTTCACGTCATTTTAGGTCATTCATTAATTATAAAAAAAATATTAGCTTGCATAATAATAAAAAAGACTCCACTTCTTGTGAGATTTAACGAGAAATAATGTAGTCCTCGCCCTCTCCACTAAAACCTTCTTTGAAAAATAAAAAATCACCATATGTAAATCCTAAAAGTTGCTAGTGATGAGAAAAAGTGTAGGTTCTAATTAGATAATGTATATTGTTTTGAATATTTTGTAGCTAAAGGTAAGTCTTAGTCAAGCTTAAACAATTAAAATATAGCCAATATAATCAAATTTCAAAATTTCAGTGCAACTGTAAGAGAAATACTTATGTAAACATTACCTTCCACATCATTCTTAAGTATTATCATTCAAATGATGTCAATTAATAAAATGTAAGTCTATTTTATCTAATAATTAATTAAATATAAATAATAAATAAATAATTATTGATTACTACTTATGATGGTGGAGGAAGCCAAACTTACTTATAATTAGTCAATGGATAATGGATTACATATTATCAATTGGTAGCATCTAAGATAATGCCTACATAAGTATTTTTTCAAGTATAATACATTTTTATCTCTCAACGATGTAATTATAAATTTTGAAATTTCGAGAAAAATTAATGTAGAATTTGAAACTAGCCATGGGTTCATCTAACTTTATTAAACCTTTCCGAATTTTCACAGAACTGACCTACTCTTTATTAAAAAGTTAATTAATATTTAAAGTGGTTCAATTTATTTAAAAATGGGCACCTAATTAAAAAAAAGGTATTAGTAAATGATATAATTACTGGTTTTATAATGGGAGAAATAAAAGGGAATAAAAAAAATCTAAAAGCCTAGATAAAGGAAAATAATGGAGGGAGTAATATGCTTAAAAGGTTACCTACTGTGTAAGTCCAGTGCTTGACAGAGCCTATGCTATGCCAGTCACCTTCATGCACCTTACCCTTATGAATTCTTTCAGTGCAAATGTTCTAAACCTGATGAAGCTGCTTGATGAAGAGATTGAAGAACTTATCAGCTGGTGTTTGAATCTCAATTTCAGTCTCCAGTTTTCCACTTAGAGCCATTTCTCTGCAATCTCAAGGTGATGAAAGCTCAAGACCAAACAGAATAATCACAGAGAGAAAGGGAAGATTTGTGTGTTAGGCGATGCTTGCTTATTGGGCCTTATATAGAGAGATAAGATAGGATAAACACAAAACCATAACTGTGTATACAATAATTACAACGTGAAAAATAAGTTTAAACTGGACTTAATGTCTGTGTAAAATCTTTTGCACCATAGATAAATGAAAAGCTCAGCGAGGGAGCTATAGATTTTGGTTCGGGAGTTGGTTGTAAATGGGTAAAATTTTATTTGAATACATAGCAGATATTTTATTAATTATTTTAAAAAATTTATAATCTTTTTTATACTTTTGATTCAAGATATTCTTATTTTTTTAAAAAAAATAAATATAAAAATTATGAAACATGAAATAAAATTATAGAACTTTCTCTTAAAAGAAAAATTATAAAAGTTAAAACAAAAAAATTATTTAATCTTTTATTAAAAAGTTACAATAAAAATTTGTAGAAGTTGCACAAATATACTTAATTTAGTAAGTTTCATTTGTATGCATACTTGTTTTAAACATATATAAATGTTTTACTGTTAAAATTTTGAATAATAAAATCAAAATCGATAGTTAGTAAGTGGCTACTGTACTGAAATTATTGTGCGTAATATAAGTATATAAAACAATACGTAACACATGCGTACTCAAGAGTTTTATAAAAAAATGTTACAATTAAAAATTATATAATTTGCAAAAGGATAATTAATTTAATAAAGTTGATACATATATATACTTTTAATATGTATAAAAGGTCTTCTTGAGAAAAGTTAGGATAATAATATCTCTAAATAAGTGGTAATTTTAATATTATGAGAGCATTTGATTCGTAAAATATTTTTTATATTCTCATGAATATTTAATGAAAATATTATATTTTTATATTTATTTTAAAATTTTAAAAAAATAGTAGGAAATATAACATTTTGAAGAATATTTTAAAGTTTAATTTTTCCTCCAAATATTCTCAAGGGAAGATGAGTATTTCAAATTCCTATTTTATGAGAATATTGATACTAAAAAAGATAATTTTACTCTCATTTTTTCTATATCCTAATCTAATTTGAAAATTTTTTATTTTCATTTTCACTTTTAATTTATATTTTTCATTTTCAATTTTTTATGATAAAAAATATAATTATACTAAATAAGTAAAAAAATAAGTAATTTCTAAATTTTAATCCTAATTTACTTTGAAAATTTTTCATTTTCATTTTTGACTTTTAACTTATATTTTTTATTTACAATATTTTCATGATAACAAGCATAATTATATTAAATAAATAAAAAATAAATAAGTAATATCTAAATTCTAATCCTATTAATTTATATATAATCTCATGACATATTTTAAAAAAAGGATTTGTAAAGTAAGTTTAATATATTAAATTTGATTTGTATGATTACATTAATTAATATTGCATATTTACATGTAATATATATGGTTTTTAAATTGTATCATTTACATGAAAATTACAATTAGAATTTATATTATTTTATAATTTTTAATGCTTTATTAAAAAAATAAAAGTTTAAATGTTTGGGTCATGCAAAACTGATATCTTGATATTAAAGATAACTTACTTTTAATTTACTTATATAACTAATTATATGAAAATTTTAAATTCAAATTCTTAAAAAATTTAATATTTTATACATTAAATTATTTATTATTTTTTAATTGAATAGAATTCAATTATTAATTTATTAAGTCTTCAAAAGTCTTTATTTACCTATTTTTAATTAAATCTATAATTTATAACAAAAAATTAATAAGGATATTTTTGAAAAAAGTAACAAGATATCTAAGAGTATAAAGTGTAAAACAAATATTGGAATATAATATAACTAAGAATCTAGAAATTATTTTTAAAAATATATATATTGAACTAAATATATAAATATTACATTCCAATAAATCACTAAAGATTGTGTATTTTTTTAAAAATATAAGATTTTGTAAACTAAACACCTCCTATGTGTGTAATTTAAATAAATATATTTAAATTTTAATGTACATAATATATCTCTAAAAATAAAATTAGAGTCAAATAGGAGTCAAAAAAATATTTTGTATGACATGTAAATTCACTTTTTATTTTAATCGAATATATGTTCCTATAAAATATTTTTAAAGTACAATATAATAAAAAAAAATTCATATCAAGAAGAAAGAAAAGCAAAAAAATATCAAGGTATATATTATTTTTCAACTTTTATTTATACATTAATTATAATCTTCACATTATATTTATATCTTTATAATTGTTTGTGTGTTTTAAAATTTTAGAGGGTGAAGATGTACAATAACACATCCAAAGCTTGGAACTTTAAGGTCGCCCGAGCGAGTTTTAATAATAATAACTAATGGGTAAATGTTAATGATAGATCCAGAGTTATTATTAAGCATTAAATGTATAAATCAATTAATTATATTAAATATTTTATTTTCATTTTTAATAATATAATAAATAATAAATTAAATACTTTATTAAAATAAACATAAAACATTAAATGTAACTCCATTATTATTTGTATTATCATTTATCATATTATTAAAAATAAAAATAAAGCATTTAATCTGATTAGTTAGGAATATATATTTAATAGTTGTTGTTGTTAGCACTTACCTGATTAATAATAATTAATTTTTTTCTACAATGAGAGTTTTATTAACTTTTTTTTTAACATGGCAATTCACTAAGGTGTGTCAAGCATCATGCGAAATTTTTTTACATTCAATTACATTATATTTATACGAGCTGCCATCACCAGTTGACAGAATGATGAGATTTTCCATGTCTTGGCTAAAATCCATGCCTGTATTAACGAACCAATCAGAGTTAGAAATGTGACGGTTAAATTATTCGGGTTATCAACTTTTTCTCGTTTTTGTATTTGTTACTCTAAAAAGAGCTTATTATAAAATGACCCGAAGAGGCCGAAAGATGTTATTCTACAGAAGAATTGAAGTTCTGCTTAAAAGAATTTTATGCTTACTTTCCATTTGAGATAATAATTGTGAGCAGACAACTGCTATCTCTCAAGAGAAAGATTTATTTACGTTTAATATAATTTAATTTCATATTAAATCAATAAAGAAAATATTATTTTTATTGCATATTGAAATTTTAATTTTCTTTTATTTGATGAAAAAAAATTTCTTAGCTCAATATACATAATTTCAATATATGTATGGTATATCGAAAAGTTAAAAAGGTAAATAAATGGAAGACAATGAAAGATAATAACCAACTGTGAAAATAAGAAAGAAAAATGATTATGAGAATTTTCTCTCCGCATGTTTGTATGATTGAGAAATTCTCTGAAATTTCTCAAATCAAAGAAACAAAAGATAAACTCCCGTTATTTTGATTATTTAATTTAGAATTTATAATTTAGTGAAAATTTTCAACCTAAAAAAATGTATCAGGAAAGAAATAGAAATTAAATAAGCTCTAATAATTTGTTTTAGTCCTCATCTATGAAATCTACTCCCAATTAAAGCAGAATGATAATATATAATATTGATATACATACTTTTAATAAATTTCTATTATTTTATAAAAAATTATATATGATAAAAATAATATTATAAACTTAAACCACCTAAGTTATAATACGAGAAATGTTTGCTCTTATAAAAAATTTTATTTATAAAGATATGATTGAAAAATCAAATTCAAACTTATTAAAGTCTCTAAGTTTTTTTTTTAAATGTTCCTAGAATTTACTATTTAAAAATTTTAAGTCTAGTATTTGCTCATAAAGTTTTTAAGTAATTGTATAATGTAACTAAGTATAATATACACATTTATATATAAATATTTGAATATTATATATAAAACATGTTACATAATAAAAACTAAAAGAGCTACAATCATGTTGATAGCAAATAGCTCAAGTAGCATATGATATTATTTGAAGGTTTTGACTTTCTCCATATTTTATATTGGTTCAATCCTCAAATATTTTATGTATTTTTAGTAATTTAATCACTCCTATTATTTGAAAAAAGGAAGAAGAAGCAACAATCATGGATATAGATATGCTAATTACCCATAATTGTCTCTAATAAAAGAATTTTACTGGTAATAATAATAATAATAATAATAATAATAATAATAATAATAAAAGAAAGGGGGAATGCATGTTAGTTGTTAAACACTATGTGGGAAATGTCACTGAAACTATGCTTTAAAACATCTATTAGAAGTTGTACATGTGTGACTTTAAAAAAATACTATGCTTGAATTTTGATATCTGAAAAAAAAACTGCAAAATAACAAAATCCCAATTTTAAATTACTTTTGATAAAAATAAATTAATACTTTGTATATTGAAATTTTGATAAATTCCTAATTGATCATATTATAGTTAATTTTAATTATATTATTTAAAAATTAATACCCATACAATATTAATAACATTGAAATAACTAAATTTTAATTTTAATTCTTAAAAGGACATTTAAGGTTAAGAAGATAAAAAAAAATATTAATAGTAACAAGTTATCCACTCATCCTAGCTGGTAATTGCTATCATCCAACATTTGGTAGTATGCCATGTTAGTAATTGCTATCATCCAACATTTGGTAGTATGCCATGTGTTCAAGGTCATGATGCCTGTCCTTTTACCAAAGGCTCAATAGTAATGGCTTAACCAAATATACAATAAGATTCATGAATATAAATGGATATGCACTTGATAGTGCCTTAAATTTTACATTTTACATTTCATTATGTCTTGAATTAGATTCAAAGATTTTATATGTATATCAAGTATATTACCACTACTACTATTACTCGAAAAGAATTTAACTGGACATTTCTACAAGAGTTAAACCGATTACATGTGATATAGGAAGACATTTTTTTATAAACTTTTTTGTTCAATCAATTATTAATAATAAAAGAGAATTTATTTTCTTTATCAATCATTTAATTACTATTCATGTTTGATAAAGTCTAAAGATTAAGATAGCTTATGAAATATGATCATTCATAGAGATGGTGATTATAAAATATGTTTCTTATAAGTTTACATCTTAAAATGTTTTTGGTTATAGAGATATTGGAAATGGATACTAATAACTTAAATAGACCTATACATATGATGCATGCTTAAGTGAAAGAATACCCCATTTCATGGTTATTGGTGTGGTGACACTAATGCATATATGTAGGTGCTCATTATATGAATGAGTTTACTAAACTGACCCATTTAAGAATTTCTATATGACTAAGTCAAATTGGAATTCTTACATTGCAATAATATAAAATCGATCTTTTGATTTGAGACATCAAAGTAATTTTCTATGTGGCATATTATACTTTAATATTGTTCTAACTCCTAGAAGTCATCTAAACATTTATTGCATATAGTTTTACCATATATGAAAATTTGTAAATGTCAATAAAAAATTTATTACTTTTCACAAATAGAAGAAAATATCCTATATTATCTTATAAATCATAACTTAGAAATCCTTGGCCAAGGTAAGGTAAAATTAGGAAAAAGGTTTTTTGAATTTCACATAATATGTCACGAATTGTGGATTGGATACATAGTAGTTGAATGAGTAGGTTTCGATTAAGTTCAACTGGGACATTATATGATAAACAGATTGTAATGTGTGATAATTGCCACTTAAATGGTTCATATCTGTAAAACAATTCACCTTAACTAGTTTATAATACATTGCTTAAGATTAATCATAAATTTTGGGACTTAGAATTAATAAGATTGATTTTAAATATTAAATTAAAAGGTTTTAATTTAGTCATAGCCTATTACTAGTTTAATGGTGAACCTAAGCAATCATTCATATAAGATTAGATGTATCTACATTTATTTACTTTGAAAGAGTTAATTCAATCATGAGATAATTAATAATTTAATTATAAGATAATTAGTGAGGAAAGAAAACAAATAAATGTAGATAACAAATTTATTTATTTTATTAGAATAATACTTCCTAGAAATGAATAAAAAATAAAGAATTTATATATTGATTTATTTCACTAGGAAATATTTTAGTAATACATAATTTATTTATTTATTTATTCCTTGATTAATATTTTGGATATTATTTATTTCAATTAGGATTCCTAAACAAATGTACAAGAGTTGTAGAGAATCCTTAAAAACATATCAATCAATAATACATGTGTGTGCTCATATATTGAGTTAATCATGAACAATTACCCTCTTTTCTTTCTTTTTCTCTAAAATAGTCATCATACATCATTGCAAGCATAGAGAGGTGTGGAATGGAGACTAGTCATATGAACTAACCTTATAAGAGGCACACTTAGCTCTTTCAATTAAATTATCAAAACACATACAATTGGAAGAAAGGTAAAATTATTTTTTCTTGTTTTTATATTTATGGATTGAACTATTTACATGAATGGTCCTTCTAAAAGAAAAATTAGATTAATTATAAAAATTAAAATTCTACTACAATTACATATGATCCAATTCCAAATTTCCTAATAGTAATATTAAAGATAAGTTATGCTTAAATTCAATTCAAGATGGCTTGAGACGCTATCATCAATGTCTATCCATGTCATTATATTATATATACATATCCTTATATCACAAATCACAATTATGCACAATGTTACATTTATTTCATTATATGAAAATAACAAGAATAAGTTCATGGTTTTACACCTAATTTATTAAAATAATGTGATTTCCTTGAAATTTGCATAATGATTCATTGCTAGGGATTCAACATTATTAAGATATTAGCTGGATGTTTCTGTTTCCATGTGAAATTTAGACTTTTAACAATCCCAAATGTTGTTGTGTGAAATATATGCACTATTATATAATCATAGATTTATATCAATTATTTAGAGAACTAGACATCGATTTTTAACCATTGCTTTATTAATCATTATAATAAATATTTTATAATACCAAGTATAAAACCATTGTAGAAAAAATATTACATTAGTTCCTTAATATATAAATTATTATTAATTCTTGTCGGCCATACCATTTAATAATCAATCACATTTAATGATATTGATGACATTAGTTATATCTCTATAACCATCATTAAAAGTTGTAATTTAATGTCTGGTTATTTTATTAACTAGCTTGGAATATTTGATATATTATTTCAACAATTCATATAACCAATATTGTATTATATTCTCTCCTTCAAAACCAATATATATATATATATATATATATATATATATATATATATATATATATATATATATAAATCTACTCCTTACACCATCTCCACTTTGTATAGCATCCCATGATCTTTCTTACTACACTACTTCTAACTTGAAATATATCTAGAATCCTTAAAATCATTATCCTACAACTTTATAATATATATAGATCTCATATTGAACAAAAAAAATGTAAATTTCTTCCTAATTAGAATACACAATCCCAAATTTAGTATATGTAATTCATAACAGAAAGAATAGTACTATTTTTCATTTACATTAATTCCATACAACTTGGATATAAGATTAAGGAATACCTAATAATTTGTATTGCTAAATAGCATATGTCCAGAGCATTTCTGAACTGTGAGGGAATAAAGTAAGCAAATAACTTTTTGAGTGTTGTAATAACTACAATGAAAAGGTTTATTATGGTGAAAAAACAATTATCTTCTAATCTGTATAGTTGAGGTCATTTTGTTTGAGTGTGTTTAATTTATTGTTGATGTACAAGTCTTAAATGTGACCTACATTATCCAAATATTTTAACATACTATATACATTAAGAATCAAGATATGTAATCATAACTTTAAAAAAAATTAGTAACTTGAACTTATGGTATAGGAAATTTATTTGGAAGAATTATTAATTAATATCTTTTCTCTATAATCTTGATACATAAAAAATTCCTCCAAATTGCCTTTATAAATAAATCAATGTGGTTTCGATGGAGAAAGAAGGTGTATCATCAATATTAATGGCTACATCTTCATTCTTATTACCAACAATTTGTCTTTTTCTTTAAAAAGTTATAGATCACTTGTTATCAACTAGGTTTGACACAAAAAAACTTACTTTGCTTAGAATATCATTATGAATGGCTTGCTTTTATGAGCTTTTTTACTAAAATCTACTAATATAAATCATAACTTATCCAATTAAATGTCATTATTATTCTTCATCCCCTTACATGAAAATATAGGCTCCCTAATTTGGATATATTAATGCTCTCATATGTCTTAAAAAATGCTATAATATAATATCGTAGCATAGATAGGCTTTTTATGTTTAACATTAGAGACATACATTACTTAAGCCACTAAAGTGGCTTCACTATTTTGCATGATGCTTTTCCCATCTTATTTCTTAATGTAAAATGAATATTCATTGATGTCATATCTTTTATAAAATGTAACACCCATATAAGGCCTATTAGCTAACCATCTTATATTCTTAGAAATGGCACCTAGTGTTACCTCCATTATGTTACCAATGTAGTTATAAAACCACTTGCTAAATGTGCAATTATGTTTGATTTGTATCCATTTCTCATTCTTGCCATGATAGAGCTATTTTATATGAGAAATATGCTTATTCATATAAGATTTAATCTCTTTATTATTTTGTAGAACATAGAGTTGTGTTTGTTACCACATTTCACTATTTATGCTCTCTACCTAGTTCCCTAATATGTCTTTCATTGAAAATTTTCTCTTATGATGAGACTTCGGAAGCTTGATTACATTTGCATTTAACAAGTAAAAGGTGTAAAACTCAATAATTTTCTTAGTAATGTACCCTTCAATAATACTTCCCTTAGGCTTATTCTAGTTGCATACATACCTTTTTAAGATCTTCATGTATTGCCTCATTAGGTACATTCACCTTAAGTAAATTGGACCACATAGTCTTATCTCCTTCACCAAATGTATAATAAATTACTCTATAATTTTAAAGAATGAGAGTGAAAAATATATTTTATGTTGTCATAGTATGATAACAAAATCCATCTGCAAGCCATCCAAATCCTTAGGGTTAATGACCTTGGCATATATTACATTGAAGAATAAATAAAGTTTCATGATTGCTTGTTTCACATGTTTAGGCAATATTTCCTTGAATAGTGATCGATAGATGTTGTAGTATCAAAGTATAATAATAGTGAGACTTCAAACTAACTAATTTTAGGTTTTTCATTAAATCAAGGCTTCTAATGTTGAAAGAAGAGCCCTAAGGTACTTTAATCCTATTTAGAAACTTATAGAAACTTGTCTTCTCCTTCTCAAGCAAGGTATGACAATAGAAAGGTAAGTAAGTATGTTAACTCTCTATATGGCGTTCTCTTGCAAATTTAGTCGAACTTTAATTTCATCCTTTGTCTTGTCCAATGTATTCAAGAGCATTTCAATCAAAATATCACATATATTTTTCTCCACATGCATAATATTAATATTGTTCCTGACATCTAGATCCTTCTAATATAGAAGATAAAAAGGTATAGGCCTCTTTTTAAACAAAATGTCATTACTTGTTAAAGTATTAGGTATAATAAAGATTATATCAATATTTTTCACTTTATCATAAATTTTTCCCCTTATCAAGTGCTCTAAAGCCATTGCTTCCTCTAATGCACCATTGAATACCTGTCTTAACATTCAATAATTATAAGAATGAGGTAAAAATCTCCTATAGCTAAGATATATTATTTTCTTCTAATATTTAAGTTAATAAGAGTATATGCCACCTTCACAAATAAGACATGCTTTTTCCCTTTTAACATTATACCCACAATGAGTTTTCATAAGTTGGAAATTCATTGATTATGCTAAAGAGCATTGTATGTAACTTAAAGGACTCTAATTGTATATGCTAAACACTGACATACAGTTATCTCATATAAGTTAAAGGTCCTCAATGAGTAATGGCAAGAAGATATCTATGCCATTTCCTAGTTACTTTAGCTTTAATATAAAAAATGTTAACACTATATGTTTCTCCTTCATAATAACAAAAAATGGAGGTTGTATTTATAACTTATGTTACCATAAGGGTTCATTTTATTAATGCACAATGCAAGCTTGAGATTTCTTACTTTACTACTAAATTTGGGAAATAATAAGTTAATTGTTCATTATTGAGAAGAATCCACTAGATGACGAAGCTTGTTATTAGCAACTACCTACTCCACATGCCATGATAAGTTTTTAGCATCTTTTACATTAGCAAACATACATTTAAACCTTGGTATTATAGAAGATACCATAATAACTTTGTAGAAAACCCTTTCTTGATGCTATCGTCATGCTTCTTCAATTTGTAATGGGATGCCCCACATTTTGGACACTTAAGCAATTTTTTTACTCCTTTTGGTACAATATGTAGTCATTAGGACTAGCATGTAAATGTGCAAAATATTGATTATGTTATTTCCTCCTATTTTATGCTTCTCAATATCATATATATTTAATTTTATGAAATTAGCCTTTTTTATATGTTTAGGTGTTAGTTTTCTAATATCTTGAATTTGTTTAGTTAATATTGATTTTTACACTATCTCAAGCTTTTAACTATAATTTGAGTTTCAAATATCAAAATTGGATGATCGTTCTATCATCTTAAAAAGAAATTCTAAAACTTTCATATTTTAACTAAAGCTTAATTCAAACATTTGGAATATAAAAAATAGTTATAAAGTTGATACTCTATTTTAGTCCAGCTGAACCAATCTCAATTTTTAGACTATATCTAGAGTTCTAAAGGTTTAATCAAGGTGAAACATATTGTATTGTATTGTATTGTAAATTACGTTCTAGAAGTTTAAAAGTCAGACCTATTTGACTTTACTATAATAAATCTTGTAGTGTATTGTATTGTAAATTACGTTCTAGACTTTTACAATTAGAAAAGTCCTACTCTTTTGTAACCATAGGAGACATATTGTCTTGGCCCACTAGGTTTTGTAAGAGTGAAAATCGAATTATAGGGTTTGTGCCTGCAAAGGCAAGAATATACAATTCTAGATAGTATTTTTCCCTTCTCCAAGTTTCTTCTTTTTGATCCATGAAAGGCTAATATTCTAATTGATTCAAGGAATTTGAGACTCATTTTAGTTTGGATTATGAGATCCTAAGTTATAACAATGACTTTTGCTAATTTATTTTCCCTTTTCTCTAATTCTCTTATTTGATTTTCTAGAATTGCATGAATTGGATATTGATTTGTCATAATCTATATTTATTTATGTGACTTATGATACCTATCTAGTTTTATATTAAATATTGGTTTGTTAATCATCAATCTTCTTATAAGAATAGAGAATTAGATGATTAAATTAAAGGTTTCTATTTTAATCATTTAATTCTATTAAATTCTATATTTAAATTAATTTAAATCTAACTTTTTAGATTATAATAGTTACTTAATTTTACTAATTTAATTTGATCAAATCCTAGATTTTTATCTAATGTTAAAATTCATAAATCATTGTAGGGGTTAAAAATGATTCTAGGTAAAATTATAATTGTCAAATATGTTGTAATCTATGATTAGTTCATAAAAAAGTTATAAATTCATTTGATCAATTGCATTTCTCTATTATTTTTCTATGTTAGTTCTGTATTTTCTTTCTAATATTACATTTTGTTTAATTTTAAATCAAACCCCTAATTTAATTCTATTTCTATTTAATTTTTTATTTAAGTATGTAATCATGTTAGTAATTAAATGTTAAAGGATCAATTAAGTGGATTACTAAGGGTTCAACCTAGTTTATTTTTTTATACTATAAAATTTTCATCAAACTAGTAATTTCTAATTTTGATTAAGTTCAACAATCATCAAAATTTTAGTATTGTTGTTGGAGATCCATTTTAATTCATTCCTTAACATAAATTACTAGTTGTGATTTGCAAAATTATTCAAGCATTTTAGTCACTTTTGCATTTGTTAGTGTTTCCTTGCATTTTATAATGTTTATCATTTTTTTGCATTTTCTTGGTTGCCTCTAATGTCACTTACTAACCTTTAGGTATATAATATCTTGAACTTGATGCTGATTTTGAACTAAAATCTAGACTAATCCATTTGCTTCCTTGATTTTATGACCTTACAAGTGATGACCTTCATAAAGATTTATAAGAGTTCCATGTGATTTGCTTAACCAAGAAACCTCATAGGATTTTAGAAGACTATCAAATTGAGGGTATTTTCTTTCTCACTTTCCAATGTAGTTAAAGATTAGATATATTATCTTCAATGAGTTCTTGTCACTAGTTGGAATGATATGAATAGGTTATTCCTAGAAGAATTTTTCCTTACCTTAAGATCCACTACAATTAGAAAAGAAACATTAGACATAAGGCAAATGACTGATGAAATATTGTTTGAGTACTAGGAAAGATTCAAGAAGCTATGCTCAAGTTACTTACACCACTGAATCAGTAAGTAACTCTTAATTTAGTATTTTTATAAAGGGCTTCTTCTAATGGATAGGAGCATGATTGATATTGTTAGTGGTGAAGCATTAGTTAACAAAATTCCTATAACAATTAGAGATTTAATAGTTAACACGGATGAAAACTCCTAACAATTTGGCATAAGAATTATTACTGCTAATAAAGGTGTATATGAAATGAACTTCTTTCATGAAATCAATAAAGATGGAGCATAGATTGGATAAATTAACCTTTTTAGTAAGGCAGATGCCATGGGACAATAGTAAATTCAAACTCCTTATCTTGCTAGACTTTATCATATATGTTCATGTCTAACTTATCTAATTGATTCCTGCCCTACATTGTAAGATAATGAACGTCAACATCAAGCTTATACAGTAGTAATCTTCCCTAGTAAACATTAGTACCAATACCAATAATAACAACTTAATTAGTACCCTAGTTAAAGAGATAATTAAAACTTCAAATATATAACCAATTCTAGTTAAGTTTAGTATCCTCATACTTATAACGAAATTCCACACAATCCTACTTCCAAATTAGATTCAACCTTAACTTCTTCTTAACCATTCCTTAAAGATTTGATTAAATAAATGACTACTGATAATCTATAATTTCAGCAAAGAATAGGAGCCACAATCACCAATTTACAAACTTAGACTAGCCAATTATCTTTTTACCCTAAGTAAGCTTAAAGCATAATTCTAGCAATATAAAGGATAAAGAACTTATGAATGCAATAATGCTAAGGAGTGGCAAGCAAGTTGATATTCTTTCATCTTCCAAGTTGAAAGACATTAACTAGGGGAAAAAAAAGAAAGAAAACATATGGTGAAAGTGAGGTACATTCTTTCCTTTAACCCCTATCCTTATTAATTTTTCTATTCCCCTTCCTATTCTAAGAATAGTTATTGAACCAAAGAAGAGTAAGGATAAAAAATAGATTTTTGATACCTTTAAAGAAGTAAAAGTTAACATACTTTGCTAAATTTGATAAAATAAATTTCAACATATGCTAACTTTCTAAAAAATTTATACATAAATACAAGAAAATTAAAGGATGATGAGAAAGCAAGTATGAAAACGAATGTGTATGCCATTATTCAAAGAAAATTACAAAGAAAATGCAAACATTCGAGCATATTCACTATTGTATGTGTTATAAGGAAAACTAGAATTAAGTATGCTATGCTAAACTTTAGAGCTTTAATTAATGTTATAGCTCTTTTTATTTATAATGCTTTAAATATAGGTCCTTTCAACCAAATAAGGATAGTTTTATAATCAGTAAATAGATCTAATATTTACTCCTTGGGTGTTCTTAAGGATATTTTAGTGTAAATTGATAGGTTAATTTTTTAAATAGATTTCTACTTCTTCAAGATTAAAAATGAGATATCCAAAGTATCTCCCCTGGTCATTCTTAGCTACCCTTTTTTCTAAAACAACAAAAATCATGATTAATGTTTGATATAGAACATTAACAATAGAGTTTAATAATGCAATAGCAAAGTTTGACATTTTTAAAGCTATACATGGCAAATTTGTATCTTGTCTTCATACGTTGAGCCCTTAGTGTATGATATTTCTCATTCTAATTTTTTTAATTCTATTCCTAATGTTACTACTTTTTACTTTACTTTTGACATTGCTGGTTCTAATCTTGTTCTTCTAATGTACTTGTTCAAGCTATTTTTAATGATATGTTTGCTAAATTTCTTGAGATTTCTAAATTTATGGATTATATGGATGGTTATGAGTGTAATTACTATGATAATGATATCAAAAGTGCCATATGTGTGGAGATTTCAATATTTATAAGTGATGAGAATATTATTATTTTAGAATGTGTAGAAATTGATAACCATGTAGAAATGAAATTTGCAAAAGTAGTTTCTACCACAAAGTTAGTACCTTCTATACATTCATTAGAGGAAAAAAAAAGCGCTCTCTTACTGATCATTCTAATAATTTTATTAATCATGTTAAATGCATTACACAAGATAATTCTAAACTTATAAGAAAGAATGATTTGAAGGTAACAGTTAAAGAAATTGTGCTAAATGATCCTAATTTCCAAAGGACCTATTTGATAGATGATATAAAGGTTAGCAATTTGGAGCTAAAGGAGATAATTAATCTTCATGTGGATCCTGGTTGAAGACATTACAACCCTGTCAAACTAAAGATGCCAAACAAAGGTGTTTCTTGAGTGACAACCTAAGCTTTTTAAGTTTTCTTTCTCTTTTATTTTACTTGTCATTTATCTTTCTTGATGTTAATATGCTTTACATTGAGGACAATGTCAAATTTAAGTGTAGGAGGAAGACTTCTAGGATTTATTTTGTGTTTTATGTTTTCCTTTAATGCTTTTAAAGTTAGAAAAACTACAAAAAAATAAAAATTAAAAAAATGCATTTTTTATTTTTGAGTCTTTTCTAGTCATTTTAGTTACTTTCCATTAATGGAGATTTTACATTTTTCATGAATAAGATTCAATTAAAGTTAGATAGGACTCATGACATGATTGAATGTATGATTTTGCTAGTTAAAATTGATTAGTATAGTGATGGATTTTGAATTAGTAGATTGAATTAGGTATCATGACTTTCCTTATGAGATTTTAAGCCTTACATTGAAAATTTATATTATTCTCTTTCCTTTTGGTGTGATATTTTTCTATGATTTTTCTTTCTCTAGAATTTGCTTTAATTCTCGTTAACATTACATTTGCATATGCATAAAAATGATAAGGCATTCATTTTTTGTTTAAATTAAAGTCAAATAGCTAACCTTAAATTTTTTTTTCTTTGTTGAGCATCCTTGAGCCTAATTACCCATTTTCTTTATTGATTAGCATATAAATATTTTTCTAAAAAAAAGTATTTTTATATAACCTTAAATATTAGTAAAGCATTTGGGTTTTTGTAAGATAGGTTAATAAGTATAGAGTGTGTATGTATGTGTATGTTGTGAAAATTTATCAACTTCAAGTTCAAAGGTTGGTTGAAATGAGAAAAAAAAGCAAAGAAAATGAGAAATAAAAGAAAGAAACAAAAAAGAAAAACAATAAGAAAAGAAAAAGAAAAACAATAAGAAAAGAAAAAGAAAAAATGAAAAAGAATGATAAAAAATGAAGAAAAAGAAAGAATATGGCAAAAAGAATTGGAAAAGATAGGAAAAAGTAAGAAGTTGATGTTGATGAGTGCTTAAATTTAAATTTGAATTGTTGTGTTAAGTTATAAGCATTCATAAATTGTCCATATGTTTTTAGTTCAAGTACTTTTTTAATTTCTTTGGCTTTTAACCTTCATATCTTCAATTTTTTCTTTCTTCTTTAGTCCTATTATAATCTTGAATAAAGTTCTTTTGATTTGTATTGTGCATATGATTTAAGTAGTAGAGATTAGATGATAAGTAAGCTTATAGTAGAGCAATTTTATGGAATAAACTTTAGTGAAACACTTACCCTAAATGCTTAAGAGTTGGAGAGTGAATTTCATGAGAATTTACCATGTTGATTTACTTTTTTTTTAAAAAAAAAAAATATAGTTGTTATGTTGGTTGATTTCAAGTTTGCTAAGATTTCTTGTCATGATTTGTTATATCTCTTAGTGCTTGTAGATATGTAATTTTGAAGTTTTAAGAAAGTAAGTCTTTTTCTCGTTTAGTTTTGAATAAAGTTATGTTTACTCAAGATCATGCAAAGGCTAAATATATGGAAATTTGATGTGCAAAATATTAATTATATTATTTCCTCCTATTTAATGCTTTTTAGTGTATGATAAGAAAAATATTTATATATTATTTTCTCTTATTTCATATCTCTTAATGTATTATATTTGCTAAAATTTGTAATATCCTAAAATAAAGTTTTATAAATTTCAATGCTAATATATATTTATTTTATTTATTTGGATAATAATTGATTTTGAATTTCTTTTGATATTTAAAAATTTTTAATTAGCCAATCTTGGCTCAAAGTTGGTTTAAATATTTTCTATAAGAATTTCTTACAAGTCAAAAAAAATTTTGTGACTAAAGGTATAAAATTAATTGTTTGAATTGATAAATTATTTGTCAAATTTGAAATATTTATTAATTTATCAAGTTATTACAATATTTACTAGAAATATGAATATTAAGATTTTATTCATCAAAAATAATATTAGAATATTTTATTGAAATATGTAAAATTCAAGAGCTTGGAATTCATAAAATAAATTATTTGTATTGATAATATTATTTTAGGAATTATGGAAAGTTGATAATTATTTTTAGAACTTTCAAATATATATTTATAAGTCGAGGAAGGATAGAAAAGTATTGAATTGAGATTTTAAATAAAATTAAATTTATAAAAATGAGTTTTCTTATTAATAAATGAATGCCTGGATTTTTGTAAAACAAAGGGATACTTTCCCATTATGTCGGTTCCTTCTCTTAATTATACGAAAAAAATTGATTCTCTTATTTTTTTCAATGCGTCTGGCTCTTCACACTCGAGTACACTCTATTTTATATTTTCTAGCACTTTTTCTCTCTCTGGCAGCAGCAAGCACGGCGCCTCTCCCCTCTTTTTTCTTTTAAGCAGTTTCTCGGTCCCTTTTTTCTTTTCACGCTGCTGTCCTCTTCTTACCAGCTGGTCTTCATCTTTGGTTTCTTTGAAATTGTAGCACCATCGGAGTCTCTGTTTCAGTGGCATTCATGCGTTGCAGCCACCACCATGAATTGTGGCTGTTCAGCTCGGTTCCCAGTCGTGGAGAGGAAGCTATGACCGACAGAAGAACAGTAGAACGGAGCTGCATCTACGCGTGATCTCTAGCCGCCTTTGTTGTTGAAGCTCCAACCTACTTCTTCCTAAGGACGGCAAGCTTGGGGAGAAAAGAGGGAATGCTGTTTTGCAGTACTTGGGACGATGAGACGTTGTGATGTTTTCCGGTAAACCTTGCATCTTTCGGTGTCCCGCCACCCTCCTGTTCTGTTCGGCTGTCATTGATGTGGGTAAAAGTTATGGAAAACAGCTGCGTTTTTGCTGTGCTGATATAAACAGAAAGTGCAGTAAGCTGACTTCCTTAATTTTGAAAATTCAATGTCTTGCTATTTGAACTGAATTTAAACTATTATGATAGGGTACGAGAGTGTGTATATATATATATATCTAAAAATGCTATGAAATGCTGATATGATATAATTAAAATATTGTTGGAATGTGCCACATTATGATTTTGCAATGACTGAGAGTGATTCAAAAGATTTTCATATTTCATATATATATATATATATTCTATCAAGATTAGAAATTAGAGGTCGTAATTGGCGCATGACTTTAAGAAATACAATTATAAAAGTCATGCTAGCCTAAAACATTATAAGATAATTTGTAACTTGTTTCAAATTCAAGAAGGTATATAACCATTACACAATTACTAATTTTTTGTATGCACATAGTCCCATACTTTCTCATTTTTCAACATTCACATGTTAATTCATATATTAACAAACAAAAAATCTAAAATATCATTTAATAATCAGAAAAATCTTCGTAATTTATAACAAATACATATACATATATCAATAGAAGCATGCCTTGCCTGTAACTTTAATGGAGCATATATAAAAGTATTCAAATTTTATAATTTTCAAAAATATATAAAAATTTTACATTAAGCCCACACGAACAAAGTGTGTGGCTCGCCATAAGAAAATACTCCTCTCTTTTAGGAGTTATAGATGATGAACCTAAAACTAAATTATTATCTGAAAAATATTATAATAAAAAGAGTGAGTCATTGACTTAATAAATAGATAATATGAATTTTTAATGGAAATAGAACAAGTCATGACACGAGTTTTTCTTTAAAAAGAATTAAATAACTTTTCAATGCAAGAAGATATCACAAAGGTTATACAATCATATTTAATAAAATAATAATTAAAATGTTCATTAGAAATCGAATATTAAAAATTAAGTTCCAAGCCAAAAGGTAGATAATAGATTATTTAATCATAGTATAGGAAATCATCATTAACATAAATTCATAGTAAAAATTTCAATACAATATATTCATTATAAATAAGTAATCAAAATCAAAGCTAATAAATTTTAAATTTGTAAACTATTAAAATTACACTTTAGGGTAGGAGATTTCCAATTATGATTAACAAACATGAGTATTCTACTCATGAAATAACAATCTCAGGAGAGCTCTTAGCTCTAAAACAACCTATCAGCTATCATAAATCAATTCACATGTGTTGGCCGACACATAGAGTTAGCAACTCCCCTATCAACTAGAGTTTGAACCAAGGTGCACTAAGGCTAATATCTAAGACAACCCATCGGGCTATCATAAATCAATTCATATGTGTTGGCCGACACATAAAGTTAGCAACTCCTCTACTAACTAGGGTTTGAACGAAGGTGCACCAAGGCTAATATCATCACTGTCATTAAATATAGTTTCCAACTAGTCTTCTCCCAAAACAAGTTTATAAAAATAAAAGAACATGATATATATAAGTAACAATTATATAAGAAATTCATTGGAAATAAATAGTTCTATATATCAATGGTTTAAATTAATCTCAATCCATACTCTTTTTAACTATAAATAGTTCATCAAGGTCTCTAACCTTTGTAGTAAACATGTCCCATATCAAATCATTCTAAACTCATCAAATAATTAACTTTACAAGTATTCATGAAAATTTGATACATTATCATTTCATTCACAATGACCTTTTATAAGAACATTATATAATAAGATTCCAACAATACAACATTTCAAAAGAAATCACATAAACCAATTTCCTCATCGTAGTGTTATTCTAATATCATTCTTAATTACTATAACTCAAGGAAATTTTTAATGTGTTTGTCCCAAGAGTTTCTAGAGCTCTACATATATATGAAATTAAAATGCATAGAAAATAATCATAATTAATATATTAATAAAATTAATAATTCAAAAGTATAGAAACAATTGGAAAATATATAAAAATGTGAAAATATACATTATCTGCTCATAAAATGGCCAATATACTTGGTTTGACTTCTTCCTATTTCACAAGCCACTAGTGCCACTAGGAAGTATTTTCTTGACTTTGCACAAGCAATCAAATAATAATTCAAACATAAATCAACACTAATTTATAACATTGAATTACCTATTACAAAAACCCTAAATTTTCACATTCTAAGCATAACCTAAAAATAAACTAATCTTTGCTATCTACTAACTGATTTAACCTAATCTAACTCCTAAATAGGAGAATGAAGCTTGGAAATTACCTTATTAAGAAAAAGAAAGAACAAAAACAGTAGTTAGGTAGGAGAAGTTTCAGAATCTCCACAATCTCAAAAATTCCAAAATGAGAAGAGCAATAGCAAAAAATAAGGTGGAAATGGAAGAAAATAAGAGGGAATATGAAAAAAAAAGTTATCTTGAGTAGGTAGAAGTGGGAAAGGGAGAAAAAGAAGAAGAGAGCTAAAAAGAAAAGGTTTTGACACCTAGGTTGTGCTGGTTCTGTTTCTGGCTCTATTTCTATTTTAAGGTAGGTTTAATTCTGTTTTTTGTTTCGGGTTTATGGGTCACGAGTTCTGGCTCTGAGTCTAGTTACTAGGTCAAGGTGTCAACATTTTATCTATATTTTTGTCATTTAAGTAAATATATTTACTTAATACATAAGTGTAAATAAGGAAATATTCCTCATTTGGATTAAAAAAATATCAAAAAATTTAAAATTTTAAAGAATAAAAATTTAGATTTTGGATTCTAATTCAAAATCTCAAAATTTGAAAAAATTTTAAAATAGCATTTTTTCAAAATGGTCATTTTAAGTTTCACAAAATTTATTAAAAATCACTCTTTGATGTAAAATTATAAGAGGAACAATTGCTGAGATTTTTGTTTTGCAAATAATGTATATTTCATATAGCCTAAACTTAGAAAAAAAATTTGAATTCAAACAAACTCAATTTTATTTATGGAATTAAGCTAAATAATAGTATAAATTAAATTAAATTCTTTCAATAAATTGGAAAAGAAATAGTTTAAGCCTATTAAAGTTAATGCTAAGTTTATATCAAAACTATCTAGCCACATTTTACGCTATAACAATTCTATGTTTCCTATTAATGATGAGGCCGTTACATTCTTATCCCTTTAAAGAAATTCATTATTGAATTTCTTAAGACAATAACTAACCTTAGTTGTTAAAAAGATGTGGATATCTAGTACATATAACATCTTCGGATTCCCATGTTACTTCTTCCCCTAAATGGTTTCGCCAAATCACCTTAACCAATGCCATCTCTTTTAAATGAAGTTTCTTAACTTGCTTATTCACAATGGCAATTGGTTTCTCTTCATAAGACAAATTTTAATCTATCTAAACTGCTTGAAGTTGTAACACATATGAAGGGTCGAGCAAGTATTTCTAAGGCATAGAAACATGGAATATAGGTTGCACACTAGCAAACTCTAGTGGAAGTGCTAATTGATATGCAACTACACCCATTCACTCAAGAATTTAAAAAGGACCTATGTGCCTAAGATTAAGCTTCCTTTTTTTTCCGAAATCTCATCACACCTTTCATAAGAGAAACTCAAAGCAACACATGATCACCAATAGTAAACTATAGGTCCTTTCTTCGCTGGTTGACATAAGCTTTCTGTCTACTTTAGGCTATTAACAATCTTCCTCTTATCAAACGAGTCTTCTCTTTAGAGTCTTACACCAATTTCGGTCCTAGGAGTTTAGCTTCACCATCCTCAAACCATCTGATTGGTGACCTATAATGCTTTCCATACAATGCCTCAAAAGGAGCCATCTAAATGCTTGCTTGGTAACTATTATTGTAGGAAAAGTCAATTAAAGATAAGTAATGATCCCAATTTCCTCTAAAGTCTAGAACACAAGCTCTTAGCATGTCCTCTAATGTTTGAATGTTTCTTTTTTATTGTCCATCTATTTAAGGATGAAATGTAGTGCTAAGGTTCATTCTAGTCCTTAATGTTTCTTGAAAAGCTCTCTAAAAACAAGCTATGAATTATGGTTCACAATCAGATATAATGGATATTGGCACTCCATGAAGTCTAATAATCTTATCAATATAAATTTAAGCATATTGAGCAAAGCCATAAATGATCTTCAAAGGAATGAAGTGCATCAATTTAGTCAATCTATCCATAATCATCCAAACAAAGTTAAACCCCTTAATGGTACAAAGAAAGGTTATCACAAAATCCATCATGATCCTTTCTCACTTCCATTCAGGAATTTCAATGTTCTAGTGCAAACCTGCAAGTTTTTGGTGTTTAGCTTTCACCTGTTAGCAAACTAAGCATCGGGATACGAAATTTGTTATGTCTCTCTTCATGCCATCCCACCAATACAATTGTTTCAAGCCTTGGTACATCTTACTTAACCTAGGATGAATAGCTTATGCAAAATGATAAGCTTCCTCTAGCACAAGTTTCTTTAATTCCTCCACTTTGGGTACACACAATCAATTTTCATACTAAAGAACTCCATTATCTTTAACTACAAACTTACTAGTATTTCCATTTACAACCTCTTCCTTTATCTTTTACAATTGTGGATCATTGCCTTGAGTTGCTATAATTTGTTCTATTAGTGAAGAACAAAGTTGGACATGTACCAACAACACTCCAAGACCTTTGACTTCCATTTGCACTTTGTTTCTCTCTAACTTATGGATTTTATTAATCAACAACCTTCTCACTTTAACTATATGAGCTAAACTACCCATAGACTTCCTACTCAAAGCATCTATAACCATATTAGCCTTTCCTAGATGATATAAGATTATGCAATCATAATCCTTAAGCAATTCCATCCACTTCCTTTGTTTGAGATTAAGATCTCTTTGCTCAAATATATATTTGAGACTTTAATGGTCGATGTAAATTTCACAAGTGTCACCATAAAGATATTACCTCCAAATCTTAAGTGCAAACACCACTGCTGCCATTTTCAAATCATGGGTGGGATAGTTTTGTTCA
This sequence comes from Sindora glabra, assembly GCA_020226215.1. NCBI lineage: Eukaryota > Viridiplantae > Streptophyta > Magnoliopsida > Fabales > Fabaceae > Sindora > Sindora glabra. Next base: position 55,251,949 of record CM035236.1, on the reverse strand, counting down.
TGTTTCTTAAGTTGCCTAAAAGCATAAGTAATAACTTGTTTATGTTATATTAAAACACAATCAACCCTAACCCTTGAAGCATCATAATACATAGTCTAACCACCCGATCCTAATGGTAAAGCTAATACTAGAGGTGAAGTAAAACAAGATTTAAGCCTTTGAAAGCTCTTTTCATAAGCATCTGACCATTGAAACTTCACATTCTTTTATGTTAATTTGGTTACCAGGGTTGCTATCTTAAAAAAATTCTTGATGAATCGATGATAATAACTTACTAAACCTAAGAAACTATAAATCTCCATCACTAAAGTTGGCCTTGGCCAATGTTACACTACCTCAACTTTCTTCGAGTCCACTTAGATACCCTCCTTTGAAGCAACATGTCCTAGGAACGCCACATTATTTAACTAAAACTTGCATTTTGAGAACTTTGCATACGATTGTTGATCCTTCAAGGTTTGTAAAAAAATTCTCAAGTGTTGCTTATACTTCTCCTTACTCTTAGAATACACCAAAATATCATTTATGAACACAATAACAAACTGATCAAGAAAGGGCTTGAACATCGTATTCATCAAATCCATTAATGCAGTTAGAGCATTTGTTAAACCAAAAAAATCTTAAGAACTCATAATACCCATAACAAGTTATAAATGTTATCTTAGGAATATCCTCCTTTCTAATCTTCAATTAATGGTACTCCGAACGAAGATTTATCTTTGAAAAATATTAAGCACATTGGAGTTGATCAAACAAATCATCTATGTAGGTAAAGGGTATTTGTTGTGTATAGTCACCTTATTCAATTGTCGATAGTCAATATATAACCACAACAAACCATCTTTCTTCTTAACAAAAAGTACAAGAGCACCTCATAGAGATATACTTAGGTGAATGAAATCCTTATCTAGCAAATCCTTAAGTTGATCCTTTAATTCTTTCAATTCTATAGGAGTCGTGCGGTATAGAGGTATAGAGATGGGTTGTGTGCTTGGAACCAAATCAATGAAAAATTTAATTTCTCTTTCTAGAGGTAGACAGGGTAACTTAACAAGAAAAATATCACTAAATTCCCTCACTACAGGAACTTCTTCAAGTTTCTCTCCTTGTGGTTCAATATCTCTTACCATTTCCAAGAAACCTTCATAACCTTTTCTTAATAATCTCCTTGCACCTAATGCAGAAATGAGATTATAAAATGCCAAACTTCGGTCACCTTGGATTAGGAAGGATGGCTTTTTTAAAGGATCAACTTAATAACTTTCAAGTGATAATTAAGAGTGGCATAATAGGTAGCTAACCAATCTATGCCTAAGATCACATCAAAGTTAATTATATCAAGCACAATCAAATCAGCTAATGTTTGCTTAGTAGCCACGACTTCTTCATAAAACCTATACATATGACTAACAAATATAGACTATCCAATAGGTGTAGCAACAGAGAAAGATCGATCTAGCAATATTGAATCTCTACTAAACCAAGAGGCAAAGAAGGGAGACACATATGAATATGTAGATTTAGGATCAAACAACACACGTACATTATGAGAACAAACTAAAAGAGTACTTATCACAACAATATTAGATACCTGGGCATCCTAAGGTGACAATGTGAAAACATATGCTTCGCCTCTACCTAGTTAGCTTTGGGTTCTATCCCCTGATCTTCTGCCTCTACCACTTTTATTTGTTTAAGTTGGAAATTATCTCACAAATTGAGCTATTATGGGTGTTGATGGTAGAGTAGTATGTGTTAACCTTTGGCTAGAGCTTTTATGCAATTGAGGGTAATCCTTCTTCAAATGTCCAACTTGGCCATATTAGAAACAAGCACCTGGCTCCTAAAAACATTGTCCTAAATGAAACTTCCTATAAGTTTGACATGGAGTTCTTGTTCCTTGAGGTTGTCTTGTATGTTATGAACCTATTTGCCTTTATCCTCTTATATCATGCATCGGCCCCTATGTACTCATTAAAGATTACCTAGTGGATCTTGAACCTAATTGTGACATATTTTTTCGTACTTAAGGTTACGGCCTTTTACTTGTATTTACTTACCCACTAAAATTACCTTCATTCTTTGCTCTCTTTAGCTTCTTTTGTGTTATATGTCCTTCCATTTCTTTCATTTCCAACATCCTTGCAAAATCCACTATAATTGCATAAGAAGGAAAAGTCTTCATTTGAAGCACCACCACCCAATACAATGGCCTTGCCAACTTATCAATAAACCTCTTTATCCTTATTCTCTCTGTAGGAATCAAGTATGGAGCATAATGGGAGAGTTATGTGAATCGAATGTCATACTCTATCATTATCATGTTAGAAGTTTTCTTCAACATCTCAAACTCCCTAGTCTTTGCTCTTTTCATACTTTTTAAAAGAAATCTTTCCATAAAAAAGTCATTGAATTCCTTCCAAGTTAAGGTAGGTGATCCTTGAGGTCTTCCTCTTAACCAAGCATCAAATTATGTCTAAGCCACATCCTGTAGCCTAAACTCTACTAATTAAATTGATCTTTCTAAAGAACAACCAATTTTTTGATAAATCCTACCAACATCATCTAGGAATCACGGTGGATCCTCAAAAACATCATATCTTGTAAATATAGGAGGTTGCAACTTAATAAACTCAAAATAGAATACATAAATTTCTTGATCATTAAGTGGTGGTTGCTGCTCAGTTTAGGCCTCATTCCCTTGAGGGCCTTTTTCTACATGGATCTCACCTTCTTGTCTACCCTAGCCAGCGATAGATCCCACTAAGGTCTTAACTATTCTTTGAAGCCCTTATATATCACCATTAACTTAACTATGTTAGGTGCTGGGGCTGCATTACCTTCAAAGTTTTCATTTCTATTGATTCTAGCATGTCTCTTATGTAAAGGAGGTCTATCACGACCACCTTAACTACTATAGCTACTATCTCTACGAATTGGAAAGTAAGACCTAGCAAATGCCTATTTGCATTAATTTGTCTACCTTAGGTGCGAGTCTTAGGTGGTATATCCACCTATATAAAAGTAACAAACTTTATTAAAATACAACAAGAATTTATGACACATAAGCAACTAAATTAAACAAACTTTAAGAATGAAAGAATGACTAACAACCTATCATGCCTTTAGTGGTGTTACAATTATGAGAATGGTTGATAAAATTTTCACAATCGTGACCCCACTAAAGTACTCTTGCTCTATTAACCACAGGAAAACCTAAAGCTCTGATACCAACGTTATCACAATCGAAAACTAGAGGTTGTGATTAGCGCATGACCTTAAGGGAAAAACACAACCATATAGGCTATGCTAGCCTAAAATGATATAAGATAACTTGTAACATATTTCAAACTCAAAAGGGTATATAACCATTACACAATCACTAGTTTTTCATATACATATAGTCTTACACAGACTTTCTTATTTTTCAAAATTCACCTATTAATTCATATATTAACAAAAAAATCCATATCATTTGGTAACTAGATAATCCTTTGCAATTTATAACAAATACATAGTATTCAAATTTTACAACTTTTAAAAATAAGTAAAAGTTTTACATTAATTCCATATGAATAAAATATATGAATCACCACAAGAGAATACTCCTCTCTTTCTCTCTCTTTAAAGAGCTATAGATGATGGATCCAAAGCCAAATCTCTATTTGAAAAATATTACAACAAAAAGATGAGTTATTAACTCAATGAATAAATAATATAAATTTTTAATGGAAATGGATGAGCCATGGCATGAGTTTTTCCTAAAAAAAAAATTAAATAGCATTTCAATACAAGAAGATATCATAAGAGTTATACAATTATATTTGATAAAATTGTAATTGAAATGCTCATTTGAAGTAGAATATTAAAACATAAGTCCTAAGCTAAGAGATAAATAGTAGGTTCTTTAATCATAGTATAGGAAATCATCATTAATATAAATTTATGATAAAAATTTCAATACAATATATTCATAATAAATAAGTAATCAAAACTAAAGCTAATAAATTTTAAAATACATAAACTATCAAAATTACACTTTGGGGTGGGAAATTTTCAATTATGATTAATAAACTTGAGCATTCTACTCATGAAATAACAATCTCAAGAAAGCTTTCAACTATAAGGCAACCCATTAAGCTACCATAAACCAATTCACATGTGTTGGCCAATACACGGGATTAGCAACCCTCCTACTAACTGGGGTTCAAATCAAGGTATACCAAATGTAACATCATCATTGCCGTTAGCTATAGTTCTAACTAGTTTTCTCCGAAAACAAGTTTATAAAAACAACATAACACCATACATATAAGTATTAGTTATATAAGAAATTCATTGGAAATAAATAATTCCATATATCAATGGTTTAAATCAATTTTAATCTATACTATTTTCAACTATAAATAGTTCATCAAGGTCTCTAACCTTAGTAGTCAACATTTTCCATATCAAATCATTCTAAACTAATAAAATAATCAACTTTACAAGCATTCATGAAAATTTGATACATTATCATTTCATCCACAATGACCCTTCACAAGAATATTATACAATAAGGTTCCAACAATACACTATTTCAAAATAAACCACAAAAATCAATTTCCTCATCGTAGTGTCATTCTAATACCATTCTCAATTATTATAACTATAGAAAAATTTTAAGGTGTTTATTCTAAGAATGTCTAGAGCTCTACACATATATGAAATTAAAATACATTAAAAATAATAACAATTAATAGATTAATAAAATTGATAATTCAAAAGTATAGAGAAAGTTAGAAAATATATAAAAATGTGAAAATATACATTATCTACTCATAAAATGGCTAATATGCTTAGTTTAACTTCTTCCTATTTCACGAACCACCGGTGCCACTAGGAAGTGCTCCTTGACTTTGTACAACTAATCAAATAGCAATTCAAATGCAAATCAATACTAATTTACAACATTGAATTCCCTATTACAAAAATCTCAATTTTTCACATTTTAAGCATAACTTAAGAATAAACTAATCTTTGCTATCTACTAACTAATTTAAGCTAATCTAACTCTTAAATAAGAGAATGAAGCTAAGGAATTATCTTATTAAGCAAAAGAAAGAACAAAAATAACAGATAAGTAGGCAAAGTTTCAGAAAATCCCAAAATGAGAAGAGCAGCAATAAAAAAACAAGGTGGAAATGGAAGAAAATACATGAGAATGTGAAGAAAAGAAGTTACCTTGAGTGGGTAGAAGTAAGAGAGGGAGAAAAAGCTGAAGAGAGCTGAAAAGAAAGGGTTTTGACACCTAAGTTATGCTAGTTCTATTTCTAGCTCTATTTTTGTTTTAGGGTGAGTCTGATTCTGTTTTCTATTTTAGGTTTGTATGTCACAAGTTCTACTTCTAAGTCTAGGTTACTAGTTCAATCACGAGTTTTAGTTTTGAGTTTAGTTACTAGGTCACAGTTTCACACCTTATTTACATTTTTACTATTTAAGTAAATGTCCTCATTTCACAGTTGACATTTTACTCTTCATTTAAACAATAGAAAATTAAATAAGGAAATACCCTCATTTGAATTAAAAAAAATAAAAAAAATTAAAACTCCAAAGAATAAAAATCTAGATATTGGATTCTAATTCAAAATGTCAAATTTTGAAAAATTTTAAAAATAACATTTTTTCAAAATGGTTATTTTAGGTTTGTAAAAATTCATTAAGAATCACACTTTGATGTAAAATTACAAGAGAAATAATTACTAAGATTTTTATTTTTCAAATAATGTATATTTCATATAACCCTCTAAGGGAGGTACCCTAGACTTAGAAAAAAAATTTGAATTCTAATAGACTTAATTTTATTCATGGAATTAAGCTAAACAATAGTGTAAATTAAATTAAATTCTTTCAATAAATTAGAAAATAAATAGTTTAAATCAATTTAAGATAATCTCAAGTTCATATCAAAACTATCTAACTGTATTTTACGCTATAACAATTCTATGTTACCTATTAATGACAAGGCCGTTACATATATATATTTGGAGTGTTGGAGAAACTTTATAAAAATATGATTTTATGTTGAGATAATAAAGTAACATAAACAAGTGATTCTAAAACACTATAACCTAGTATTTAGGAAGATTTATGTATAATTTAAGAATTCCTATTTATGAAAATTAAGGATTTATTGGTGATAGTTTTGAAAATATGATATTTATATTCTATAAGATTGTAATAATTTGATTGAAATCTTTTTAAGTGTCATATCTTGATATAATGGAAAATAAGAATTTTTAATATTTCATTAATAAATTTGAAACATAAGAAGAGTAAGGATTTAAGATGATCAAGTAGTATATTTTAGGTTATTAGTTAATATGGAAAAACATTAAAATATTACATTATTGCTGGAAATCGCGCATCATACATGCATAGCGAAAAAATTTTTTTGCACGATTTCCACCAAGGATCCATGCGAATTAAGAACGCCATAGATTAGGGATTAGGGTTTAGGATTTATACCTTTCGGCCAAAAATCTTCTATCCGCTACACAGCAAATCCAATATGTTTCTGTCCGTTTTCCAACCCAATCTACTCTCCAAATCACGAACCGGGATAGAAACCAGAAGATTAGATCACCAATGCAACGTTTAATGTGGCTGCACCTCTATGGTATCCACACGAACCCATGAATCACCGATGAATGTCCACACAAACACCGGTTGGAATCGATCTCCTTTCACCTCGTAGTGCTAGCTACGCCTCTTCAGGGATTTTGGTCAAGGAGAAGTGCTAGGGTTTTCTATGCCTTTTTTAGGGTGCGTGAATAATGATAGTAATCCTATTATTATTACCCAACAAGCCTATTTAAATAGGTGCAAAGAAAAACCTAACCTATTTGGGCTTTATTCCATGTACAGTTATAGGCTCACTATTGGGCCTTATAATTATAACATGAATTCTCAAATATTAAGCCTAAACAATTTGGTCCATTAATTCCAAATTCACTAGGCTCTAAGTGTGCGACCCTATAGGCTCTCATTACGTTGGCAATGACCATTAATCATATTAATGATCATAAACAATGATTGATGTCTAGCAACATATCATTGTTACCCAAGTAATAAGAAAGTCAGTGATTTGACTAAACCTTTACACGTGATCATCACTTATGTCCTTTTGTCCTATACATCTAGATTGAGCACGAGACATAGACCGTGTCATTCCCGTATAGCTCAATCTTAAGATTTCTTGATTCCTAAGTAAGCTAACTGAAACAAATGTAATCGACATCCCATGTCATTTCATCTGAGCATGGCCATGCATTTTCTCAGCTTTACTTAATCAAGGGGCCCATAGATGTTACTCCTGTTATATAGGAGGGACAAATCCCATCTTGATCACAAAAATCCCTCCGCATGCTATGTGACATATCCAATATCTACCCTTGCATTTACTCAACCATTAGTGATATAGAATAGTATCAAAATATGAAACTCACATGTAGGGAACCTTGGTGATCTCAGGTCAAAGGACCATATTAATAATGATCACTAAGAACCACTTATGACACTCATATAACGATCCATGTAGTGTTCTTAATATGGGTCGGTCCAGTATACAAGTTCTGCAACTTGTACTCATGTGTAAACTTAATATCCCATATAAGTCTTCACACATTCTAGTCTTAACATATCAAAGCAACCTAATCCATAATGATATATGACTAGAGACATTTAAGAATACAATTATTCTAAGGTTATTATCATAATTGAATATATTACGCAGACAATATATATAATTATAATAATTAAAATTATCATTAAAATAACATGATTCAAAATTACAATCACCAATATAATTAGTTTTAGGGCCTATACACTAACAATTATAAAGTATTAGAATTGTATATTTAGATGTGTCTAGATTATAATATTTTAATATTTATATTTAAATTATATGGATTTAAGAAATCTTTATTTACTGATATGTCTTTATTATTATTATTATTTTTTTTTTTTGTTGTTGTTGTTGTTGTTGTTGTTGTTGTTGTTGTTGTTGTTGTTTAGTATATAAAAATAAGGCAAGTTGATAATCTAGTAAAGTCAAATGGCATGAAATAAGCTTTTAGAATGTTAAGTCCGTATGATTCAATTTAAGAATTTTTACATTATAATATATTTCAAGAGTTACAATATTAAGACAAGTTCTTATAATAGTAATTTAGGAAGAAAATGAATAAATCCGATATATTCATAAATTAATCTTATAAGTTGTGATAATAAGAGAGATGTGGAAACAATGATTGTGGATACTTCAAAACTTCCAAGGTTAAATCAGCATTACTAGGTGAGTATATATTTTCCTATTGATTTTATCTTAATAAAAGATGACTTAATTGTATTCTTCTTATTAGTAATATAGATTTCATATTCATTATATGAACTTAGTTTCATGACATAAAGGTAATTGGCTATTGATTAATGATAATTAATCAGAGTATGCAACAAAAGCATAATTATATCATTATTAGCTATTGACCGATGGATTATGAGAGAATTACATTAGATCATATCACTCATTTATGTTATATGCATTGATTGCTCATAATTGTTGAATAGCTATTTATGTAGGCTTATGTTGGATCTGATAATATGAATAAAATGAAACTCTAGCGAATTGACTACATTATAAATTGAACCTTATGAGGTATCGAAAAATTATGAACTGTGCTAAAGTAGTGACATTGGATATTATGATTTGTGATGAAGAGATGATACCTAAAGCTGGATAGGAAATTCCTAATTAATAGACAAGAAAAGTATAGACTTGCTCCTAAATTAACAGGTGGCTACATATATGTTTGTTATAACTGAATGTGTGATTGATGTGTTATTAAGTCCTTTCTTGTGATTGGATGTTACCATTTGATATGATTGTAAAAACTTGAGGTGATTATGATAATTTGTTTCTATTTGAGCCTTAATGGCTAATTGTAAATATGATGATCACCCAAAATAAGTGCTAAGTGAATGGTTGAGTTTACGATAATTTATAATATAAGTAAGGGATTTAAATTGTTTGTAGGTCAAATTCCAACATGAGGCTAATTGTGCACATCATAAAGATTCAACAATAATGGGTTTGCTAATATGATTAATTTACGATAATTATAAATAATTTATCACCTGTAAAATAGTGATAGATATATACTCATTGAGTTCTCATAACTCACTCTATTATATTTTAAATGTTTTGAGATTGAAATAAGCATACTTGAGTTTTTTGCATCCATGGAGAAGTAAAGACTGCTTGAAGTGAAGATTTGACAAGTGGGATTGTATTAAGTTAGGATCAACATTAAAAATAAAGATATGGCTGATCTAGTAATTATGTTGAATTTGTATTTATGTATTTATCTTGAGAATGCATGGTATTATATAAATGTCGATCATTGTCATACCTAGAAATGAGATAAGTTTTAAATAATTAGGGTGTGTGGCCCTTAAGAAGTATCCAAAAACAAAGGGCTTTATCTATTTTTTGATAAAATTTAAAGTGGAATTTTAAGTCCCTCTAAAAATTTGAGAACTCCTATTAGATAAAAAGAGTGAAAATTATTAAAGCTTGTGAAAATCAGTAACTAGATCCATATTGGTCACGATTGTAGGTAGGTCATGACAATTTCATAGAATTGGCTTTATTTTATAATTTAGGGTTAGTTTTACAAAGTTATGAATTTATTCAATCAATGCTGGATTTTCACACTATTTTTATTTTTTAGCTATATCTTAGGCTATGGTTATTGGATTGAAGTGATCTTTATACTGTTGGAAGACTTAAAGTAATATCTACCGCTTTGGTGTTTTGGTCAGAGCTTAGTTTGAACTTCTTGAAGCCATTATTTAGCTAAGAAGTTAAAGCTTTCTCTTTATCCTAACTAAGCTAGCTTTAGTTTTTGGCTCACATTTGGAGCTACAAAAGTTCAATTAATGTGAAACTAGTGCTCAAATTTCCATGATCCTAGCTCTACAATTTTTTTATTTATGGATCATCCAAATTACTTTGTTTTAATGATTTTATACTGGTTGGAAGTCAAACCTATGGGATTTTACTACTGTAACTCCTAAAGTTAATTACTTTATAAAAATAGGTTTTAGGATTCTAAAAATTGGCAAGGCTCTATTCTTGTGATCTTATAGAATTCAAGTTTAATAGGGTTTTATGTTAATTAAGTTAGATAAAAGAAAAGAACTCATTAGACATAAGAGGCTAGATAGTATTTAGCAAATAACTTTTCTTTTCTTCTCCTAGCTCTTTTATTCTCTAGTCATGGAAGGCTAATTTTGAAGTTAATTCAAGGAGTTTGAGATTTTGTTCTACTAGATTATGAGATTATGATTTACAATATTAAATTTTTTAATTAATTTTTATTTCCCAAATTACTTGTGTTAATTTCTTGAAATTAGATGTGTTAGATGTTGATTTGGTATAATTTGTATTCACCCTTGCGATATCTAATATTTTGTTACTTTGATGTTGAATTATGGCTGGTAAATCATGATTTTACACATAGGGATATAAAGTTAAGAAATTAATTTAGAGGTTTTTAATTTAATTTCCTAAATCAATCAAATAATATATTTAAGTTAATTTCAATTTAGCCTAAGGATTATAGTAATTGCTTAATTCAGCTAATCTTAATTACTCAAATCTTGGATGGTTATCTAGTATAGGATTCAAGAATTATTATAGGCATTTTGGATAATTCAAGATTGAAAGATTAATTAGAAAGTCAAATCTCAATTGATCCATGATTAACCTAACTAGAGCTCTTAATTCCTTGAATTAGCTATTTAATTACATTAGCTTATCTTCCTTGCTATTTACTTTATGCTTTGCTTTGTTTACTATGTTTATTTCAATTTCAACTCATAAAGCCCCCATAATTTTGTGTTCATTATAATATTACACATTGCATTCTATTTTAGCATTTTGTTCCAATTTCATTCTATTAGCATTTATGCAATTTGCATTTGCATTCTATTTGAATCCATCTTTGACATTTTTAATGCATAAATAATTAAAACAATTATGTAACGTTGTTAGTAAATCAATTAGAGAAGATAATTCAAGGGATCACTAGGGATATGACCTAGTTTACTTCTTATACTATATTATTTTAAGGAAAATAGTAATAAACTAACTTTGATGCATTGCAAAATGTAGATCATTGTATTATATATACTTAATATCATCGAATTGGCTTTTTTATAAGATTAAGTGTTAGTTTTCTAATGTTTTGAAATTGTTCAATTAATATTGAATTCTTTACATTGTTTCAAGTTTTCTATTATAACTTGAGTTCTAAATATTGAAATTAGGTAATCTTTTTAATGTTGGAAAGCTTATAGAAAGCTCTAAAATTTTTATCTTTTAGTTAAACTCAATTTAGATGTTTAGAAGGTTAAAAATGGCTATGAAGTTAATGCTTTGTTTTTGTCTAAGCTAAATCAATCTTAATTTTAAGGATATATCTAGAGCTCTAAATATCCAATTAAGGTAAAATTAGTGTCAAAGTTACCTAAGACCTATTCTAATAACTTTTATGTTTGGGATTTAGTGAAACTAAATAGTTTTAGGGGTTTTATAATGACTAAAATTCAAACTTATGAAATTTTACTACAATAACTCTTATAGTATATTATTTTATAAATTAGGTTCTGGGCTTTCAAAATTAGAAAGACCCTATTCTTTGTAACTCTATGAGGCATTGGCACATTAGGTTTTGTAATAAAGAAAATCAAATTATAGTATTTGTGCCTTTAAAGGCAAAAACATACAATTCAAAACAACTTTCTTCCTATCTCCAAGTTTCTTATTTTTCATCCATGGAAAGCTAATTTTTTTTAATTAATTCAAGGAATTTGAGGCTTATCTCAATCTAAATTATAAGATCCTAAGCTGTAATGTTAATTTTACTAATTGGTTTTCCCTTTTCCCTAATTTTCTTATCTAATTTTTTAAAATTGTAGGAATTAGGCATTTATTTAATATAAGTTTTGTTCGTTTACGTTATATATGATACCTATCTAGTTTTATGTTGAATGTCGATTGATTAATCATTAATCATCTTGAATTTAGCTAAATTCTATATTCAAATTGATTGGATGATTAAATTACAAGTTTCCAATTTAATCTTTCAATTTAGTTAAATTCTATATTCAAATCAATTTAAATCTAGCTTTATAAATTATAGCAGTTATTTAATTCTGCTAATCTAATTTGATCAAATCCTAGATAGTTATATGGCATAGAATTTGTTCACCATTTCAGGGGTTTTGAATGATTCCAAGTTGAAAAAAGTAATTATAATTATTAAATACATTATGATTTATGATTAATTCACCAAACAATTCTTAATTCCTTGGAACAATTACATTTCTCTATTGCTTTTATGTTAATTTTGCATTATGTTTAATTTTGAATCAAAACCCCCTAATTTAATTTTGTTTCTATTTACTTTTTCTATTTTTATTTGATTTTGTGATCATAGTCAGTAATTAAATGTAAAATAATGTTTTAAATGAATCGCTAGAGGTTTGACCTAATTTTTCGCCTCATATTATAAAATTTTTATCAAACTAGTAATTTCTAATTTTCATTAGATTCGACAACCATCACATGTATTTTGCTATACTCCATACCCATCAGGTACATTATTTTCTTTACCTTATAAGCATAAGTCACTAGTACATTGCTTTTAGGAAATATGTCTTTTAACAATTGCAATAATTTTGAACGGCTCTTCTTACTCTAGTCATTTCCTCCTTTCAAGTTGCATAATCTTAATATTATTGATAAATGTGTGTATTTAGTGCAATCTAAATGCAATGACTTTTCTGCATCACTCAATAAGGAATCAAGGACTTATGGTTACTCAATAAAATCATCTATAGCATCATGCATAATATCATTTAAGCAATTATTGAAATTATCATCTTCATGAACAATAGATGTACTACTTATTTTACTTTCATGAAGTTATATCCATTAAAACCATTTTCAATGCCAAACTAAAATAAATGATCTCATTTATGCACAACCATTACCTTTTTCACATTGTAACATGTAAGGAAAGGGCAAAATATAAGACCATCACTAAATTCATTCCCTTCATAAGCAAATAAAAACTTGATGAATTTATCAACCTTATTTTCATATTTATAGTTACACTAATTATCATCTATCCATCTTCAATCCATGACTAACCAATTTAGTAAATATTATACATATAAGAATATAAATCAAACTGTTAGTGTGTGTCATAGGAACTAATCATATAGATGATTGAAATAATATACAATGTATTATATTTTATTTCAAGCAATGCAATTATTATATTTTATTTTCAATTTTTTTCGTAATTTATAATTTAATATAATAATTGTCCTTGGAATAATTTTACTATTTCTAAAATGTCACTAATCAAGTATTATTACGACAAGAATAGTAATAGTACATCGAGATTGGCATGTATAGTGACTGATAATTATGAATCATGGATGTATGATATCAAGTTAATACATGAGTACATTGTTAGTGAACAAATATACTAGACTGGCCCACTATAAGAATACTGCATAGATAAGACTTGTGTCATTAGTAGTTCTCATATGGTCACAATTGCATATAGTCCTTTAACCTAAAATCACTACGGTTCCCTACATGAGAGGTTACTCACTTTAATGTCGTCTTATGTCACCTTTAATCGGGATGACGAGTAGGGCATTAAATGGGCGTGTCACGAATTATGCGGAGGAAAGTGGTGATGTAGATGGGATTTTGTTACTCTTATAAAAAAAAGATATATCCTTGGGCCCCTTGATTGAGTAAGACTTAGAACTGCATGGCCATACTCAAATGGATCAATATGTGATATTGATAATTTGTTTTGAAGTCTACTCAATATCAAGAAATATAAATTGAACATTGACGAGGATGACACACTCCATGCCTCCAGTTCAATTTGGATATTATTACAAAAGGGATTACGGTGTAAAGCATTGATCATGTATTAGGTGGATGTCGAATTACAGATATTTTTAGTACTTGAGTGGCAGTAATGTATTGCTAGATACCGCTCACTGTTTATGGCTTAATAATGAGTCATTGTCAACATAGTAAGAACCTACAGGGTCACACAAAAGGAGTAGGAATAAAATAATAATTAATTGAACTTTAATTATATTAATATCTAATTAATTGAACTTATTTTCGTGCATATACACTATTATTAAGAATAATAATATGTTGTTCACAGACTATATATATATATATATATATATATATATATATATATATATATATATATATATAATATTATGTAATATTATTTAATATTAAATAATTATGTTATCATATATTAGATAAATATATTATAAGATAATATTATTTTGATATTTGATAACTATATGTAATTATTTAAATATTAAGATATTTATATTATGAAATAATATTATTTTCTAATATTAGATAATTAATAGATAAGTCTTATCTCTCCTCACTCTCTCTAGGATAAGGATAAGATGAGTTGTTAAGTGTGATTAGGATTTTGGAGGTATTATCCTAGTAGGATTAGGATTGTAGTTTGCCTAAGTTCTATAAAAAGGGATTTGAGGATAGCACTTTTACATATGTTCATAAGCTTCCATAAAATCCTAAATCACTCAAAAAATACCAAATCCTAATCTTAGGGAGAGAAACGCATCTAGCAAATTCGTGGAGGGTGAGAAGTCGTTGTTCGCTCCGTGTGAATACTGTAAAGATGCTATACCTTCCAGCTGGCATTTGATTCATCCGCTCTCTCAAGTTTTGATCAGTAGAAACACGAGTGCTCAATAGGTAAAACTCTAATCATTGATTTATGTCTTTTGCATGGATCCTAGGTAAAATTCAGATCAAGTTTTTGAATTTTCACTGCGTATGATAATTCGAATTCCAACACAAACCTTATATCATATGAATTTGCATATATTCTCAGATAAACCTAAAAACTCAGAGATATTCATACATTCACATAATGCAACCTAAATTATCTAAAAAAGAACATTTTAGAGTTGCATATAACTAAAACCAAATATTTCTATACACTTTTACAGGGAATATTCTGTATGTAATATATTTCATTCCTAAGGTTATAAAGCATGTTCATGAGCTAACAAAGAATCAAAAACATTTTAATATGGTGTCATAACCTTAGTACTTAACATATTAGGCTAAACAAACTAAGACAAACCTATAACCTACACATCAACTTTGAAATATCAAGACATATAAATAATGAAAAGTTGAAATATCTGGTGGGTGTACCTTATTTGCACAAAATAGCAGAAGATCAACTTGCACTTCATTTTAGAGTTTGTAAGATAAAGTTTCATGTTTAAGGAATCTTAAATCTACAAATGGCACTAGAGCAAAATAGTCATGTATTTCTTACTCCGCCCAATGCTTTTATATTTTTTTTATCAGTTTTTACGTTAACTTATAATAATAAATGATGTGGAAATACGTACATTAAATTAGGGTAGTTATTAGATATTAGCTTAATCATAATAATCATTGTCTATATTAAAATAATGTCATTCTAATTACAAAATTATCATGTTAATTGTAATATAGAAATCACCATCTAATGTTTATTCATTAGTTATTTTTAAACAAATGGTGTCATTTTGTGTTAAATTTTCATGACTTATAACACGTTGAGTTTTGTAAAATTATACAAAGTAGTCTATAAACTACCTAAGAGATGAATCAAATGTGAGAAAGTTAGTAATTTACATGAAAAAGATAATATGTTTACCATATTTTAAGACATTTATTTTTCAAGGTTTAAAGAAAAAGGTTAGTTTCAAAATTAATAAGAAAAATATTTCCATAACCTTATTAAACATTAGTAATTCATGATCCTTTTTGTATATTTTTCTCACATAGATACAAATATCAACACATTGAATTTGAATATACCAAAATATATGAAATGTAACATCGATATAAGAAATTTTATTTTGTAAATTTATTCATTCAATATATTATTGTATTAATAAATTACTACAAAAAATTAATACTTGTGCCATAATTAAAATCGTGACATAAGATCAAAATTTTCGTTGTTATACTATTTAGCCATGAAAATACTGGTTCAATGATCTTATAGCACAAGTAAGCATGGCAAAAAAATTGCCACAAAAAAAAGTCCTATAGCATAAATAATTTTTTTTGTCATGGGTTCACTTATGATTAATATATTCTTCTAACCACGAGTATAAACGTAGCAAGAAAGATATATCCGTGGCTAGTAACTCATATTGTCACAAATAAAATTGTGGCAAAAACTAAAATAAAATAATTTTAAAAATTAATGTAATTATTTGAAATAATTTTTATGTAAGTAAATTAAATTAATTATCTAACAAATTTAATCAGGTGTTATCTTATCATTTTATTTATACATTTACTGAAATCCGTTAATACTTTTAACCCATATCTAATTAGGATAAATCATTGAAACTTTACCTATCTAAAAATTACAATTTGCATTTACTAAGAATCGAACCTGAATCTTCAAGTTGAAAAATGTCATGCCTCACCATTGCACTAGTTTATTTTTTTAGTTTTATAATACAATATATTTTATATAAAATTTTAATTAATCGATTGATTTCAAAAATAAAACTACACTTATGTGATATTAATTATATAATAATAAAATATTACATAAATACATATAATAAAAATACATTAATACTAAAATGTTTTATGATTTTATTTTAAAAATTAATTTTTTATATACTAAATTCTCATTTGTTTTGTTACTAATTTTACTTATATCAAATTTATCCTTTATAAATATCTTATATCAAAATTATCTCTTAAAAATAATTAATTATTTAATTTTTTTCTTTTATAAATATTTTTCATTAATTATTATTAATTAATTCATTACAAAATAAAAGTAAAATTTTTACATCTTTCAAATAATTTTTTATTCTTTTCTAAAATTCCTTCAATAAATGTTGAATTATATGAAATAAACATCCATACAAATCCTAACTTTGAACTATTATGTACATTTAAATTTTAATTATAAATTAAAATTTAAATTATTATAAATTATATAATTAAAGTTTAAATTATTATAAATTATTAAAATTTATTTTTTATTAATAATATATATTTTTTCATTTATAAATTTAAGTTAAATCATTCAAACTTTCAAATAAAAATTATATTAATTTATTTTCTCCTATGTTATTTATATTTAATTTTTATTCTTCCATTTATCAAATCATTAATCTATCAATAAAATTATAAATGAATATACTAAATTAATTAAATTATTATTTAGAAGGAAAGAAATTATTACAAAATATATGTGAGAAATGAAATTAATACAATTGGAATTAATAAAGGATGAAAATGAAAATTTAGACTATTTTATATATATCACTCCCTTAAATATAATTTGGTTATAATTTTTTAATATAATAATTTTATTATTATTAAATTATACATAATTTTACATAACTATTATTTTCAATTTTTTAATGAAAGTTTTGTTAATATTATAGTGATGAATATAAAATTTATTATTACATATTCTTATAATAAAACTTGTTATAATTTATCTCATAAATTATACTATTTATATATAATATAATAATTTTGGTATTTTCATAATATATATATCTTCTTTGTTAACAAATTTTCTAAGAATAACGTGATACAAAAAATAAATAAATTTTTATAATATTTTATACCTTGAATAATTTTTTTGTTTAATTGATATTTTAAAAATTAGACTAAATAAAGAATTAAAAAAATTGTTATATATGTATGTACTATATATATGTAAATGTAAATCCTATTAATTTTAATTTTAGTATGTATAGAATTTAAATTTATTGAATAATTATATAATACAATCTTTAATATATTATAATATTTATTTTGTTCATATATATTAATTTTATTATATGAATTTAATTGATGAAAAGTTAAATAATTATTTATTATTTATGAAAAATAATTATATTTTAATAAATATTAAATTTAGTACATATGTAAATAAAAATCTTCAGAGCTTAACAATTGAATTCTTTCTTACATATCTTAAAGTTTAGGGATCAACTACTATTTCAATTATATTAAGAAAACTAATAAAAGTATATAACTATATAAGTTATGAATAGTTTTATCTTTTTACATATATTTTATGAATCAGCTAATTAAAAATGTTAAATTCTATAACTTTTTTATTTTGATTGATGAGGTAAATCAATTGATCAATTAATAAATTAGTTATTTATTAAATATCCATAATATATAAATATTTATATTTTTTATTATCTACCATATTGCAGCATATTGCACTTATTATAAATAATATTATATATATAATTACTAAAAATGATATATTTGACTATAATTTTATTCATAAAATTAATTTATGGCATAAATAATACTTTGCTGTAAATAAATTTTTTTTAACTTATATGATAGAATAAGTGATACTCTATCACAAAAAACACATGTGACTTAATTTGTGGTATAAATAATACTTTGTCATAGAAAATATATTCTTGTAACTTAATTGTGATATAAATAATACTTTGCTACAAGTAAAGTTTTTTCACAGCACAAGTGATATTTTACCATTAAGAATATGTTCCTGTAACTTAGTTTTGTGGTGTAAGTGATATTTTACCATGGATAAAAATTTTTCACGGCACAAGTGATACTTTGCCATGGAAATTATGTTCATATAGCTTTGTTTGTGACACAAATGATATTTTGTCATAGATAAAGTTTTTCTATGGCATAAATTTTTTAATTTTTTGGATATTTATTTGAATTTTTTTTTCTGTGGAAAATAATAAAATTGCCATGATTTTTGAATTTTCATGGCATAATTCATGGCACAAATTGATGACAATGGAGAAAGCAACAATAATTAGATTATATAATAAAAGGAAAAGTGTTAGATGAAATGTTGAAAGATTTATTTTTCTCCTCAAATAAACCCTAAAATTAGATAAAGAAAGTTAAGGCACCATCAAGATACTTTCAAATGGATAGGCCATATGAAATATATAAGCAATTGAAAAAGAAAAATTAAAGATGTCAATTATTAACTTAATACTAATATCTTAAACATGCACAATTTCCAAATAATTGGCAATTGCATTGCCTAAGGAGAATATTGACTACCTTTGCACTTCAATTAATTAAAAAATGACATGTAAATGTTAAATGCCTTTTTTGGTGACCTTTGAAATACCTTTTATATGATAATTACATAAATAACCAATATCTTAATTTCTTGATGAATTTTGCTCACCACTTTACACCTTGGTTTTTAATTTAACAATTATCTTATTTTTTTTCTACAAGTTTCAAAAATGTCACCGCATAGTTATGGACATAAGTTATTGTTAAAACTATCATCTTATTTATTACAATAATTTTAAAAATACTATTGCATTTATATAAATGTTGATTTTTTCTATGTTCGACATCTATTGACCATTATAAAATTGCAATTCTCTAATGATGGTAGTGACATATGAAAATTTGTTTTTTCCCTTACTTTTTCAATGGTTTAAACCATTACCATTACATCTATTATATTTGAAATTTGGATTGAGATAAATAATAATGTAGAAAAACACTTATTATTATTTTTAGTTTATTTATATATATATATGATGCGTATAATTTATGTGATTGACTTAACACATTAGATATGTTATATATATATATATATATATATATATATATATATATATATATATATATATATATATAAGATATATATAATTGAAAAGTTAAATAATAATAATTTTTTAAAATTTTTTATACATATGATGTATGTAATTTATACAATAGGCCAAACCCATTAAATGGATTATATGTATGAGATATATACAAAATCAAATCATTTGTTAATTAGCAATTGAATTATATGCCAAAACTTTAATATTTTGGTTTTGGAAAAATTTATTCAATAAGGATACTAAATACATTTTTTATATATATTACATTGCTATAGAGTTGTCAATTTACATTAGCTATTTAATGGATTAGATGTCAACTTTAAATTGTCATTTTATCAAGTGACCTTGTAAATATTTTATAATAAAGATTTTCTAACCAACTTTAAAAAAAAATGTTACGTTGATTCTCATAACAAATAAATTATCATTATTTCTTATAGGTCACACAACTTAATAACAAGTTACAATTAAAGACATCAACTTTTAAGTTGTAACTATTATTAAAATTTGAAATTTAATGTTGGCGTCTTTTCTCAACCAATATGGAATGTGTTATATACCACATTAATAATTTACATAATTGATATTATATTACCTTCCAAATAAAAAATAAAAAGACATTTTCCCTACACTTTCTCTATTTTATACGATATCTCATAACATTTTGTGCTACACTACTTTTAACCTAAAGTACATCTAGAACCTATCGAAACACAATACCCTAACGTTATGGCACATACACACTCCACATGGAAGAGAAAGTAATGTACATTTTGTATTTAATTACAAGATGCAATTCTTAATTCAATAAATACAATTCATAATAGACAAAGACAAATTTCCCTTTACATTAATTCCATGCGATTTGGATATAGAATTAGCAAATACCTAATTATTTGCATTGTTGAATGGCATATGTTTTAAGCATTTTCAAACTATAAGAGAATAAAGTAAGTAAATTAAAATTTGAGCATTGTAAGAATTATAAAGAAAAATTTTATCATGGTATAGGAAATATTACTTTGTAATTTATTATGGATATCACTCTATCTAAATATGCTTAATGATTATTAATATGATTCCCTGAAATGAGGCCTACATTAATCAAATATTTTTTATATTATAGAAACTAACAATTCGGTAATTATATATGTAAGTATAACTTCAAAAATGAGAACAATAGTACATTGAATTTATGGTATAGGAAATTATTTGAAAGGATTATTAATCCATATCCCTTTTCCATTATCTATACATATATAAAACACCTTTAAATTGTAAAGGAATAAAGCAAATAAAAATTTAATTGTTACAATAATTATAAAGAAAATCTTTATATAGTGAAAGAAAAATTACTTTTTAATTTATTATAGGTATAATTTTATCTAAGTATATTTAACTCATTATTAATATGTATCTCTCAAATGGGACCAACACTAACCAAATATATTTCATACCATATAAACTAACAATCAAGCAACTATGCATGCAAACTGTACTTCAAAGATAAAGACATCAATATCTTGAACTTGTATAGGAAATTTATTTAAAAGGATTATCAATTCATATTCCTTCTCCATGATTTTCATGCATATAAAACTTTCCTAAATTACCTTTATGATTAATATGAGGTAATCCCAATATTTTTAATATTAGTAGCTACATCTTTTTCATTAATAATTTGTCTCTTCTCTTAAAGAACTATAGCCTATTTATTATTAACTCGGTTTGACACATTTGAAAATTATTTGGCTAGGGATGTCATTATGAATAGCTCCTATTTATAACCTTCCTTACTATAATTTATCAACATGAACCCTACTTCATCCACTTGGATGCCATTATTATTCTCCACCCATTTGCTTTGAAAGGTAGGCTCCCTCAATTGGATGTAATCGAGTTCTCATATGGCTTTGGTAACTCTATAATATGACATTATCATGTAGGTAAGATTTTAGTTTTTAGCATTGGTGGCATGTATTACTTAAGCCACTAAATTAACCCTATTATTTTGCATAATGCTCATCTCATACCGTCTTTTAAAGCAAAATAAATATCTATTGATGTTATATTCTTAATAAGATATGACATCCATGCAAAGCTCAATGGCTAACCTTCTTATAGTCTTAGAAATAACATCAAGTATTTCCTCTATAATGTAACTTACTTAGTTATAAAACTATTTAAAGAATGAGTGAATATGTTAAACTTTTATCCATTTCTTATTTTTGCCACGATGGAGTTTTTTTTATGAAAGCAATATGTTCATTCATGTAAAGTTTAGTCTTTTTATTGTTTTATAGGATGTAGAGGCATGCGTGTTTTCCTATTTCATGATTTATGCTCTCCATTTAGTGCCTTAATGTGTCTTTCCTTAAAATTCTTGCCCTAGGCAAGGCTTAAAAAGCTTGATAGCGTCCACATTTAATAACTATGAGGTGCAAAACTTAATAATCTCCTAAGTAATGTATCCCTTAACAATACTTCCTTCAAACCTATTTCGATTATGCATATACTTTTTTAGAATTTTCATGAAGTGCTCTATTGGGTATAGCCACTCTAAGTAAGTTAGACCATATAGTTTTACATCCTTCACCAAATGTACCATAATGTCAAAAAGGGTTAAAAATACATCTTGAGTTAGCATATTGTGAGGATAACTTCCTTTCATAAGTTATTCAAATCCTCTAGGTCAATGACCTTAGTACATATCTTCATGATCAATAAACATCATGCCTAATTTACTTTGACTATGCCATATCCATTATGTATACCTAGTCTTATTGTCATGTTTAAATAGATGATCTCATACTTGCACAACCATCCCTCTCTTCACATTACAATAGTTAAGGTAAAGGCAAAATATGAAGCTATCATTAAATTCTTCCTTTTGGCAGACAACTACAAATTTAATGAATTTGTTAACTCCATTTTCACATTCAATGCTATGTTGATTAGCACACATTCATCTTCAATCCATGACTAACTAATCTATTAAGAATCATACACACAAGATTTTTAACCAAACTCTATATCACATCAATTTATACATACTCTTAGAAATGTAGTTAAAATTATACACATTTGTACATTTATATACATCAATAATGTAACCCAAATCATCCAAAATAAAACATTTTTTGAATACATACCCAAAGCCAAACTATTTCTGTACATTTATAGGGGGAATCTTCTATATGTAATATATTTTATGATTAAGGTTATGATGCATGTACATAAGCTAACAAAGAATCATAAAATTTAATGAGGCATCATAACTTTTACACTTAACATCTTATGCTAAATAGATTAAGACATACCTAAGGAAAAAAAACCTAAACATCTACATCAAAATATCAAAAAACAAAGAACAAAAACCTAAGAATATTTAATAGGTGTACTTTGTTTGCATAGAAGAGTAGGATAGCAACTTGCAATTCATAATTCCATCAATGCTCATAAGATAGAGCTTTGTGTTAGAATCCTAATTTTACAAATGCCACTAAAGTAATTCAATCTTGTATTTTGTACTTCCGTTAGTGTTTTTGGATTTTTTTGTACTTTCCTATTAGTTTCTAAAAATAGATAGTGTAAAAGAAGATACCAGTGAAACCACAATGATGATTAGATGTCAATTAAGTTACAATAATCGTCATTTATATTAAAATGATATCATTCTAATTAAATATAATATAATGTCAGTTACAATAGAGAAACCATCATTATTTATTATTAAATATAAGTTATTGTATAAAATTGATATCCTTTTGTTCTCTTAATATATTTTAACAACTAATAAAAAGCAAACTACCCATTCTACAAACTATCTAAGAGATAGATCATGTGTGAGAAATTTGCATAAACAAAATCAGAGATTTATTATGATTTTAGACATTAATTTTTGTAAGTTTGAAGAAAAAAAAGGTTAGTTTTGAAATTAATAATGAATTTTTTGTAATTTTATTAAATATAAAAAATTCATGATAAGTTATATGTTTTTTTTGCATATTTTTCTTACAATGATACAAAATTTAACTCATTGAATGTGAAAATATACAAAAATATGAGAAAGAAGACATTAATGTAAGGAATTATTTTTTGTGATTTTATTTACTGTATATATATATATATATCTTTAGATTAATAAATGTAAATTTATAATAATATTACATAAAGAAAAATAAACTTTTGTTTTCCATTATTGTTGCCAAATTCGATGTTAGCAATCATCTAAAATTCATCTTTTATCATTTATTATATTTAGAATTGGTAAATTATAGATCTAGGCAATACATACCTCCATTACCAACATCAACCTTTGTTTGAAAAGGAGGAAAATAGCTTTCCTAGCATCTTATTTACCATATTTAAATGACAATCCCTAAAAGTAATAGTAGTCAATTTTATAATGCCTCTAAAGGTGTTAAATGAAATAGTGGGAAAGCTATTTTACTCCTCCTTAAACAACACTAGAGTCAGATAATGGATGTTAAGGTAGCACAAAAAAGGTTTTTAAATGAAAAGTAATGTGAAATATATAAACAATAAACAAAACTATAGACATTAGTTATTAACTCAATATTAACATCTTAGGCATGCTCATTTATCAAGTAAATAACAATTGCATTACCTAAGGAGAATTTTAAAATTCCTTTAGATGTTGGTTAATGACAAACTCAACATATAAATTTTTTCATCTTCCCAAGTGATCATCGAAATCCTTTTTGGACAACAATTTCCTAAATAATTGATTTTTTTAGCATGAGTTAGTCACTTAAGCTTTTACATTTCTTTACAAATCATTACATTTGATTATATTCCATAAAAAATCCTACAATAAATTATCAATAAACTATTATGGCATAGTCACCATGTATCTAAATTTACAATATAAAGCAAAATCCTTATTGCAAATTCTCATGTGTTGAAGGAAACTTCTTTATTTTCCTCATATTGAAGTATTCCTATAGATTTTAGAGACATGAGTCATCTTGCTTTACAAAAGCATCCTATTGAAAACTTTAACGACTTCTGCACAAATATTCATCATGCAAGAGACACTAAAGTCCTAAATAAGGTGCTTTTACAAGATTCAAACCATTTCAAAGGATTAACCTAAATGTAAACACAAAAAGAGGTAAGAGGGAAATTTTAAACTAGCATATTAAAGTAAATCAATGACATATGCTTCACCCTTTCAAAGAATGGAGCTAGTAACCATAACTTTCAACTTTAGTTACTTCAAAAACCAATATTTTAACATTTTCAATTGCCTTTTTAGGCGTTAGTTAAAGAAAATTTGATGTCTTAATTTTTCTCACAAAAGTTTAACCATCTATTATTTATAAATCAGACATAGTAATATTCTTAATAATTTCAAAAATATCACTGCATTAACATAAATATCAATTATATTCTTTATCCATCATCTTAGGGTTTTACATAATTTTGAGAATATTACCACATCAAAATAAATGTCAGTGAGAATGTAAATTAAAGTTAATCAACCAACATAAATAAGCAATTCTATAGTGGTGTTACAAGACAAGTTAACCTAGTAAGATTAGGACTTTTCTTATATATTTATCCGTTAAATAAATATTTTATATCATGCTTTGATATTTTTTAGGTAATGTAAAAGTAGTTAAATCACTAGATGTACACACACAAGGGTTAAACATTAAACTCTAAATGTAAAAGAAGACATAAAACCTTGAAAGGATATCAAATGTAACTTGAGCAAAAGACTCTTGGCTTATGCTATAATATTTATTTGATATATATATATATATATATATATATATATATATATATATATATATATATATATATATATATATATATATATGCCTTTATATTCATTTGATAAGTATATTTTATTTCATATGATGAAATCACATGATGAATGATTATGGGCTACTCTATGAGTTACATTTTGAAAATGGAACTTACATGTCATGCACTCTTTAATTATTCTATAATTGTATTTCTCTCTCTCCTTATATGTACCACCCCTTGACTATTCACTAAGGTCTCTTATTCATGAAATGTAGATAGAATATGATGAAATCTCAGTATGCATTGGATGCATATGTAAATTTTATATTTATTGGGATTAGTATTTTGTTTTTATAGCTTATGTGAAATACAAATTATCATCCATGGTAGTTATTTGCTACATATGCATGACATGTTAATTCAAAATTATAAGATAATTTGAATTCAATAAAAATGAAACCTAGCTAGTTTAAAGCCCTTTCCTAAAAAATGTTTTATTGACATAAAATATTAAGTTGTAAACAAAATAAATCAAAGAGTTTTGATTGATCACAACTTTCCATCATTGGCAATTAATATAAGATTTTATCATGTTTTGCATATATCACCAATAGTATTTGGAGTATGTAAAATATGAAATATTATATTAATTATTTTATACATTATGATGTTCATGGGGTGTTTGATATTAGTGTTATCTTTAATAGTATTTAGGGACATCAATATTGAGTATACTTATGTGCCAATAATAGGTCCAAGTTAACATAAATTTGTATAAGAGGGCTAATAGTATTCAGGTTTAAATTAAATATGAGGTTAAATAATTTGTGGGATATATCAAATGTAATTGATAAAATTCATTTGCCTTTTAAAATTATTGTGGGTTTGCAACTAATACTTAGGATCATTGTAACTTGAATTGGATCACAAACCTATTAGATTGCTTTCCAATGGAGCTTTTTGAACTTTATCATGATGGTGATAAGATTTGATTAAAATAGTGCAAGGAACATTTATATTAGAAATCTAAATATTTGATCAAATATCTGCTTATTATTATTTTTATTTTATTGTAGTATTGTCAAACTAACAAAGAATACACTTTCTTTAATATCACTCACTCATCTTTGCAAGTGTTGCAGAGATTAAAATTAACAAAAGGGCTTGTTTCCATTGTAAAAAACTTAGTTATTGGAAGAGGAATCGTATAGTTACCTTGCAAAGATGTAGTAGAAGAGTTCTACTTCAAATTTATTTTAAGTTAACCTTTCAGTTAGTGATACTTCTTGGGTATTAGATACCATATTTAATTCTCACATTTGTAATAGTTTGTAGATGTTGACAAGAAGTAGGTAGTTAACTAAAGGAAAGGTTTTACTCTATTTCATAGTCATAGACATATATCAAAGAATAGGATTGGTTTATGATTCCTATTCAAAAAGAAAAATGACAAAGCCACCACTTGTTAGACAAGTGAAATAAATCTCCAATTAGTTGCATTTGATTCACAAATATATATATATGGCCTATTAAATGTCAGGATCGAAGGAGACTTTCTTACTTCATTACCTTTATTGATAATTTTTTTTTAGGTATAAATATGTCTTTCTTATTAAAAAAATATCAAAGGACAATAAAAATACTACATATAAACCATCATACATAAAATAAAGTATGTTGTTTGAAAAGATAAATAATGTTTGACAAGACAATAGAAGCACTACAAAAAAATATTAATTAGTGATAGAAAATTTTGTCACTAATTAGGGAATTTCCATTACTAAAATATTTAGTGATGGAAATAATGATAAAATGTAATATCCCAGGTTGATATTTATATTTTATAAATTTTAATGATGAAAATTATTTATTTTATTTGTTTAATATGTGGTTTTTAAATTCATCTTTTCATATTAAAAATTCTAGAATATTGAATTAGTTCAAAATGATTTTCATAAGGGATTTCCTAAAAGTTGAAAATATTTTAGTGATTATTATTGTAAGAATTTATAAAATAAATCATTATATTTAATAAATTATATTTGAGAATTGTTGAAGTATGAATGGACTTATTTTTAAATGGTTATCATTAATTTGAGGTTAGTTTAAATATTTTCTATGCGGATCTTCTCACAAGTTGAAAATAATTTTAATAATTGTAAGTATAAAAATTTATGAGATTAATTATTTATATTTAATAAACTATTTTTGAAAAGTTGTATTGGAAACTGTGGGAAGTTAAAATATTTATTTCAAAATTTTTAAAATTTATAAGATTGTTATAAATATTTCTGCATATATATTGGGAGAAAGTTGAAAATATTTGAGATAGGGGATTTAAGTAAAATGCTTCACGAAAATAAGTTTGTTAAGCTAAATTAATAGTTAAGATGCACTTGAGTTAAAAGGAAAGGTAGAGATTATATGATAAAGATAAGTTTAAAAAGGTGGAAGTACGGAATCATTTCTCCTATTTCATGTCAACTTTTCTCGCTTCTTCATTTTATTTATTTTTGTGGACGGCTTCTCCATCTCTCTCTCTCACCCTTCCTAGTTTCCTTATCCTTTCCTATTAGGTATGTAAAACGGGCGAGATGAGCTTATACGGGCTTTGCCTGCGCGGGCTTTTGCCCACATAAGCTCGCATTTAATGCGGGCTTCCTACTAGGGTACTCGCACCGTACTACATACGGTGTGGGCTTTCCCGCAGGTAACTTGTATTTTTTAATATATTTTTTAATTATTTTATTTTATAATATATAAATTATATTTTAATATTTTAATTTTTATTGAATTATTTAGGTAAAAAAATTGAATTAGAGTATAGAAATTAAATTGAATTTATTAGGAAGTAACTGTGTTGAATTTTTTTAATATATATTATGCCTAAATATAAAAAATAATTAAAAAATAATAATTTTTTGCCTGTAGTCAAGCCTGTGCAGTAACAAGTTTGATCGCGCAGTCTTTTGCCCACGCGGGCTTACTCACATAAGCCCGCATCAAATGCGGGCTTCATACAAGATTGCCCACATTAGCCAGTAATTGCGGGCGACCGTGAATTGCCTGCGGTCACGGATCCCGTTTTACATGTCTACTTCCTATTTTCGGAGATTGCTTTCATATAGAAAAATAGTAAAATATAATAATAAAAGTAATAATGAAATAAATAAATCATATGAGGATAACTTTTAGCTCTTTTTCATCACAGTACCGACTCCCTATTTTTTTTTTTTTTTGTTCTCTCTCTTCTCTTACCAACTGCTCCCCTTTTCTCATTCTGGTTCTTTCTTTTTTCTGTGCTGCGGTTCTGATCCTCTTCTCTCTCGATTGCACCGTCCCTGTCTCTTCTCTCTTCTCCCTTCCCTCTCTTATATTTCGTGTTGCTTCTTTCTTTTGTTGCTGTTGATCTCGGCTTCTGTGACATTGCTGCTATTGCTTGTTGCCGCATTTCACCAGCTGAACTTGCGGGCGTAGGCGTTGGTCAGAAAGTTCTGTGGTGCTACACGGGCTCTCTCTTGAAACCTTCTATTTATTTTCATCTCGTCCAAATACTGCTCCCTACTCCCCTCCACCTTGTTCCGCCATTGCTTCCCACTGCTGTGCGGTAAGGTTCGCTGGCGACTTTCCTTCGTCCAGCCACCGCTACTGGTAGCATGGAAGATCCAAGAGAGATCATGGTTGGAAGCGACAAAAAGAAGCAGTTTAATATGTCCTCTCCTGGTGAACCAGTGATTTCCAGCAGAAGCGTGGTGAGCATATTTATATAATATTTTAACATTTGTGTTGACTTGAAATTCAATTCAAGAAATCTGACTTATATAAATTTTGAATAGCTAATAATGGCTGGAGGAAAATGTGATTTTATGCTATAAGATATCTTAATAACATGAATGGAACTATTATAGAACATTATATATTTAGAAAACTCTTGTGAGTGGATTTGAATACATGATGGTGTCAAGATAATAAAAAAAGTATTATAATACAGGTCGTTAGAATAAAATAGTTAGAGTAAATGTTGAGCATTAGGATTTAATATATTGTAAAATTTCAATTTAATTCAAAAAAATCATTTTTATATATTATGAGAAAAATAATAATATTTTGCAAGAAAAGAGATTTTTATGCTATGGAACTTTACAATAGCGCGGTTATGATTGTGATCTTTTTATACCATCACTTTTACTAGTGTGGGTGTTGAAGCTATTTTGGAAAAACCTATTTATGTATATTATATATATATTTTTTATATATAAAGTTTTATATTATAAGTTGGTAAGATAGAATGAATAAAACAATATTGGATTAGGAAGTTTTGATGCTTCTATAATTTTATAGTTGATTTGGAAGAACTTTTATCTATAATAAACTTTTGGACCTTTATACCCTTATGATGATATCACATACATGAGAAATAATAATATCAAATAATAGTGGCTTTAAGTTGGGATCTTCATATTATTAGTATTTATGGATTTCTATGATCAATTTAAGAGAAAATAATAGAGTTATAAAACAGTTGTAATTAGTCATATATTATGGAGATACAGATGATTCGGATTGTAAGATATAAATATATCAAGAATAAACTAAGAAATGGTGAGCTTAGAAAGAGAATGAGTGATATTAATACTTATGGTTCTAATTTATCCTTATAAATGGTAATATTATGAGGGAAATGTGAGAAGATGATCATGGATGCTTTGGAAATTCCAAGGATAGATCAATTACCAAGTGAATATATATCTCACCACAAACTTTTATTTAAATAAAATATGATCTAAATGTAGGTAAATTATATTTTTCCTTATTGATAG
Source organism: Sindora glabra (assembly GCA_020226215.1). Taxonomy (NCBI): domain Eukaryota; kingdom Viridiplantae; phylum Streptophyta; class Magnoliopsida; order Fabales; family Fabaceae; genus Sindora; species Sindora glabra. The sequence continues at coordinate 55,221,527 of CM035236.1, read as the reverse complement.
TACTAATTCCATTTTCTTGTATATAAATTTATACTTATACATAAATTCAATTCTGTGGTATATTAAAGGAATACTATTAATTTAGAGTGTGCAACGGAAGCACAATAGTAATGTTCTATCTATTGATGAATTATTCTTGGGTTCAATGACATTTATATGTTATGGTTATATAAAAGTATATGGACATTGTTATATATCCATGCATAAATTGCTGATTGCTTAGTATCAGCTAGTGATAAATTAATAATTTTGCATTGAAATTATATAAATAATTATGATGTGAGAGTTGAGCTCTTGTTTATGAGAAATTATGAATTATGTTGGAGTATTGATACTGGAAACTATAAATAAAATGAAGTTATGATATGAAAGCCAGATGGTAATTTTTTAGCAAAACAGTTATGAAGATTATAAAAATTAATCTAAAAGCTGGATAGGAAACTATTTGCAAGCAATTATAAAGAATACAAGATGGACTTAAGAGCCAAATGAAAAATTCTCAATGAACAATTGAGACAATTATGGAATGGACCTTGATACCAAAGAGTAGATATGTGTATGTTTGTTATATTTGAATATGTAACATAATATGATTGTTTGTGTTTGAATATTACTGATGATGTGATTGAAATGATTTATTTGTATTTAAGCCTTAATGGCTATTTGTGAGTTTGATGTTTACCCGGAATGGGTAGTATATGAAATTGAGTACTAGTAGATAGTTGAGATTTCAATGAAATGTGATGTGAAATACATGGTTTAAGTTATGTGCTAGTGAACTTATATTTCATGGTTTGTTTTAGTATAATCCAAAAATTCAGCAAGTGGGCTTGTCATTTAACCTATTATTATTAGCAAATATAAAATTAATCACATGCAAAATGATAATAGATACATGCATACTAAGTTCTCATAACTCACTCTGTTCATTTTCAATATTTTTAAGTGGAAACAAGTATATCTAAGCTTGGTTGCATCTATAAAGATCCAAAGTCGCCTAGCTGAGAGATTTGATAGTTAGGATTAAGATCAACACTTAAAAATAGAAATGTGATTAATTCATTAATTGATGAGTTGGATCATTTATTTGTGTATAAGTTGAATTTGTATTATACTTTATTTTTATGATGAATGTTATCGTATTTTAAAATAATACAAGTCGTACATTATAGAACATGTAGCTCTTAGGGAGTGTCTAAAAATAAGGGAGATTTTGTCTATTTTTTTGTAAAAATTTGAAAATGAAAGTTTCTATTTCCTTTGAAATTTTGAAACTCCTGTTGGATAGGAAAAGTGAAAAATTGTTAAAGCTTATGAAAATCGGTAGCAAGATTCATACCGGTTATGGTTAGGACGAGTCATGAGATGAAAGATAAGGCATAAGTAAATAGTGCATTGGTAATTTATTGGTGATGGATTATTTACATCCGTCACTAAATTTCATCGTTAAAGTTATTGTAATTTGTAGAGACAATGATGGAATAAATGCATGATGGGATGGAATCAGTGATATATTTCTTCGTCGCTATATTTATACATAGTGATATATTTCTTCGTCGCTATATTTATACATAGTGATAGATCTTCATTCCTAAAACATGAATTGGTGGTGGATTTTTTTCATTACTAGTTCATGTCCATTAAATTCATCCCTAAATTTTGATTTAGTGGCAAATAAATCTATCATTAAATTTAAATAATTAGTAAATTTGTTACTAAATTGAGAAATTTTTAGAAAGCTTGGCATGTTGCATTCAAAATGTTGCCATTAATATTATGCATTTTGTCAATGTGTTATTCACTTTTGTAGCAATCCAAATGGCAAAAATCATGCTTCATCAAATTTCATAAAACCTAAACTCTTTCAACAATCAAATACTCTAATTGAATTTCATGAAATAAAATTGATTCATAAAAAAAAATTGAATATAGATATTTTATTTATATTAATTAAAAATACAATAAAATCAATAAATTCTAATATATATTCTAAAAAATTAATGACCAAGTTCTATACAAATGAAAATAAAAACAAATATAAAAAATTGCTAACTATCAAATAACATATTGATGTAGCACTCAAGTTGTTCAATCATTAACTGTTGAGATACAAATCACTACTTTCAGATTGTCATCCTTTCTCAGCCATTGTTTGTATCAAAATGCTATTTTGTAATAGACAAAAAGGACTATGTTTCAATTCATTCACTACAAACATAATAAACTGAATCTAAGAGTACCATTAGGAAAGTTTGCTAATTGTTATTAGATAAGTAATATTATATACCACATCACTTATATCTTACAACATGTACCTTATATTATATTATATATAATAACTGCCTAACTTAATCGAATGTATGGCATTACAAATTCTTTTTTAATTAACATTAATAAAAAAGGCGTAAGGATTAAAATGGTTACAATGGACATAAAAGTAAAGAACTACTTTGAGGATACCATGATATAAAGAAATTTTCATCATTTTTAATTCCTTCTATTAGGAAACTATTTTCGAATACCTAGTTTTCTACACATTTACTTTAAAGTTATAAGACTCACACCAAACTCTTTGGCAACTTGTGTTTTAGGCATATAGAAATGAGATCTCCTCCCACAATTAGAAAACTATTAAATAATCATACTTAATGATTACATATTTCCTAGTATTGCCATGTACCTATTTCCTAAAATTTAAATAAATGAATAAATATAAATTTCATGCAAGTACGTAATAAGAGAGAGTTAGGTAACACTAGCTTATAACCCAAGTGAAAGCATTTTTTCCCTTTGGATTATATTAGGCCTTCAATAGTCAATGTAAAACTTTGTTGAAACCCTAATCATGAATCACACATGATAATTTTATTATGCTAATGCTAGGTTGTTACCTAAAAGTAACACACTGTACGGCTAGAGTACAATGTTAAATGAGCTAAAGCCACTGCATTAGTTCTCAGAGGTAATGTTAAATAAGCAAGGATCCTCATATTTTTCTAGATGAATGTGGGTAAATAAGCTAATCTAGGAAAGCATATTTAGGGTTTGGTACTTGGAACATCTGTATGTTAATAGGTAAATCTCTAGAAGTTATGGACACTATGATTTGGAGAAAGATTAACATTATATATCTTCAATAAACTAAATAAGTTGGAGAAAGGGTTAAGGAGTTAGACACTACAAAATTTAAACTACAGTAAACAAGGAAAGTTAGAGAAAAAAATGAGGTTGGTATTATTATAGATAAAAATTGGAAAAAGAATGTGGTGGATGTAAAAAAGATTGGGGACAAGATCTTATCATTAAGATTATTGGTTGCACAAGAGACTATCAATGTCATTAGTGCTTATGTATCATAAGTAGGATCGAAAGCACATTTGAAAAAGAAGTTTTGAAAAGACCTAGAGGGGTTAGTTCAAGAAATTTCATAAGGAGAAAAGATTCCCATTTGAAAGAATCTAAATGGATATGTTAGTAGTGAGGCAAGGCAATTTTTGGGAGTTCATGGAGGACTTGGTTTTAGAGAACTAAATGAGGAGGGACAATTTATTCTTAATTTTTTAATAGTATATGATTTCAAAATTATGAACACTTATTTTAAGAAATGGGAGGAGTATTTAATCACATACAAAAGTGAAATCTCAAGGTTACAAATTAATTTCTTTTTAGTAAGGAGCTTAGATAAAAGAGTTTGTAAAGATTGCAAAATAATTCCAGGGGAGAGCTTTACTACATAATATAGGGTCTTGATCCTTGATGTTCATTTTAAGACCCATAACCAAAAAAGATGATAAGTTATAAATCTTAGGATCAAGTGGTGGCAAATCAAGGGTAAGAAACAAATGACTTTTAAGAAGATATTATTAAAGAAAGGTAATTGGGAAGCATAAAAAAGTGTCAATCATATTTAGGATGAAATGGCTAAAAAGTTTAGGATGGTTACTAAAGCAAATATTTTGGACTAAGAGATAAAGAATCTTGATGGTAGAACAAAAGTGTATAGAAAAAGGTCAAAATTAAAAGGCATTATTTTAAGGCCTTACATGTGGACAACAATGCTGAAAATTAGGAAATGTATCAAACGGTTACGATGAGACTAAGAAGGCACTGAGTGAGACACAATCTAAAGCTTTTGAGGAGTTTTACCGAGATCTAAGGATAAAGAATGAAGAGTCAAAGATTTATAAACTTGCCAAAAATAAGGAAAGAAAATTAAGAGATTTAGATCAGGTAAGATATATTAAGGATGAAGAAGGACAAATTTTGCCCACAAATAAAGATATCAAAGAAAAATGGGAGAAATACTTTTATAAGCTTTCCGATGATGGGCAAGGATCGACTAGGGTATGAAAAGATCAGAAATCCAAGAGAACAAATAAAAATTAACTTACTATTACAAGATTTGAGTTGGAAAGGTAAAAAAAGCTCTTAAAAGGATAAATAATAGTAAAGCTATTAGTCATGATGGTATTCATATTGAAGTTTAGATTGTTTTAAGGCCTTACATATGGATAATAATGCCAAAAATTAAGAAAGGTATCGGATGGCTAGGAATAAAATCAAGAAGGCACTAAGTGAGGCACAATCTAAAGCTTTTGAGGAGTTTTATCAAGATTTAGGTGTTGGTGTATATCCTAGGAGCCAATCATAGAGATTATTGTAATATTACATAATGTATTATGTTTCATTTTGGCAATATGATTATTATATTTTGTTTTATTTTATTTTACACAAATTATAACTTAAATATAATAATTCTCCTTGGAATAATTTTGTTATTCCTAAAATGCCCCTAGTCAAGTATTATTACAAAAGAGATAGTAATAATACATCGAGATTGGCATGTATAATGACTGATGATTATGAATCATGGATATGTGATATCAAGTTAATACATGAGTACATTGTTAGTGAACAATGTATTGGACTAACCCATTGTGAGAATATTTCATGGATAAATGTGTTATTAGTTATTCTCATATAACCACAAATGCACATAGTTCTTTGACCTGAAGTCATTACAGTTCCTTACATAAGGAGTTACTCACTTTGATGTTATCTTTTGTCACCTTTAATCAGGATGACAAGTAGTACATTGATTGGGTGTATCATGAATCATACAGAGGGAAGTGAGTGATATAAATGGAATTTTGCTACTCTTATAAAAAAGAGAGATATCCTTGGGCCCCTTGATTGAGTGAGACTTAGAAATGCATGGCCATGCTTAATTGGATCAATATATGATATTGATCATTTATTTTAAGTCTACTCAGTATCAAGAAATACAAATTGAACATTATCAATGTAGTAAGAACCTACAGGGTCACACAAAAGGAGTAAGAATAAGATAATTTTTAATTAGGCTTTAGTTGGACTAAAATTCAATTAATTAGACTTATTTTCGTACATATATATTATTATTAAGATAATAATAATTTCTCACATAATATATATAATATTATGTGATATTATTTGATATTAAAGTAATATCAGATAATTATGTTATTAAATATTAAATAATTATATTATGAGATAATATTATTATCTAATATAAGATAATTATATGCTAATTTAGTATTAGATAATTATATTATGAGATAATATAATTATCTAATATTAAATAATAATAGATAAGTCCTATCTCTCCTCACTCTTTCTAGGATAAGGATAAAGTGATAGTTGTTTAATGTGATTGGAATTTTTTTTTTGAAGTATTATCTTAGTAGGACTAGGATTATGACATGCTTTAGTTCTATAAAAAGGATTTGAAGGCAGCACATAATAGACACGCTCATAAGCTTCATCAAATCCTAAAATCACTCTAAAACGTCCAATCCAATCCAATCTTAGTGAGAAAAACAAATCTTAGCAGCTTCGCTAAAGGGAGAGGTCATTGTTCACTCCATGTGGATACCATAGAGACGTTGTACATTCAAACAGCATTTGATTTGTGAATCAGTCTCTTAAAAGAAAGAACACAAACACGAGCAAGGTAAAACCCTAACCTTGATTTATGCCTTTTGCATGGATCCTAGGTAGATTCGGATCAAAATATAAAAATTCCATTGCATATGTTGATCCATAACCTAACACTAGGGATAAAGAATAGAGAACAAAAGATTTATAAACTTGCAAAAAACAAAGAAAGGAAATCAAGAGATTTAGACTAAGTAAGGTATATTAAGGATGAAGAAAGATAAATTCTGCTCACAAATGAAGATATCAAAGAAAGATGGGAAAAGTGCTATTATAAGCTTTGCAATGATGGGTAAGGATTAACTTGGGATATGGAAAGATTAGAAATCTAAGAAAATAAATAAAATTTGACTTACTATTATAGGATTCAAGTTGGAGAAGTAAAAGAAGCTCTTAAGAGGATTGATAATGGTAAAGTCATTAGTTGTGATGGGATTCCTATTGAAATTTAGAAATACTTAGAAAAGTAAGGTATCTTTTGCCTCACTAAGCTATTTAATGAGATTTTAAGGTCCAAAAAAATGCCAAATGAGTAGAGGAGGAGTATTTTGGTGCCTATATATAAGAATAAAGGAGCTATCCAAAACTATACAAACTATTGATGGATAAAATTTATAAGCCATGCTATAAAACTATATGAAAAAATGATTGAATACAGATTAAGAGACGAGACTAAGATTGCAGAGAATTAATTTAGATTTATGTTAGGAAGGTCTACAAAAGAGGCTATTTATGTTCTATGAAGGTTGATATGGAAAGGTATCGAAACAAAAAAAGAGACTTACATATAATTTTTATTAACTTGGAAAAAGTCTATGATCAAGTACTAAGAGAAATGTTATGGAAGGCTTTAGAAAAGAAAAGATCCTGTATGGCATATATCTAAGTTATACAGGACATGTATGATAGGGTAACTATAAGTGTAAGAAATCCTAGAAGTGAGATAAAAAACTTTCCTATAAGGATAAGTTTATATCAGGATTTACCCTTGAGTCCTTACTTATTTAACCTAACCTTAGATGTTCTTACTAGGGACATACAAGAGACTATCCCCAAAAGCATGCTATTTGTAGATGATATATTTTTTATTAAAGAATCAAAGGAAGAGGTTAATTATAAACTTGAACTTTGGAGACAGGAATTGGAATTAAAGTGTTTTTTGCTTGAGTAAGAGCAAAATAGAGTACATGCATTGTAAATTTAATAAGAAGTAAGATAGAAATGATTTGGTGGTAAAAATTGGAGACATATTATACCACAAGTGTCTAAATTTAAGTATCTAGTGTTAATATTACAAAGCAATGGAAAAATTAATGGAGATATCATATACAAAATATAAGTTAGATGGTTAAAATGGAGAAAGGTATTAAGAATTATTTATGACCGCAAAGTACCTAACATGCTTAAAAAAAGTTTTGTTAAACTACTATACAACCAATTATGCTTCATGGTAGTGAATGTTAGGTTTTGAAGGGATAATAAGAGTAAAAAATAGAGGTAGCAAAAATAAGAATATTAAGATGGATGTGTGGTCACACAAAAAAGGACAAAATAAGGAATGAATACATAGGAAAGAATATTAGCATGACACCTATTAAGGAAAAGATGATAGAAAATTAGTTAAATAGTTTGGACATATGCAAAGAAGGCTACTGGAGGCATCAATGAGAAGAGTCAGTCATATAGCCTTTAACCTTATGAAAAGATATAGAGAGAAGTAAAAAAGGACACTAGGAAAATTATAAAAAAAAAGATCTCTTGGTGAATAATATTTCTAAAAATATAGTCTCAGATAAATCCTAATAGCATCATGCAATTTATGTAGCCGACCTCACTTAGTGGAATAAGGCTTTGTTATTGTTATACGTAATAAGAAAGAGTATACTTATATAAATTATGCTAGAAGATAAAGTGATAATCTTTACTCTGTTAACCTATTTAAACATTAATGGCATTCATATGAATATAACATCTTTCATGTTTGTCAGAAATGTCCACATTTATGCTCCCTAGATAAGAGAGGCTTGCAAAAGAAATTATAGGTGAAATTGATATTATGAGAGAGAAAGAAAGAAGTCATATTTGCATTAGAAATAAAAATAGTTATTTTTAAATCTTCCTTAACATAAAATTTCTTTCTCTCTCACATAATTAATTTCACTGAGCTACTCTTTTACAAGCCTCATTTATTTGGAGAATATAGATATGGAGATTTCTAATAAATATGAAGGGCATAATGTGTATATGAATGTCATTAATTTGTTTATATGGATTGATAAAGCAAAGATTATCAATTTATACTCTAGAATAATTTCTACAAGTAAACTTCTTCTTATGGCATACTTGTGTACAATTTATATTTGTTCATTTGTTTAAATTTTAGGAAATAAGCTTGTAAAAATACTATGAACTACATAATTATTAAGTATAAATATTTAATGGTTTCCTCATTGTAGGAGGAGACTGCATCTTTACATGCTTATAATGCAAGTAACAAAGGAGCTTGGTATGGATCTTATGGCTTTAAAGAAAAGGTGCAAACATTTGTATATTTGGATATGGTTACTTAATGGAGAAAATTAACAATAATGAAAATTTTCCTATACTATGATATCTTCAAAGCATTTCCTTGCTCTCATGTCCATGGCAATAATTTTAATTCTTAAGTCCTTAAGAATTAAATGGTTGTCATAGACATGAGAAAAAGGAATTTCTTTAAGAATATTGAAGCCAAGTTTAATTTTCATTACTATTTATTTTCTCAATTATACAATGACTTTTGAATATCCAATTGTCTTGTACTTTTTCTTTAAAGTTGTAAAACCTACACCAAGTTCCTTGGTTGCTTATATTATAAACATGTTTAAGTGCATTCTCCTCCCCTAATTAGGGAATTATTAAATAATCATAATAAAGAAATTAAAAATACTATTGAGCTAATAAAAAATATCTTATCTATAATCTACATATAGTTCAAAAGATTTTTAACTCTCAAAAGTGTCATTTTTTTTAAGCTTGAATATGCTATTCCAAATCAAGAAAGAAGTCACCTCTTTCATTATGTTTCCTTCATTCCTTACCTTCTATTAGGATAAGTTATCTCAATACCTAGTATTTTCACACCTGGCAATACAAGTTCTTTCCAATTTAGTTTTCTTAAAAAAAGAAAGTTGCATTGGTGCTAAATGTGGTGGTGCTAGGAAGAAGAGCTAACTCAAGATCTTCTTTAGGCCAATTTTAAGTTATTGTTAACAACTAACAATTTAAACTTTGCATTATTGAAAAGTAAAGACAATCATAAAGCAACTTAAAGATGATCTTGGATTAACTTTTATCCTTACCACTACTAAATTTAGCAGAGGTGCAACTTTCTTTTTAATAAGAACCAAATTGGGTTGAACTTGTATTGATAGATATGGAAATACTTGATTTTAGTGAGATGACTTCTCCTAGCATAAGTTAGGAAGTGAGGGAAGCAATAGTGAAAGAAATGACTCATTGCTTAATATAGATTAGCATATTCAAGATTATAAAAAAGGAAGTAATACTTTTGTGGATCAAAGATTGTTTGAACTATATATAAGTTATAAATAACACTTTTATTAGCATAATTGTATTTCTAATTTCTTCACTATAATTATTTAATAATTTCTTAATTATAAAAGGATAACATACTTAAATATGCCTGAAACATAAATAGTGAAGAAGTTTGGTATAGGTCCTATGACTTCGAAGAAAATGTGTAAGACAAATAGGTATTCAAACCTGACAATATAATAAAAGAAATGAAAAGTGATAAAAATTAAACTTGACTATAATATCCTTGAAACAATTCCTTACTCTCATGTCCATAGCAATTATTTTAATCCTTAAGGCTTTAAAATTAAAATAGTTGTGAGAGCAAGGAACTAATTGAGGATACAATAATGAAAGGAAATTTTTATCACTGTTCATTTTCTCTATTATGCAGCTACTTCCAAATACCTATTTGTCTTGCACCTACTCTTCAAAGCCTTAAGACATATACCAATTAAGAAGGGCACCCTCCTCTCATAATTAGAAAACTATTAAATAATCATAGTGAATATATTAAAATTTTCATTAAGATACTAAAAAATGTTATCTATAAATTACATATAATACTAAAAAATTTCATAAAAGTATCGCTTCTTTTTTTTTTAGCATAAATGTGCTAATCGACATCAACCAATGAATCACCTCCTTAACTATTGCTTCCCTTCCTCCATGCCTTTTGTTAGGAGGAGTCATCTTAATAATACCTAAAATTTTCACATATGGCAATACAAGCTCGTTCTATTTGTTGCTCTTACAAAAAAAATTACACATTTGTCGAATTTGATGGTGGTAAGGAGAAAAGCTAATCTTATATCCAATTTCTTTGCTTTGGATTGCCCTTACTAGCTAATAATACAAGTTTCGCATTATTGAAAAGTAAGGGCTATTTGAAAACAAGCTAGATAGCATCTCAAGTTAGCTTTTATCCTTGCCATCACCTAATTTAGTAGAAATGCAACCTCTTTTTTAGAAGAACCAAATTGGGTTAAAACTTGTATTGTGAGATGTGAAAATACTAAGTTTTGTTAATATGACTTCTAGCAAAAGGAAAGGTGTGAGGGAAACAATAATAAAAAGGGTCACTCATTGCTTGATGTGAAGTAGCCATTTAAGCTAAAAAAAGAAACTGATACTTGTATAGGTCAAAGATTTTTTGCACTATTTATAAGTTATAGATAAAATATTTTTTATTAGCTTAGTAGTATTTTTAATTTCTTCACTATGATTATTTAATTATTTTCTAATTATGGGAGAAAGGTGCACGTTGTTAATTAGTATAGGTCTCACAACTTTGAAAAAAAAAGGTATAAGACAATTAGGTATTTAGAAATAGCTACATAATGGAAGGAATGAATGATGATAAAAAATATCCTATACTATAGTATCTTTATAGTAGATCCTTGCTCTCATGTTTATTACAACCATTTTAATCTTTAAGGTCATTATTAGCAAACTTAGTTGAAATATGATATTTTCATCCCTATCGATACTAGTCTCAAATTCTCTTCATTGAGTTAATAATGAATGAATTGAAAAAAGAACTAAATGTAGATAAGAATGGGGGAATTAATGTTAATAGAGAATTTGTCATATGTCTTATTTTAGATAATTGAACTTAGTAAATTACCTTAAACCCAAATCATGTGCACATGAAACATCTACTAGAATAAAGCATATCTTATTAAGCAAGACAATCTTCCATTCTTAGAAAACCAATAGCAGAGCCAAGAACTCACAATTAAGTAGTTCAAATTTATGTATTTAATTTTTTTTAATTTAGGATTATATTTTGATATTGTGCGAAAATTTTTTATTGATATATACTTTTCCAATTTTTGGAAAAACTTATTATATATTTTTTAAAATTATTTATCAAAAGTTGTAGTCTTATATAAAAGAAAATTTTAGAAATTTTGTATGCAACTTGAATTAATGAAATTGTAACTTTTTTATGTAATTGCTAAGCATAAAATACATATAAAAAGTGATTGTTGTGATATATTAATAGATTTTATATTAAAAAATTTAAATTTTATGTTAAATCTTCATTAAAATTGCAAATATTCTAACATTTATTTAGTAATTTTAAATACAAAATTATTACTTTAACAATTAACTTATTATTAAAGAGTAGATATGATTGATCATTTAATATTATTATATTTTAGTGGATTCAAATACTAAGATTTTTTAGAGGTTTAGTGCCTTCACTGACTTATGCTCTACTTAATGTAGCCCTACCACTATAGAATACTAAATAGATATAGAACCCTAAATTCACAATGAAAAGGTAGTTCATAGAATTCAAAATTCATAATGGCAGTACAGTTTTCAATGCAAGGCAATTTTTCTATGCATATTGACTTATTCACTAAAATAAGTAATTTAAAAAATGCAAAACCACCATAAACAAGAGAAATAATAGTTTATATTGGCTTCTTAGAAAATAAGAACTAATATTTGTCTCTATCATTAAATATACAAATTCAGTACAATACAACCTATATTAGAATGAATGGCTACTAGAAGCAACGATCAATTAAGAATTAAGAAATATTGAGAATGAATTTCCTTAACCATACAACCTATTGTATTAAAATTAAGTTCCCCAACCTTGTAAACTACCAACCTTGTTATCACTAAAGCAAAAATAGAAAGAAAGCATTAAATACAAAGTTAAGTGAGTTAGAAATATTCAAAAATACAAAAAATATCACTGCAATACATAAAATAGTCACATATTGCAAAATTAAATCCAAATAATTTTTTGAAAAGAATCCTTAAAAGTGAAATCATCTTATAAAATAATCAACAATACAACAATCTAATATAAAAATATTTAACAATACAAAAAGTATCACTACAATACCCAATAATCACAAATCACTTAATCCTAAAAAAAATTTTAAAAAATTGAAAAACTCCCTAAAAGTGATTTTTTTAATGAAATAATCAACAATACAACAATCTAACATAAAAATATTCAAAAATACAGGAAATATCACTACAATGCACAATAATCACAAATCATTAAATCCTAAAAACAATTGAAAAATCCTTAAAGGTTTTTTTTTAATAAAATAATCAACATGACAACAATCCAATACAAAAATATTCAACAATACAAATAATATCACTACAATATATAATAATCGCAAATCACAAAACTAAATCTTAAAAACTAAAAAAATTTAAAAATCCCTAAAAATGAATTTTTTTTTGTACAAAATAATCAACAATACAACAATCCAATACAAAAATATTCAACAATACTAAAATTATCACTACAATACACAAAATAAGCACAAATCACAAAATTGAATTCTAAAAATAAAAAAATTGAAAAATTTCCTAAAAGTGATTTTTTCTCCAAAATAATCAACAATATAGCAATCCAACATAAAATATTCAACAATATAAAAAATATCATTACAATACACAAAATAATCATAAATCCCAAAACTAAATCCCTAACAAAATTAAAAAATTCCCTAAAAGTTAACATTTTTTCTGCCAAATAATCAACAACACAATAATTCATCACAAAAATATTCAACAATACAACAAATATTACTACAACATATAAAATAATCACAAAATTAAATTCTAAAAAACAAAAAAAATTGAAAAATTCATAAACTTGTATAAACTGGAGATAACTTTCTAACTGAAATGCTTAACAGGGATAAATGAGCACAAAAGCAATGGTGATGAAGGCTACAAGACAACTAGAACAGCACAATAGTAATGGAAGAGGGAGGGAGAAGAGTAAGAGAAAAGGAAAATGGGAAATCTAATATCAAGCTCCAATATATAATCAAATTTAATAACGGGAATATTCATCACTTATTAATCGCTAATAAAATGGTGTGATTAGATTATAATGGATTTAGCAACAGATTTATCAATGCTCATCAATAGTTTTGTTGTTACTCTTTTTTTTTTTAAAAAAAAAAGGAAAAACTAACTCTTCACCAAACAGTTTTTAAATTTTTGTAAAAAAAATTGTTGTTAAATGCCTGAGTATTTTGAAATTCTAATTTTTTTTTATTTTGTTGTTAATTCTGTCAATAAGATGCGCCAATAAAATTAGTGATAGACAAAGCTTTAAAAGAAATTTTCTAAAAATTTGGAAGAACTAATAAAGAAAATAGCATTAATTTAAAAAATTTATTGTTAAATTCACAAGACGAATGTAATTCTTGAAGTTCTATTTATAAAAAAAAAAAATACATCTTTAAACTCAATCCTAAAATTTCATCATTAATTTTTATCATTAAATAATATTTAATTTTAAAAGATCTATTTTAATAATTTATAGTATAATATATAGAAGTACAGCGGAATAATTTGTGAAAAACTCTGAAACTATTTCTTAACTAATGTTTCTAACATCCATCTGGAAGGCATTGGATTAAAAAAAACAATATGACGTATATGCTGACATCATTGAGAAGTCCCTTCTCATGTAGCACCAGATTATAGTATACTATACTTGGATTTGTCCCACTGAGGAATTCTACTATCATATCATGGAAGTAAGCAAAATTTTTATTATAAGTGGAAAGAGATAGACTTTTTTCTTGGTACTTGAAAAGAGATAAGACCAAATAAAAGATTTAATCTTTTCCATGTGAAAGTTACATAATTATAAGTTGAAAACATTTTTACACTTTTTTGGTTTAATAAACGATTTTTTTGTTTATTAAATTAATCTTAAATGTCTAATTTGTTATTTGTCAAAACCTAACTTCGCCCAAAGGGGAAATATAAATTTTAGGGTAAGTAAGAAGACACAACAGCATAATTTTCAACATTGCAATTCATAATTGTAATATTACATATAATATTATAATTAATTAAGTGAACATTTGTAATATTTATAAAACTTTTGCAATTTTACAACACAACAATTATATTTATTTATATTTTTCTCAATTTTTATTTTTATAATATAATGATTATGCTTTTAGATTCCGATTGTAGTTGTAATTACAATTACAATTAGTCTACTATTAGTAGACTTACACATGAATAAAAAAAAAAGGAGTATTATGAAGTAAAATTGCAGTTGTGATAGGCAGGGTAGATTTCACATAATACATCACAGACAAGAAAGAAAACTTTAAAAGAACTCCCAACTCTAAAGCTGGATTTCACATCATACATACATACACGAAGTATGAACCTACCTAAAATGCCGGCTTATGTGAAGCAGGGCTAGTTCAGTTTATTATACAAAGTAACGTATGGATAATTGATCACATATACACAACGGTATAGAAGCAAACCGAGCCGACTTTTATTTGCCATTGACGCAGCAGCAGTGCAGGAGGTAGTGACGGACTTTAATCATAAGCTTTCCGATAACTTGTTTTATGCTTCCCATGTATTCTTAAAATTTTAAATCACCCAATAAAGGTCAATTTTAAACATTTGTAATTTTTAATTGCTGAAAATTGAAATATTATATTTTTTATGTGTACGAGTATCACAAAATTGATAATAAGCCTTCATTTAACGAGTGTGAGAAAGAACATGTGTTGTACTTGAAGCACGTTAGAAATTCTCAAAGCTTACGTGGCCTGGTTAAGTTGAGCTTCAATGCCTTTGCTGACCTCAATCACTGACTGCATCCATGTTTCAGGATCAGGATTTTCATCCTTTAATCTTTTATATTCCATTGTCCATTGTCCAATGCACAACGCTTCCTTTTTCCTTTGGAACAGATACAGTAATCGGGTACGCTCTATTATACAATTTTTTGAGAAACCACCTCGTTTTGGTGGTTGCAGAGGTACCAAACACAGTTTTCAGCACGTGATATACTGGTTAAAACATAATTTTTGGTAATTATAATTCAAAATAAATACATAGAAAAATCATGTTTTTTCATCAGGATAGTGATAAACTAAGCCCATAAGCAAATAATAGCAGGTGTGCTGTCTTAACCGTGAAATGATGGGCTGCATTGTTAATTGAGCAGCATTGTGGTATGTATAAAAAAGGAAATTTAAAATCGTGTTATAAATTTAAATCAAGGGCTAATATTAAATATAGAATAATAGAATAAATTTATAAAATTTAATTTAATAAATATAAAAAATTTCAAATTCAATTTCGCTTCTCATTTTTTGTATGTTTAGCATTTTTTGTTAAACGAGTGAAGTTTGAACACCTTGATGCTCAATCAACAACTCCATATGCATTATACATTAGAAGTGAGATTTAAAATTAAATTTCAAATATACATCAAAGAGTATCAATTAAATATAGAGTGTGTCAAATTTATAAAATTTAATTTAATAAATATAAATTACTTAGAACTCAATTTGGAATCTCACTTTACATAATTTTTTTATACTCACTATATTTTTTAATTCATAAAATATTGTTAAAAAATAATGTAAATTAATATGAATAGTATTATAGATTGTTATCTAAGCAAGACACATCGGTTATGGCATTTATTTAATTTAGCACTTCCTTCATTTTTTTAAAATATTAGTTTAGAGAAAAAAATATTTTTTATTTATTTTTCATTCTAGAAATTTGAAATTGCATTATGTTGGATCATAGGCTCAGGTCACACAAAATGGGTCTATAACCCAATCCATATTCCGACCTAAGAAACGTCTATAAATAAGCAGAAAAAAAGAAGTTTAGGGTTAGTCAATTTCATTATTCATCAGAATCTCTTAGAATTCTCTCTCATTTCTTTTTGCACTAAAAAAGAGAATTTATGTTGCAAATAAGATTATCTTTCCAAAATGATTACCAATACGACCAATGAAAGTAAACATTAAATCCTAAAATTTTCACTGCAAACTTTTGGTATTCGATATATATGAATCTAGTTTCATATTTCTATTATATTTTCCAACATTGGTATTAAAGCATATAATTGTTTGTTTTTCTAGTCAATGGTATATATATGCATGTACCATTTTTTTAATATTTCATTTGATGAAATATGGTGTGGATTTCATCTTCTAATATTTTGTTATTTATTAATGGCAATTATGTATTGAATAACTTGAAAAAAAAATGATTGATTCAGTGCAGAAATTTTCCTTTTGCATGTGTTCATTTGAATTCTTAGAAAGTCTAATATACCTTATCTGCATTAGTAAATAACAAAATCCACATGGATATGAAGATTCATTCTTTTCAAAGTGAAGAATTTTGTATATATATATAATCTGCACTCTAACTATCCTACCTTTATTGAAAAATGATTGAAAACCATAAAAAAATAGTCCAAAACAAAACTGTAACGCACAAAATATACGAGTGGTTAGCTACACAAAGATAAATGAAAATGCAATGTGTTTGGCTAAATGGATATATACTTATAAGGGAAGTCTGAATGGTATATGAAGGGAATATGCAAAAATAGCATCCACTGTTTGTTTATTGTTGCAGCCATCATTGTGTATGTCCTGTTTTCACTCTATAAAATCATTTTTATATTTGTCTTTAAAAATGAAATTAGTAAAACTGATTTAATTTCATTTGAAAATGAAAGCCTTCCTTTTATTTAAACAAACCAGTCTTCGTCAATTAAGAGAAAAATGGTGAGACTGATATGTACAACAAAAGTCATATGAACTCCAGCACAAAGACAAGAAATTAATAAGTTGACTATCAAACTCAAAAATCTCCAAGTTGATCTAGAAGTTTATAAAGATAATTTTGTACATCTTGTAAATTATATTATCAAGTTTCATGAAAAAGTTTAAAACTTAATATGTACTGGTGCTTTAAAGATGAACCAGAATTTGAAGAAATTAAAGACTTTATGAAAAGCCTTACCTACCGATTACTAAAAGAATATATTAGATTTCCTATTAGAAAAAATAAGGGGATACAAACAATATAACAATATTGTTCATAGATTTGTATTAGACTATTTAGAGTGTAAAAATCATAGACGTGACCTGAACTTTTACAAAACTTGTTAGGTAGATTGGAAATCCAGTACTAAAATCAAGTTTCCTCAAAAGATATATAATAGATTCATTAGCTCTTTTCCATAAAGAATCAAACATTTAAAAATATTGTAAGATTTAAGTAGATATTTGATATATGATATTTTATGTAATTTCTTTTATGTATTGTATTTTTGAAATACATTTCAATTTATTATTATTGAAATTGCATATTTATAAGTTCTTTTATTTAATGTACTTTGCTTAGTTAATTATTTTAGCATCAGCCTCATATTAGGAATTTAGATTATGATTAGAAATGTAGTGACCTTTTAACTCTAAACCCTACATATAAACTAGTCTTAACATAATTAATTAGAGTCAAAGTAGATATATATGTATGGGTAGACATTAATTATGTGTAATTTTATCCACAAATAGAACTTTATGTTTCTACAAACACAATGGCTACTGCTTCCAAAAACATTGTCGCTGAACTCAATAAGGGTGAAAAACTAGATGATGACGATTACAAAATTTAGAGTATGAAAATCCAATATGTGTTAGAAGAGCAAGAGGCTCTAGAAGCTTTTAATTTTGTTCTAAATGAGTCTGAGACAGGAAATACGACCTAACATAGGCAGAATCGAGAGGCTTATGAAGCTTGGAAAAGAAGAATTCTCTTGCTTGCATTATGTTATTGAGTAGCATGGAAAATGACATCATGCAAGAATTTAGGAATTATAACTTGGCTAAGGACATGTGGTCTACTCTAAAAAATAAGTTTGGTGGAACATTTGTGACTAAACTAAGATCTCTCACAATCAAATTTGACACTTCAAAAAAAAAAAAACTTAAACATTCAATGAAAAATATTTACGTGAAATGTCAAATATGATTTGTGAATTAAAATATATGGGCCATATGTTGATCGACAAGCAACAAGTCCAAGCTATAATTCATTGCTTACCTCATTCCTAGAAGCATATGAAGATACACTTAACACACAATGAAAACATCCAAACGATGAATGATGTTATGTGCCACCTTGAGCTAGAAGAAGAAAAACTTGATACTACTAAGCTTAATACAGATGTGTATATGGCTTTATTAAGTTCAGGAAAAGTTTCTGGGCAAAAGCGCAAATATAAAGGTGGGTCTTAGGAGAAAAGAAAAAAGGCGGTTCATTTTAGCAAGAAATCAACAAATAACTAATATAGGAAAGGAAAATATCCTTTCAAGAAGATCATGGCTAAGGTCAAGTACTTCAACTGCAATAAAAAAAGGGCATTTTGCCCATGACTGCCTTGAACTTAAGAAAGTATTAAGCTATGCTCAAGTTAGTAAACTTTATGTAACTAGTTCTATTTTTCTAACAGATTCTCATCCTTTATAGATTGTAGACTCAGGGGCAACAGATCATGTAACGAAGGATCGAGACACCTTTGTAGAATTTCGATGAATACCATATGGAGCAAAATAGATCTATGTAGGAAATAATGCACAAGTTGCAATTCAAGGAATTGGCGCATGCAAGTTAGTCTCGTGAGGCGGGCAGCTCTACTCTTGCATGATGGTTTATATGCACTTTAAATTTGCTAAAATTTAATCTCTATGTTAGTTATGTTAAAACTTAGTTTTAATTTATTTCTTGCTAATAACAATATTGAATTATCTTTAAGAACAATTCATTATGGATCTGGTTACATAAGAAATGGTTTTATTGTCATGGATACTGATTATTATGAATGTAGTCTTAGTTATTTCATGTTTACATTATTGCATAATTCTGAAATTGATGTGAATGTTTGGCATGCTCGACTTGGTCATATTAGTGAACATTGTATGGATAGGCTAGCTAAAGAAAAGTTATTGCCTAATTATGATAAAATAGATTTATCTACTTGTGAGTATTGCTTAGCTAGAAAAAGTACTAGAAAACCATTTGAAAAAGGAACCAAAGCTAACTTTCCTTTACAATTAGTCTATTCTAACATACGTAGTCCAATAAATGTAAGAGCTAGGCATGGAGCTTTCTATTTTATCACATTTATAGATGATTTTACACGATTTGCTACTGTTTATTTGATAACATATAAATCTGAAGCATTAAATTGCTTTTAAAGCTATATGAGCTTAGTCAAAAATTAATTAGATAGAAAAATAAAAGCATTATGAATTGATCATGGTCATGAGTATTTATCTGATCAATTTAGACAATTATATGATGAAAAAAGGGATTCAACATCAGTTGACAAATCCACGTACTCCTCAATAGAATGGTGTTGCAGAGAGATGAAATCGAACGCTTTTAGAAATGGTTAGATCTATGATGGCATAAGCAAATTTGCCTATCACTTATTGGGGTGATGCATTCTTAACTGCCACATTTATCCTTAATTATGTGCCTAGTAAATCAGCTCCCACTACGTCATACGAGTTATAGACAAACTGAAAATTCGATCTAAATATTTTACAACCTTGGGGGTGTGCAACCTATATTTTGGATACCTCAAACCCATATGGTAAATTAGGTCCTTGAGGAAAGAAATATATTTTTATTGGATACTCAAAACATTCAAAATGCTACATGTTCATTAGTGAACATGATAGTAGGAGTCTCACAGAATTTGAATCACGAGATGTCACATTCTTAGAGAATGATTTTCCTAAATAAGGCAATATAAATAAGGACTTATCCTTATACGAGACTATAGATACAAGTGCTCAAGACTCACTTCCTTCGAGTGAGAGAATTTTAGGAAATATGTTTCCAATTCTGAATGCGAATAATAGTGATCTTGATCAACTTAGGAGTAATCCAAATAAGAATACTGAAATGATTAATGATCCTAGTCCAAGTGGGAGCAATTTGAGGATCCCTGAGAAATATGTTTCTCCAAAACCCTAATTGCGACGTGGTGGTTAAAAAGGCATTCCTCGTCGTCATTTCGACATTAAAGGTGATGAAGCCTTTATGGCCATTACACAAGATGAAGATGAGCCAAGAAATATCACAGAAGCTCTCTCAAGCCTTAATAAGGAAGATTGAACAAAAGTAATAGAAGAAGAGATGGAGTCTATGAGATCAAATTAAGTTTGAGAACTTGTTGATCTTCTAAAAACACGTAAGGCCATTGGGAACAAATGAATTCTCAAAATCAAGCGTAAGGCTAATGGCACTATTGAAAAATATAAGGCTAAACTAGTAGCAAAAAGCTACACACAATAAGAAGAAATGGATTATGAAGAAACTTTTTCACCTGTTGTTATATTCACCTTAATCCGTTTGTTACTAGCTATAGTTGCGAGTATGGACCGTGAATTACATCAAATGGATGTAAAGACTACATTTCTCAATGGAGATTTAGAAGAAGAAATCTACATGCAATAGCTTGTAGGTTTTATCAAAGAAGGCTAAGAAAATAAAGTTTGTAAACTTTTGAAGTCTATGTATGGCTTGAAGCAGTTTTTGAGACAATGGTATATTCACTTTCACAACATGATTATGTCAAATGATATTATCATAATTGACAAAGACCATTGTGTATATATAAAAAAGTCTAAAGACAGGTTTATAATTTTATCATTATATGTTAATGATATACTTATAACTAGAAATAGCAAAGAGTATGTCAATGAAATTAAAGGATGGTTGTCATCTAATTTTGAAATGAAAGATATGGGTGAAGCTGCATATATTCTTGAAGTTAAGATTTCAAGAAATCATTCAAAGAAATTATTATCTCTGTCACAAGAGCATTATATTAATAAAATTCTTCAATGATTTCAAATACAGCATTGCAAACCCATAGACACTCCTATTGCTAAAGGTGAAAGTCTAAGCCAAAGGATGTGTCCTAAGACTCCAAAAGAAGAAACATATATCAAAAAAGTTTCCTATGTAAGTGCAATTGGATGTTTGATATACACAATGATGTGCACAAGATCAAATATTTATTTTGCCATTGGTATGGTTCGTCGATATCAATCCAACTCAGGCCCAACACATTGAAAAGCAATTAAAAGGATCCTAAGGTATCTAAAAGGTAGTGCCAACTATTCATTGTGTTATAAAGGAAATGATCTGCAATTAAAAGGCTATACTGATGCTGATTAAGGAGGAGACTTAGATGAAAGAAAGTTTACCTCTAGGTATATTTTCTTACTAAATAATGGTGTCATATCTCGAAGTAGTAAGAAGCAATCATGCATAGCCTTATCTATAATAGAAGCTGGATTTATAGCTTTTTCAGTAGTAGTATAAGAAGTGGTGTGGCTTAAAAGGTTCTTAGATCATTTGGGTGTAAATGTTATCATTGTTGATCCAATTTTATTAAACTGTGATAACCAAGCAGTAATAGCGTACACAAAGGACCCCAAATATTATTGCAAGACCAAGCTTATAGACACAAAGTACAATGTTATGAGAGATATGGTTACACGTAAAGAAGTGAACATAAAATACATTTCTACATATGATATGGTAGCAAATCCTATGACTAAGCCAATTCCTTGAAATGTATTTGTAAAACATGTGAAATCTTAAGGATTACGTAGATGTTAATACAATTATTGTAATTTCTTTTAACAATGTTCATAGAATATTAATGTCTGAATAATAATTAAGTTTATTATAAGCCTACATATATAGATGTAAGAATGTTTAAGAAACATTCTTAAGTTATTAAAAAGTATGTCTAACAAATAGAAAATTAGCCCCTTCACATGGATAATCACCTGGATAATCACCTTTTATCAATTTTTGTAATTGATAAGAAATGAGACAATTTTAAGCTTTTTATCTAAGTGATAATTGAGAGCCAAGCTTAAAATATGAATGTCAACTTATTAACAAACAAGATGAGGTTATATATATAAGATCGTAAGTGAATTAATGAATTCACTTCATCTATCTAAATTGTTAAATATAAGTTCTGATAGAAATGAAAAAAAGTAGATTGATGAACTCAGGTTAGACATTAAGCATGTCTGAATCATTATTTGGACGGTGTTAATACATTATGTAAAGACATACGCTCCATGAGAAAAAAGAGAGAATACCATAATACATATTTCATACCACGTGTGCAAATTATGACCAATAAAGGTAATCAAAGTGTAGATCTCAGTTTTGATATGTGAGACCTTTGAGGAAATAAAGTTCTCATACTTGTACCTTTATGACTCTATTCTATTTCTTAAGATTTAAATTTAATTATTACTATTTTAGAATGTTACCAAAGGAATATGAGAGATTCAGTTTAACGGAACATTATTGGAAAAGAAAATTAAATTAAAATTAAGAGATTTGAGAAAAGAGGAAGATCATTAAATGTATCACATTATGTTTGTATTCACCGGTATACCAGTTATAAATTGTTTATAATTGTGAATACAATATTTAATGCATATGATGCATATGAATAAGATCATTTGAAAAATTCAAATGTAATAAAATGATCTAGGGTACTGCATACTTAAAGTCTACTTAAAATTTATCGTTTATCGAGAAACTATATATTCCTAACAGATGTATAGCAAAGGGCTCTCAAAGCATGTTGATCACATGATCTATTTGCTTGTATGATTTGTTGCAAAGAATAAGACATAATGTTCTTTTATGAAATGCAGAGAGAGTATGGATCCCATTATGTGCAATTGGGAGATGTTGGATCATAAATCCTATTATATGCAATTGGGAGATGTTGGATCATAAGTCCAGGTCACCCAAAATGAGTCCATAACCCGATTTATACTTTGACCTAAGAAACGCCTATAAATAGGTAGAAAAAAAAAAGAAGTTTTGGGTTGGTCAATATCATTATTCATCAAAATCTCTTAAAATTCTCTCATTTCTCTCTACACTAAAAATGAGAATTTATACTGTGAACAAGATTATTTTTCCGAAGTGATTGCTGATATGACCAGTAAAAATAAATATTAGATCCTGAAATTTTCACTGCAAACTTTTGATATTTGGTATGTATGAATCTAGTTTCATATTTCTATTATATTTTCTAACACATTCATTATCTTTTTTTAAATATTATCACTACTATTTAAATAAATACTCATCAATTTTACTTACTATAATTGATTTTTAGTAAATGATATGTTAATAAATTATAAATTATATCTTCTAAAATTAAAATTATTTATTATATTTTTTTAATTTTTATAAATTAACATTAAGAGATATATAAAAATGAATAGAAGGAACAAAAGAACACGTCCAAATTCAAAATCAAATTTAAAACTCATTTAAAAGACAAGTTGATCGACTTGATTCAATCTCATGGGACCCATGCTTAAGATTTGGGATTTGCAGTTGTGATATTTGATGACCATATCATCATCTTATTCTAGATATACATTTACTTCTTATTTCTTGGTGGTGAGATGTTTCCTGCGGTCTTACGTTTATTATTTATTTACTAATGGCAAGAATAAAACATCAAATTTATTATTATTTCTTGAAGTACGTTTCTGCTGACAAATATACATTAGTAATGTCATATCCCTTTTCCTTCCACCTTGAAAAAAAATTTAAGATTATTTGTTTCACGGTAGAATAAATCATTTAATATGGATATAATATTTTGTGTTGAAATTTAGAATATAAAAAGAAGGTTTAAAGTTTTTTACTAAAAAAGGGTTAAATTTGATTAATATATCAAAATTTTTAGGCCAGTAGAAAATAAGAAAATGACATATTATTAAAACATTAATAATTTTTACCAGCAGTGAGAATATTTTAATTTTTATTAACCTGACCTCATATAAATAAATAATAATATAAAATTAACTTATACCGATAATAAATTAAATTTAAATCCTAACAAAATTTAAAAACAATATATTTAATGTTACTGCATTACTAGTGCTGATCAAAAAAGAATTTTACTTAAAATCAAAATCTTTTTACCGCTCCTCCCGTTAAAAAGAAAAAGGAAAACAAAAACTCATTTTTTGAGGACCTTTCTATTTGTAGTCACCACATATCTAATTGCCTGATGCAGGTATGTTAAAAAAATTCTCTTGCGACATTAATTTGTGAGAAACTCTTAAAATATTTATTAACTAGTGTTTACTATATCCATCTCTTCAAGATATTGGGGGAAAAAGGGAAATATGATCTGAAGTGGCCCCAGTAAATCTTCAAAATTCATGGAAACTGACAACTAGAACAAAAATCCATATACGATGACATCATTGAGAAGTCTCTTCTCTAGTTGCACTAGGTTAAACTATAGTTGAACTTGCCCCTTTAAAATTCTATCTTATCCTGAAAGTATGCAAAATTTTTTATTATGAGATGAGTGTTAGACCAAACAAAAGACTTAGTCCCCTACGTGTGAAAACTACATAATTGTAAGTTTAGAACAAATTATTTTGATTATACAGAAGTTTTTGCTTAATATACTTTGAATGTCTACTTCATTCTTTGTTAGAACTCTTAGATAACAACTTCCTACAAAGGAAATATAAATTTTAGGGTTAATAACAAGACAATTCGTAATTGCAGTATTATACATAATAGTGATTAAGTCAATCTTTACGATCATAAACTTTCACAATTTTGCATAACAGCAGTAGTGTTTATCTGCATTTTCCTCAATTTTACTTTTCGAAATGTGATTGTCATAATTTTAAACTGTCAATTTAATTGTGATTAGGCTATAATTAATGAATTTATATACAATACGGAAAAATACTATTATCGTAGAGTAGAATTGCAATTTTGATAAGCATAGTAACTGTAACAACAACTTGGATTTATTTGCATCAAGTTTTGATAATGAGATAGTAGATCATCCAAGGCCTTAATTACTTAGGATTTTACATATTTTATCATTTAAATTACAAGCCACAACATGTATTGTAATCACGATATCATGATTGTGCGTGCCGCGAGTACCGCGATCGACCACACCACACTATAATTATGATGCCTTTGAAAATTACTAGTGCAATGGCTAGTTACGGTTACGGCAGTGCAAAATTGCATACTATGGCGGCAGCAACAACCACAACACACACTCATTTATAAGGTACTTTCGAACAAATTAATGGATAAATATTTTAATATTTTACCTGTGAATAAATTTTATTTAATATGATATGATATTGTGTTGAATTAAAAGAATTAATTTAAAATAATATAAATTAGTAGTTATTTTATAATTTTTATTATATTTTTATGTGATGACAAAAATTTCACGATTGTAATTTTTGTATCGTGTGTTTTTAGTTTTAAAAAATTCATAATCACCAAAAAAGAAAAAATGCATTCCAATCGTGAGCTTAACGCAACAACAATAATTTAGAAGGTTGATATTTATTAATTAATAAATGAAGCTGAAGATTTGTTACCATGCTTAGAATGCAACAGAATGACAAAGCCCTCCTTGCCGCATTCACCTTCGTGAATCTCAAGATTCTGTATTATATGAGGGCTAATTGTGGCCAGATGAGGTGCTCTGCTGCTAAATATGTCGTGGAAATGTTTAGCGGGAGCGTTGATGTGCACATCAGCTTCCAACTTTTCAACCAAAGACATCTCTCTTTCTCTAAACTTGCTATTCCGGGTCCGTACACAAAGCGTATGTTGTGAAAAACTTTGTTCAGCCCTAATTCCCCTGTATAATAGACTATCCAAGCTTGGTGTAGATAAAATATGTATTGACAGGTCAATATATACATAATCATATATAAAAAGTTATCATATCACACATAATTTCAATGATATAAATTAACACTTTTGTTTTTAAAATTATAAAGGACGGGCAAAAAAATTCTTGAATTATAAAGTTACAATTTATCTTTAAATAATAATTTGTACATAAAATATTATCTTTCAACTGTGTTATTCAAAGACAAAGTTACTTATGATAATGAATAAAATTATATTATTCAAAAGTAAAATTATAATTTTATATAATTTAAGAATAATTTTATCCATATTGTTCAATTTCATGGATAAAATTCTCAATTATATATATATATATATATATATATATATATATATATATATATATATATATATATATATATGATGAATTATAACGTTTTAATTTCATTCTTAAATAATAGTTTGTATAAAAAATATTATCTTTCAACTATATTATTTAAAGACGAAGTTATATGTACAAAATTATATTATTCAAGAGTAAATTTATAATTTTATGTAATTTAAAAATAATTTTATATACACCTTGCAATTTTATAGATAAAATTGTTAATTATATATATGAGGAATTAATTGACACTAATATAAGAATTAGGATACTTACACAAATCAATAACTTTTTTAAAATGTGATTTTCCTTTGTCCAAATTGTTGATTGTAATAGTAATTATCATATATATTCCGCATATAAAATTTGGATGACACTAAGTATGCAATCATGTAACTAAATTTTACTTATATTTAAAAAGCATATATATTTACATTCATTTTAAAAGCTTACAGATAGAATAGTGGCTGATTCAAGTTCTAAATGGTGAATGCAACTGCGGTTATGGTTGTAATGCACTTTTTGTAGATGTAGATGTTAACGGGGGGAAATGCATATTATGCACATTGCACTTGTGAAATTTTATCCTGTCCACACAAAATTATGATAGCTCTTAATTTATGTTATTTGACATTAAATTTTACAATTTAATCAACATAATATAATATTATATGTCATAAATGCGGTACCAACAATTTCAATAAATTAAATAATTTATAAGTATTATTATAAAATTTTAAAGATATAGGTGACATGCCTTAATTTTGTAATAAAATCCTATTTTATTCTTAAATTTTTATGAATTACTGCCCATAATATAATTTCGTGTTAAATAAAACTTATTTGAAAATAAAATATTAAAATTTTTATTTTCATATGGTAGAAAAATTCTATACATAAATGCATCATGATTATTGCCAACGAGATAATATACAATATTGCAACTTATCACATGGTTTGTCATTTCCAAAAGAACCATAGTTTCAATGTGATGCGAACTGCAGCATCCACATTTACAATATTACGACGGTAACAAGTGTTAGGACTCGCAATTTGAATAATTGCTTGTGGGTCAAAAACAATTTACGATACTTCTGTACATTTAAAATATTTCCAAAACGAAATTGAAAATGAGCCCCGTTTACCGATATTATTATGCTAGTAGACACATTCCGAGTTATATGATACACACTATTTTGGGTTTTGTAAAGATATTTTATCATTAATCGTGTCTTTCGTGGCAGTAATCTAGTCAGCTTTCCACGTAGCACCAATTATTGACGTAATTTCAGGTTGAAAGCATAATTTTTTTTCCCAATATTTTTTTATTAATTTTCCAGATACATCGTGCCACAATTTAATGGCACGTGGTATGAATTTCCATTAATGATTGATTACGGCCATTTTTAGTCCCACCCGATACAGTAATGTACATCAAGTTTAATTATTAATATATTAATATATTATTATATTAGTGTACTTTTTTTATATAGATCTTTCAAAATTTTATATAGAAATTGTAATTTTATTCATATATAATTTTAAATTATATATTTACAGCTCTGAGAAATAATTGAAATTTTTAATAAAAATTATTAGAAGTCTACTAACTTTTTTTTTAAAGCTGCATGCAAATCCCTAGTTGGTCAAAAGTTTTCGGAGTTTTCGAGCATAATTATTCAAATTAGGGGGCCCCCCTGCATTTTTGTGTTTCAACCGAACTCCACGGCAGACGGAGGTTTTTCGAATAGGAACGATTTTTATACGATGGTTGATATAGTATTTTTAGGAATTCGGTGTTCGGTGTGATAAAATATAAATTATTGGATAAGATTATAAAAGTTTTAATATTGATTCAGTAATTTCATCCAGTATTTTGTTATACCATCTCGAATACCAAACTCCTAATAATACCTTACAATTCACCTTTTTATACATAAGTTGTAATTTTGTAAATCTTCCTCTTTTTTAAAATCTTTCAAAATTTTATACTAAAGTAGTAATTTTATTCATATATATTTTAAAAAATACATTTACAGATCTAAGAAATAATTGTAAATTTTAATAAAAAAAGATAATTTTTAATAAACATTATTAGAAATCTGCACGCGCATCCCTAGTTGGTCAAAAGTTTTTGGGGTTTTCGAACATAATTTTCCAAATTAGGGGGCCCACCTGCATTTTTGTGTTTTCCAACCCACCTCCACGGCGTGCGGACGTTTTTGGAATGGGAACGATTTTGGCGCCAATACATTATCAGTTGTTATTATTATTAAATTTTATTTATTTTGAATAATACTATATAAATAAATAAATTTTAGTGATAATAATTTGCTATATATCGATATATTATAATTATTATCTTTTAAAATAATTTTAGTATGATATAAATTACCTTAAATAGTGCATCACTGTTGATAAAAAGATGAAGGCTTAGAATGCGATTTTAGTCTTTCAAAACAGTATTGTCGTACAATTTTAACAGCTAAATATTTGCTTGGTACGATTTCAGTCTCTTTATTTAATTTTTGTTAATTTCTTAATTTTGTAAAATTATTTTCACACTATAATTCCTTCATATTAATCTAATATATTTTATATGCAAGTATAAATACAAATCTTTATCTAACCATTGAAAATTTTGAACAAAATCAAAATATTGCTCTTAAAATTTTGAATCTTTTGTAGGACTTGGTATATTATAAATTCTAAAAATTATGATTTACCTGAGTAATAATGAAGTGAATACTTGGCAATCAAATAGATTTTGATAGAAGTTAGATAGAAATTAAAGTAGAGAATTAAAATTGTATCAATTAAATTTTTAGGGGATAAAATGGATTATTCTAAAGTAAGAGATTAAAATTATACAAATTATATTTTATGAGACCAAAATTACATTTAAATCAAAAGAGTACACTATAATAGACTTTAATAATATTTTTTAGAGAAAATGCATTGATCTCCCATGAGTTTAAGTGAAATTATATGGACTTCCTCTCTAATTTTAAAATCTAAATAAATCATCCTTGAAACATAAAACAATGTTATATTTGAAGTCAAATTTAAACTTCTCTTCAAAAAAAAATAATTATATATTCAAGTCAAACAATACGTACCAATATTAAATATTCCAAGCCTTTTTTTTATAAAAAATATTCTTTAATAAAGTTCAAATAGCTTGTTATGAGCATGTAAAAGTGTAATATCCTCCTACAATTAAAAAATAATTAAATAATCATACTTACTAATTATGTACTTTCTAGTATTTCCACATGTTTACTTCCTAAGATTTAAATAAATGAATAAATATAAATTGCATGAAAGTATGTGACAAGGAAGAGTATACTTACAAAAATTGTTCTAAAAGATAAAATGTTAATCTTTGTTGACTCTTTTAAACAAATTAATGGCATTCATATGGACATTATGCCCTTCCTATGTATTAGAAATGTTCACATCTACATTTTTTAGATAAATAAGGCTTGTAATGAAATTGTTATTATAAGAGAAAGAAGGAAGTCAAATTTGAGTCAAAAATAAAAGAAGTTTTTTCTAAACCATCCTCAAAACATTAAACTTCCTTCTATTTCTTATATTTAATTTCACTTAAACTTTTTTCTTATAAGCTTCCCTTATTTAGAGAATATAGATGTGGATATTTTTTATAAATATGAAGAGCTTAATGTCTATGTGAATGCTATTAATTTGTTTAAATGAGTTGGTAGAGCAAAGATTATCACTATATCATCTAGAATAATTTCTATAAGGATATTCCTTCTTATGGTATACTTGCACATAGTTTATATTTATTCAATTATTTAAATCTTAAGAAATAAACATGTAGAAATTGTAAAAAAGTACATAATTGTTAAGTATAATTATTTAATTTTTTCCTAATTATAGAAAGAGAATGTACTTCTACATACCCATAAGACAAGTAGTCAAAGAGTTTAGTATGAGTTTCATAGCTTTGAAGAAAAGGTGCAAATAACTGGGAATTCAAAAATGGCTACCTATTGGAGGAAATTAATAATGATGAAAATTTCCCTAAACTATGGCATCCTCAAAGCATTTTCTTGCTCCCATGTCCATGGCAATAATTTTAATCCTTAAGATCTTAAGAATTAAATGATTGCCAAGGACATGAGAGCAAAAAAGCACTTTGAGAATCCCATAGCCAAATTCAATTTTTATCACTATTCATTTTCTCCATTATAAAGCCACTTCCAAATATCTAGTTATCTTGCACTTTTCTTCAAAGCCATGAGACCTACAGCAAGCTTCTTGACTACTTATGTTATGAGCATGTTTAAGCATACCTTCCTCCCACAATTAAGAAATCATTAAATAATCATAGTAAGGAAATTAAAACTATTGCTAAACTAATGAAAAAATATATCAGTTATAAGTTACATATAGTTCAGAAGATCTCTAACCTATAAAAGCATCTCTTATTTATTTCAACTTGAATGTGTTGTTCCACATCAAGTAAGAAGTCACCTTCTTCACTATTGCTTCTTTCACTCCTTACCTTGTATTGGGAGAAGTCATCTTAATACCTAGTGTTTTCACATCTAGTAAAACAAGTTCATTCCTATTTGGTCTTTCTAAAAAAGAGGTTGGAACTCTATCAAATATGGTAGTGGTAAAGAAAAGAGCTAATCTAAGATCTTTTTTGGTCTATTTTCAAATTGCCTTTAGTAGCCAACAATAGAAGCTTTATATTGTTAAAAAGTAAAGGCAATCTTAAAGTAACCTTAAAAAAAAATCTTAGGTTAGCTCTTATCCTTACCATCATTAAAAGAACCAAATTGATTGAACCTGTATCAATAGATGTGAAAATACTTGGTTTCGATGAGATAACTTCTCCTAGAAGAAAGTAGGATATAAGAGAAGTAATAGTGAATGAAGTGACTCATTACTCGATATAGAGTAGCATATTCAAGCCGAAAAAGGAAAATGATTCTTTTGTGAGTTAGAGATCTTCTAAACTATATGTTAGTTATAAATGAATATTTTTTAACTAGCTTAACAGTATTTTTAATATCTTCATTATGATTATTTAATGGTTTCCTAATTATAGGAAAAGAACACACTTAAATATGCCCATAATACCAGTAGCCAAGGAACTTATTATGAGTCTTACAGTTTTGAAGAAAAGGTGTAAGATAGTTAGGTATTCCGAAGGGGTCGTATAATAAAGAAAATGAATAGTGATGAAAATTAAACTTAACTATGGTATCCTCAAAAGTGTTCCTAGCTCTTATGTCCATAGCAATCATTTTAATCTATAAGGCCTTAAAATTAAAATGGTTATCATGGACATAAAAGTAAGGAATTGTTTTAAGAATATTGTAGTGCAGGGAAATTTTCATTGTTATTCTTTTCCTCTATTATGCAACAAGTTCCAAATACCTATTTGTCTTGCACTTATTCTTCAAAGTCATAAGACCTATACCAATTAGGAAAGTACACCTTCCTCTGACAATTAGAAAGTAATTAAATAATCATCTATAACTTACACATAATGCAAGAAAATCTTTGACTCACAAAAGCATTACTTTCTTTTTTTTCAACTTAAATAGTCATCTATAACTGACACATATAACTAAGCTAATAAAAACATGTCATCTATAACTTATACATAGTGCAAGAAAATCTTTGACTTACAAAAACATCACTTCCTTTTTTTTCAACCTGAATGTGCTACTCTATATTAAGTAATGAGTCACTTTTTTACTATGGCTTCCTTCACTCTCTACCTTTTGTTAGTAGAAATTATCTTAATGCCTAGTATTTTCATATTTGGCAATATAAATTCTTTCCTATTTGATTCTCCTATAAAAAGAGTTGCACCTTTACCAAATTTGGTGGTAGTAGGAAGAAAAGATAACCTAAGATCCTTTTTGGCTTTTTTTTATATTGCCTTTACTAGCCAACAAAACAAACATTACATTGTTGAAAAGTGAGGGCAATTTGAAAGCAAGTTAAAAGGATCTCAAGTTAGTTCTTACCCCTACCATCACCAAATTTAGCAAAGGTGCAACCTTTTCTTTAAAAAGCCCAAATTAAATTGATCCTATATCACCGGATATAGAAATATTAGGTTTTATTAAAGCAACTCCTAGTATAAGGCAAGGAGTGAGAAATATATTAGTGAAAGAAGTCACTTATTACTTGATATGAAGCAACACATATAAGCTAGGAAAAAGAAGTGATGCTTTTATAGGTTAGAGATTATCTACGCTATATATAAGTTATAGATGAAATTTTTTACTGGCTTAGTAATATTGGTCATTTCTTCATTATGATTATTTTATGGTTTTCTAACATTGGGATGAGATTACTAACAATGCAGGCCACACTACACCAAAATTAGATTAAATTGATTTGCTAAAAATAATATAATATATGATGTCAAATAAAGTTGTATTCCTAGTAATCCTTTGATTAATCTTTTCTAAATTAACTCACTAAAAATGATTACAAAATTATTTAATTTATTATGTACTAAAAACATAAGAAATGAATGCAAATGAAACGCAAATGCAAATCAGAAAGAATGTTGAATAGAATGAAAGTAAATTTAAAATGCAATATACAGTATTAACATATAATCAAAGTTAGGAGTTGTGATTTAAAATTAAAATAAGTGTATTAAACAAAACAAAATATAAAGTAAAATAGCAAGAAAGAAAACTATTATAATGAAATAACTAATTCAAAGATTTGATAGCTTTTTAGATGCAATAATTATAAATTACTTGATATTTGACTTTTTTAATGAAATTTGCCACTTTAAATTATTTGAAACTCTTGTAATAATTCATGAACACTATGCTAGATATCCATTTAGGATTTAATCAATTAAGATTAGCTAAATTAAGCAACTACTATAATCCTTAAATTATATCAAAATTAATTTAAAGATAAAATTCAATTAAATTAATAAATTAAATTAGAAACATCCAAATTAATCTATTAACTCTCTACCCCTATATATAAAACCATGATTAATCAATCACAATTTAACACAAAAGATAAAAAATCACAAGTGTGAATACCAATTATACTAATTCAACTTCTAGCACATGCAATTTCAAGAAATCAGCACAAATAATTAAGAAAAAAAATTAATTAAAAGAAGTTAATATTATAAATTAAGATCTCATAATCTAAAAGAGAAGAGTCTCGAAATCTTTGAATCGGCTCCAAAAGTTTAGCACTCTATTGATGAAAAATAAGAAAACTAGAAGAAAAGAGAAAATAATGTTGTTGAATTTTGTCTAGTGTCTAAAAGTGCTGTATATCTCTTGCATCTAATCTTACTTGATTAACCTAAAATCATATTGAACTTAAATTCTATGCCTCTTAGGATTACAAAAATGAGGTCTTCCTAATTTTTAGAAGCATAGAACCTATTTTTACAGAGTAATCTCGTAGGTCTAAGTTCTACCAATATAAGACCACTAAAATAATATAGCTTTAGTAAATCATAAACATAAAAGTTATAGAGCTGGGCCTTAGGAAGACTTAGGTGCCAATTTCACACTAATTAGACCTCTATAATCTCAAATATGGCCTAAAATCAAAGCTACCTTAGCTGTGAAAAAAACTGGGCTTCAGCTTCTCGACAAAATAAGACTTTTAGTGAATTTAAATTGTTCTTTAACTAAAATACCAAAATCATAGATCTTACTTTAAGCTTTCAACGATATAAAGATAATCCCAATCCAACATCATAGCTCAAGATATAGCTAAAAATTTGAAATAGTGTTAAAATCTAACATTAACCGAATAATTTCAAAACATTAGAAAACTAACTCTAAATTATAAAACAAGGTTAATTTTATGAAATTAAGTTAATGTAGTACACTAAGAGACATAAAATAAATGGAAATAATATAGTAAATTTTTTTATATCAAGCACACTTTCCTAATTGGTTTGGGTCTTACAACTTTGAAGAAAAGTTGCTAGATAACTAGATATTTGGAAATGACTACATAATAGAAGAAATGAATAGTGATGAAAATTCCATTACACTAGAATATCCTCAAAGCAATTCTTCGCTCTCATATTCCTAGAAACCATTTTAATCATTAAGGCCATTATTAGTAAATATAGTTGAAATATGGTCTCTTTATATCTATTGATACTAGTCTTGGATTCTCTCCATTAAGATAGTAGTGAATGAATTGAAACAAGAATTAAATGTAGATAAATATAGTGAATTAGTCCTAATAAAAAATTTATTGTATGTCTTATCCTAAGGAATTGAACTTGATAAATTATCATAAACCTAAATAATATAGATTTTCTACATCTACTAGAACAAAGCATATCTAATTAAACAAGATAATCTTTCATTTTTAGAAAACTAATGGTGGAGCCAAGATTCCACCGTTAGTGGATTCAAATTTATATACTTAATTTTTAAGATTATATTTTGATATTATACTAAAATTTTGTGTGTGTGTGTGTGTGTGTGTGTATATATACTTAATTTTTATGAAACTTATTATGTTTTTTATAAATTCTTTATCAAAAGTTGTAATGTTTATATAAAAGAAAATTTTAGAAAATTTTTTAGACAACTTTAATTAATGAAATTGTAACCTTTTTATATAATTGCTAGACGCAAAATACATGTAAAAAGTATTTTTTGTGAATTATTAAAAGATTTTATATAAAAAAGTTTAAATTTTATGTAAATCTTTATTAAAGTTACAAATATTCTAGTATGTATTAAGTTAGCAATACTAAATACAAAATTACAACTTTTACAATTAACTTATTAATAAAGAGCAAATATGATTGATTATTCAATATTGTGATATTTTAAAGTGTTTAAATACTAAGATTTATTATATTTGTATATGACATTATCTAATATATTTAACAAGAAATTTAGAGATTTGGTATCTTCAGTTGTATACGCTCCATTCAATGTGGCTTTGCTAGTGTAAAAAAAAAAGTGAAGGATAGAATCCTGAATCCACAATGATAA
Organism: Sindora glabra; assembly: GCA_020226215.1. Taxonomy (NCBI): domain Eukaryota; kingdom Viridiplantae; phylum Streptophyta; class Magnoliopsida; order Fabales; family Fabaceae; genus Sindora; species Sindora glabra. Next base: position 55,186,013 of record CM035236.1, on the reverse strand, counting down.
GGTAGTTTATAGAATTTGAAATCCACAATGGTAGGACAATTTTCTATACAAGGCAATTTTTCTACACATTTTGAGTTATTTACGGAAGCAAGCAATTTAAAAAATGCAAAACCCATGATAAATAGGAGATGTAATGATCGGTGTTGGTTTTATAGAAAATAACAATCTATATTTGCCTCCTTCATTAAATGTGCATATTCATCATAGTAAAACTTACATTAGAATAAATATTTACTAATAGTAATAACCAATTAAGAATTAAGGAATAACAAGAACAAATTACCTTAACTATGCTACCCATATAAGAATTAAGGAATAACAAAAACGAATTACCTTAACTATACTACTAGAATGAATTACCTTAACTTTACTACCCACTGCATGAGAATGAGTTATCTCAACCTTATAATCCACCAACCTTATTATAATTAAGGCAAAAATAAAGAGAAAACATTAAATAAAAGGTTATGTGAGTTAGAAATATTTAATGTTATAAAAAATATCATTATAATATACAAAATAATCAAATATTGCAGAACTAAATCTTTTAAAAAATGAAAAAAATCCCTAAAAGTGATTTTTTAAAAATAATCAATAATACAACAATTCAAAAGAAAATAAAAAAATACAAAAAAGTATCACTACAATACATAATAAAAACAAGTCCCTAAATCCAAAAAAAAATGAAAAACTCACTAAAAGTGAATTTTTTTTTTACAAACAAATTAATAATATAACAATCCAACATAAAAATATTCAATAATGCAAAAATTTCACAACAATACACAATGATAAAAAATTACAAAATTAAATCATAAAAAATTAAAATTTTAAAAACTTCCTAAAAGTGATTTTTTTTTTACAGAATAATCAATAATGCAACAATCGAACACAAAAATATTTAATGATATAAAAAACATCACAACAATACAAAAAATAATCATAAATAATTAACAAAACTAAATTAAAAAATTAAAAAAACTCCCTTATAGTAAAATTATTTTAACAAAATATTCAACAATATAACAACTATCACTACATTACATAAAATGATTATAAGTCATAAAATTAAAACCTAAAAAAATTAAAAAATCAAGAAACTATAATAAAACAAAGATAAGTCATCAATTAAAATGCTTAATAAGGTGAGGTAAGTACAATGGCAATGAATGTGACATGATGACTAGAGCATCGTGGTGGTGGAGGAGGAAGGAGAGAGAGGAGTAAAATGGAGGAAAAAATGGGAAGTCTAGTATTAGACTTTCTTTATATTTGTTGCTTTTGATGGTTAATGAAATGACACATTTATATCATTAATAGATTTAGTGACGTCCATCATTAATTCTGTCACTATTTTTTTAAAAGAAAAAATAAATTCACCACCAAATAAATTTTTTAATGTTCATATAAAAATTTATTGATATTTTAAAATCTTAATTTTTTTATTCTATTACTAATTATGTCATTAATATATACTACTAGAATTAGTGACGGGTAAAATTTTAAATGGAAAAATTTTAGAAATCTAAAAGATATAGCAATGGAATTAGAGTTGACGTGGAAATTCTATTATTAAATTTACAAAACAAAAATGACTTTTTGAATCTCATTTACTAATAAAAAAATCATCTCTAAATTGATCACTAAAATTTCATCACTAAATATAATTTTTTATAATAAAAATCTTTGAGTAATAATATTTAATTTTTCAAAAATTATTAATAATTTATAATATAGTACGTGGAAGTCCACCTCAATAATTTGCGAAGAACTCTGAAACAATTTCTTAGCTAATGTTTCCAACATCCATCTGTAAGATATTAGAAAAAAAATTTATTATATATATGCTGACATCATTGCAAAGTCCCTTCTCACATATCCCCAGTTTATAGCATGCTATAGTCGGATTTGTTCCCCTAAGAAATTCTACTATCATATCATGGAAGTAAGCAAAATTTTTATTATATGGGGAAAGGGATAGATTTTTTTTTTCCCGTTACTTAAAAGGAGATAAGACCAAACAAAAGATTTAGTCTTGCACGTGTGAAAGCTAAATAATTATAAGTTGATAATAATTTTTTCTAATAAACTATTTTTTGTTTATTAAATTAATCTTAAATGTCTACTTTGTTGTTAGTCAAAACTCAACTTCGCCCAAAAGGGAAACATAAATTTTAGGGTAAGGGGACGCAACAGCTTAATTTTCAAATATTGCAACTCATAATTTCAATAATACATGTAATATTATAATTAAATAAATCAATATCTGTAATATTTATAAAATTTTTGCAATTTTATAACACAACATTGCATTTATCTATATTTTTCTCAATTTTTATTTTTAAAATATAATTATTATGGTCTTAGATTCCAATTGTAGTTGCAATTACAATTACCCTACTATTAGTAAAATTACACATAAAATTGGAAGGAAAAAAAAAGGAAGATTATGAAGTAAAATTGCAGTTGTGCTAAGTAAGGTACATTTCGCATCATACATCACACAAACAAGAAAGCAAATTTTATTCCTTAGAAGGACTTCCTCCTCCAAAACTAGATTTCACATCATACATACATACACGAAGTATGAACCCACTTAAGATGCCTGCTTATGTGAAGCATGGCTAGTTCAGTTTATTATACAGAGTAACGTACGGATAATTGATCACATATAACACAAAGGCCTGGAAGCAAACCAAGCCGACTTTTATTTGCCATTGACGCAGCAGCAGCACAGGAGGCAGCGACAGACTTTTCTTAATTATAAGCTTTCAGATAACTTCTTGTATGCGTACGTGTTCTTAAATCACCCGATAGATAAAAGCCAACTTTGAACATTTGTAATTTTTAATGTGCTAAAATCTGAAATATTATATTTTTTATATGTATAAGACACAAAATTGACGATAAACTTTCATTCAATGAGTGTGAGAAAATATATGTATTATAATTGGCGCACGTCGGAAATTATGGAGCTTAGGCCGCTTAGTTATGTTGAGCTTCAATGCCTCTGCTGACCTCGATCACTAGCTGCATCAATGTCTCAGGATGAGGATTGTGATCTTCTAGCATTTCATATTCCATTGTCTAATGCACAACGCTTCCTTTTTCCTTTGGAACAGCTTGTATTATGAACTTGAAGCTCTTGTAGTCCTGCATGAGATCTTCTTCTATAACTTTGAATGTGATTTTGTTGTTTTCACTGTCTATGGATTCAACCATCTTTTTTCCAACACAGTTCCTCCCATCTGTTTGTTTCCGGTGTTTCCACAGAGCATAAAATTATTAAAATCGCAGATATACAACTTATAGTTACTAAAAACGGGATACGCATGCATAAAGTTGTGATACAGATACAATAATCGGTAAGCTACTTTACTACACAAATTTTTGAGAAACTAACGCTTTTTGGTGATGGCGGAAGTACCATAAACAATGTTCAGTACGTGATATACCGGTTATCACATAATTCTTGGTAACTATCAAATTTAATCGAAGTATATTTTGTTTTTTTAAAAAATAGAATATTTAAATTGATATATATATTATTTGATTTATATATATATATTTTATCCTTTTTATTGATGAAAATTTTAAATTTAACTTTGGGTGTAATATTATTTTATATTTTAAAAGAATTGTTTAAATTTTAAAATTAAAAGAGAAATTTATGTAATTTTATTAAAACTCATGGGAGGTTAATGAATTTTCTTTAAAAAATAATATAAAATTTTTTTATAGTATACTCTTTAATTTTGGCTTAAATATAATTTTGTCTTCCTAAAATATAATTTATATGTTTTGATCTCCTAATTTAGAATAATCTATTTTGATTCGTTTATATTTAATTGGTAAAATTTTAATTATATTACTGATTTTCAGTAAATATTTATCTATTCCTATTTGATCTCCAAATACTCATTTATTATTTTTTAGAAAAATCATAGTTTTTAGAATTGAGAAAATAGCAATCTCTAATAAAATTCAAATCTTCTTGTAAAATCTTTTGATTTTGTTCAAAATTTTCAATAATTAGATAAAGATTTGTTTTCACATTTACCTAAAAATTATTTTAGATTAATATGGGAAAAGTATTGTATAAAAATGATTTTATAAAATTAACAAACCGATGAAAATTAAATAAGAAGACTAAAATTATAACAAGTACATATTTAGGGATTAAAATGATATGATTTATATTTCTGGAGAACTAATCAGGTGGGCCCCCTATTTGAATAATTAAGTTGGAAAACTCCAGAAACCTTTGACCAACTAAAGATGTGCAAGCAACGTAAAAAAAAAAGTTAGTAGACTTCGAATAATTTTTATTTAAAATTATATTTTTATAAAAATTTGCAATTATTTCTTGGATCTATATATATATATATATATATATATATATATATATATATATTATATAGAAATAAAATTACAACTGTAATAAAAAAATTGAATAATTATAAGAATAGCTGTAATCAATCATTAATGGAAATTCATGGCGGGATGTATTTGGAAAATTCATTAAAAAAATATTGGAAAAACCTGTGCTTTCAACCTGAAAGAACGTCAATAATTGGTGCTACGTGGAAAACTCACTAGATAACTGCCACGAAAAACACGATTAATGATAAAACACACCTTTACTAAACCCAAAATAATGTGTATCATATAACTCGGAAAGTGTCTCCTGGCATAATAATATCGGCAAACGGGGCTCGTTATCAATTTCGTTTTCGAAATATTTTAAATTGCAAGGCGTAGTCAGGAATTATTGTGTGTGTGTGTTGGGGGGGGGGGGGGGGGAATAAATTAACCTTCCCTTATCTCATGTTTTATTGTTGAGAATAAAATATTATCCTGTTTCATATCTTATGATCAAGAATAATATTCATCTTATTCTGTACCCTACGAAATAACAGAACTCTACTAAATTTTGGGAATGAATGATAAAAAATAAAAAATATTAAAATTAAGAGTTGCAAATTTATATAAAATTACTAAATAATTTTAAACATTGGTAAGTAAGGAAAAAAGAAAAGAAATACAAATTTAAAATTGTAAATCATTTATGATGAACAAAATATTATAATATAAGTTTAAAATCATATATAATTGATTTAAACAATTTGAAACATAAAAAAAAAGTTAATACATAACTAAAAAATATTATTACTTTTTATTTTCATCATCTCAAGTGAAACCTCGATGTATTTTTAATTTGTTAAATAGTTAAATTACTAAAATAACTGAAAAAAAAGTTACACATGTGTGTGTTTTAGTATATAAGGTAAAAATGAAATTGTTTTATAATAATGGAGCCCCATAGGACAAGGTATGGCATTATTGCCCATTCCTACCATTTTGTTTGAAATAAAAAAATGTCCCATATCTTCTCTTGTAAGACAAAATATAGCATTCTTAAACTCCATTGAAATAGTCTCTATGGATCAGCATTACAAATTTGGAATATTTTATCATCCCCTATCATAACACATGTTATAATTGTAATATTGTACATATGGTGGATGCTGCGGTTTGCATCATATTGAAATTATGCCTCTTTTAGAAATGACAAACCATGTGATAATCAAAACATCACTAAAAATAAAAAGTTTAATTTTAATGTAAGTGTTATGAATTTTTAGTTATTTGAATTAAATAAAAGCATAATTTTTATGTCAAAATACTTAAATCATCATATATTATTTGATCTGATTTTATAATCATATTTTCTCATCATTTTATTAAAATAATGTTTAAATTTGGATTTAAGTCTAGCATTATTTTCTATTTTAAGGAAGTTTATATATGTTTTGACTTTAGAAGAAAAATCTATGTAATTTTACTAAAACTCAATGAAGGTTAATATATTTTTCTCTTTTTTTAATTGTTTATTGTATTTTAAATTATTATTTTTAATAATTATAATATTTTACTTTAGTCTATAAAATATAAAATATGCTTTGAAAAATTAAAATCGAATAGGAATAGATTACTACAATATATATATATATAGTTTAGTGATAGAAAAATTCATTGTTAATGATAAAAAAAATCCATCATAAAATAATAGCAATGGACAAAAGGCGATTAATATATACCACGTCAATAATTCAATTAGCGACAAACTAAAATCATCTATTGTTAATTCCAGCACTATAATTCACCAATAATTTAGGAGCACACGACGACCAAAATAGATGATACATGAAATTAGTGATGCCAAAATCCATTGTTAAACTAATATTTGTTAATGGATTCTCCATTGATAAAATTGGATATAGCGATAGAAATACCCTTTACTAATTATTCCCATTTCTATTACCTTAGGTAAATTTAAGATTTATGACAAAAATATTTATTGCCAAACTCTAAACTATTGCTAAATATGTCACTATTATATGAAAATTTGAAAATATATTAGCGTCATTATTTATAAATCCATTGCTAATTTTGGAAGTCTTAATAATTTTTGGCCTCATTTCAGGGCAACCCTTGTAACAAACATCCTTACATAAATACATTTCAACTATAGCAACATCGAATTCAATTGATAAATTTCCAAAACTAAATATCATGATATTGAATATCAATTGTCCAATCATTTAACATAAATTTTTTCATATAAAATAGTGAAACCTATATATAAATAAAAAATTGAATGTAATATTTCGAACAAATAATAAAAGTCCTAATAAGTGGAATCTAGAGATTCTTAATTGTGTATTTTCAGCCCTTTTAAATTTATTTTGTTCTTGTGTGAGAGATACTTCTGCCTGTTTCTCAATCCCTCAAGCATTTAAGTATCTTCCTATTTAAACTTTATCTATTACATAATTCATCATGATGCTTACAAAGGTCAGGCACTACCAGACAATGATTTTCTTGCTTTTAGCTATTTTGTTCATAACAAAGTGAAGTATATAAGATAAGTTTCTTCAAGGAAAATAAATCATATGAAGATTATAAAAATTAATAGAATTAAAGAATCCATCAAAATCATGTTGCAAAATGAACCATAAAATTTAATATAAAATATTATTTATATTATTTAATATTACTTTATGCCTCTTAATGTATTATATATATTTAATTTTATGGAATTAACCTTGTGATGTGATAAGGTGATAATTTTCCAATGTTTTTAAATTCTTCAGTTAATACTAGATTTTTATATTATTTTATATTTTTTGCCATAACTTAAGTTCTAGATCTCCAACGTAGGTGATCTTCATATCATTAGAAATCTAAAAGGAAGCTCTAAAGATTTTATGTTTTGATGGAAGCCCAATTCAGACATTTAGAAGGCCAAAAATGATTATGAAGATAATGCTCTATTTTTGTCCTAGTTGAACTAATCTCAATTTTTTTGTTATATCTAAAACTCCAAAAGTTTAATTAAGGTGAAACTAGCAACTGAAGTTATTTGAGATCTAACCTAACAACTTTTAAGTTTTGGAGTTTAGTGAAACTCCATTGTTTAGGTAGTCAAAATTAAGTTGCAATTTAAGTTACACATTTTTACTATAATAAATACTATTAATAGTTTCATTTGTAAATTAAGTTGTTGGCTTGTAAATTGGGCAAGGTGCCCATTCCTTGTAATCTTAAGAGACATATTTATTTGACCTATTAGGTTTTGTAGCTAGAGAAATCAGATTTAAAGGTTTTTATACCTCCAAGTGCAAAAACACATTCTAAATAGCAAATACTATTCTCTCATTTTTCTTTATATTCCACCATGAGGAATTGATTTTCCTTCAAGGTTTAAGAATTTAAGCATTCCTAATTTGATTTGATTTAAGGATTCTCTCTTTATTTTGTTTGCATTTCATTCATTTTTTTCTTCTTCATTGATTATGATTGCTTTGGTAATTAACTAATAAGGCCCATTAATTGATTATTCTTGGTAATTCAATGCTATATGATTAATTATTGTTAATTCTAGTTTATAGAATTAGAATGATTGATTGTAAATAGTAGTAATTAAATGTTTAAATTTTTCTTATTAATTTTATGATGTCTATAAAAATTAGAGAATAAATTTAGCAATTATTGTTAGGTTTCACGTACATCATGTAATACAATGAAAAAATAGTTTTTTAAAATTATGTCATATGAAACTTTCCTATGGATTAATGTACAAGGGACATAAATTAAGAATCAAATACTACCTTTCGGAGTGCAAATCCGAATCATTAGCACAATTACATGATGGTGCCTCTACAATTTTCACACGAAATGAATGATGACTTCTCAACCTCCACAAATCTGCTAAAATTCATCTCTCACACAAAGAAGAGTGGTTTAGTGTGATTTTATAAGGCATTTTTTGTGGTTTTACTAATGGCAAATTTACTTATTTTTCATACAAAACAATGATGCTATTATGCCCTTTTTATAAAACTAAAGGCATGCATTTTTCCTAGTCTCACTTAGAAAATCATAACTATTCTTAATTCTACTCAACCATTAATACCTTGTCTCTAACATGATGAGAGTGAGGAGAGATAGGACTTATCCATTAGTTATCTAAAATTAATTTAATATTAATAGCTAAATATTATTAGATAATAACATTATCTCATAATATAATTATCTAATATCAAATTGTATAATTATCCGATATTACTTTAATATCAGATAATATCATATAATATAATATATATTACGTGAATAATATATATATATATATATATATATCTATATATACATTATTACTTTGATAATATATATAATCACAAGCCCAATTAATAAGTTTTTAGTCTAACTAAAAATTAATGAATTACTATCTCATTTTTACTCCTTTTGTATAATACTGTAGGTTCCTACTACATTGGTAAACGACCCATCATTAAACCATAGGCAGTGAATGGTGTTTAGCAATATATCACTACTATCCAAGTAGTAAAAATGTTTTATTATTTGAATCCACCTAATATGTGATCAATGCTTTGCATCACAATCCCTTTTATAATGATATTCAAATCGAACTAGAGGCCTGGAATGTATTATTCTTGTTAATATTCAATTTATATTTTTTGATATTAAGTAGACTAATTTAAATAAATGATCAGTATCACATATTGATCCAATTGAATATAGCCATCCATTTCTAAGTTTCACTTAATCAAGGGGTCCAAGTATATCTCTCCTTTATATAGGAGTAACAAAATTCCATTTACATTACTCACATCCCTCTGCATGATTTGAGACACAACCAATAACACTGTACACATCATTCCTATTAAAGGTGACACAGGATGGCATCAAAGTGTATAACCTCTCATGTAAGGAACCATAGTGACTTCAAATCAAAAAACTACGTACATTGTAGTCACATGAAAATAGCTAATGACACATGACAATCCATGTAATATTCTCACAGTGGGTCAGTCCAGTGCATTTGTTCACTAACAATGTACCCATGTATTGACTTGATATCATATATCCATGATTCATAATCATCAGTCACCATACATGATAGTGTCAATATATTATTGTTATCCTTTTTGCAGTAATATTCAATTATCGATATTTTAGGAATAGCAAAACTATTTCATGGATAATTATTATATTTAAGTTATAAATTATGTAAATATTAAAATAAAATAAAATATAATAATCGTATTGCTTAAAATAAAACGTAATATATTATGTGTTATTACAATCATCTTATAATTGGCTCTTATAACACATACATCAATACACATATAGAATTGTTAGATTTAGTTTAAACTAATTCTAAATGCTTGAAACTATTATTAATTGAATTTATTCTAAATTAAATTAGTAATAAAGGATTTATTGATCACTTGTTCTATTTAATCTGCATTTTGAATTTGTATGGCTACTGCTAGCTTTAGGATATTTATCAATTAAATGTTCAAATTATAAGCTAAAATTTTCAAGGTTGTGAAATCCTTTAAACCTAATTTGATCATCTATTAGTTTCAATCTAATTTTATTTTAAATTGTTTATTTAAATTTACTTTTGAAACCCCTTTACTTTTATATTTTGTTTATGTTAATTGGCTCTATTCCCTTAGGTATAACTTAGACTCCCCTCTACTACGTTTTAAGCTAAGTTTGGTATTTAATTTTGGTATGAAATAACATGCATCAAAATTTAGCTCCATTGTCAGAGCATAGATTAATCAATTTTTATTTTTTTACTTTCAATGTTTTTTAGACTTGTTAATGGTGCTAGTTAGCAATATTCACTGTGGAATTTGAAAATAAAACTTTCTAGTCTAAGGTTTATTGGCCTTCTAGGTAAAATCAAGGACTTTATCCCTTAACCTTAGTGTTTTTCAGTGAAAAGAAAAAGATGTTGTTTGGTATTGTTTTCAAATTTTTTATGTTTTCTAATTTTTTGTTTTCATTCAAGTATTGTTCCTCTTGATGTATGAATGTTTACTTTCATGATTTTAGCTTAAATTTTCCTCCAAAAAGTGTGAGGAACTTTCATAAATTAAGTAACTAATTTTTTTTTAAAAAATATGACCTTTATGGTGATATTAATAAGGTACCTACATCTGGAATTAAGTGATAACTCTTTGAACTAATCTCTCTTGTTAGTCAATTAATTGTAAAGAAAATTGTAGGTTCTTCAAACATACGTAGGAAGATTTCCGAGTTAACATCAATGCTATTATACTCCATATTACAATCCCTACAACCCAGGCTGATAAAATTATTCAATTCTCACCTATGGCATCCAAGTGCATCACAATTAATATCAACCTCTTATTGAAGACATCCATCAATTTATAAATCTCAAACTTCAAGGATGAAACTTGAGGAACTTATTGAACAAATTTAGCAAGATACAATATATTTCTAATAAGAAAGAATATAATTTTAGTAAGAAACAAAAGACTTTATAAAGAATACAAAGCATTGATAGGATGACTTGCAACTATAGTAAATAAATAGGAAACTTAATATGCAAGCCAACTGCCTTCCACCTCTCACCTAATAAGTGAACAACTAGAAGAAAAAGTGACCATATATTTTTAGTATTAAGGTATAATTGCACCTAAATCCATTTTTTTAGTTGATTCCTTAGTTCTTCCTTCTTTGTCCATATCTTTAGAAATGCCAAAAAAAAGGAAGAGGAAGAAGAAGAAAGTATTTTTGTAAACTTTTAGCAGGATAGAAGTAAATATGCACTAAAAAAATATTAATAAAGAATAAGAAGAAAAAGAAGAAATCAATATGCATGATGGAGTGATAGTAAAATCTAATATTTCCAAGGTTATGCAAGATCCTCTTTAAATTCATTATATTTTTTTATTTACTTAATTGATTTCATAAGGGAAGATAACTGCAATTTGAAAAGAATGAATGATCTAAGGTTAGCACTTAGTAAACAATTGATAAACACACCGATTTTGGAAGTAAAACCACTACATATCCACTTGAAATATGCTTCATTAGAACTATTTAAGGCAATAATTATGAATTGAAGCTTGATTAAAGAAGTTGCAATCATGTTTAGTTAAAAATGTTAAAGAAAACCACTTTTTAAGAGGTAATATAAGCATTCAAATTTGCTTTCTTTTATCCTTTTTTTTATTTTACTTATCTTCTTATTGTTGATATGTTCAACGTTGAGGACAATGTAAGTTTTAAGTGTAGGAGAGATAATTTTAGGATTTTGTTTGTGTTTTCTTTTAAGTTTTCATATTTCCTTTTATATTTTTAAGTTTTTAGTGAAAAGATGCCTTTCACTTGTTTTGGAGTCATTTTGAGTCATTTTAAGCATTTTCCATTAATTAATACTTTGTATTTTTCATAGGAAGATATTAAACTTAATAGTTTCATAATATGATTGAATGAATTACTTTGATTCTTGAAATTGATTAGTGTAGTGATTGATTTTGAATTCATATATTGAATTATTGGTAACATATCTTACCTTGTGAGATTTTAAGTCTTATATTGAAAACTTACGCTCTTCTTTTTCCTTCTTATGTATGATGTCCTTTCATGTTTTGCTTCTCTAGAACTTGCTTTAATTCTTTTACTACATTTACACAAGTATGCATAAATATGATGAAGGCATTCTTTGTTAAACTTAATGCCAAATACTCAACCTTGAAATTTTATCTTTGTTGAGCCTTCTTTAAGCCTAGTTGCCTTTAATTTGTTGATAAGTCTATAAATATATTTTTCAGTGAAAAATAAGTGTCTTTACCTAATCTTAAGAATTAGTAGTGTCACAAACTAATTTATCAAGTGTTGTGATCAGCGTAAAGACACCAGACTATTATTAACATGCTAACTAATTGTGCCTTTAAGACATTTTTTACTTATCTACTTTCATAACTCAATTGAGTATATAAGAAAACATTTATAGAAAATAATTTTTACTTGCACATGCATAAAGAAATTTGAAATAAAATTTACATATATTATGCTAAATGAAATTTATACAAAAAGTATATTATTTTTAAAAACATAAGTTTATGCATAAATATTGTCAAAAAATGAGGCTCCTAACTAAAACACCATAAATTATTATATGGAGGACTCCCAAAGATGAAAATAAGGTTTCATGCTCAAATATTAGTATCCTTCGGGAATCCATGCTCTATATTTGTAAATAGAATTCAACAAAAAATACTGACTATTGAAATACTCAATACCGGCAATTTTCTCCTTTTCTTAAAGAGTTTTCACCTTTATAAATTGAATATATAACAATGTAAAATATTAATTGATTAAAATTCTTATATATCATGATTAAATAACTTGTTCAAGGGAATAGCAATAATTGGTATACAGAAATCTTCAATCTAACCTTATATATTGTCATCTTAGGCACAAGACCTCTAACATTATCTCTCCAACCCTTATTGCAACTCTCTTCTCTGCAAAGGATGTAAAACTCCCACCACAAATCAAATTCAAATGATTAATAATAAGATATTGAACGTAGCATCGATTACTCACTTCAAATACATTGGGTCTGATCAGAATACTAACTATACCATAAAACTTTACCATTCTTATATGCATTCACATTTCATCATCTTATTACAATATATCCAAGGTTGATGTACAAAATTTCCATTCAAGATAATGAAAATATTTAATTCTTTTAAATAGCAGGCAATTTATAACTTAAGCATCATTCGTGCAATACAAAGTTCATTTACTTGCAACATTTTCAATATAGAGTAGTAAACACTAAACATGCTGAGTAGGATGACTACTCTACGATTTAGTGCTTTTTGGGCTTCTAAATCAATCATAAATTTTAGTAAAATTTTATCTAATACTTCTAACACATTGTTGCATATCAAATATCAATTTTTTTTATAATTTCTTTGCCCTTGGGTATTGTTCACACAATACCAAAACAAGAAATTTCAAGTAGGATAACATATGAGCAATTGAAATAAAAGTCTCTCCTTAATATCCAAATCACTTCTAAATGTCAGGAAATTTTTTTATAATATTCCTAACATGTCAAATGATGATAAAATTCAATTATTTCATAAAATTTCCATATGGGTATTGTTCATGCAAAACCAAAAATACATAATTACCAATTTTAGGTAATTTTAGAGTTATAGAAAAGAAGCCTTCTTAGCATCTAAGTAAATTCCAATTGCCACTAAATTTTGATGTAAGATTACTATGATGAAAGAATACTAATTACTTTAATTTTTCTCAATCAAATTCTTGCCTAAACAATAGCAAACTTCAAACATAGAATTCAGAATTGTATTTTGAGCTTTTATAACTAAAGTCTATATAGATGTAATCTTTATATCTCTAAAATTTCCCAAAGTTTTCAATTTTCTTCACACTTATCCTAATACCATTTGTAATATTAAAATATCAAAAATTTAAATTTAAATAATTCCTAATCTTTTGTTGACAATGAATAATAGAAACATATTATTACCTTACTAGATAATTTTGTTCCTAGACATAACATAATTCCTATTGTCATCTTTTAAAAGAAACCTTGAAAAATATTCTCTGATTAATTTTAACACTAGAATAACAACATCATAACATTATATTACCATTTATGTAATATCAAAACCAAACTATGTAACACCATAACTCAATAAGCACATATAATATAGGAAAACTCAAAAGAATAAAGGACAGTTGCCACTTACCTTAAATTCTTAATTTTTTAACTTTTTAAAATCCCCAAAAGCAGTAACTTCATTGATGTAAACCAAGTTTTAGAAATTTTGAAGAGAAGATTCTCGTGAAAACTTAAAAAAGATGTAGGAAAACCTAGATTACCTAGCAAGAATTTAACAAAATCACTTGGAAAATCTCTTGAAAACTATTGAAAAGTTGAAAACATTAGATAAATCATAGTTTTGGCTAGAGAGGAGTAGAAAAACTTATGCAAAAGAAAAAAAGGCCAAAGAGCTTTTATATAAAACTTTAATTCTAAAGCTTCCTTCATTAGCTTTCTTTTATTATTTTTTTTGTAAAAAATTAATGAAAATTAGAATATTATTTCTTTAAAATCAATTAAATTTAGTCAAATAAAATGCCTAGAAATAATTGCTAACAAATGCCCTTAAATTTTTACTTTTTAACTAACTTGCCATTAACTTTTCCTACAAGATTGGGCCTTGTTTAGACCTTATTATTATTATTTTTTTAGTTTCAAAAATCAAGTTTGGGCCTAAGAAAATGGAGTTAAATCAGCTCAAATAAATCAAAATGATTTATTTCAATTTTTAGCTTAATATCTAGGTTTTCAAGTGACTTAGGTTATTTTTAGGCTACCTAAGCCCCTAATTTTTTATTGGACATTGATATAATTTTTTTAGACTTAGTGTGGGTTTTTAATTATATTTGAACAATATAGTGGCTAATATTTTTTTTACAAAAATTCTAGCTAAATATACCTCCAAACTACTTTTACAATTTACCTAAACTTTACCCAATTATCTTACTGGATTTCTATTAGGGTGGTTCCTAATCTAAATTCCTTCTTATACTGTATACTTTATTTAGGATATTACAAGTAGAGTTTTTGAACTTTTGTGAGATAGGCTTTAAAATAAGTGTATGAGTATGTGTATGTGGATGTCTACATCATCAACTATAATTTCAAAGTTTGATTGAAAAAAAAGGAGAAAATTTTCATGGAAAAAAGAAAAATAAAGAAAAAGTGAAAAATAAAAAGATAGGAAGAATAAGGGAAAAAAGAGTAGGAAAAAAAAAGAAGTTGATGAGTGCTTAAATTAAAAAGTTAGGTTGTTATATTGAGTTATAATTATTCATAACTTGACCATATGTTCACAGTTCAAGTGCTTTATTAATTTCTTTAATTTTTAACTTTTCACATCTTCATTTTTCTGTCCCTTTGCCCTGACCCTATTTCAATCTTGAATAAAGTCTTTTTTATTTATATTGTGCATGTGATTTGAGTCATAGAGATTAAATGATAAGCAAGTTTATGATAAAGCAATTTCATAGAATAAACTTGAGTGAAACACTTATTTTAGACACTTGAAAGTTAGAGAGTGAATTTTGTGAAGGTTACTAACTTGATATATCTATTTTGAATGAAGTCACTATATTGATTAATTTTATTTTGTTTATTTTTATTCATGATATTTTATGATTCTTAATATCTTTGATTGTTTGTTATTGTAATTTTTATGATTTCAAAGTCATTGGAAAGTAATTCTTTTATTCTTTAGATTTGAATAATAGATTTGAATAAAGCTATGTTTATTCAAAGTTGGGTAAAGGCTAAGTGTAGAGAAATTTAATATGCAAATATTATATATATTATTTTCTCCTATTTTATGCCTCTTTATTTGTTATATATTCTTAATTTTATGGAATTATTTTTGTTATATGATTGGGTGATATTTTTCTAATATTTTTAAATTATTCGGTTAATGTTAGATTTTTATACTATTTTAGGTTTTTAGCTGTAACATCAATTTCAAATCCATGACTAGGGTGTACTTTATATTGTTAGAAAGTTAAGAAGAAGCCCAAAAAATTTTGTTTTTAGACTAAAGACTAATTGACAAGTTTGGAAGGAAAAAAAAAGGTCATGAAAATGATGTTCTATTTTTATTCTAGCTAAACCAATCTTAACTTTTAGGACATATCTAGAACTCTAAAGTTCCATTTGAGGTAAAACTAATGCCCAAAGTTAGATAAGACATGAATCAACAACTTTCAAGTTTAGAGTTTAGCAAAACTATGCCATTTTAATAGTCAAAATTGAGTTGCAAGCTGAGTTATAAAATTTTACTATAATAAATATTGTTAGTAGCTTAATTTGTAAATTAAGCTATGTGCTCTTAAATTGAGTGAAACCCCGTTATTTGTGATCCTAAGAGATATATTTATTTGTCCTTTTAGGTTTTGTAACTAAAGAAATTAGATTTAAGGGTTTTTATGCCTCCAAGAACAAGAACACATTCTAAATGGCAAATACTATTCTCTCTGGTTTTCTTTGTACGCCACCATGAATAATTGATTTTCCTTCAAGGTTTAAAGGTTTAAGCACTGCTAATTCTATTTAATTTAATTGTCTCTTCAATTTTTTTATAATTCATTCATTTATTGATTTTTTGTTCATCGTTAATTATGATTTCTTAAATGATTAACTAATAAAGCCCACTAATCAATTATTCTTGGTACTCTAATACTATATGATTGATTATCGTTAATCATCGCTTATAGAATTAAGATGATTGATTATAAATTAGTAGCAATTAGATATTTTAATTTTTCTTGTTAATTTTATAATTTCTATGAAAATTAAAGAATGTATTTAGTAAATGTCACCTATAAAATTGTCAGATTCAACTTAACTGATTATGAATGCTGAAACTATTATTAATTGAATTTAATCACTTGTTCTAAATTGAATTAGTAATAGATGATTGATTGGTCACTTGTTTTGGTTAATGTTCATTTAGAATTCGTATAACTACTACTGACTTTAAGGTATTCATCGGTTAAGTGTTTAAATTATAAGTTGAATTGTTAAGTGCTAATGAAAATCCAAGAATTAAAATGTGAAATCCCTTAGATTTGGTTTCCATCATTTGTTAGTTTCAATCTAATTTTATTTTAAATTATTTATTTAAAATACCTTATTTTTATATTATGTTTACATTAATTGACTTTATTTCCTTGGGTATGACTCGAACCTGTCTTTACTATGTTTTGAATTAAGTTTGGTATTTAATTTTGATATGAAACGATATGTATCAAACCTTCACTAACAAGGTATTTATTGCAAGTTTGACTATATTCTCAATATCCTATGTATATTTGCGGACCTACTTTTTAAGTTTACAAAAGGATGGGATCTTAAAAAGGTCCTAAAACTCATATGGGACCTTGATAGCACCATCATACTTATAATAATAGACCTAAAAGAAACTAAATTATAAGCAATTAAATTAAAATATATTAGAAATTACATCCATTTAAAGTGTATCTCTTTACTCTTTTAAGGACTTAAAGTCATCAATAAATATTATATAATTAGTAGTCAATTTTAATTAAGTTGCTCTTCTATTCATCACTATTTTTTCTCTTAAAAAATCTATCAATTGTCTTATTTTTGATCATCAAAGAATTAATTAATTGAAAATAAATAAAATTATCTTATATAAATATTAAAATAAGAAGTAATAATATAATGAAGTCATGCAAATAAAAAATTCAAACATTACTATTTACTATGTATGTATGAATTTATTTAATTGCTTTCACAATTAGAAATCTTGTGATTTGAAATTTTGTAAAATTAGAATCCTATAAAAAAAATGCTTAGAGTTATCAATATATTGTTGTTATGGCAAAAGAAAATTGTGACATTGTTAGATGAAAAAAACTAAAGAATAACAGAATGACATTAAGATACACAAAGTTCAAAAATTAGTTACAAAGCAAAAGAATAAAAATATTTAATATATATTAAAAATTTGTTATAAGAATTAAGATAAATAATAATTTTAAAAAAATTTTAAACATGATTTGAAAGAGTTGAAATGTGTTAACCTACATTGTACACGTAGAGGTTGGAATTATTTGCTATTGTTTTTGTCTCTATTTAAAAGATTTAAAAAAGCTATAAATATTTTAAATTTAACTTTTCAAATAAGTTAATTTAAGATAAAAAGACTAGCATCCATATTATATCTCAACTAATTTATTTGTATAAAGTTACAAAATTATTGATTTATAATTTATTTAATATTATTTTTCATTTTTTGTGTGCTTTAAATATGTTTTTGAAGCAATGATTTGAACTTCAACTTTGTAAAATTATTTTATAATCTTTGGAATATGTCTTGTTGAGTTAACAAAATATTATAATTTATGTATTTTAAATTTCACAAATTTTAAATATACAAAAAAGAATGAAAATATTTTGAAGGACCAAATAATACATATAAAAAACATTTTACACTTAATTACACAATACCATTACAAAATTATAAAAAAAAATTAGGCCTTTACAATGCTCCGCCATTGGTTGCCTCTGCACCAATTCCCGTTGATTAGAGAGACTCTTCAAATCCCTCTATGTATGTTAGGGATGTGATGGATTTGCCATCTCTTTCCTCCGTGACTGATAATGTGTAAGAATAATGTTACCCTCTTCTACAATTGGGTAACTGGTCTTTATGAGTATTTAGGGAGTGTTTAATTAAGTTGGTGGAGAATTCATTACTGCTAGTGAGGTTACTTGGGATTGGGATCCTGTAAAGTGCATTTTGCACTTTAGAGGCCAAAGTGTCAAAATTCACCATTAATTTTAATTAGTAATTTTATAAATAAAAATAAAAAAAATTAATGATAGATTTTGGTACTTTATCCTTTAAAGTACTTTTTATACTTTAGAGGATCCCAATGCAGGTTACTTGTCGCTTTGTATGGTCTTTGTGTCTATATGTTCTTCATCTTCGGTGACATTTCATTCACATAATATTTTTAATATTTTCATAAATATTTCAAGAGAATATTATATTTTCATATTTAGTACAAGATTCAAAAAAAAATTTGAAAATATCACATTTCTGAAAATATTTTTAGTCTAACTTTCTCTCAAAATATTCTCATAAAAAAGATGGGAATCTTATATTCCTATAAGATATGAATACTAATACTAAAATAAAAAGATAAAATTATCTTCATATTTAGTTCCTTTTCTTATTTATTACTTAATCAAATAATTTTTATTTAAATTGAAAAATAATTATCACTTTATTTTTAAAATATTTTTTATTATTAAGAAATATAATAACATTAATTTTTTAACTATAATTTCTTTTCTATTATTGTTCCTAATGTTTGGAAAATTATTTTAATATAATTATATATACATATAATTTTTTTATTAAAAAATAATACAATAGGCTCAAAGTTTCTTTAAAAGAAAGGTATATTTATACATAAAAATATAAAATAATAATATTTTAATATTAGAGAAGAAATTATAATATAAAATTTAATATCAATATGAAATATAATTGTAAAAATAATTTAGTCATGAAAATTTATAATTTTTTAAAAAGAAAAATACCAAATATATTTAATATTATGATAATAATTTAAATAAATTACACTTATTTCATTTCAAAAATTATAATAAATTAAATATTAAAATATAATAAACTATAAAATATTTATATATATATTAATGAATTTTTAGATATTAAATATTGAAATTTAATTTATTAGGTGTTAAATTTTTTTTAATATTTATTTAGTTTTAAAAAAATATGATTTACTATATTATATTTTATAATAAAAAAATTGATAAGAGTATTTTTGAAATAAGCTCAAGATTCTCAAGAGTATCAAATATGAACCAAACATAGTAATATATATTAGTTAGCAATCTAGCAAAATATTTCTAAAATAATTTATAGTAAACTAAATATAGAAATGTTACATTCCTATTCAAGAGTATTAAATATGAACCAAACATAGTAATATAAAATAGTTAGCAATTTAGTAAAATATTTCTAGAAAAATTTATAATTAACCAAATATAGAAATATTACATTTCTATTAATTAAATTTTCAAAAATCACATTCTTAGGAATATATAATTTTTCTAAAAATATAAAATTCTACGAATTAAATTTCACCTTAGTGTTCAATGAAATTATTAACTTTCAAGGATTAGATCTGAGTCACTAAAGACATTTGTTGAGTTACCCTTTAAAACAAGAAGTTAATTAGTGATTGATTTGGAAAGCCTTTTTCTTAAATTAAGAAAATTTTCACTTGATTATACATGACTCATAAGTAAATATTTTAATGCCATCCATGTATAATTAAAACAATTTCTTTTATGCGTACAATATTGCTATTGAAAATAATACCCCCTAGAAAACATTTTTCTTAAGAAATATTTTACTTAATTGTACTTAACCCATAGGTAAAGACGAGTGATATATAATAAATTGTGTGTTATGGGCCTTAGGAAGTGCATAAATCCTTTTAGCTTATAGAAATGTTGGAGTGTAAATAGGTTAGGCTGAACTGGGCTTTACCCTAAATAGATCAAACTTACTTTCTAAATTATTAGCTTGAATCTAGCCTGTTAACTTGTATAAGGCTATAATTTAGACTCAGTCTGACCTATTAGAAAAGCCTCACTAGACCTATTAGTTTATTTAAAAATTTTTTTATATAAATAGGTTTTCAAATTTATCAATAGACTAGAACTTTCTTAAAATTTAAAATTATCCAATAGTCTAATTAAGCTTATTCAAATATATATATGTATATTAAAATATTTATATTATTTGTATATATAATATATATTATATTATATTATTTATAAATATATTTATAATTAAATAAGTTGATCTGATAAGTCTATAAATGAAACCTAAAGAAAAAAAGCATAATTTATATATCTAAATAGGCTAATTTATTAGCTTAAACATGACTTATTTAAGTAAATAAGTAAGACTAGACTAGGCTTTAAGTAGATGAGCCATTGGCACCTAACCTGGCTTATTTAAGTAAACAAATAAGACTAGACTATGCTTTAAGTAGGTGAAGCTATAGGCACCTGATAGGCTCTCTTGTCTATTTGCACCCCTATGAAAGTGGAATGGAAAAGAAGAACACCACCCCAAGAAGTCACGAATCACTTGCTTTCTTTATTTCCTCCTCTCTCTTTTTTTCCTGTTTTATTTGGTCAACCATCTTCATTGTGGTGGATGATATATTTAAGGATGAAATTATTACTTACTTTATTTGGTTAAGTGATATTTTTCATAAAATTTTATTTATTTAAGAAAAGAATTTTTATGTTATTTTTATATTTTATTATTAAAAAATAAATAATGTCCTAAATTTGGAAGAAAAATTTAAAATAGAGAACTTTATTTTCCAAAATGCATCCCCTACTTAAAATTGAATAAATAAAGTTTTTTTTTATCATTTTAATATTTATGATTATAGATACTTATAAAAAATTATTCCTAATTAAGATATTTCTTATTCAAATAAAATCATCTCTTTAAAAAATATATAGTTATTTAATTAATTTCACTAAATTAAATAATGTACACAACATGATTACTGAAATGAATTTTTTTTCTTTTTCCATTCATTTTTACCGCCTCATTTCTCCATGGTTGCCAGTTGTTATATTTAAGAATGGGGAAATTATATGCATGATTAAATAGTGTATCGGTATACTATCAAATTATACTATTAATATATCATTATAAAATGTGTAAAATTTAATTTTAGAAAAATAAATTTAATATGTAATTAAATCTGATAATGTATTAATATATTATTTAATTACTGATCTACTGTAATTTTTCCCTAAAAAATCTCACTTTCAAAGCTTTCTACCTCTCTTCAATGTACAATTCCTCATTCCACATAATTTCATGCTTCGGTGGACAAAGGCAGGTTTTACGAAATTTTATAGATGTATCCTCCGCAGCTTATTTTACAATTTATTTTTTGTGTATTGATTTTCCTTCCCAAAAAAAATTATACTAAAGTTTTAATATTGTTTAAAATATTTTAAAAGAGACTACAAAATTTTTAAAAATTTTCAAGAGGACACCACATTTTGTTTTACGTCATAGTCACACACAAACGCTTTACATGTAAGTGGGCACGAGGCCACCCTTTCAACCAACGTAAATCCGCCCCTCCACATGGTTCAATTTACCCTTTTTTTTTTCAATGACAAAAGTAATAATAGTTTCGGAGTGTTTTAAGTATTAAATGAATATTTTTAACTAATAAAATTAAATATTTTATTTTTATTTTTAGTAATGTAATAAATAATAATATATTAAATACTTTATTAAAATAGAAATAAAATATTAAATATAATTATATTATTAAATATATTATTATTTATTGTATTATTATAAATTAAATATCGTTAGTAATTTTCTTTTTTAATATGTCACTCCACGCCTTTGAAGCACATTGATCTTTTATTCTTTTGATTCGTTGAAGTGGAAAGCATTTCATCGAAAATACTAATAAATAGTTTCAGATTGTTAGTGGAGCGTTAAATGTATATTCTCGATTAAAAAATTAAATAATTTATTTTTATTTTTATTAATATAATAAATAATATATTCAATAATAAAATCATATTTAATATTTAATATTTAATTTCTATTTTAAAAAATATTTAATATATCATTTTATTATATTGTTAAAAATAAAAAATATTTAATATAATTAATTAGAAATATACATTTAATGCTTAATAATAATCTCTAACAGTTGTTATCGTTTGCCTTTTATCATTTCAGAAAAGTAGAGGCAACATGTATAAATGGGAAAAAACCAAAAGTAATGCATTGATATGTAACTTGAAACTTTGAGTTTTCACGAAAATTGAACAACAGAAAGCTATAAAAATTTCAATTTGTATATAAAATTTAATAATATTTTTTATAAAAAGGTGCACATGTAAATGGATTTCGTATATAATCACTATATAAAAAATTAAAATTTCATCATTCAAGATTTTTTTTTTAAAACAATTCACTTTTATATAAAAGTCACTATTTTTATGAACAATTATGAAAAATATTAAAAATTTGACAAAGATTAATGACGACATATGTCTAATTTTCTAGAATAAGATATTGTATGTTCAAAATATAACATCAATTTTCAATTATCGTAAAATCATAATGTATTGGAAATTAAATATTCAAGTTTTTAATCTGTGTGAATCCCTAAAACCTAATAAATGGGGAAAAAAGGGTTAACAATTTTTTACAATATGATAGGAGCAAACAAAAAAATTGGAGCATAAATTTTCTTTGTCAAGTAGTACAAGCAGAACAATTTATTGCAACAAAAAAATCCGCTGTAATTTATTAAAAATAAAAATAAAAAACTGACTACACCGGCGCTAACTCACAACTCACAATAAACAAAAGCTAGAATTTTGTCCGTGTCACATTTCCATGGTTAGGATCTGCCCCCATGTATTGCAACAAAGTGTCTTGTCGCCTGATAGAATGCAGAGGCGGATGCAAGAGATCAGCAAGGGTCCGGCCCTCTCAATAATATTTTATTTGGGCCGATGGCTGTTTAACCAATTTTTAAATAGTTTGATTGGAGCTAACTGGTTGATTTATTTAACTAGGTAATTTTTATATTTGACAATTAACTGTTTAAAAGAGTCAATTGCCTTTCAATCAGCTAATATAGAAACGTTGAGTGTAACAACGTTTTAGTTCAATTGATGGAGAAATATTTTATAAAAAAGGTTAAATTATCCTTAATTAATTATCATATTTCCTTATATGTTCCTCCTTAGAAAAAACTCGTCTCTTCCCTGTTTGTCTCTCCTTTCTAATTTCTCTGTTGTGTGGTTCATTTTTCTTATCTCTTTTTCTTTTCTTTATTCAAAAAAAATTATTTGATAATTATTTTTATAATTTATTTTTAAATGTTAGAATTTTAAATGTTTAAATATATAGCTTAAAAATTTTAAAATAAAAATTCTTCATATATATTATCAACTTATTTTTCATTTTATAATAATTTTATAATTAAATAAAAATATTTTCTTAATTTTTCTATTAACTATTTTTATTTTCCTTAAATTCAAATATTCTTAAAAAAAATAAAATTTCAAAAATAATTCTTGTAAAAAAGTAAAAACATATACAAATATGTCATCCATTTCCCATCATTCATATTTCTTTAAGAAATATTTAATATATAATTAATTATGATAATATATTATTTAAAAATTTTAATCTATTAAATAATATATAAAATTTAAAGTATTAAAATAAAAGCATTTTCAAATAATTCATAAAATATACTCATACCCTTATTTATCATTTTACATACAAATAACTAATTATAAATAATTATTTTTATTAAATATTTTTATTCAGACAGCTGATATAATCAACTAGTCAAATTAGTTAATATAATCAGTTATCAACTAATAATTAATTGAATTAACTAGTCACCATAGTTATCAACTAATTGTTCAAACAAGGTCTTAGTGATTTTTATACATAATAATTCTAAATTTAAAATTTTTAAAATTATATGTCTCCTACATAATTTTAATATTTAATTTTTCTCAAACTAAAAATTTGACCCCACCTTTGAAAGAATAGACCATTGTATTAATTGTAAAATTTTTTATTTTTTCATTAATTAAATTTTCTTATTTTTATTAAAAATTATATTAGTATATATAGCACCATTTTGTAACTTAATTTATTAAGTGATTTAATGAGTTTTTAATTTTCCTCTTAGGTATACTATTTTATTAAAAATTTCATAAGGCCTATTAAAGTAAAGTTAATGTAAAGCTTATTATTAAGCTCATGATAAATAGAAATTAGAGTTTATTAATATAAGATTAGGTCTCCTATTCACATATGAGGTTATTAATAATTTGCCTTATTGGAGTTGGCATTTGCTATTAAATATGAAGGAGGGAAAAAACTAAATCTTTTGGTAAGTACTTCTATATTAATAATTTCTTTAGAAAATTATTAAAGTAAATTAATAGGTACATAATCCTCATTCTTTTTTTAGTTTTATTTATTTTCTTAGTGGTTTTAGATCTAATATATAAAGAGCCTATTAAATACTAAAATTTCTTACATATGACATTAAAGTAAGTTATATTAGATCTAAAATCTTAATTGAATTATTTATTGTATGACAATAATTGAATTAAAAAAATTCAAGTATGAAATTTTGAAATTCACTATCACTCAATATAGAGCCACTGTCATCAATCAAACTAGAAGTAAAGGAACTAAGATTTTGATTATTGATTCAATTGAGTTGGATATTTTTATATGGTTTGTATTGTTTGAGTTATTTATATGAGTCAATCATATATATTTGCTTCTTATATGTTTTAGTATATTTGAACCCTTTTTGCTTAGATGCAGTTGATTTCCATTATTTGGATGAATAAGTTTTGAATGATAAATTTAACTAATTTATTTTCTAGTTTTATAGAATGAATAACCATAATTTAAAATCATTTTTCTTGACTAAGATTGATTTTGGCCATATTTTAAATGGTGGAAAGTCACCATTCTTTGGTGAGACATTAAAGCTCATCTTATACTTTGATGGCCAATAGGTTATGATCTGTAATGAAGAGGAAGAAAAGTGATTTTAATTTCATTTTATATAATTTGTCATGGAAAAATTTAGTTTAGTTTGTTGAGTTAAGTAACAAGATAAGAGATCTATGGTATAAAGGTGAAGGGCTTTAATCCCTATGATTGCAAATTATTTTTGTATTTAAGAATATCTATAAAAGAGATGTTTTTAAATTTTATGACAAGAAGGAAGATCTACCATCTAGCCAATGATTTCTAATCATATTGAATAAATATTTATTTATATTGCTTTAAATTCTTTAATATTATTTTTAGTAAAAAAATTATGAAATTTAAAAAAAAAATTAAAGCAAAATGTTTATAACCCATTGATGAAAGCTCACTCTTTCTAAAATAATTTTTTTGGTAATATTTTTTTAAGAGTTAACATAATTAAAAGTTATAATTAAATTGGATTGTAAATTATATTTAAAATTTTATGTGACATTGTTTGAGGCACACTAAGTTTTAAAATTATTTTTTCAATGGCATTTTATTTTTTAATAGCGATGAACAACATTAGAATATAAAATTTATTTTATCTCTCTTTTAATATAAATAATTTTTGAAAAATATATTAGTAAATTTTTGTTAAAGTTTATATAAAATATATATGAAAAGAATTTAAGGTAATAAATTATATGTTTTTCAAAGCTCTTTTTTCCTTTGAGAAACATAATGTTGCATATTAAAAGAAGAGATAAATTATTTTTAAGTTAACTTTATATGCTTATTGGCAATGATTTCATATTAATTTGACACAATTCTACCATATCATGGACATTTAGATGTGGTTTTATAACTTTAAAAATTGTTGAGATAATAATGTTAATTTCTATTATATTACTTTAGATATTTTGTTTATAAGATGCAGATCTTGAAGCATATCTATTTAAAATATCATTATGATATAATGTGACTAAATTTTATATTGGTTAAGTTTGATTAGTATTAATTCCATGATATATAATCACTTTTGTGATTTATTATTTTGAATACTAATAGAATTTGTTTTATTTTCTTATTTTTTTTCGTGAAATATGAAATCCAGAGATAATAAGATTATCAAATTGAACTATTAATATCGAATTAAGGAAAATTTCAAAAATATTTCTAGTATGTAAATTGCTATTATTTTTATATTATAACATTTATATGAATGATGTGAATGTTTTAGTTTACACATGATGTGTATACTTTATGAAATGACATACCAATTGACACTCATAAGATAATCTAAGTGGGATTGGTTTTTCTTTTACTTTGTAATATGAGGTGTGATCAATTGCTTGCAAAATAATTGAAATAGTTGAAATTGTTTTGTTCTTTGTGAAACATGCATGTTTAAAATGGATATAAAAATAATAACTAATTATGAGTCATTATTTATCTCATAGGAATTTATTAGTAAAATGAGTAATTATTACCAAGTGATTCACTTACTAAACTAATATATTATTGTCATATCTTTTTGAGATATAGTACTTGATTATGACGTACTAGTTATCCCATGAGATTTTATTAGTAATGTAAATATCTACCACCACGGTGGGTTATTTACTAATTCAATAGAATCTTGTTAAAACATTTTAGGGAAATGATAATTTATTGTGGGCTATCCTATGGAAATGCATTTGGTGTTAATAAATATTCATCATTACAGTGACCATTTATTAAGTCAATATATTACTTTTAAATTTTAGATGTTATTGTTATTTTAATTAATTTAACCACAAGCCACAGGAGGTTATTATATGAATTGATTAAGATGAATATAGTTTTTTAGATAATTTTATGTATTGAAAATTTATTCAATCATAGGTATTAGATTTTTTTTGTTTCTTCTAAGAAAGGTAATCTTTCTGTCCACAAGTGTTGGATTTGCATTTTACAAAAAATATTTTTATTATCCAATTAGTTTGTTATTGGGAATTTTTGTAAAATATTCCATATTTTTTACCTATAAAAGAATTTGTAATGATACACTTAAAGTCTTAATGTTATAATGGTTATCACTATTTGTTTCCTATGTGTGAAACAATAATTACGTAATGATAGTACATTTTATTTAAATAGAAATCCAATTTCCATTGATGAATTTTCACTTTCTTTATTTAAAAAAATGATTTTGATTTCAAATGCTCTTGATATAAATATCCATGAAGATGTGCTTGTTTTTTAATATCCATGATGATATGCGATTTATTATTTATAAAATAATTTGTAATTATGTGTATATATATTATTAAATTTATTATTATTAAAAAATAATTTTATTCCAATCTTATTTATTTCATAATTTATAAGGAATATTGTGATAGCAAATTATTGGTGATATTATAGAATTTATATTTTTATTGGAAGAATGTGAAAATTGAGTAATTGTACACATTTTTTTATATTAAATAAATTTTTTATAGTTTGTAATTTTTGTTGAACTACGTGAGAGTTCTTGTATGTCCTAGACATTCTGCTCACAAAAGATTATACTGTTATATATTTGAAATCTTGTAAAATATATTAATCATATTTTAAAATTATTTTTTTAATTTTATAATTAATTTTATCAATCATTTATGAATATTGACCATAAAGATTTAGAGAAATATAAACTATTTTATTTTTTTAAATCAATTAATAAATTTCTTAATGAAAATTTTAATTGGAAAGTTCAAATAAAGAAATAATGAACACTATAAGCCTATATCTTAGTATGTGCTTAACATTTTTGTATATAATTTTATGTATTTAAAATTCTTCCATGATGTCTATGGTAAATTTTAACAAGTGATTCACTTAATTCTAATAAATGATACTTTTAATTAATTAAACTTAAAATATTTTAAACTAATTATTAAGGAATTTCAACATCAGTAGGAATATTATGATATCAAATATAATTATTTATATTGGATATTGATATTATTCTCTAATATTATTATTATAATTTTAAAATTATGATATCATAGTATAATTGAAAAGTTTTATTTTGAAGTTATATCTATATATATATATATATATATATATATATATATATATATATATATATATTTGAAATATATATTAAAGGTATAATAAGTTTAAATTTTTTATCAATTTTAAAGTGTTAGACTATGATGTAAAATATCGTAAGATATAATAATTTTATATCAGGATGCTAATGATTTTATGATGAATTAAAATATCATTTAGATATTATCTTGATTTTGATAGTAATTACTTCCGCTTGTTAATATACATGCCTTTAAGGGAATATGAAATTAAGTTTTTTGATGTTTATGTTTGTCTCATCTAGATAATATTAAGCTTTTGTTTTAAGTCCAAGTTAATATTCTAGTGAGCATTTTAACATCAAATTTTGATAAGTTAAATAATAAGTTTAGAAAATTTGTGAGTATCTTTTTAGGATATGTTTGATATGTTAAACATAATTTAAGGATCTTATTTATTAAGAAAATATTTTATGACAAGTGTGAAATTAACAAAAATTTATGAGGTGAGGATTATATTGTCATTAATTGTGTATATATATTAAAATGGTCTAATCTCAAGGTAAGTTTATCATAATGGTAAGGTTGATAATATATTTTAAATTTTATATTTTTTCTTAATTTAAGTGATTAATGTATTAATTAAAAAAAGTTTCAAGTAAAGTTTAATTATTTTCTCTTTACTTTTTATGAATTGCATTATGTTATGGACTTAATGATTGATAAGTTAGATAACTTCATTTGTTATCTTGAAATATTTGTTGTAGCATATTGTGTGAATTAGCAATTGTTATTATTTGTATCCTACAAGAAATATTAAATATCTTATTATCATAATGATTTTGTAAAAGGAAGTTTGTTATTATTATCATGAATATCAATATTGAAGTTTTTGAAAACTTCTTAAGAAATAAACTATTTTAATTAATCACGTGAGGAATAAATTTCATTTTTATTTCTTTTAAATATTAATGTAATTGATTTGTAGGAGCTAATGTATATTTGCATAAATAATTATGCCTTGATACTTCCACTAAAAAATGTAATTGCACAAGTGATATAAGCGATTGTACCTTGTTGATTAACTTTTCATGACAATATTTTTCTTGAAATATGTATTCATACCATTGGCATATCTTAGGATATGGTTGTTTTCTTGGTAAAACAATGTTATTTCAATAAAAGTTACTATGGTTGTCTCTTTTTAGAGATATTTAATTTAAATCTCATTATAAATTTAACTATAGTTATCTCTTTTAGAGATGTTAAATTATTTTTTTAGAAACTTAGATAATCTTCTTAAAAAGATATGATAGCTTTTGTGAGAAAGATCACAGTGGAAACCTTTACACAATAGTATGTAAGGATTACTTAGTTATACTATGAGTGTAACTATACATTCACATTCTTGTAATCATATCTATAAAGTAATTGACTTATGTAATTATAGATGTACTATATTATTATAAATATAATATCATCCATAATTGTAAGTTTAATACTTTATTGGACCCAAACATGTCATCAGGTAAATTTATTAGCTTATAACATTTTGTTCTTAGTAAAGTTATTATTGATCTTAGAGTCATTTTTTAAGATTATTTTTAAAATTAATAAAACTCAATTAATGTTGCCCAAGTGGAAGAATGTAAGATTTTTTATTAATTTGGGTTGCCATTAATTGAATTTTCTTATTTTTGTTAAAA
The DNA here is from genome assembly GCA_020226215.1 of Sindora glabra. Lineage (NCBI taxonomy): Eukaryota > Viridiplantae > Streptophyta > Magnoliopsida > Fabales > Fabaceae > Sindora > Sindora glabra. Next base: position 55,155,671 of record CM035236.1, on the reverse strand, counting down.
ACTAGATTAATATATATTGCTTCGTTTTGTGACCTGAATTATTATTAAGAGATCCTCTAGGTTTTTAATTTACCTCTTAAGTATACTATTTTATTAAGAATGCGATAGGATTTGTTTAGGTAAAGTTAATGTAAAACTTGTTATTGAGCCTATGATGAGTACACTTAATTAGAGTTTATTAATAAAGGCTAGTTCCTTTCTCTATACATGAGGTTATTGATAATTTGCCTCATCAGAGTTATCATCTGCTATCGAATGTGAAAAAGGAGAAAACTTAAATATCTCATTAAGCACTTCTATATTGATAATTTCTTTAAAAGATTATTCAAATAAATAAAGAAGTACATAATCTTAATTTTCTCTTTAGTTTTATTTATTTTCTTAATGGTTTTAGATCTAATATATAAAGATTTTGTTAAAAACTAAAATTTCTTTCATTAATAACTATTAACCTATTTTTTAAAAAAATCACACTAATAAATTTAGAAATTGCATTCAACATTAAGATTCAAAGTAATTATATTTATATCTTTTCTATTTCAAAAAGATACATTTACATCACATATTTTTCAAAACAACAATGTTGTATGCATCAAAGATGTAATTTGAAATTGAGTTTTGAATATAAGTTAAATGTTATTAATTAAATATAGAATAATAGGATAAATCTATAAGGATAATGTTATGAAAAATTTTACCTCCTTAGAAATTGTTTGGTTCGTGTTAATAGTATGAGAAATTTTATTTCTCAAGAAATAGAAAAAAAATGAGTTGTTTGAGCATTATATAACAAATTAGGGGAAATAAAACTTATTAGAAAATCTTACTTCTCACAAAATATGAGAAGTTACTTACTCACTTCCTCTTAAATAAGTTCTACTTCTATAGATATAATGATAAAATTATTTTTATTAAATTTAATCAGTAATAATTAAAATTTATTAATTTATATTATAATAATATTGATAATATAATAGTCATTTTATTAACACTTCCTAACTAAAAAATTAAAAAAAAAAAGATAAGTTGTTTGACATTATGTAACAAATTAGGATAAATAAAACTTATGAAGAAATCTTACTTCTCATAAAATATGAGAAGTTACTTACTCATCTCCTCTTAAGTAAGTTCTACTTCTATGAATATAATGATAAAATTATTTTTATTAAATTTAATTAATGATAACTAAAATGTATTAATTTTTATTATAATAATATTGATAATATAATGTTATTTTATTAACACTTTTTAAAATATTCAAAGTTGAACTAAACAAATATAAGAAGTTATTTTCTAAGAAGTGTCACTTCTTATGTGTTAACCAAATAACTTCGAGTACTTCCTATGAAATTCATAGAGGAAGTTATTTCTTGAGAAGTTTAATTTTCCACAAGAAATTACTTCTTATACGAATTAAACAATTCCTTACGAATTGAATGTTTACATTATTGAATTATATTTAATACATTAATATTTATATTTTTAATTTTAATTTACTTTAAAATTTAAAAAAAAAATTTAATGATGAAATACTTAACCGTTTAAGAGATAGAATTCCCCATAACACTACTCAATTTGCAAAACACAATCTTAAGATCATAAGAAATTCAAAACCCAATTTAATGCATATATCATATTTATTTTAGAAAATAAAATATGTGAATGTATGTTTAGAATAAAATAAAAGAATGATTAATGTTTATAAAGTTGAAGATTAATTTATATTTTTAAAAATAAAAAATCTAAATATAATTAGATTAGAATTCAAATAAATGTAATAAATACTTTAATAATAACCCAAATGATGTAAACATAGGTTAGTTCTACGGTAGCCTAGAGTTTTGAAACTTAGGATAAGTTGGTGAAATCCAGACCGTTAGATAGAAATAATTAAATCAAAATTATTGAATTAAAAAATACTTTTCGTTTGGAAGGAAAAATTAGGAAAATGACCAAATAATTGTAAAAATGTAAACTGGCCTTAAGAGGAGAAATGTCCGTCTAGCTTGGGGTTTGGTGACAAAGCAGAGTATGGCTCTCCACTTGCTTGAATGATCTCCACTGATATGAGTTTTTTTTTTTCCTTGTAGAAAATGGAACTATAAACAACATGTGAAAAATAATTATTTTTCCTCAATACAAGTTTGCATCCTAACTTTATCACAATTAATTATTATCTTAATATTAACAGTTATCAACTTATAACTATTTTTTTCTTAATAATAATAGTAGTTAAATCATTAAATACACAATACAAAAATTAGAGATCAAATCCAAAATGTAACAAAAGATATAAAATCTTTAAAGGATATTGAATATTACTCGAATGAAAGAATTTTGACAACTTATTACTATTTGTTTTAGTGCATTGGAATATTTTTACACTAAACTTTTGTAATATTATAATAACCAAAATATTATCATTTTCATATATAAAGAGGGATAGTCTTTCCATTTATTCATGCCATTTAACATATTGTTATTCTTCAAAATAGTACTCCTTCAAATCATTACTTTCAAAGTTCAATATACAAGGGATATTTTGATTGAATTAATTAATTTTAATTATGCATTCATTCTTCAATAAAATTTGTTACTATTATATTATCAATTTTTAAGTGTTATATTTCTAATAGAAGATATACCAATTGAAATATTATTAATAGTTTATAATTCACATATTAATTTTCCTTTTTTTATTCTCTTATGAACTTCTAATATTTACAATTCATACACTAAGAAGTGGTATAAATATATCAAAATATACATTTTTGTTATAAAAATACTTTAAAAATTTTTAAAATTTTTTAATTAAATTAATTTACTATAATATATAATTAACTTGTTGCATTTGATTAATGTTAATGCCTTACTCCAGTAAAATATACAATTTTAGGTGTCAAGAATTTGTGTGACACTAATACAAAGAATGACATGACACTAAGAAAAAAAATGTTGATTAGTATATATATATAAGAAGACCAATAACCAAGGATAACATTAAATAAAATTTGAAAATTTTCAAAATTAATGCATTAATTTAAATTAATTCAATGTAATAAATAGACTAATGAATGGAATTATTTTGTCAATCATTATTGCAACTCATTTGACCGAATAATTTTTTCTAATAATTATGTTTTAAAAAATTTCAAACCATGCTCTAAATAAAATAAAAAAAGAAATTAGCATTATAGGTTGCATTACCAATTGTTTCAGAACAACTTTTTGGAATATCTATAATTTTTTATAATTATATTATTTTAAAATAAATTAAAATAATGATCTTAATAAAGTTATTTAAAAATATTTTATTTAATTTAAAAGGTGATATTAATTTCTTTAATTACAATTATAATATTTTAAAAAATTAAATCAATGTTTAAAATAATGTGATGAAATATCATTTATTTAAATAAAAATATTATATAGTAATAAATAAATTAAAAAGATATTTTTTAAATTTTCTAATTAATCATGATTTGATACAAATAAAATATATTAATTGGTTACTAAAATTTTATTAATGTTTTGAATTATTATGATTTAATGTTGAGATTTTAATTGATAGAGATTTTTTAAATCATTAATTTTTTTCATAATATTGATATATCTATATTATATATTAGTTATACTATCTCTTACCTCCTTTTTATGCCAAATATTATTCTTGCACTTTACCATATGTCAATTTGTCATTCCTCAAAGAATATTATGCTATAGTAAGTCACATTATGTGATCAGTTGAAGGGTTGGATCTCTTATTTGTATATAATAATTTATATTAAATTAAAAAATTCCTAATTTTTCTCTCATTTATTGAATTTTCATAATATTTTATTTTTTTACTAATTTTTTTAATTTTATGCATTTTTTCCTCTATAAAATAATCTCTTTGATTTCTTTCTTTTATTTATTGCATTTTGTAATCACTTTAATTTTTTCCTTGATTTATTACAAGTTAATTAAGTCTTTAACTTGGAATTATAATATTATATGATTTTTCATTTCCATTTTTATGTCTCCATTTACATCATAAAAAGATATTTAAATCCTCATTATTTATATATGTCGTCATTGATTTTCTTTTAAATGAGTGTTGACATTCTCATTGTATTATCTTTTTCCTATTAGTTGACCTTTTTTTAACTCACTTCTCTCTCTCTCTCTCTCTCTCTCTCATACACACACATGTGTCTCTCAATTTTGAATACTAAAATCTATGATCAATCCTAACTCCAATTATGCAAGTCATTTAGTTTATTTTGCAATATTATTTTACTATTAACAATACTCACCTATTGAATCATTATGGTACTATCTCAGTAAGCGATGCCTACTAGCTTTGGTGATTCCTTCTAGCACATTCTTCATCATGACTATTAATTAATGAGTATTGACATCTTTGGCAATAGTTCTTTATTTTTTAATTTTCTTCTATTAATATCATTTTCTTCTTTGATTCTTTCTTATATAGTTATATATGACATAATTGTGCTAGATAGTTTTTTTGATAATATGCAAAAAATTTACTTTCTAATTTTTAACATTCATTCATTCAACTACATTAAAATATAATGTACAATAATATTAAAAATTTTAATACTATGATAAAGTTAGATATTATTCTATTTGGAAACATCACATCTATTATTTTTTACTTAGCATAGCGAATGAGAACAAATTTAGGTAGTTAATTTAGATAATAATATTCTTCAAATAAAAAAGTAAGCAAATGAGAATTCTATTCTAACAAACAATCTTTTTGAACCCATAGGCCTCTTCTTCTTGCAAGTTTTGTAGTTTGTGATTGTGTGACTTACTTCATTATGTAAAATAAATTATTTTTTCTATAATGTTAGATATAGCATAAGGTTGATGTGATTTGTCTTTTCATTGTAGGTTGATGTAACCTTTGGAGAGACTAATATATTTAATTAAATAGATATCTTTATTTAAAAAGCATTTGATGAAATTATTCAACAAGTTAGATAATATTTTTTTTAATTATCTATCTTGGTTTACATTTATATAAAATTAAGGATGGATATATATACATTTTATTTTATATAAATAAATGTTATTTCTTATATATATATATATATATATATATATATATATATATATATATATATGATTTTATGTTATTTCTCTAAATTTGATTTGTTTTAATATTTAAATGTGTATGCATCCTTCTAATTGTACTCATGATTACTATTAATGTAGTATTATAATAACATAACAACTTTGTCAATTAGCAATTAGTTAAGAAAATATAGTATATACCTTTATTTAATTTAAACATAATTATATTAATTTTGTAGTTATTTAATTGATATAAATATAACAATGTATTTTATATTAATGAATTAAATATCTTATAATTTAAATTTTAAAACCATAATTTATATTATAAATTATTATTAATAAAAATTAATTAAACTTGTGCATCACACAAGTTATGAGGTAGTTTAATTATATTGATTGCCTTATGATTTATTATGTGACATCTTTTCATGCTTCCTTTGCTAATAAACAGACACGCGTTACCTATGGATACTACTTTTATATATTAGAAATATAGATATATATCAATTATGTAGTTATTAATACATCACATTTATTTATTTGAAATTATGTTGCAAATAATTTATTAATCAATAATTAATTATATCAACTAGACTTACTAGTAATAATTAATTATTTGAGAGAAAGTTGATGTTAAATATTTCTAGTGAGAGAAAATTATATATGATTAAATAATGAGCTATTTTTATATCTTTTTTTTAATTTGCTAATAGCACTAAAATGAATTTTAATTTGCTAGTAAAATTATTTACTCTAATTATTTTTCTAAAAAGGCAATCAATAATCAAAATGATGGCAAATATAATTTAACTTACACATTTCAATCAATTAATAATCAGTTATGAAATTTATTTAATTAAAACTAAAATTATTTTTTTATAAATTTATATTTTTAAATTGACAATTGTATAGCTACAAGATGAAGTTAGAACAAATGGATTAGATTTTTTTGCTTTTTGGTGAGAAATAGAAGCACCACAACAAATCATGGATCCAAAAAGCCCTCCTAGGTGGAAGAGTTTTATATAATAGTATAATATATTCATAAATTCATTGTTGTATAGTCATTAGATAAAATTCAAATTAATAGTTCATATTCCTTTGCTCTTTAACACCTTAACACATTATGTATCCAAAAATTCCTCCCAAGTGAAAGAGTTTTGTAATATAATATATTCTTAAATTGGTTGTAGTATAACCATTAGATGAAATTCAAATTAATTATTCAAATTCCTTTATTTTTAAGTAGGAAATAGAAGTACCATCGCACGCCATATGTTCAAAAAGCCCCTTTCAGGAAGAGTTTTATATAATAGTATTATGTCATACTGTTGATGGCATAAAAGTCACTAGCTCACTTATTCATACAATTAAGAAAGTTTAATGCATTAAAATTTCTACATTATTTGTAGAGAGTTTTTGATTCAACTGACTTCCAATATTCATTAAGGGTTTTGTGCATTATTTTACATTTAAAAATCAATTCTTGTTTTTTTACGTATATATCTAGCAGTTTAATCACTTTTATTATTTTAAAAGAAAAAATTTATTATTACTAATCACATAAGCACTGATAAAATAAAGATTGACCAAAACATAACTACACTTGCATAAGTCATTTAAAGAATAGATAAAAAAATATGGTTTACATGTATGTATGCATCGTTCTTTAATACTTCCTAAAAAAATAGGAAAGAATATTGATATAAGTTACTATAACTTTTTACATAAATTTTATAATTTTTTCATAAAATATGAGTTTTAAATGTCACAAGATTTATGTAAAATTGACATATTTAGAAATTAAATTTTATTTTTAGTAATTTAATCAATTAAATAATTTTATTATCAAAATAGTTGTTTAATTATTTAATTATACTCAATCAAGTAATTTAAGCCATAAAAGAAATTTAATATCAATATGGTGCTTCCTTTATTTAAGTATATTTTATCAAGTCTTTATTTATAATAAGAAATTTTGAAATAATTAATTATTCAAAGAATAATTATTTTTAAATTAGAAATGATAAATATATAACTAGGTTAGTTATGTAAAATTATTACATTAGATGTATAGTTATATAATAAGAAAAATAAGTTGATAATAGAATATTTTTACACAATTAACTAAATTAATAAGGATATAAATATTAAAACAAAGCATTTTATTTGTAGATTGGACCAACCGCTCATTATAACAATTACCACAAAAAAGATAGACCTCTTTTTTGCCAAAAAAAATGGCATTTCATATCAATGGAACGGGAGTGAACAAATGACCCTCCAACAAAAAATGGATATTAGTTGGGCTCATTTGATAAAGATAAATTTATTTGTGATAATAATAAAAAATTAGACTAAAACATTTTACAAATGGCACAACATGATAAGTCCAGTTGTCCAAGTTTTCAACACCCCTAATTTTATAAAGACACCATAAAAGGCACCACTATTGAATATTTAATTTTAAAATTTTTTAAAATTATTTGTTTATAATTTTAAAGTTAATTAATAATAAATCAATTATATAATAAAGTTATAGTTGAACTCAAGTCTAATAAAAGCTATTCTAAAATGAAATTCTAAAGAAAATTTCAACCTTCAAAATAAAAAAAAAAATCTCAATATAACAAAAGACAATCCCATTATCAAAACCCCCAATTTTTTAAGAGTTTGGACTTATAAATGATTCTATATTATGTTAATTAAAAATAAAAATACAAAAAATTCTTAAATTTTCATAATTTTATCTTTTTCTCTTCTTTTGATTTTCAATGTCTTTCTTACGAATGTTGTTAGAGTTATGTCTTACAAACCAATTATATATGATATAGTGGGACTTTTTTGTAAACCTTTTCTTTTAATCAATTATTTAATTATTATTTATATTTCATAAAGTCTAAAGATTAAGATGGCTCATAAAATATAATCACACATAAAATGATGATTATGAAATATATTCTTTGCAAGCATAAATCTTTAAATACTCCTAATCATAGTTACTAGGAATCGATAATAATGACTTGAATAAACTAGTACATATTAGGGGTGAGAATCGATCGATTTAGATCGATTAACAAACCTAATTCAATCCGATCGCCACTAATCTTTTGCAATCAAAGCCTATCTGCACCCGACTGTTTAGACTTCTCAATCTATTTTAAACCAATCAAATTGGATTGAGACAATTCTAAGCGAGTTCGGGTGGTTTAAGAAATAATCTCAATCTTGCATATTTTTTTACTGGCAGAAAGCAATTTTTGCTTCTTTATTCCATCAACCAAGGCCAAATTTAGGCAAAAAAACATTGTCAAAACCTATTCATAACACATTGATTCTACAAATAGTTTACCTCACATTCATGCCAACAAAAATAATACATAGGATAATTTAACAGCATAAAAAATACACAAAATTAATAAATTAATTTCATTGAAGGGCTAATACAAAGGAAAACCTTAAAAGAGTTTCAAGTTGTTAGTTTAAGTCATTCAGAACAACTACCAACTTAGCCATTACACTTATCAGTAAGTATTGAACCAAAAATCATTTGTGTTATATACCACCTAGAATAAACCACTATCACTGTACAAGTGGCTATATGTGCTATTATATACCATGGTTTTCTAATTAAGCCAACAATACTCTAAAAACATAGTGCTAGCCCCAAGCACTAATATTCACAAAAGTCTAAGGTACCATCTATCAAAAAATTAGAAATTGTTGGTGCCTCAAATCATCAAAAAAAGAAGGTACCTTTGGTTTCATGAGACCTACACATTATGAAAAAAATGAGTATTAGGCTAGGATCTTAGAAGACTTGATAGCTTTACAATTTCCTATTTTCGTTACCCATGTAACACTTACATTTCAGTCACACTGTGAGATATATCACTGTCCCTAGTGATTGTTCACAGTGGTGTATCAAGTTTTGACCAATATCTTGCAAAGAATAATGACTTCTATATATGTGTTTGTGTTGGGATGGTTGTAAGTATTTTCATCAAAATATGGTTAATTTCAATTAGAGTACATTGCCCACAAGAAATGTAGACTTAAATTATTATTGATGAGAATATTGTGATTGTGACTTTCCATTGCTTTTATAGGGAATAATTTAGCCCACTCATTACCATGTTTTATATGATGAGATTGGCTTTTCAATAGATGCTTCACCAGAACTTGTGCATTATGTCCTATGTGTAAGCATATATATGGTCTAATAGTTAAAGACATTATGCATTACTTTTTTTAATGAAATTTTCCTACTATAATTGTTTTTTTGTCAAGACAAATGGAGATGTAGTCAAAGCTATTTTTCTTTTCCTTTTTTAGCACAGAATATCTGTATCTATACATGAAATTCCTCCTCTATTATGTCTCAAAGGAACACTACAACTATCTCAATAGGTATAATTTCCATTTCTAATTAAAAGCTTTTTCTAAGTAAATCTAATATTACTTTTTAAAATTTTATTTTTGCAGTATGCAAAAGGAAAGTCTAGAATTTTATTACTACCTATTGCAAATGAACCACTATTATCATTCAGTGATCTAACCTACATTCCTATTACTACCTATGATAGGTATATACATCTAGCTTAAAAATCTCAATTACTAAACAAAATAAAACTTAAACTAGAAATATCATGCATGTGTCACATTAAACAAACTAAACAAAACATAATATGGGAATGCCTTGCAAACTTCTAATCCACAACCATAGGCTGTGTTTCTTGTTTGTTTTCTTCACCTCCTCCTGCATTGCTTGTTTTAAGGCCACTACTGCAATAATTAAGAGAAGCTGTCATTTCTAAAACATCAATGGGAAACAATTAGTAATTGTAAAAACATGAAGGAAACATATTAGAAATTAGTATTGGTAAATATAACGAAAGTCTAATTATTAATTACCTTCCTCCATATCTTTTTATGTGTTATCAACAAACCCAAAGTCTTGAAGTTGGAATTTGAAGGGTTTCAACCAGTTTTGAGCATAAATAAGAGCTTGTGCTGTCTTTGGGTGGAGGCAACTTCTAAACACATCAAGTATACGCCCACCAGTGTTAAATGCAGATTCTGAAGCAACTATTGAAATAGGTATAGCCAAGACATCCCTTACCATCTTAGAAAGCACTTCAAACCTTGATGCCTTCAATTTCCACCAACCCAACACATCATAATGCTCACCTTTATCATCAATACATGACTCATGGAGATATGTTTCCAATTCATTCCTCATCTCCATGGTGTCTTTCTTCTTCAAGTGTGATCTAAATGTAGTTGTTTTTGCTTTATGAGCATGACTTTGAATTAATGGCTCCTTTTGGCTTGAAGAATCACTTTTTAATGCCTCTTTTTCATTGCCACTTGTAGTGGACTTTCCATATTCACTTGCATACCATTCATACATCCTACTCAAGGATGCTTTAACTTTGCTAACCATAGTTTCAGCAAGTGTTTGTCCATAAACCTCCTCAAATGACCATGCAATGTAGGCCATTTTGAACCTTGGATCAAGTATATTTGCAATAAAAGTGATGGAATTCATGGATTCAATCAAACCCCAATACTTATCAAACTTCATTTTCATTTCAGTTGCCATGAAATACAACACAAAATATGCATTCTCAGCTAAGGTCCATTCATTTAACTCACTTTGCACAACAGATATATGTGTGTAAAGAGAGTTAGATGTTACATGCAATGAAACGGATAAAGCTAAGTTCATATCATAAAAAAATCTTTAAGAACTTGGTGAATGCCTAGCATTATCCCAATCACTATTGTTTGGAGGATCCCCTCTCCTCTCAGAATCTCCAAAGTACAGCAAATAATCACTATTATCCTCTTCCAACCTATCAAATGCCTTCTAGAACTTCTCAGCTAATTCAAGCATTGTGTAGGTTGAATTCCATCTAGTAGGGACCTCTAAGCACACCAAGGCATTGGAATCTATGTTTTCTGCTTTAATAGCCTCCCTAAACTTAGCTAACCTAGAAGGTGATGATCTAACATATCGGATAGCATTTCTTATGGCAGCAATGGACTTGTGATAATCTTTCAACCCCTCATTCACCACTAGGTTAAGAATATGTGCACAACACTGCATGTGCATCACATCCCCATTTAACACCAAACCATTCTTATTCTTAAGTTTCTTTTTCAAGTATGCTATAGTAGTTTCATTGGAACTAGCATTATCAACCGTAATAGTGAACACTTGCTTCAAACCCCATTCATTTAAACAAGCTTCAATGGTTTTCCCAATTGTTTCCCTTTTGTGATTTGGAACTAAACAAAAGTTAAGAATTCGCTTTTGATAGTTTCGTTCATTATCAATGAAGTGAGCAATTAAAGATAAATAATTCAGATTTTGAATTGATGTCTAACAATCTGTGGTCAAACATACTCTTATACGATTAGTCTTTAACAAACCTTTAAGCCTATCTTTCTCTCCCATATAAATCTTATAGCAATCATTTGCTATGGTCTTCCTAGTAGGCACATCCAACCTTGAACATAACCTCTTACACATGTACCTAAACCCAAACCCTTCAACAACTTTGAATGGTTGCTCATCACATATCATAAAGAAAGTTATGCCTTTCCTACATTCCTTAGGGCCAAATGCATTTGATATAAATCTAGCCAAACGTTTACCACTAGACATATTTGTAAAATCTAGTATTTTTTATTTAGGATCGGTGTCAAGTGTGGGTGCATATTTTGGACACTTCTTTATATGAGCCAATAGGTTTGATGTGCCATGTTCCTTACTACTAGCTAAAAACCTATGCCCACAATGAATACATTTTGCAGTGGGTTCACTTACCTCCTCCTCTAGCACTTTTACGAATTGATCTCATGCTATAGACCTTTTCCTTGTTTGTATCCTAGCTACTTTGTTTGCATATGACTTTCTTGATGTAATCTTCCTTTTCTTGCCACTAGGAGTAGCGGGTTTTGCTTTGGATTTTTTGTGGATGAAGTAGGAGCCTTGCCTTTATCACTTGCCTCATCAAGACCTTTGTCTTTCTAACTTGGACTAGCAAAAGCTTTGTCAGATGAACCGAGATGGAGCTTTGCACTTGAAGAGGAAGATTGAATTGAATGTTGATGGGATGTTGGAGCTCCTGCCCCACCAACTTAAAAAGGCTCGGGCTCCATTTGGAAGGGAAGGAACCTGTAAATTTGAGGACAAAAACCACACACTATAAGTTTTAAACTTTTTCAAATGTTATGATAGAATAAGGAAACAAATGATCATCATTTTACCTGGATCAAATTCTATATAATATATCATTTCAACTAGAAACAAACTGGTTCATTGGACTTGGGAAGTGTGATCAAAATTAACTTGTTTTCGATAGAAATAGTATTGGGAAAAGGTTGCAAGATTCAGCTGGTCATATGCATAAACCAGGACCAATGCTTATATATCATCACACTTAGCTAACTCAATAGTTAGTTTAGTTCTTTTTAATAACTAATTAAATTGATTAACATAATGGTTCAACAGGACATTGGCTAATTTCTTAAGAAAATGTCTCATTTTAATAAATAACAACATATAAAATAGTTTTATAAACATACACTGACCTAAAAAAATGGTTTATTTAGGCTATGCCAAGATGGAAGGAAAGGATAAAGATCATACATGAATAAGACAACCTCTGTGTTTATATCTGGACAAGCAATAAACACAGTTCTTATTCCTTTACACTAGGAAAAAATCAGAATTAAAAATTTTTTTCTAACTAAAATATGAGATAAAATAGTAGAAGGTTTATTAATGTGTTTTCTTATGTTTGTAGCTGAACTAATGATGAAAATCAACAACGTTGCCAACTTAATGAGGAATTCTACGTTGAGAAATGTTAAGAAACACACGGCTTCTTCAATTTCTTGCTCCATTTTTCATATCAAACTAATTACTTTCTCATCTACCATTTAATGCATTGCTTTGCAATTGTATAACTTTATTTATTCTAAACTCTTACCCATAAAAACCAACCTACCAACCTGTGTAATTGGCTATATTTTTTATTATGTGCTCCATTGTGTCTTTGCTTTCTATGAGTAGGAGTATAACATCAATCCCACTACTATTTTGTGTTTCCCCTATTCTACAGACTCGATTAGACATTGTTGTTACTACTCTCAAATGTGAAAATGGATTCTCCAACATCTGTCATGGTTTTGGTCTTTGGTTGGAGTTTGCTTGCTTAGATGCTTCTAAATGTTGCAAGAAACTCATAAACCTTAAATGAAAATTATGTATTTATTGTATTAAACATGTTCTGTGCTAAAGGGTCAACGGATTTTGAAAAATTCTGATCAATCAAAACCAAGTAAAAACCCCTCAAATATACCAAAAAATAGAATTATCAAGTAATGAACTCAACTCCCATACAAATCACAAAATTTGTGTTTCACTCTTTAATTAACTCCTAGATTTTATTTAAAATAAAATGAAAATAAGAGTCATTAATTTTTTTTAGAAGCCTCCAAATATACAAAGAAAAATTCCCCTCATTGTAGATGATATTCCTTTGTTCTGTAAGTTGTAATATTTTGATTATAGTGCCTGCCATAATCATTTCCGGGACTATATTAACTCTGTAACATGACTGCAATTTCCTTTATAATGACACTAGATAGAAAATTACTAGTTTCGATAGGTAAGGGGTCATTTCCTTCCCAATCAAGGAATCCATTTTCTTCATTCACAATATCATTATTCCAACTAGGACCTAAAGCAAGTTGTTATAATCTATCTAATTAAGATTAAAACTAATCTCTATCTACCACTAGTATGTGATCTATAACATCTAATCATTCTTTTATGGGGATTAATTCACTCATCAAGCAAAATTAAAAAGATTCCTACCTTGTTAATTGTATTTTTTTGCTAAAGAAATATGAAAACCTTGTGACTAATATCATAGCCATTGAATCTGTCACTTATAATGACTCTTGCACGCGCACCCTTGTTCTTCTAAGGGTGGAAGGTCTAGCTGAAATCTTCAAACCAAGTAACATACTAAGAAAACAAAATCTAACTGAAAACAAAATCTAACATCCAAAACAATCATTTCCTTGCCATCTAACCGAAAACAAAATCTAACACCTTAAACAACCCATCCAAAGCTAATCAAACACATAAACTAGTCAATTTAACTAGAACATTCATCTCAAGTGTTCACGAAAAAAAAAATTACACAAGTTATGTGGCTTACCTCAAGTAAGGATTCTTCACTGCAAATCTTTCACACCCGATGATGTAGAATCCACTGTGTTTGCTAATAAATGGACGAACTTGGAGAATCCACTGGTAGGGCAAGGTGACGAATGACTGGACATGAGACTTAAGAGTCGCTCTACTATTGCTAAGGTATGGGTTAATTGGGAGAAATTAAGTCTCTGGAAACTACGAATAGATGAAGTTGTGTTTTGTGGATTTTCTAAGTCAAACGACGTCATTTTTTGTCATGCATCGATTGGGCCTGATCATAATTGGGCAGAGTATTGGTGATCCGAATCTGACCACTAGCTTCTTCTTTGGTTTTTCTATCATTCGAATCCACCCAAAACTTTATTGTCAACTATAGCCGCTCGTAAATTTTTGGTTCAAGTCGGTTGGATTGTCTCAGGTCAGATATTTTTTTCCACCCCTAGTACATATGATACAGAGAATGTCTCATTTCATGGATAATAGTGTAACAACACTAGTCTATAAATGTAGGTACTCATTAAATGAATTAGTTCATTAGGCTGACCCATTTAAAAATTCATATGTAGATAAGTCGAATTGAAATTTTTATATTGTAATGATGCAAAATTGATCATTTAACTTAAATATCATGGTAATTTTATATATGGTGCGTTATACTTTAATATTGTCCTAATTCTTAGAAGTCATCCAAATGACATTTGTATGAGGTATAACCTTACCATATATAAAGATTTATGGAAGTCAATATGAGATTTATCACTTCTCACAAAAAGAAGAGAATATCCTATATTATCTTATGAACTATGACTTGGAAATCCTTGCCCAAGTCAAAAAAATAATTTTTTGAGTTTTATATAATAAGTTGTAACTTTTAAATTGGATACGTAGTAGTTAATAATTGTCCACATTCTAATGTTCAACTAAGATATTGTATAATGAAAGGATTGTACTGCATGGTAATTGCAATAAAAAATGTTCGTATTTGTAATTCACATTAATTAGTTCAAGATTGCTACACATTAATCATGAATTCTAGGATTTAAAATTAATGAGATTAACTCTAAAAATTAAATTAAAAATATATAATTTAATCATGACTTAATAGTAGTTTAATAATGAACTTAAGGGATCACACATGTAAGATCGAATGTATCTACATTTATTTATTTAGATAAATAATTTAATTATGAGATAATTAATAATTTAACTATAAGATAGTTTATAAGAGAAAACAAATCAATATAAATAAAGATATTTTTTTATTTTATTAGGATAATACTTCCTAAAAAGAAACAATAAATAAAAATTTTACTTAATGATTTATTTTGTTAAGAAATATTTTAGAAATAAATTAGTTATTTATTAGGCAAATTTTGAGACATTATTTATCTTGATTGGGATTCTTAAAAATCCTATTAGGATTCTAATATAAACCTACATGGTATGTAAGTCATGAGATGACTATAAATAAGTAATAACACTAACAATATCAACTATAAAAGTTATAGCCATCAACTTTCAATACACATATGCTCAAGTGTTGAATTAATCCCAAAAAATTATCCTCTGTTACACCTTCTTTAAAATATAATAATTTAGAATTTATTTTATGTGATGAATAATATAAATAACCGGTATGATCCACTTAAATCAAAAATTTGTGTATAAATTGTGGAATAAAATAAAAGTTAATATTTTAGTAAATATAGGAATGTAAATTTTGTGAGATAGTAGAATCATAAGTTATAAGGTTTTAAATTATTACAAGTGAGTATATAAATATAAAAGAGATTTATAAAAAAAGTTTTCAAAAATGTCCCTAGGGAACTATTCCTCTTTTTTGTTTTTTTGTATGGTCATCATCCCTAATCCTTTCTCATTTTTGCAATTCCTCCATCTTCACTTCCAACCTTTTTCACTTCTTTTCCTTTCTCTTATCAATTAGCATAAGGCAAAGTGCAATCTCCTTTGATTTCTTCATCTAATCAAGGTAAGAACATTTCTATTGCTAAGATTTTCTCCTTATCTCCCCTTAATTTAGTGAAACTTGATGAGTTTTGGTTCTATTAGGAGTTTGAAACCTTAACCTAAGAAATCTTTCATTTTTGGTATGATTAAAATTAAAAGGCATCAAAATCAACATTCTAGTATTCTCTTCCATACTAGATGAGTGGATAGTCCACCCATTCTTGTCAAATTTTAAGTTGAATTTCTCATTTTAAGTTTTTATGGATTTATGAATATAAATGCTTGATTTTGTATTGGTTGATGAAAATAGATTGATTTGGTGATATAAATAACATTAATAACATGTGACTAATGCATATATATAAGCTCATGATAATTTGTTGTTTAGTTGTGGCATTAAATACAAGTTTTGGAATGAATGAATAGTAAAAATTTCAAAGTTCAACAAATTTTCAAGGTAATAGTTGTCTATGCCAAAAAAATGCATTTTGAAAGGCTAAATAGTCAACTATATAGTTGATTATCTGACCTAGTCGACTATCTAACCATAAGTTGCTCTCTAAAGGTTGATAATCAACTATAGACCTTTAGAATGCTCTTTAGAGCCTAGTAATTAACTATATAATAGACTATTGAGCCCCAAGTTTGCCTCTAAACCCTACTACTTAATAATAAAGTTAACTATGGGTTCCATAATTATTCTCAAGCTCCCATAGTCGAGTATATAATCAACTATGCCTAATATACCTTGTAAAAGCATGTTACCTCAGGGTCCAACTTGAGATATATGGTTTCTAAATATTAAAGCATGATAGGATATGATTGATAAGAGTTAGACACATGGATTGCGATCTTGAAATAAGAGAATAAACTACTATACCCTATGACATGTAATGTGAACTAACTTGTATTGTTATTTACAAAATGGAATATGATATGTGGTTATGCATTAAGGCATGATGTTATGGTTAATGTGATGAGCATGGCTTATGTTGTATTATGAAAGATGAAAGCATTATGCAAATTTGAGAATTGAGAAATGTGATAGGGTCAATGTGAACATTGGATAGTTAATTCCTGATGATATGCTTAAGGGTATAAGGCAAGCCTAGAAGGACAAGAATAGAAAGCCTATGGAGAGTATAAAACTTATCCAAGAGTCACAAGTTAGATGTATATATTATTTATCTTTCATTGTTGCACCTTATAACATGAGTTTGAAATCTTTGTTACACCTTATGACATGAGTTTGAAATCTAATTGTTGTTAAGTACTTTTGTCTATATAATTATGATGATATGAGCCTAGTAAAGCCTCTTAAGGCCATGTTGGGTTGAATTCATAATGTGATTAATTATGTGCTGAGTTTTCTAAGAAGATCATCCAATTGGTAAGATTAATTCATTATTATGTTTATTTATGTAAGGCATTTACTCATTACACTTTGAACTCACTCTTTGATGATTTATTTTGTAAACGTACTATCGAGCCTCCACCACTACCTTCTTAAAACTAGACCAATTGGAAGCTTATTGATTTGGTTGTTTGGTAGCACCAAATATTTTATATAAAAACTATCTTTTGGGGGTTTATTCTATGTATAGGCTTTAGTCAAGGATTCAAACATTGAATTGTCCTTTGAGTTAGTTAAAGTAGTTTATCCTTAACTTGGGAGGATTATAAGTATCTTTAACTATCTCATGTTCTGTAAAATTATATTAATGAATGAAATCCTTTTTTTTTTTTTTGCCAAATGTTGTCCTCCTTCCTACTAATACTCTAATTAATTATTTAGGATTGTGATAAGTAAAGCAAATTAGGTTAATGGAAATTCAATAATTTGTTCCATGGCAGTCACAATCAAATTAGGGTCGTGACATTCTTCTCTCTTTCTCTTTGTAGTTACCACTCACTATTGCTAGCATAAAAGTGTGTTGAAGTGGAGATCAATCATGTGAAATTACCTTAGAAAAGGTACATTTACAAAAATACATATAACTAGGAGAAAGGTATAACTATTTTTCATAATTGTATATTAATGAATTGAATTAATTGCATAAATGGTCTCTAAAATGAAATTTCAATTTATTTTAAAATGTAAAAATTTCATTACTTCTACATTAGATGTAATTTTGAATTTCTCAACAATAATGTCAGAGCTAATCAGGCTAAAATTTGATTTAGGATGGCATGAGATACTATTATTAATTAATCTTCCTCTTACAAAATTAAAAAAAAAGTGTATATGTGTTTCTAGGAAGTAATTCAACGTCTTTGAAATTCACATGCATAGAGTTTCAAAAGTTAATCCTTTAACATTATTGAGATATGTATGTGTGTGTGTGTGTATATGCATGATGACATCATCTAGCTAATTCAAATTTCCTGGAGATTCAACATTCTTGATTTAATGAAATAACGTAATTGAAACCAATGTTTATTATGCATATAACCATGTTTCTGTGATGAATACTAATGGTCTATAACATCATTCATTTTTCATATAAATAATCATTTATATTATTTCTATTTAGCTTATTTATACAGGCGATGTATAAAATTTATGTGATTAGTCTAACACATTAGATAATATATTTATCAGATATATATAAATTATATATAAATTTTTTATAAATGCGGTGTATATAAGATAAGTTATCTATATGAGATATATATAAAATCGAACAATTTATCAATTATTGATTGGATCATATGCCAAAATTTTTTTAATGTGGTTATGACAATTTATTCAATAAAACGGCCAAAAACATATATTTTATATTGCAAGATGAATTAACCTAATGAAATTAGGATTCTTTTTACATATTTATTTGATAAATATATATACCCTTATTTATACATTCATATGATGAGTATAATTTATTTTATACGATGAAATTGCATGATGAATGATTATGAGTTATACTTTTCAAATAAGGCATGTCTATCTCATCTTCTTTAATTATTTAGTAATTATATTTTTTCTCTTTTCTTAATATGTACCTCTTCTTGGTTGTTAACTAAGGTTTCTCATTCATTAGATGTAAATAGGATAGAATGAAGATAAACAAAGTTTCCCTGTCAAAATAGAGTGGAAAAGTGTGGATGAAGACTCATATATACATGAAATGTGTTTGTGTGAAAGATCTATAATTATCCATGATAGTTATTTGTTATATATGTATGAGATGCATGTTATTAATTTGAAATTATAGGTTAATTTGAATTAAATAATGATGAGACCTAATTAATTTAAAGAAATCCTCCCTTGACAGTGTTTCAAGGACATTAAGTTATAAGCGAAATAAATCAAAGAGTTTGATTAATCACAACATTCCCTTGTTAGCAATGAATATGAGATTTTATCACATTTTGCATATATTGCCAATATAGTATTTAAGGAAATTATATTAATTATTTTATACATAGTGATGTTCATAAGGTGTTTGATATCAGAGAGGCATCAATATTAAACATGTATGAAAATGATGGGTTTCACTTAATATGAATTTGCATAAAGATACCAAAAATATTTGGATTTATGTTAAATTTAAGACTAAATAATTTGAGAGTTGCATGAGTACCTTTTGGAATTATTATAGGATCACCAATAACATTTGGGTTTATGATAAATTTCAATTGGACCTCCAATCCATTAGATTGCTTTCTAATAGATATTTTTTAACTTTATCATGAAGGCGATAAGATCTTGTTAAAATAGTGGAAGGGATGTTTATATTAAAAATGCTTAATATAAATACATATATTTGATCACATATCTATTTATTATCTTTTGTTTTATTGTTATTTTGTCAAAATGACAAAGAACCTATTTTCTTTAATGCTTACTCAATCATCTACTGCAAGTGTATTGCAGAGATTAGAATTGAAAAAGGGCCTTGCTTTCATTGTAGGAAACTTAGTCATTGGAAAAGGAATTACAAGATTACCTTGCAAAGTTGAAGCAGAAGAATTCTGTTTTAAATTTACTTTTGTTTAAGTTAACCTTCCAATCAATAATACTTCTTGGGTATTAGATATTAAATGTGATTCTCACATTTGCAATGGTTTATAGATAGTGACAAAAAGTGAATAGTTAACTAAAGGAGAGGTATTGTTATAGCTAGGAAATAAAGTAAAAGTTATTGCATTAGCCTTAGGAACTATTTCTTTAGTGTTGGATTCTAAATATACTTTACTTTTGAATGATTGTTTATGTTCTAAATATAATAAAAAAGATTATTTCTATTTTTATTCTAGAAAGAGGAGATTTTATTTTGGAAACAAAAGTGGAAAATGTTCCAAGAAAAAGGATGGTGTTTTATATTGTACTAGAATATTAAGAAATAATCTTTATACAATTGAATATGCAAAATCTATGTTATGCCTTTAACAAAGTAATAAAAGAAAACATGACCAAAATTATGCATTAATATAGCATCATAGACTTGGATATATATTCAAGAATAAGATTAACTTGTGAATCCTATTTAAGAGGAAAAATAACCAAGTCACCATTTGTTAGACAAATAGAATAAACCTCCAATATTTTGAATTTGATCCATACAAATATATGTGGACCACTAAATTTTAGGACCTGGATGCTTCCTTTACTTTATTACCTTTACTAATGATTTTTCTAAATATGGGTATATATTTCTTATAAGGAATAAATCTAAAGCCTTTGAAAAAAAATCAAATATGAAGTAAAGAGACAAACAAACAAAAGTATTAAAGTTTTTTAATTGATAAAGGAGAGGAATACTTAAGTGTCACATTCCTTGATCATCTAAAAGAAAATGAGATTATCTCACAATGGACTTATTTAAGAACCTTGCAACTTAATGGAATTTTTGAAAAAAGGAACCAAATAAACCAGGATGAGTTTCACTAATCTTCCTACATCTTTTTGTGACTATGCTTTAGAAATAGCCATGCATCCTCTAAATAAGGTTCCTTCTAAATTAGTACCTAAAATACCTTATGAGACATGATTTGAAGAGAACCCTAGCTTCCCATATCTTAGGATATGGGGTTGTCAGGCCTATGTCAAGAGGTTAGTGAGAGATAAATTGGATAGTAGATTTAAAAGGTGTAAATTTATAGGGTACCCAAAAGACTTAATCGGAAACTATTTCTATTATCCTCTTAAGCAAAAAGTTTTTGTCTTAAGAAATGTTATTTTTTTCTTAAAGAAAGCTTCTCTTAGAAAAGTATAATAAGAGTTGAGTTTGGTAGAACTTGCCGAAGTTCAAGAGTTATAAACCAATGTCTCACAACTTTTGAAAACTAAAACTCAACCTATTATAACATAACCTTTACATAGGTCTAAAAAACAACTAGGATACTTGAAAAGCATATTCTTTCAACAAAAAGTCATGAATATCACTTTCAATTGAATATGGATTCATTAACATATGTAAAGGTGATGTGTGACATCAATTTGAAAAAATGGTAACAAAAAGAAAATTTGTAAGTTGCATAGATTCATTTATGAATTGAAACAAACTTCTTGAAGTTGGAACATTCCTTTTAATAATGCAATTAAAGATTATGATTTCATTAAAAATTCGAATGGACCTTGTGTTTACAAGAAGGTTAGTGGAAGTGTTTTCTTATGCTTTATGTCAATGACATGCTACTTATTAGGAATGATGTAGGTAAGTTGTAAGCAACAAAAGCATGGTTATCTACTAATTTCTCTATAAAAGATTTAGGTGAAGCATCCTATATATTAAGGATAAAGATTTATAAAGATAGATTAAGTAGGTTGCTTAGCATGACCTAAACAATGCACATAGAAAAGGTGTTAAAGCATAATGTATGCTATACTATGTACAAGTCCTGATATAACATATGTTATGATTGTCAAGAGCAGATATAAATCCAATCCAAAAAAGGAACACCAGAAGGCTGTGAAAGGATTCTTCAGCACTTGAGAAGGATTAAAGATCTCTTCATGGTATATGAAATAGGAAAATTAAAGTTAGAATGACAAATTCTAATTTTCAATTTGATATAAATGACTCAAAACCAACATTTGATTTTATGCTTACCTCAATGGTGGAACAATCTGTTGGAAAAGTTCTAAATAGGAAACAATTGTCAATAACTGAGGCTAAATATACCACTACATCAAATGTAACAAAGGAAGTTGTTTGAACCAAGAACTTCACCTCAAAATTAAATATGGTTCTAAGCATTGTTAATCCAATAAGCATATACTATGATAATAATAGTGCCATTATGCAAGCAAAATTTAAGTTCTTATCAAAGATCCAAACATGTGATATGAAGTTATCACTTAATCTTAGTATAGCAAATCCACTTACTAAGCTATTGTAACAATAGGTGTATAAATATCATCTTGAGAAGATGAGCATTAAATGCACATGTAATTGATTATTAGGCAAGTAAAAGATTGTTAGAATTATGCCCTACAAACTAATTACATATGATATAGTAGGACATTTCTTGTAAACTTTTTAATTTGATAATTATTAATAAAAAGAATTTATTTTTCTTTACCAATTATTTAATTATTATTTATATTTGATAAAGTATAAAAATCAAGATGGCTCATAGGCGTAGTCATGCATAAAGATGATGATCATAAAATATATTGCTCACAAGCCTAGATCTTAAAATACTATTAGTCATAGAATTATTGAGAATGAATACTAATAACTCAAATAGATTAAAACATATGATTCATGTTCAAGTAAAAAGATGTCTTATTTCATAGGCATTAATGTAGTGATACTAGTGCATATATGTAAGCCCTCATTAGATAATTATATTCACTGAACTAACCCATTTAAGAATTTTTATATGAATAAGTCGAATTGAAATTTCTATATTACAATGATGTAGAATTGATCCATTAACTCAAGATATCATGGTAATCTTCTATAAGACATTATACTTTAATATTGTCCTAATTCTTATGAATCATCGAATAACACCTATTAGATATAATTTTACCATATATGAAGATTTGTGAATGTTAATATAGAATTCATCACTTCTCACAAAGAAAAGAGAATATCTTAGATTATCTTATAAATTATGAATTAGAAATTCTTGGTCAAAGTATATAATAAAAAAATATTTACTATTTTATTTTCTTTTATCTTATATCTATTAGTGGATTATACATACTTAATTTCACAAAATTGGGCTTATCAACTAATATAGGATTTTGACATTGTTTCCATTTTTCAACTATACCTTGAACTCTAAATGTCAGATTGATATGATTTTTGTATTTTTAGAAAATTTGAAGAGAGATCCATAACTTTTATATTTTGACCCAAGCCTAATTCAAACATTTTGAAGGTCATATATGATTAAAAAGTTGAAGTTATGTTTATGTCCTAACTAAACTCGCCTCAATTTTTTAGCCATATCTAGAACTATAGAGATTAAATAAACATGGAACCAATGCCTAAAATTTCATAAAACTCAAACTTACAACCTTAATGTTTATGGATTTGTTTTAATGGTCTTAAACTAGTTGGAAGTCAAACTTATTGAAAATTTATTGATATAACTGTTAAAGTTAATTACTTTGTAAAAAATAGGTATAGGCTTCTAAAAATTAAAAAAATCTCATTAGTGTAATCCTAAGAGATATATAATCCAAGTCCAATAAGGAGAACTCATTGGACTTTTAGACATTGAACAGCACAATTTTTCTCTTCTTCTTCTTATTTCTCTTTATTCTTCATTAATGGAAACTTAAATTCAGAGTTAATTCAAGAAGTTTAAAGCTTTCCTCTTCAAAATTATGAGATCATGAGATCATGAAATGTAATATTAACTTTCTTTAATTAATTTTTTTTCTTGTCTATTTACTTGTATTGATTTCTTAAAATTACTTGTATTGGATGTTGATTTGATTTACTTGTGATTTCTAATCCTTTGTTATTTTCGATCTCAAATTATGCTTGATAAATTATGTTTTTACACATAGAAGCAAAAGGTTAAGGAATTAATATGAAGATTTCTAACTTCAATTCTAAACTTAACTAAATTCTATCATTAAATTAATTTTAATATAATTTAAGGATTGTAGTATTTACTTAATTAAGCTAATCTTAATCAATTAAATCCTAAATGATCATCTAACATTAGATTCATATATATTATTTACTTAATTTAGCTAATCTTAATCAATTAAATCCCATATGATCATCTAACATTGGATTCATAAATTATTGTAGGAATTTTAAGTAATTCAAGATTGAAGAATTAATAAAAAAAAATTAAATCTTAATTGATTAATGATTAATTAAAACTAAAACTTTCAATTCTTTGAATCAACTGTTTTAATACATTGATTTTCCTTCTTGCTATTTGCTTTACGTTTTTACTTTGTTTAATACATTCAATTCAATTTAAGTTCACAAACACTCCCAATTTGTGTTCTACATTCTATTACTGCATAATTATACATATAGTATCAACATTTTGCATATTCTATCAGCATAATACATTCATTTTATTTGCATCTGTTGCATTCTATTTTTATATTTATTTATTTTTCATTCTATTATACATTTTAATTTTTACATACAATTAGTAATTCATAGTAAAAGATAATATCAAGGAATTATTAAGAGTACAACTTAGTTTATGCCATTTTACTGCATTATTTTGTAGCAAATCAATTTTTTAATCTAATTTTGATACATAATGACATTGCCATCAATAGGGTGAAATAAGGAAAGGTTTTTGGAATTTCACATAATAAATCATGAATTCTAGATTGGATATATAATAATTGATAATTAGAATTTTAACTAATTCACACTGTCCTAAATTCAACAGAGGCATTGTATAATGAAAGGATTCTATTGCATGATAGTTACAATTAAAAATGTTCACATTTGTAATTTAAGTTAATTAGTTCATAACATGTTACTAGATGGTAATCATGAATTTTGGGATTTCAAACTAATAAGATCAATTGTAAATATTAAATTATAAGAATTTAATTTAATCATAACTCACTACTAGTTCAACAATGAACCTAAGTGATTATATACATAAAATTGAATGTATTTATATTTATTTATATAGAGAGAATAATTTAATTATAAAATAATTGATAATTCAACTATAAGATAACTGATGAGAGAAAAGATATAAATATAAATAAAGAGTTTATTTATTTATTTTATTAAGATAATACTTTTCAATAATAAATAATAAATAAAGAGTTTATCTATTAATTTATTTCATTAAAAAAATATTCTAGAAATCTTATTGGGCAAATTTTGAAAAATCTCATTAGGATTTTAGTAGGAACTTATTTAATAAGCAACTTATAAAATGACTATAAATAAAAAATGACACTAACAATAGCAACAATAGAAGTTGTAACCGTCAACCTCTAGTGTGTGTGTGTACAAAAAAATTTCTCTCTCCTTTCCTTTTATCTCTATAATCATCACTCACCATTGCTAGTACAAAATGTAATGGAATAGAGACCGATTATGTAAACTAACCTTGGAAGAGATATACTTAAATCTCTTAATTGAAGTTCCAAAACACATACAAAGAAGAGATAAAATTGTTTTTCATGATTATATATTAATGAATTCAATTAACTACATAAATGGTCCTTATGGAGGAAATTCAATTCGTTTTGAAAGTTAAAAATTCCATTGTGTTTGCATTGGAAGCACTTTCAAAATTCATAACAAAGATGCACAACAAAGATAATATGAAAAGAGTAAAATTGTTCATTTTAATAATTTTTTAGTTAGAATTGTTTATCCCTCTATCCCACCAACCCCTAAGCATGCAAATTCTTCATTTTACTTCATTAGGCTCTGTGGAAGTTGCGAAGGTAGCATCCTATTTTTCTAATATCTAATTGTTTGTCGTCCATCATATAACTTGTCTTTTCTGGTTACAGGTCTTAAAATGAACATTAAGGACCAAGATCCTATGCTATGTAGTAAGGTTCTCCCCTAGAATCATTTTGCAATCCTTACAAACTCTTCTATCTGAGCTCCTTACCAAAAAGAAATTAATTTGTAAACTTGAGGTTCCACTGTTGTCCGTAATTAGATGCTCCTCCCACTTCTAAAAACCACTATTCACAATTTCAAAATCATATGCTACCAAAAAATCAATAATAGATTATCCCTCCTCATTTATTACTCTAAAACTAAATTCTCTATGCGCTCTTGAAAATTGCCTTGCCTCACTATCGACATGTCCATTTAAATCCTCTCTGATGAGAATCTTTTTTTCTTGTGAAATTCTTTGAACCAACCCCTCCAACTCTTCCCAAAACTTCTCATTCAACTGTGCCTCTGATCCTACTTGTGATGCATAAGTACTAATAATATTGATTGTCTTTTGTGCAATAATTAATCTCAATGATAAAATCCTATCCCCAATCCTTTTTACATCCATCATATTCTTATTTTAGTTTTTATCTATGATAATACCAACTCCGTTCTTCCCTTTAACTTTTCCAGTGCACCATAGTTTAAATCCTGTAGTATCTAACTCCTTAACTCTTTCTCCAACTCATTTAGTTTCTTCAAGACACATGTTAATCCTTCTCCGAAGCATGGTATCCATAACATCTAAAGATTTACCTGTTAACGTACCGATATTCTAAATATCAAACCTAATCATACTCTCCCGGATTAACTTTTTTATCTACATCTATCTAGAGAAATGTGAGGATCTTTGCTCATTTAACACTACATCCAGTCGCTAATGCAATAGCTCTAACTCATTTGACATTATACTCAAGCCATACAAGGCATCACTTTTTAGTAATGACCTAACAGTAACACAAATAAAACATCATGTGATCCATAGTTAGGATATCGGCAAATTTCTATATTAGTTATCGAAGGCCTAACACAACCCAAAAGGAGAGAAATGCCCCCACTTGAGTTACAAGCTAGCATTACCCAACTTGGCAAAAAATAATAAATAAATAATAATAATAAATAAATACATAAATAGATGTTTAATCCATCATACTTTTCTCTGCACATTGTCAGTGCAGAAAAACCTGGCAAAATCACTTGGAAGTTGAATGTCTTCAAAGGTAAAAAATCAAAACTTTTCTAGTTTAAAATATATGGAGCTTTTATTGGAGTAGAAAAATAACATTCTTGTTTTGTTGGCTTTTGGAATTTGAAAAATACAAAAATGAGTTCTAAAAAGCATGTGAAAAACGATGTGACATAAAACCATTGTATAAAAGAGGAAAAGGCAAATAGAAAGAAAACAATATGCATATATTGTGAAAAAGAATTTTAGGAAAGAGTATTTAGGATTAACCATCATCTTGCTAGTTCAAATAAAGATGTTACTCCATCTATAAATGTTCTAGACAATGTGAGAGAAATCTCTTTCAAATTTTTCGAAGATTTGGAAAAAAAATCATTTGAAAAAAGGAACATTGGATGTAGGGGTGGGCATCGGTCGGTCTAAGCCGGTTAAAACCAATTTTTTCATCGACCGATGCAAACTAAAAAGATAAAAATTTCAACTGAAATCGACCGAAGTAAAAGGTTAAACCAACCTTAACTGTCATAGTCAATTTCGGTCAGATTGCATCAGGTTCCGACGGGTTAGAAACAACCAACTGCACATCACTTAAGGGATGCTAGAAGAACCACCTAACCATCAAACTTCAAACACAATCAAATTGGATGCAAAAAAAAGAGCTTAAGAACAAGATTAGTACAATAGCAATGACATAAAAATAACATTTTGCAGTATACAATTTCAAACTAGTCGAGTTCTCTTCTAGCATTTTATATTGGAAAGGAAATCAATTTTATTATAATTACCTGGATTGTTTGGATGCAAATCTGTGAAATTACATCTGAGAAACAAGAAAATTTTGAAAGATTGAAACTAGAAATATGATCCTCCATAACTGCCAAGTTCCGAAGTCAGTGTTGAATCTATTGATTATTTGCTTTATTTAAGAGTTGTATTTGAGGGGTGAGGAAGAAGATCCTATTGAAGAAGACTAAGTAGTGAAGGGATTAGGCCATGGGCATTGAAGAAAATGAAGTTAAAAAGGGATTGTGCCATGAAGGGTTAGGGTTCTCTCTAGTTCTAAGAATAGGAACTTACGAAATACCTGTTCGTAGATCAACACCTTTCCTTTCACCAGTTCAAGGAAGTGGAGCGAAGGGTACCTCTATTTTATTAAGGGATGCATAAGCTTTTTTTTGTCCTCCTCTTCCTATTGATCAGAAGCATTCAGCAGCGACATGCCAGTAGAAAGAGTAAAGCTACTAAGCTGTTGTTGGGGAACCCTACTTAGTTTTCACAAAGCAAAAATAAGAAGAAAGTAATGGTGTATACAATGTATTGATAGAATATAGTCAGATATTAGGCTTATACAATGAAATGGGCCAAGTACTGGAACAAAATTATTTTAATTTAGCTTTATACTTCGGGTATTTCAGTCGAATACAGTGTGAAATTCCTTCATTTTCCACCAATCGAAAATCAATAAATTCTTTTATTTTTATGTCGCCACCGCCCGATTTTCTACTATTACCTGTTAGCACCCGTGTTTAATCTGATTATGGCGAGCAATTGCCATCCGTTGATAAAAATATGCCCACCCCTAATTGGATGTGATGAAATCTTTGAAAATGTAGTAGAAAGCACACAAGATAGTGATGTTGCAAAAAAGGGAAAAATGAATTCGTTATTACCATGGGAAAAAGGGGTTTTTCTTCTTATACTAAACAAAAGATAATGAATGAAATGTTAAAAAATAAGGAGACAGTGATTAGAGATATCTCTAGATGCATGTATGGTAATGCTTTGACATTTAGTTTGGTAAGGGGTCCATTATTTAAAATGATGTTGAAATCCATTAGTGATTATGGCAAAGGCTTGAACCCCCTTGCTTATCATGAGGTAAAGGAATCTTACTTGAGGAAAGAAGTAGATAATGTTAAAGTAAGCTTGTAAAAAAATACAAAATTGAATGGAAAAAGAATGGTTGCACTTTAATGTATAATGGATGGACCGATGGAAAAGAAAGGTCATTTACTTTCTTGTTAGTAGTCCAAGTGGAACTATTTTTCTAAAGTCAATTGACACTAGTAATGTAATCAAGGATACCATAAATGTTTATTAAATGGTGGTGTGGAAGGGATTGGAGAAGACGACATGGTGCAAGTAATGACGAATAGTGTCTCAGCTTTTGTAGTCACCAACCGCAAGTTGAAAGACAAGAGAAACATAATTATTTTGGTCCCCATGTGAAGCTCATTGCATTGATTTAACTCTTGAAGATATTGGCAAGCTCTTGTTTTTCATAATACAATTTCTCAGGCTAGGCAAACCACAAGTTTCATTTATAAGCATGCTTGGGTGCTTAGTTTGTATAGAAAGTATTCCAAGAGGAAGAAGTTGGCTAGGCTAATGGTTACAAGATTTGCAATCACCTATCTTACTTTGAAATGCATTATAGACAGAAAATGTAATCTCACATCTATGTTTGCATTAAGATTATAGGCTACTAGTTCATATGCAACTAGACAAGAAGACAAAAATATAATAGAGACTGTCTTGAGAGATAAGAAGTTTTGGAATTCTATTCGATATTGCTTAAAGTGAGTAACTCTACTGGCATTTTGAGACTTGTAAATAGTGACTCAAAACTAGCTATGTCATACATTTATAAAGTCATGGATAGAACTAAAGAGCAAATAACTACAAATCTTGACAATAACAAGAAAGGTATAAAAAGGCATGGAAGATTGATACTCATTGGAACTTACAACTTCATAAACCTCTCCATGAAGCAGCTTACTTTCTAAATCCCAAGTAAGTTACATTAAAGATTTAAATTTAATACCCTTTGATTCTTTATTAAAAAATTTTATTTGACTTGTTTCTTAACCTGTTAGGTACCATTATGACCTTAACTTCAATGGGGATAGTGAAGGAAGGTTAGGTTTACACACCACACTTGAAAGATGTTTCCTGACATAAGAGAAAGACTTCTAATTGATGAACAAATTCAAAAGTTCACAAGAGCCTTTTGAAATGAGTACACAATTATAGCTTGAGATAGGAAGCAACCAAGAAATGGATTTTAATTATAATTAAAGTTAATTTTTAGTTCATGGTTTGTGTATTTTCTAATTGAAATATAATTTATTTTTAACTTTTCCATATGTCTTCAGTGGGAATCATTTGGTGGAGAGTGCAAGGAATTACAAGCTTTAACTATAAGAGTCTTGAGTCTCACTTGTAGTACTACAATATGTGAAAGAAATTTGAGCACATTTGAACAAGTGCATTCAAAGAAAAGAAAATGTTTAGCACACCAAAAATTGAATGCACTTATATATGTCAAATATAATTTTCAACTTGAAATGAGACAAAAGAGAGGAAAGCGGAGATGCCTATGATCTTATTTGCTTATTGGATGTGCAATCAGATGATGAGTGGCTTGTCAAAAAGGAGAATCTTTGTTTGCTGAAAGACAATTCATGGATGGATATTCATGTAAGCTTTAACCTTGAAGAAGCTCTATGAGTAATAGAACAAGAAGAGGTAGTATTTTGTCACTACTTTCATTTTAATTAGTTAACATATAAGAATCAATGGACTAAGACTTTAATTTTTATTATAGGACCAAGGAACTTAAATACTATTGAAAATAAGAAAGCAAAAGGAAGATCTATTGTTCAAATTGAAGAGGATGCTTGTGATGTTGAAGAGGTGGAAGAAGAAATTGAATAGAGTATGACACTAGATGATAATGATGAAAACAACATTAAATACACTTTGATGATTGATGATGATATTGATAACAATGAAATTGAAGAGGAGGAAGATGACGAAGAATACTAAATCTTCACTATCGTATTATTTATTGATATATAAGTTTGTTTTGAATCTATATGACTTAACTCTTTTAAAACTCCATATTGATAATTTTGAGCTCATGACATTAGACAATTATTATATTTCTTGACCTAAATTTATGATTTTTTATTATAATTGCTTATATTTTGTTATACACTGGATAATTTATACTATTCTCATATTTTTTTGTGAATCTTACTGATTCATGATTCAAAATTTTGATCAATTTATTCACAATCCAATAACAATGGACAACTTATTTAAATGAAATATATGGTTGAATTTATAGGTTCATATATTAAAAGGTTAGTTTTTCTTTTAATATTTTCATAAGAAGTTTTATTATAATTTTATCTTATTTGTACCTATCACCTTAACTAATGAACATGAATATTACCACATGAACTTGTCTTCAGTGTTATTAGTACCACAAGTTGCTGCATAGGATTTCACAATACTAAAATTCAACCTCCACAATCCATGGTGACTCACTTCTTGGATCACTAGTTACTAAGATTGGTGATCCAAAAGCTACAGATCAGCAATCCCATCAAGTTTTCCAATTCTATGCAGAGACTGTTCTACAATAGGTTTTGATGCTCCGGCTGGATTTTTTTATAAAAATTACAAACCCAATTGATCCGTTTGCACTAAACAGAACTCTATTCTGCTGCTACGCTGCATATTCCTTTTCAAAAAGCAGAGGGCAAAGACATACCTTCATTGCAAACGTCTTCCATAATCGGCCTGCCTTGCTTGCCAGCGCCTCTGCTTGTTCCTCCCCAATGCTGAGTTATCATCACAATCTTGGAGAGCAACGGCCTTATTTGTGTTGATCAGTCTTGGAAAGTCATCACAGAATTCTTTCTGTTTGGTTTGCTATATAATATATTTTATAATGGTTGATAAAATTTATTTTGGGCTGCTGGCTGTTAGAAAGTAATATTGGGCTTAGGTTATGTTATTATGGGCTTCTTGTGATGCAGGTTAAGTCTTTTATGAACACAGCCGTGATTATTGAAATACAATATTAGTGCTCTCCCCCTAATTCCCTTGGCCTCTCCTTTCTTCTTCCCCCTCCTAAACCCTAATTACATTATCAACATGGTATCAAAGTGGTATCATCTGCCTTAAGGCCTGTTAGTATATCACACTTTCAGCAACCTCAAAGAAGGTTTGGTTGGCAATAGACTAGCTTGGTAGCCTTGTATCTCCCCCCCCCCTTTTTTTTTAAAATCAATTTCTGCAAATTTTGACTCAGTGAAACCCAAGCCACCTTTATAAAAAAAAAAAAAAGGAAAAAGAAAAATGAAGCTCCAGCCCAGCAGGTTTTCTCTCCAGCAGAACTGAATCTAGTGGTCTAGTTTTCAGTGGTCCATTTTCTTCGCAATTTGAAAGCATTACAAGTGTTTTCATCTGCTCTAATATGCTATTTGAAGGTGACAACAATCAATAAAATCTTGGGCAGTTTTTAAGGTAGTCAACAGTGAACAGAAATTTGGCATGGGTTCAAACAGATCTGATTTGTTTTCTGTTTGGTTTGATTTTATGAAATCTGAATTGAGTCCATTTTTTACTGATTGCTGATCTTTCTTAGTCTAAAAAAGCTTGGGTTATAGTAGTTTGCCAATTTGGATCATTCTCTAGGTCTATCTTACTCTCAATTTTGATTAAGATGGTTGGATTTTTTGCTGCCTGGAGTCGTTTTGGTGTTATTCCAATCTGAACAGCTTTCTTTTTACCACTGGTGGTTGAGTTGGCTTAATTCTTAGAGCGATGTTATTGCTGACTGTTTCTGTTTTATCTGTTACTTCCATTTTGGGTGAATTTATGTCTGGTGCATCTTGAGTTGCAGGGCGGTGCTAGTGTTTGGCAGCAATGAGCAAAATTTGGCAGTAATTTGGCTTGTGATTGTTTTGGTGGTTTTTGTTTCGGTGGAATTCCAGAGTGTTGATGACCGTTTGGCATAATTCCAACCACTGGGGTTGGTGATTTTGAAGACCAACTAAGGGTAGTTGAGGTAGAAATTCAGGGGAAGATAGAAGACGACTTCTAGAAGCTGTCTCTTTGGTGCTAAGGAGAACAAGAAGGAGGAGGTCATGGAGGTCGAGGGAACAACCAGGGATTTGTTGGCTGAAGACTTTATCTTCCAAGGTTCTGGAGTTGTTCTTAGTATTTGTGATGTTTGTGTACGGGGGAGTTGTTCACTAATTGTTGCTAGTTGCAAGCCATTCATGGAGTCTGAAGTTTATCAAGTTTTCTTCATATTTATGTTTAGTTGAATTTTAATTTTGAGTTCAAATTTATGTAACAAACTTAAACATTGTAAGCTTAAGCTTGGGAGGAGTGTTAAAAGGTATTATTGGGCTTATAGATTATGTTATGGGCTTTCAGCAGTGCACTTGGGTTAGAGTCTACATAAATGCAGCATTAGATAAAATCTTTTATGTACCCAACCATTATTATTGAAATACAATGGTCCTCTCCCTAATTCTCAGCCTCTCCTTTCTTCTTCCCCCTCCTAAACCCTAATTACATTATCAACACAAGGTGCTGTTATTTCAATTATTGTGCGTTAACCAAGCCTTGAAAAGTTTTAACTGTTGACTGTTAAGTTGGGGCCTAGTGCTTCCAGCTATAAAAATATTGGGACAATATTTCTATTAAGTTTAACCTAAATTCTAATTATTATCAATTTGTGCTTGTTTCTTATTATGAGCTGCATTTCTATTCAAGTTATGTTTGTGTTAGAGTGCAATTGAGATTCCCTGTCAAACAACTATTTGTGTGTTATAGATATTGATATTAGTCAAGGGTTTGAATGAGGGAGATTTGATGTGATTGCCTATGTGGGTTGCGAGAACCTTTTGTGAAATATGTAGAGATAATAAATAAGAAGTTGTGGGGTTATGATTGAGAATCTTCACACCCACTATCCTATTTTAATTGGTTTAATTGCCTAATGCTTATTTGTTTGTAGGGGATAATTTTTCTAATAATTTCTACTTACAATTAAGTTATAAGCAGGTATATAAAATATACATAGGGTCTTGAAGTAGGATCTTACAATACAATTTACGATACCAATCCTCCCTTCCGACCCATGGTAGGATCACGATACTAACAACCTTACTTGTCTACTATAGAAGCATGCATAACTAATAGTAATAGTATGAATGGTTGGAAGGAAACTATCAAAGAGAAGAGATTTATGAGGCCATATCCTCAATTAAGGAAAGCTATGTCTATTTATAATAAAAATATAGGGTTACAAAAGATAGGCCCAAGCCCATGTATCTTAACATACAAAAAACTAATAAGTTTAGTTTACTAGTACTCCCCCTCAAGTTGGAGCATAGATATTAATCATGCCTACTTGTTACAAATATCATCAACCCATTTTCCTAGAAGAGCCTTAGTAAACTAATTAATAAGTTGTTTCCCAATTCTTATATATCTAAACTTGATAACACCTTAAAATTTCTGCCTAATGAAATAATAATCAATATTTACATGTTCGGTCTGTTCATGAAACACAGAGTTCATTGCAATATGAGTGGCTACTTGATTATCACACCATAATTATATAACTCCAAATAAAATAATTTCGAGTTGACTAAGAAGATGAGATAACCACACAAGTTTAGCAGTAACATGAGCCATGGCTCGATACTCAAACTTTGCACTAGATCGAAATATCATTGTTTATTTCTCGCTTTTTCAAGATACAAGATTTCCACTGACAAACACATAATAACCTGAGGTAGACCTTCTATCCATAGGATACCCTGCCCAATCAATATCAGAAAAACCTTCAATTCTACAATAACCACAACCTTGATATAATATTCCAAACTCAAGTGCCTTTTTTAAATATTTTAAGATATGCACAATCACGTCCCAATGAAAGGTTCTTGGAGAATTTATTAACTAATTTACTACACTTAATAAAAAAGCAATGTCAAGCCTTATGATAGTAAGTTCAATTTGTCCACTAACCTTTAGTAGCATTTTGGATTTTGTCGTGATTCTCTCTCTTCCAATCCAAGCTTAACATTTGGGATCATAGAGATGTCGCATAATTTTGAACCAAGCAAACCAAGTTTCTTCAAAAAATTAAGAACATATTTCCTCTGTGAGATAAAAATTCCCTTCTTACTTCATACAATCTCAACATCAAGGAAATAATGAAATGGTCCCAAGTCCTTAGCCTGAAACTTGGACCGAAAAAAATTCTATAATTCTAAAATTCCCACCTTATTACTATCGGTAATTACAATGTCATCAACATAAACGGCAAAAAATATGCATCTAGATTTAGAACGTCCATAGAATACAAAATGATAATAATCACTCTTCTTCATACCAAATTCTATTATAACACTGAATCCGCCAAACCATACTTGAAGAGATTGCTTTAATCTATACAAAGACTTTCTCAATCGATACACTTTTCCACTCCCCTTGAGCAACATAATCAGGAAATTGCTCCATATAGACTTGTTCATGTAAATCTTCATGAAGAAAAGCATTTTTAACATAGGCAGCCAAAGAAAGAAATAAGCGAACAAATGTTATCTTAAGAATAAAAGAAAAAGGCTCAAAATAATCAATACCATAGGTTTGCACATATCCCTTGGCCATCAATCGAGCTTTCAATCGAGCAATAGAACCATTTAGGCTGAGTTTGACTATGTATACACACTTGCATCCAATAGGCTTTTTTACCATTTGGTAAGGGCACAAATTCCCAAATATTGTTATTCTTAAGAGCTTCCATTTCTTCATTCATAACAACACGCCACCTATCATGAGAAAAAGCTTCTAAAATAGTTCTAGGAATAATAATATGATCCAAGGAAGCAATAAAAGATCGGAAAAACACAAATAAGGTAGAATATAACACAAAATTAGAGATAGGATGAAACATAGAAAGGCCACCTCTTTAGGTGCAACTACAAGTGGCTTAGCAGTGGGTAATAGGAATATCAAGATCAGAGAATGAAGGAAGTGGATCTTCTAAAGAAGAAGCCATTGGTGGAGGAGACAAAGTTGACTGCTGTGCAGCAACTACTGTGGTACTTAATGGTGATACTATTATTGCAAAGACCTATTTTCTGCGAGAATAAATAAATTTAATAGGAGATGGTACTTATTGTTGGGGAGTGAAGACCTAAGAAGCAATAATATATACAAAGAAATAAATGTTGACAAATCCGGACTCGAGTGATAGATTAGCAAGCATGGTAGGATAAAAAAAAAAGAACTGACTCAAAAAATGAAACATCAAATAACATAAAATAACGTCTCAAATCAGGAGAATAATAGTAAATTTCTTTAGTGCAAGAATACCAAAAAAAAATGCATTTTAGAGATCAAGAATCTAATTTAGAAACTTGTGATTGATAATCATGAACAAAATAAGTGCAACCAAAAATGCGTGGAGTGAGATGAAGCAATGGTTGAGAAGGAAACAAGAGAGAATATAGTACCTCATCATCAAGAACTGAAAAAGGCATTCCATTGATTAAAAAACAAGGTATAAAAACAGCTTCTACCCAAAATACCTTGAGAACTTTTATCAGAAATAAAAGTGTGAGTGAAACCTCAATTAAATAACGATTTTTTCATTGAGCTATCTCATTTTGTTGAAAGGCAACCGCACAAAAAAATTGATGTACAATACCATACTTGGATAAATATAAAGAGAACTGGGCAGTAAAGTATTCTTTAGCATTATCAACAAATATAATAAAATAACGATAATTAAATTTGGACACAACTGGATAAAAACTCCAAACATCAAAATGTACTAACTCAAAAAGGCTAACTCAAAAGGAGATGCAACCCGTTTATTAACTCTAGGAACATAAGACTAATGATGCTATTTGACAAGCTGACAAGACTCGCAATTAAAATTTGAAACAGAACTTAAATGAGAACACAATTTCTTTAAGGATAATAATGAAGGATGACCCAATCGGCAATATAACTAGTATGGAGTAATGGTGACAGCAATAACAATGGGCAGAATAGCAAGTTAAGGGAAGTCACCATCAGGCACATACCGTCCATCAAATTTATGCCCTCTATCAAAAATCTTTGTCAAAAGATCCTAAAAAATATAATAACTAAGGGAAAAAAAAAACCACAATTATAAATACATATAATTTGACTGACCGAAAGTAAGTTTAATAGAAATTTAATAAGACACAAAACGTTAGTTAAAGAAATACCAAAAGTAACATTAGCTATACCACTTCTAACAACAGAAGCAATTGACTCATTAGCTAAAATAACAGAAGAAAATAAAGGTGTAAAAGAAAAAAAGATACTTGTCGCTCTCAACATATGATCAACGGCTCTAAGATTAATTATCCACCTAGACTTGGAACGCAAAAAACATGTAATAGGATTACCTATCTAAAACAAGATAATAATAGATTGAGTGGAGGATGGCTACGGTAGGACTGGTGGTTGTGGTGAAAGCTAGAGCTGAATCAAACGATTATATTCATCCTTAGTCAAGGTTATGTGCTCATATTCAGGTACAAAAGTGCTTGAAGTAGTATGTACAAATTGAGGTGGTGATATATATCATCCAACTAACTTTAGACAAGTTTCCTTTATATAACCCGATTCCTTACAATAAAAACAAATATAACTATTAGGCGAATTATGGCCTCTGTCTCTGCCTCTCCCTCCACCTCCTTTACTGCCACTACAACCCCCTCAGGTACTTAAGCTAACCAAAGTAGAGGAGTCAATCAAAAAAGTAGATGAGGAAGCTAATGGTAGCTCTCGGATTGTTCAAAAAACACAAGAAAAAATAAATTGAGTTAATTGCTCAAAACTAGATAAGATCTGCTAACGAATAGGACTGAGTTCAGCAAGTAAATTCATAAGGGAAGACATAGAAGCTAACTATTCTCTCTCAATATGTATTGCCTTGACATCTTCAATAATGGGAAGGAGACTATCCTATTGTTCATAGATATTGTTCCATTCATATAAATTTGAGACACGGTCTTCCCTTGTATATTTTGTTGATACATATATGTGACATAAATTATCTTTACTTTTTGAGTCTCAAAAATTTGTCCATAGATCTTTAACTATCTTGTAGTGTATACAATTATTTACAACTTCCTTCTCTAAGGTATTGCTTTTATAGTCATCAATCTTCCATAATTCATCGAGTTTTCACGTCGTCAGTCGGTGGGTCATTGGTCAAGTGATCACATTTGCCAACTCCCTCAAAGAAATAATAGATTTTTTTCATGCACAATATCCATGACAGTCAAGATCAAGTTTCCGATCGGTTATTTTTACAACAATAGGTATTAAATTAGAGAAGAGGGATTTAAAATCCAACTTGTTTTCACTCGAACCAAACTTAAATTTACCAGTCTCCATCATCACAGCAAATAGAGAAATTTAAAACCGGATCAGAAGTATAAAAAGAAGAGAAAACTGCAAGTGAACAATGTCTCTCGCAATCCTAGACAACAGGAAAGTGCAAAGACTACTAAGGAACTCACCGGAGGAGAATTGCCACCAAAAAGTGTACCATGCGCCACCACATGCCAAGAGATGATGTTGTGCATGCTACTTACACGCCCTAGAAAAAGCCCTGCATGTGATGCATGCGCCGATCAGCTGCCATCAAAGGTCGCTAATCTACAGTGTTGTGAAGTCAAATTGTGAAAACCCACCAGAAATCACCACCAATCACTAAAAACAGCATCGCCCTTTAAACAGAACCAAATGGCAGTGCCTCTATACTGTAATTCTGCATTCACGATCTGATGCCTCTAAAAAACACAACACTAAATTCTCGCCAATATTATTGTGACCTAGTCACGTAGAAAAAAAAGGGAAAAAGAAGGAAGAGGAAGAAGTAGTGTGGGTTGTTTTAATTTTACTTTTTTTCTTTTGATTTGGGTTGAAACAAGATACCTAGATGACTTTGATACCATGTTAGAGAGAAAAGATTTGTGAGGCCATATCCTCAACTGAGAAAGGCAATGTCTATTTATACTAAAAATATAGGATTACAAAAAATAGGCCTAGGCCTATATATCTTAGCATATAAGAAACTAATAGATTTATTTCACTAACAAAACAGAGAATTCCACCTCCACTAATAAGTTTTTAAACACACATTTTTAGATGGGTCCTATAAATGAATTACTACAGCTAGAAAATGTTGCAGGAGGGGAGGCTGAATAGAGTACCTTAAGTTCCCTAATAAATAATTTGTTTACTAAAAACCCTAATGAATTACACAAAGTCAATGCTTTTAATATCAAAATACCTTTTGTCACTTTACATCTTCCACCAAAAAAGAATTAAGATGTACTATTACTCTCAGGTATTTCCATTCACATTTACAACAGATATCTTTCTGTCACTTTACATCCTCTACCAAAAAGGAATTAACATATATTATTACTCTCAGGTATTTTCATTCACATTTATAACAGCCACTAATAGGATGTATATAGTATAGGGGAACAAAAATTTACTCTAAAATTCTTGATATTTTCTGAATTTTAAATATAGCCATACACATCAAGACTAACCATATTATTTATATTAGAAAGAGAAGAAGGTCACTCAGCATCCATCAATTTTCAAAATTGGTGCTTAATTTTTTTTTTTTTAAAAAAAAAAATTACAAGTGATGGTGCTTCTACTTCAGTAAATCAGAAATATCTTTTCTTGATCTAACAGTTACTGGAGAGGTAGAAAAACCATTCTGTTTGTCAGAGACAAGTGGAGAGTCACCTCTCTTAATTCCTTTAGGTCGTTTGCTGGATTCACTTGGAGATGTTGATGCTCCAAATATCTGCACTGTTAAGCTCCCTCCTACCAGAAAATATATAATAATCTAAAATCTGTAGGTAAGATTTATATAAACAGAAAATGAAAATTTATACAACAAAAAATTGGATAAACTACATTCACCTCTCCTAAGATTTTCTCTGATTACTCTCGTACTCTTTTATTTTTGTAAATGTACACTTATATACCTTATTCCTCTGTTTAAAAATTAGGATCACCTCCCCTAGTGCAGAAACATGAGGAAGGTGAATGGATATGTCTAAAAATAGAGGAGTATAAGTGTAATTAGACCAAACCTTGAGGGAAGTAAGTGCAATTTGCCTCAAAAAAATTGAAAGGCCCAAAGAGGGCACATCCTTTTGAGAAACAATTCAGTTATTTTGTCATGTCATTCAAGGGCACATCTATCACCACGCCACATTTGTACTAACTTGGCAATTCCCCATGGCTATATAGTAGTGATACAGATGAAACCCTAGAATCTCACCAAATTGACGCCAAATATATCAATCTAACTTGTTTAATCACCAGTAAATTCATGATGTGATAGCTAAGTATGAATATGAGAAATGAGGAAGAGAAAGAGAGAAGAGAACAAAATCCAACATAGTATAATCTAAAGCCGACCTTTGTAATTGTGACTTCATCTACACAAGTTATGTGGTTATCCATACAAGAATTTCTCACAGTTCATAATATCTCACATCAGAATCCAGCAATACTAATGGTTGGTTAAATAAAGCTTTTAGTCCCTGTAGTTAGTTTCAATTTGTAATTTTGTCCTCATACTCCCCCCCCCCCTTTTAATTAGATCCTTAAGAGTTGATTTTCATTCTAACAAACTCGATCCCATTATATCTAAATATTTTTCTTCAAATTGTGATAATTTGTAATTCAAATTGTCATTATTTTTAATTCCAATGAATGGCTCTTCATTGTTATGTCATCATCTAACAGTATAGGTTCACAAATGCTGACCATCTCAAATAATTGTAGACAAAAATCTACATATTAATAAGTGCAAGGAGCTAATTATAATCATAAATGAAAGTAAACTCTAAGAACCTAATTACAGAGAACATAAGCACAAGGGCAAATTTAAATGAAGGAATTAACTATTGGGACTAAGTTTAATTTAACCTTAATTGCTTATTATCATTGATGGGAGGTGCATGTTAATTAAAATGAGCATGCACACTTGCCCTTGCAACATTTTTACTTTGGATTTATTTCAAGACAAGATGCCAAACCTTCCAATTTTCTGGAATGTATGTCATGCAGGCTGTTATTAAAATAAAAAAAAACGTGCCAAAAATATTTGGCTGAAATATAAATACTAGTTTACCTAGCACAAGTACAGCACCAATCCATCCAGCAACACCCCACCTTTCACCAAGAAGAAACCATGCAAAACCAGCACCCCAAACTGGCTCCAACCCATAAATTATTGCAGTTTCTGTTGCTGATACATCACGCATTGCAGCCATCTGTAATTGGATGATTTCACTTGCTTAGAAAAATGTACAAATCAACTAAATATATGTCTTCTCTGAAAGAAAGCGAATGAGAACAATCATTATGATCAGAAGAAAATAATTATCACCTTGGTCACTACAACCATATAAAAATGAAGTGCTCACTATTTCAATATGAAGTTTGACCTCTGTCATCTTCACTTGCAAAGAACTTTAAAGGAAAAACAGAAAGTGTCTCTCTCAATCAAATGATAAAGCATATAGACCTAGGAAGCACGAGTGCCCTATTGCTAGGGAAGAACTGGTGGTGTGTGCATAACTTAGATATATGTCCAACGTCGCGAGGAATGTATCCCAAAGATCTATTTTTAAAATTTTCATTTATATAGTAGGTATGGCTCACTATGGCTAAGATGGAGCTTGAAGTTCTACTCTTAGTAATGAACACTGCTTGCTGATGGTTTCCGAAGATTCATGGTTTTGGCTGAATTTAAGATGGTTGTTGAACAAGCTGAAAAG
This sequence comes from Sindora glabra, assembly GCA_020226215.1. Lineage (NCBI taxonomy): Eukaryota > Viridiplantae > Streptophyta > Magnoliopsida > Fabales > Fabaceae > Sindora > Sindora glabra. The sequence continues at coordinate 55,113,644 of CM035236.1, read as the reverse complement.
TGAAGCCTACTGAATATTAACTTCCATAATCTCACAGTTACATCTCTCTTTAATTTGTAATAACACAGGACTTAATCCCATAGATGACAATTCTTTTGTTGGTAAATTCGATGGGATAAAAATTACATCTCAATGATATCAAATTCGATAAATATCATGAATAACAATATCTGAGCTACCAACTGATTCATAGTTCAGAATTGAATAGTATAAAATAATGAGATCCTTTTATCCATACTGGATTCAAAAAATTTTGTCCCATTAACCTAGACCAGGAAAACTAAAAAAGATTTAACCCTATAAGAAAAGATATTTATTGTGGATGAATGAAACCCTTTAAGAGCCACCATTGCTAGGTTGCATAATACTACTAGCCTACTTTTCCGATTAGCTACAAACATATTATGTACATCTTATTGCTTTGCTGATAGTCACATCATACGCAAGTATAACTCTGCCTGGATATAATGCTCCAAGAACAACTAAGCAAAAAATGAGGGGTTATGTTGAGACTCGAGGGGACACTGCAAATCATCAAGACGTGCTGAAGCTCAAAAGGCCTATTTGCTAATGGCTGGCTAGCCTCACTGGAATCTGGAATCTCATATTTCTGGAAAGCATTTAATGAAAAAGAAAGTGTTTGCTAAAATTTGTTCATTTTTTTTCCTCGTCATTAACATAGATAGTTATATTAGGTAAAGAGTCAAACCAATCAATAATAATACAGGCATACTAAAGGCTCTATGGTCATGACATATTTGCTTAGCTACCCTAAGCAAATCTCTAGAGCTAGAACTGATAATGCTCGGACTCAAATAAGAGTGTCGGATTTGGGTATGAATCTAAGAATCTGACATGAGAAATTTATAATTTGAAAATACGAAGACACAGTTAACAAGTGTCCAAACATAGGATATGAACACGGGGACATGAGTAATTATATATAAAGATCTACTATATGATAGATAAAAAGAATTAGATAATTCTTTTTTAAATCAAAATACTAAGTTATTCTTTTTTTTAATTTCAATAATCAAGTTAATCTTTATCATTTATAGATAAGCATCATAGATTAAAGTCAATTTTTTAAATTTAAAAATTTATTTTTGCAATATAAGTAAGAAAATAATAAAAAGTTTGAAGAAAGAGTCAACTTATCTAAGTTTAAAACAAATTTAAAAATAAAAAATAAAAATAAAAACTATGGAGCCTTAGAGCTAAAAAGAACCAATTTATTTAATTTTAAAAACAAATTTAATATATTATATAAGCTTAGAAAATTATAAATATCCACTTTCTTTTATCTCTTTTTCTGTATTTTATTCTCTCTTTTTTTTACATTTTTTTCTACCTATCTTCTCATCTTCTACATGATCTCGCTTAGTTCTCACATATTTGTTTCTTCTTCTACACAATCTCACTCCTTCTCCAATTCCAAAACCGTCGATGCCTTCCCCAATCTTCATCACCTTAATTTCTTCTTTGGCTAAGCTGTTGGATAATCGGCGATTTGAAGATGGAATCAATTGTCAATCAATACTCATAATTCAGCACCAATATGCACAATGCGGATTGCAATTTAGGAGAATAAATGATCAAGATTCAATTCTATTTCATGACAGATCAACTTTTTCTTCTTCAACTATTCTTCTCCAGTGGGCATCTTCATCTCCATATGCCATGTCCAAAATTTTTTTGACAAATCGGACTCATCCGATGTGTTGTGTTGTGTCGTGTCGACACCAATATGGCAGGGGAAATTGAAGAGTCTAAGCATCATAGTTCAAGAGTCACTTGACTTTATTTCATAAAAAATTGGTCCAAGTTATTTACTATTTTTAAAGCCTTCCACGTTGAAATTGTAAATCAATTTCATACTTCTATACAAAATTTGCGAAGTGATAATATTAAAAGATATCTTTCTGCCTAATTTTCTTCATATTTATTTGAGCATGATATTATTCATTAGTCTTCCTATACAGTTACTCCACAGCAAAATAGAGTAGCTAAAAGAAAAATTCATTTGATGAAGGTTTCTTGTGCACTTTTATTTCAAATTAAAGTGCCAAAAATATTTTGGGTAGAGGCAGTTTCCACCACCTATTTTCTAATCAATCAAATGCCATCCACTGTTCTTGATGGTCAAGTACCTTACTCTATTTTGTTTCCTTCTAGACCTTTGTTTCCTCTCACTTCATGTATTTTCGGTTGTGTTTGTTTTGTGCAAGATCATTGTCTTCAAGTCTCTAAACTCAACCCATAGTCCTTGAAACGTGTTTTCCTTGGTTATTCTTCAACATAAAAAGGATATCAATGCTATTCTCCCAATTTGAATCGTTATTTTGTATCTCTTGATGTCACATTCTTTGAATCCACACCATATTTTGGCTCTTCTGAATCTTCCTCTACCATTCTTGAGTATAATTCTCTCAACAAATACTTGTATTCTATCTTTCCAAATTCTTGAGCCCCTCTAAAAAAACTTGGATTCATCCTCCTATTAAGCATGTTTATTTTCACAAAGTGCAAGTCTCAACAGTAGCACTTTCATCTAACAACGTCAAGACATCTAATACAGCATCAATTATTGAATCACCACCAACTTCATCTCCCTTACCAACTATTTCGTCACCAGATCCTCCTCCTCCTCCTCCTTTACCATCTGATCTTAATGTTCCTATTGCCCACTAAAAACGTACTCATAGTTGCACTCATAAAGGTAACATTAATCACCCTTATCCTATCTCTACATATGTAACTTATCCCTCATTACCTGTTTCCTCATAATCATTTATTGCCTCGTTGGATTCTATTACTGTTCCTAAATGTGTTGCAGAAGCACTCTCTCATCCTAGGTGGCATGTTGCTATGGAGAAAGAAATGGTGGCCCTTGAGACAAATCATACATGGGATATTGTGCCCGTACCAAGTGGTAAAAATTCTATTAAGTGCAAGTGGGTATTCACAGTGAAAGTTAACTCAGATGACACTATTACTCAATTAAAGGCTCGTTTACTAGCAAAAGGATATGCACAAACCTATGGTGTGGATTATTCTGGAACATTCACTCGAGTTACGAAACTTGCTTATGTTCACTTATCTCTGTTGTTGCATCTTATGGCTGGCCCCTTTATCAACTTAATATTAAAAATACATTCTTGCATGGTAATTTACTTAAAAAGGTGTATATGGAGCAACCACCGGATTTATGCCTTAAGGGGAGCATGGCAAAGTTTGTCAATTAAAAAAAAAAAAAAAATCTTTGCATGGCTTAAAGCAATCCCCTTAAGTTTGATTTGGGAGATTTAGTGACGTGGTGACAGAGTTTGAGATGAAGAAGAGTAACCATGATCATTTAGTGTTTTATAAACAATCAGATTTTTTCGATGTATTCTTTTGGCTATCTACATGGATGACATTGTGATCACTGATAGTAATAAATTGGATATTTCAAAATTGAAAATTTTTCTTCAAACCAACAATTTAGGAGCACTTCGGTATTTTTGGGCAATTGAAATTGCTCGAGGAAAGAAAGAAATTTTCTTATCTCAAAGAAAATATGTTTTTGATCTCTTGAAAGAAACAAAAATACTTGCCTCTCAATCCTATGATATTCCTATGATCTCAAATGTTAAACTTGGCTTGGAAGATGGAGAATTGCTATAAGATTCAAAGCAGTATAGACAACTAATGGGTAAATTGAATTATCTTACCATAACTGAAAACTTGATATTTCCTTTCTAATAAATATAGTAAGTCAATTTATGAACTCTTCAAGAACTTCTCATTGGGATATAGTCATCTACATTCTAAAATATCTCAAGAAAGTACCTGATCGTGAAATTTCGTATAAAAATCATAGTCATTACATTATAGAAGATTTTTCTTATGTAGATTGGACCAGATGTCCTATAAATAAAAGGTCCACTTCTGGTTATTGTGTGTTTATTGGTGGGAATCTTATATCTTGAAAAAGTAAAAAACAAGCAATAATGTCTCATTCAAGTGCAAAATCTGAGTATCAAACTATGCCTCATGCTACATAAGAACTTGTATGGATTTCCTACCTTCTTAGTCAACTTGAAATTAAGTCTTATGAAACCATACAGTTGTGGTGCGATAATCGGACGACTACTCATATTGCTACGAATCTGGTTTTTTATGAACCTATAGAAGATGTAAAAGTTAATTGTCATTTTGTTAGACAAAAACTTCAAAAAGGGATTATTGGACTTAGACATATTAGAATTGGAGAGCAATTAGCTGATTTATTTACTAAAATTATTCTACAAAAATGAGTTGATATTTGTAACAAGTTAGGCACGTTTGATATCTATATTCCACCTTGAGGGAAAGTGTCAGTAGATGATTAGTATAAGATATGGGCTTATGGGCCTAAATGAGTTTAGACCTATTATAACTTATATTCTATTATAAATAGATGTATCTACCTCATTGTGGAGGATTAATAAAATGGAGAAATTCCAATATAGATAAAACTTGTAGATAGAATGCTGACGCCCGTTGCTAGGGATTCGATTTTTTGTTGAGTCCAAGCTGTGTCCATCACTTCAAAGTCAAGTGTAAGCCACATTGTAGCTGTTCTAAACATATCAAAGCCATCAAAGCCATATCTAGGGGGGGAAAATATTGGGATACATACTAAACGGTGTTATACAAATATCCATGGCACATATACATATGGCACCACTACTTCATGAAGTGCCCATGCTTCCAGAAGACACTGCTCACTGCTCAGGTTTATATAATTGAAATGAGATTTAAGGAGGTAACATCATTAACATTGGAAAACAGATGGGAAGGGTATTATCATGGCAATTATATTAGAGAGATTCTAAGGCCACTAATTAATAGACTACATATAGGGGAACTCCTGGATGGAAGTTTGGGAGAATTAGAAACTTTTAGCATGAGTAAGGATAATAAACAAATATATTTTAGACTTCCAAGGAGGAAAAAATTCTGCTATGATGACACTAAATGGTAAGGTATAAACAACACTTAACCACGGGAAAAAAGGAAAAAGCACTTACACATTCAAATTCAGAATCAGATGAAATGCCATTGACCACCAATGAAAAGTATATAGACCTACACCCAATCCAAGTTGCCATAGTCTGGAGATAGCTAAAGAACTATATAACAACAACAACAAAGCCTTATCTCACTAAGTGGGATCGGCTACATGGATCGCACAACGCCATTGGGCACTATCAAAAGCTAAGTCTTCGGTGATATTATTTACCAAGAGATCCCTTTTTAAAACTTCCTTTAATGTCCTCTTTAACCTCCCTCTGCACTTTTTCACAGAGCTAAAGACCATGTGATCAACTCTCCTTACTAGTGCCTCCAATGCCCTTCTTTGTACATGGCCAAACCACCTTAACCGATTTTCTGTCATCTTTTCCTCAATAGGTGCCACGCCAAAATGCCCTCATATACAATCATTTCTTATCTTGTCCTTTCTTGTATGATCACACATCCATCTTAACATTCTCATTTCTGCTACCCCCATTTTTTGCTCTTGTTATCCCTTTAGAGCCCAGCATTCACTACCATAGAATATAGCTGGTCGTATAGCAGTCCGATAAAACTTCCCTTTGAGTTTAGTAGGTACTCTACAGTCACAAATTACTCCAAATGCCTTTCTCCATTTTAACCATCCAACTTGTATCCTGTGTGTGACATCTCCGTCAATTTCCCCATCGCTTTGTAAAAAAGATCTCAAGTACTTGAATTCAAATATTTGCAATATGATGTGATCTCCAATTCTTATCTCCAAATCATTTCTATCTTACTTCTTGTTAAACTTGCAATGCATATACTCCGTCTTACTCTTACTCAAGCGAAAACCTTTTGATTCCAACGCCTGTCTCCAAAGCTCTAATTTATAATTAACCTCTGCTCATGATTCTTCAATCAAAACTATATCATCTGCAAATAGCATACATTTAGGGATATTCTCCTGTATGTCCCTAGTAAGAACATCTAAGACTAGATTAAACAAGTAAAGACTCAAAGCTGAACCCTAATGTAGACCTATCCTTATAGTGAAGTCCTTTATCTCTCCTCCAGGAGTTCTTACACTTATAGTTACTCCATCATACATGTCCTGTATAACCCGAATATATGCGACACGAACTCCTTTCTTCTGCAAAGCCTTCCACAACACTTCTCTTGGTACCCAATTATAAGCTTTTTTTAGGTCAATGAAAACCATATGTAAATCTCTTTCTTTACTTCCACACCTTTCCATCAACCCTTGTAGAAGATAAATAACCTCTGTTGTAGACCTTTTTGGCATAAATCCAAATTGGTTCTCTGCTATCTTAGTCTCATCTCTTAATCTATGCTCAATCACTTTTTCCCATAACTTCATAGTATGGCTCATAAGTTTTATCCCTCGATAGTTTGCACAGTTCTGAATATCTCCTTTATTCTTGTATATAGACACCAAAATACTCTTCCTCCACTCATTTGGCATTTTCTTAGACCTCAAAATCTCATTAAATAACTTGGTGAGTCAAAAAATACCTTCCTCTCCTAAACATTTCCAAACTTCAATAGGAATACCATCCTGACCAACAGCTTTACCATTATCCATCCTCCTAAGAGCTTCTTTTATCTTCCCAACTCGAATCCTGCGATAATAAGTTAAATTCTGTTCGTCCTCTTGGGTTTCTAATCCTCCCATATCCCTAGTCACTCCTTACTCGTCATTAAAAAGCTCATAAAAGTACTTCTCCCATCTTTCTTTGATATCTTCATCTGTGAGTAGAACTTGTCCTTCTCCATCCTTAATACATCTTACTTGATCCAAGTCTCTTGATTTTCTTTCCCTATTTTTGGCAAGCTTGTAAATCTTTCGTTCTCCATTCTTTGTCCCTAGATGTCGATAGAACTCCTCAAAAACTTTAGATCGTGTCTCGCTCACTGCCTTTTTGGTCTCCTTCCTAGCCATCCGATACCTTTCCCAATTATCCGCATTGTCACACACATGCAAAGCCTTAAAACATTCCCTTTTGGTTTTGACCTTTTCCTGCACACTTTCATTCCACCACCAAGATTCTTTATCTCTCGATCCAAAACCTTTTGATTCACCCAAAACTGTCTTAGCAACTATCCTAACCTTCCTAACCATCACATCCCAAATATGGTTGGCACTTCCTTGTGCTATCCAATTACCTTCCTCCAATAATATTCTCTTAAAAGTCCTTTGTTTCTCATCTTTGAGCTACCACCACTTAATCCTTGAATTTATAACGTGTTGTCTCTTCTTGTTATGGAATTTAAAAAGGACATCGAGGACCCAGACCCTATGCTGTGTAGTAAGGCTCTCCCCCGAAATCACTTTGCAATCCTTACAAATTCTTCTATTTGAGCTCTTTACCAAAAAGAAATCAATTTGTGATCTTGAAATTCCACTCTTGTACGTGATTAGATGCTCCTCTCGCTTTTTAAAATAAGTGTTCACAATCTTAAAATCATATGCCATAGAAAAATCAAGAATGGATTGCCCCTCCTCATTTAGCTCTCCATAATCAAAACCTCCATGCGCTTCCGAAAAATGCCTTGCTTCACTGCCAACATGTCCATTTAAATCCCCTCCAATGAAAATCTTTTCTTCTTATGGAAATCCTTGAACCAAACCTTGTAAGTCTTCCCAAAACTTCTCCTTCAAATGTGTTTCCAATCCTATTTGTGGTGCATAGGCACTAATAATATTGATAGTCTCCCGTGCAACTATTAATCTTAAAGATAAGATCCTATCCCCCGTCCTTCTTACATCCACCACATTCTTCTTCCAATTCTTATTTACAATAATACTAACTCCATTCTTTCCTCTAAATTTCCCTGTGTACCATAGTTTAAAACCTGTAGTGTCTAGTTCCTTGACTTTTTCTCCAACCCATTTAGTTTCTTGAAGACACATAATATTAATCCTTCTTCGAATCATGGTGTCTACAACCTCCAAAGATTTACCTGTTAGCGTACCGATATTCCAAGTACCAAACCTAATTATGTTCTCATGGACTAACTTCTTTACCCACATCCGTCCATAAAAATGTGAGGACCCTTGCTCATTTAACACTACATCCAGGCGCCGATGCAGCGGCTCTAACTCATTTGACACTGCGTTCGAATCATACAGCGCGTTACTTCTGACTAACAACCTAGCATTAGCACCAATAAATCATCATGTGTAATCCATATAAGAGATTTCGACAAAGTTTTTACGTTGGCTGTCGAGGCCTAACACAACCCCTTGGGAGATAAATGCCCCCACTTGGGTTACAGGCTAGCGCTACCCAACTCAACCAAAATATATATATATAACCAAAAAACAAGAAGAAGAAGAAGAGAGAGGAGGAGGCGGCAAAGAAAAAAAAAAAAAGAAGAAGAAGAAGATATCTAATCCATCATACTTCATAGTCATGCCATACACAATAATGAAAATTATGCAGATGTTTACTCTTTCTGAAGTGAATACATAGTCTAAATATTCATCAATCTAGCATTCTCTAGCAATGCTATCTCTTAAATTTTATATCCAAATGTACATCTAGTGCCAGATCAATAAAGGTTCCTTTTTTTTTTACGGGTGGGGGGTGGGGAAGGGAAAACAGTATGTGAACTGAGATTGATGTCTTTACCTCTACCCATAAGCATAACCCAGTAGAGAACACACCGGTGTAAATTGCAGGTATCCATGGAAAATCGACCATCCAATCCCTAAGCATGGACCATGTCCAAGATGACCACCAGGGATCATTAACACCAGGAAGGCAGCCCCCAAAAAGGTACCATAGAGTAGATGACAAAGCAACAACACAAATCTGCAACACAGACTTTAAAATTTTACACTATGAAAGAGATGACATTTTGGTTATATAAATCTAAAGACATATGGAGAAAGAGAAGTAACTAACCTCATAACCCAGGAGGGGGAGGAATTTTTCTTTATTTATGCTTCTCGATATATGTTCAGTTCTTAACATATGAATACCAAAAAACACTGCACTTAAGAAGTTCAAAAGATCTCCAATCTGTCTTTTTGAAAATGATAAAAATTAAGACATTATGTAAGAAGGAAAAACATAAGATATCTATTGGCATGGAAATTAGGGAAGTCCCAGCATGAACAGAAGGAAATGAGAGAGGAAAGACAATTGAAACAAAGAAAAAACTCACGCATGGGGGAGAACCACTGCATTCCAGCATTCCAACTCCTACAATGGACATGAGAGCACCAAACCAGGTGTAAGCAGGAACAACTGCTCCAAACATACCATCGAGTAAGGGAACCACAATTACCTATTACATTCACCAAGAATATGCAAGATTGTAACAGCAAGCAATGTCATATAGTGATTCATATTCAGACAATATATGAAATTTTTTAATCTTACAGTGAACATAGATAAAAATGACGCACGCCCAGCATCAGAGGTTAGCAGTCCAAGTGCCTGAGTAAGGTACCCCAGACTGACCCAGAATCCTAATTCCATGCCTGCATTTCGGGTATGAGCGTCCCCTCGTTCTCGCAGTACAAATGGGATGAATGGAATGGCAGAAACAGCAAAACGCACTACTGTAAAAGCAGCTGGATCCATAATTGCCTGAACCTCCTTGACCACTGGAATGTTACTAGCTAGCAAAACCATCAGACTATTAAAAATGGACACATTGAATTAAGAAATAAGTGACAAATTCTACTATGGGATCTTGTCATCTTAAATTAAGAAACTAAGAAATAAATTCTAAAAGCTGGAATCAGGATTTTTTATATAACTGGTAAAGAAGATGCTAGTACAACAGTAATCATATTCAGTTTAACAAATTGTTTGATATTGAAGGAAGGTATTCATTCTTCATAACTAAAGCATGTATGTATCAATATGCATAGATGTTCAAGGGTCAAATAGAGCTATCCATATATAAGGACAAAATTGTTTCTACTCAAAGAAGGCTTCTAAGGCTAGACCCCATATGTCCAAAGCCTAGCAATTTAATTTTCTCTTTCTAACATTCGTTTGCACCCACATCATTGTCTTTGGGTTCTGTTCATGATAACAAGTAACCTCCATAACCACAATACCAATTCATTTTCAATTGTCATGTTAAAATATCAAATACTATACAAACTAATAAATTGGATACTGCAACCAGAATTCAGGATGCAAAAACTTGGAAACAAAATTTTCTCTTTCACCCCCCTTCCTCTCCTAGAAAAACCCTGCAATAAGTTGCAATGTTTGTAGGACCTTACCAATCAATAAGTTGCAATTTTTAAGACTACTGATTCCTGCACTACTCTCCCACTGCACACTTACAATCTAGCTACTACCACCCTGACAAGAGGCTAGAAGAAATATATAATCATTCCCTATCATAGATCACCATGAAATCAAAGGAACTTAATTTCTCAAACAATCAGAGAATGAATAAGGAAGTTAGTATTAATTTCTCAAACAATCAAAGAATGAATACACTAAGTTTCACCACAGATTAAGACCTTAACCACCCTTCCCCATCCCCCTCAAAAAGAAAAATTACAGGAAATACAATATTTTTTCATTGTTTCCATTGTGCATACAAAGATAAACTTAACAAGTGAGTGCAAGGTTGTCAAAGTCATTGATCCCAATTAGCATCAAACGAGAGGCCTGAGATTGTATCCTATGAAATAAAAGTGGATAAATTCACACATACATATGCTTGTAAAAACATCAAACATGGACAAAATACTTCCAAACTTACAATAATTAAGATAAAATTAAGTTCTAATGTAAGTCTTAAAATTAACACAAATAAAAAAAAAGTTCACAACATGTTAAAAATCACAAATAACATTATCAATATCAAGCACAATATGTATATAAATTTTTATCAATATTAAAAACTAGGTTGAGTAAAATAAATATAATTATTTAATTAATTCTCATCAATATAAACATAATGCAATAGATACTAAATATGAATTGTACTACTTCATATAATTAAAACTAAATTTAATAAAATATAATTTTTTATAAATACATTATACACAATGGGAAATCTCTAGAGGTTGTGGACATCATGATTTGAAAAAGGATTAACAACATATGTCTTCAAAAAACTAAATAGGTTAGAGAAAAAGCTAAAGAGTTAAGACACTACAAGATTTAAACAATGGTATATAGGGAAAGTTAGAAGAAAAAAAAAAAACGAAGTTAGTATTATTGTAGATAAGAATCGAAAGAAGAATATGGTGGATGTAAAAAAGACAAGAGATAGTATCGTATCTTTAAAATTAATAGTTATACAAGAGACTATCAATATTATTAACGCCTATGCACCACAAATAGTTGTCTTCTCATTGATGAAGAAAAGCGAAAAATAAGCCTCACTCACACCACACTCAACAATAATAATCAATTTTTCAGTGCCACCCTCACACCGCAGCAAAAAAGGCATTAAAGGTAAGTTCTACTGAGCTACATCTGGGTTTCAATAGAAATTTTAGAATGGATTAGGCTGACTTAGTGGTTTGTTTTTGGCCTCTAACAAGCCCAGGACAATGTGATGCTGTTTTGGTAAAAAACTAGAGGCGTTTTGGCTGTTGGGTGTGAACAGTTTGGTTGATTGTTCTCAACAATCTTACAAACCAAGACTTGAACTTACAACACTCCAACCAAATGCAAATTTTTAGTGTGATCGGAGTTGTGAAGCACAATGATAGTTGTAGGATCGTGCATTTCTACGATCCAGTGTGTGACTTTGACAACCATGAGTGAGTGAATCAAGAAAATCCAGCAGACCAAAGTGCTATAATGCTTAAGCATGCAATCAACGTAGGTCTCCTTTTCTTCTGATATGTAACTTACACTTTCAAGAAAAGCCTTCAAAACAATTGTCAAGGCCAAGCAATCTCACCACAAGTCTTCTTGTCATCTATTTTAAACAACTATGGTAAGAAATCCTTCATACAAAACTCAGCGTGTTAAAAATTATGCCAATATAGTCCCACTGTCATATCCAGAGGTCCAGAGCCCTAATCTATACAGTACATTAAAAAAAAAAGAAATATTCCAGTCCAACTAACTTTGGTGGCCAATCACCCTACACTTCAATCATCCACAAGAATCAAACAACTCATTCAAAATGTGAAGTCCCTCTCCAGAGCGTATCAATCATTACAGCAAATCTCCAAGACTATTATTTACTTAAAAATTCTATAAGGATCAGAGCATAGGCAAGTCAGACCTGCATCTTACAAAGCAGGTTCTATATACTCAAATGCATATCCCCCCCAGAAGTTTGTTTTGCACTAAGTCTCTAACTAGTAAATAGAAAGAATTATCCCCAATTTACTTCGTATCAACAACAATGTCAGCTCCATAACCTCCATTCAATTAATTTTCCCCAGCCCCCATAACTCTTTCGTCATCTCTTTCTCAATAACTTTCTTTATCTCTCACACACAAACATATTGAGTTCTCAAACCCACCAGAGAATAAATTTGCCAGCACTAATCGCACCCACAACTTCCCTGAGAAAAGACTCACTGTCGCACATTTTCCTCCAAACCCAGGGCCACCGGCCACACAATTAAATGACAGGAATATTTGAGCAATAATAATTCTCTGAGTCATAACTGCAACCAATCTGTGAGGTAAATAAGTCCTTTCAAAATCAGAGTTCCGTAGGTGTAGTTCTTCCAACAATGTTCAGTTACCACTCATTTAGCCCATGCACAATCTTTATCCCAACAGCGTCAGCAACAGAATGTGTCCATACACGTTGCCATCCTTCACTCCATTTTCAACCCTCCATTTAAACTACTTACAAGCACATAATGAGTATCTTTCTTAATTAACCACATAGAGTTGAAGGAAATATTAAACCAAACATCAAGTTCAGATGCAATTTTTGACCAATCAATAATGAGCATCCCCATTCACCAATGTAAACAGAATCTCCAAACTCAAAATTCGATCGGTTCATTTCTTCATTTACTATGCAATTTGGAAAATATCAAAACAAACAGCAACAGTGCATCTTGACAGAAAGTAGCAAAAACAGAAGGTGGGAAAAAGGTTGACTTTACCATAAACAACAGTGAGGGCATTGAGCAAAATTATGCTTCTGACCTTCCTAGATGCGAATAGAACCCTCCGCCATAAAGACCGCTTTCCAAACAGAGATCTTAAACTCCAAATTTCTCTTTCTTGGGTTTGAATTTCATTTGATAATTCCAACAACGCTTCCTTCTTTGGATTGTCGTCGAATTTCACGCATCCCGAATCGGAACCCTCCAAATTGATCGGTTTCCCAAGTCTGGGAACCGAACTCGAAGTAGAGGAAGACGAAGAAGAATTGCGCAAAGAGCAAGCTTTAAAACCATGTCGTTTTACAAATGCCGTGTCGAAGGAGTGCAGAAACGTTGGATTATACGAAGACGACGATGAACATGATGAAGACAATGAAAAATTAAACGGGTCGGAATAAGCGGGTCGGGTACAAACCCATTTACACTGGGATAGGGTAGCCATGGCCGGTTCAAGAAGAATCTGGGTTATGCTCGCATGTATTGAAAATTGCGTTTCTGTTGATCTGCGTCTCTGTGCGTTTATCTCACCATCTAGTTGCCTTGGCGTTTTGCAGGAAGGTCTGAGAGGTCGTTGTCAAGGATGTAATGTACATCTCGATTTTCTTGCCACACGTGAAATGGAGGACGGTGTCGTATGCTGATGCGACCGGCCCTGCACTTGTGCAATGTGCTGTAAAACTCGGACAATTTGATGGCGAAAGAAGTTACATCCTTTTAAATAAATGAACGGAGCTAAGTCAAAATAATAATAATAATTGCATCAAAATTATTCTTAAGGTAAAAATCACAATAACATCATTGAAAAAATGATTGTTGGTACCCGCAAGTGAAATGGAGGATGGGGTCGTATGCTGATGCGACCAGCCGACCCTGCACTTGTGCTGTAAAACTCGGATAATTTGATGGCGAAAGAAGTTACATTTTTTAAAAAAATGAACGGACCTAAGTCAAAATAATAATAATAATTGCATCAAAATTACTCTTAAGGTAAAATTTTCAATAATACCATTGAAAAAATTATTATTAATACTTGCAAATAGTTATTTTATGAAGTGCAAGGCTAAATCCTAAGTAAGATTAAAAGAAATAAATCAATTTATATATTTATTATCTTCTGGTTAACAACAACCACTCTTCAATTTTGAGGAAGTAAAGAATGATATCTCAGAATGAGACTAATATCTAACAATAAGAGGAGACATTACATTAACCAAGTCCACAAGATGTTTGTCATTTGATTCCAAAATAACCTTATTATAGTTAAGCTGACAGGCCAAAGATAACTCATAAAAAACTTCCCAAAGTTCAATTGTGAATGAAAAGCAAACACATAAATTGCGGGTAAAACCAATTAACTAATTATCATTCATAGTAGACCTCCACACTCAACAAGTCCTAAAATATCTTTAGATACCCTATCAATATTAAATTTTACCTGGCCTTCCATAAGGTATTTCCAACAAACATTCAACTATACTTTCTTGGTATGAATGTCGCCAATTCTTCCTTCCCAATTAGCTTTAACAATATTCTTTGCATAAGACAAAAGAAAGTCACAATATTATGGAGGGTTGACTAACCCACACTAAAAACAAAGCCATTTTGCCATTTCTCCATTTCTAAAGCCATCATACCATAGCAATCCATAAAATACTCCAATCCACTATTCCTTCCTATAGTCCTTGGTTAAGTAGAGAAAGACCCATTCTTTTATATTCACACCAAAAAAACTAGCCTTGTAATTATTCTTAGTCAATCAAAACCACAACTTCCTAGTTTTACTACAATCTTGTAAAACATGATCAATGTCCTCCATTGTAGCATTGAATTTTGGACACCTACTTGTGCTCAAACCCCTCTAATTAATCAAATTAGTTAGTCTTCAAACCTTCATGACATAGCCCCCATAAAAATAGCTTAATTCTTTCTAATGTTTTAAGATACTAGATTCTCTTCTAGACAGCATTATTATTAAGGCTTTGGTTCTTTTAAATGTTGAAATATGCTAACTTGATAGAGAATAAGCTATTAAAGTTGTTCCTATAAACAAATGGACCTAAACCTTGGTTTATTATTGGAGGTGGAACAATGATTATTTGCAAAATCTTTTCTCTCGGCACTTATTGGTTGATAAAATCCAAGTTTCACTAACTATCCTTTTTGACAAAGTCATACACCCTAGCACTATGTAAACGATTTGGAATTTGACAATTCACCGTATTCTCCAAACTAGCCTCTCCCACCCATGTATCCTTCTAAAAGAGGGTGTTATAACCGTATTTAACAAAATAGAATAGCCTTTTAGTAGAAGAGGCCAAACTCTGCTCAATTATTTCTATAGATGTGAGTTTAAGTTTACAAAGCTAGGACTAGTTGCCTAGTTAGGGCCTCTTTAATAATTTGTCTAAATAACAAAGATCTAAAGGTGGTTCTCCTCTATCATAAACTTCCATCCCATTTTCATTAAACAAGCCAAATTCATATGCTTAAGACTATAAATCCCCATGCCATTTTAAAGCTTAAGTCTACATAAAACCTCCCAAGAAATTATGTGAAGTCTCTTTTCTCTAATCTCATGACCTTAAATAAAATAACGCTAAAGTTTCTCCAATTCATTTAAATTACTTGTTAGAATCATAATGGATTGTATTGTATAGATAGGGATAGCCTCTAGAACTAATTAAGAAAGGACCACTCTTCTAATGATTGAGAGGTAACTTCTTTTCTAGCCTAAGAGTTTATCTTAGATTTTCTTAGCAAGAAAATCATAAATTTATCTGTTAATTCTTTTATGGATAAAAAGGACACCTAAATAATTCCCTAGGTCTTCAAAACTAGTGAACCCAGAGTGTTGAATAATAGCATTCCTTGTACTCCCTTGACATTCCTAGAAAAGATAATACTAAATTTAGCTTGATTAACTTTTTGACTAGACATCTTCATAAATTAATCTAAGTAATTCATCACCACGTCAATTCCTTAGTTAAAAGCTTCACCAAACAATGATAAGTCATATACAAACATGAAATGAGAAATGCCTACACCATTTCTTTTTACCTTTAAAGGATTATATATTTTCTTTTCTATAACTTCTATAATGATGTGGGACAATTTTTCCATATAAAAGATAAACAAGTAAGGAAAAAATGGTTCCCTAAAGACAAAATCAATCATTTTACTCCCATTCCATAAAACATTGAATGAAATAGTAGATATGCATCTCATAATAAGATCAATCATATAGGTATCAGGTTGAATTTGTTATAAAACCTCTTTAATAAAACCCTAATTCAACTAATCATATGCCTTCTCCAAATCCACCTTGATTGCAAAAAAAAGGAAAAGAAAAATTTTCCTCTTATTTTTCACATAAAATGGAACATTTCTTAAGCAATCACAATGTTATAATGAATATACCGAGTTATAATAAAGCTTGCTTGAAAAGAAGAAACTGACCTTGGAAGATAGTTTTTTAAATGATTCATAATAATCTTAGTAACACTTATAAAGAACATTGCACAAAGAAATAAGCTAATATTGATTAATGAATTTTGGCTTCTCCAACTTAGAGATCACGTATTAGAGAGTTTTGTTTACCTATTGAAGTGTCCCTCTTTGAAAAATATGTTTCATAAATGAAATCACCTCATTTCCAACCATATCCTAATTCTTTTGATAGAAAATAGTTGGGAAACTATCATCTTCTGGAGCTTTAAGCCTACCAATAGCAAAGATTACTTAATGAACCTCTTCATCTTTAAGTTCATGGCAAATTGTCACATTTTGAGAAAAGTTTAACATTGGATAACTTAGTATTTGCTAGGAGTCTATCCCCCTTGTCATTAATAAACAAATTCTTGTATAACTCATAAATAAGTCTTTCCAAGCTCTATTATCAATCCAACCTTTATTTTAATCCTAAAGCATAGATACCTTATTTTGGTTTCTCTTAACAATCATTTTAATGTAATAATACTTAGTGTCTTTATCTCCTTATGTAATTCAAAAGGTTTATGACTTTTAGAACCATAAGATTTCTCCTTTGTGACTTTTGGAACCATAAGATTTCTCCCTAGTGCAAAATCTAGTCTAACTCTTTTTGAAGATCTCTTTCCAAAAACTTCAAATGAAGCAAGTTAAAATGCTTCATTACCTTTTGAACACCCGCTAATCTAGCTAATAAGTCATGTTTCATTTTCTTAATATGGGCTAAAAACATGTTTATTCTAGTCCTTTGAGGTTAGAATTAATTTCTTCAAACCCTCAATAATATTCAAGGAATCCTTCCACTCAATAAAGAGAAAAGAGTGAAAGTTTTCATAAGCAAGCCATGCTACTTCAACCTAAAAAATCATTGATCTCTTTCTCTCTAAACAAAGAATACATTAATAAGTATAAGGCAAAGTTTAAACAAAGGTTTCATTGAATTTAATCCTTGGATTCACATTGCACATAGCTTTGTCTAGTATCTCAAAAAGCTAAGGATAATTAGTAAGCTTTAGGCCTTTCCAAGTAAAATAACTTCCCTAAAGCTTCACCTCAAGCAAATTACAATCATTAATTCTTCCATTGAAAATATTAATTTTATTTCAATTAAAAAAGCCTCTCTTTTTTTCTATGATGGCCCTTTAACATCATTAAAATCCTTAACAACTAACCAAGCAACTTTCATATTATTGTTAATGTGGACTAAGTCATTCTAAATGAGAGTTTTCAACTCTAGATTAAGGTTAGCATAAACAAAAGTGGTAAATCAACTATTAATATCCAAAAAAGTCACATTCACATGAATATATTAGAATTTCTTCTCAACCAATTCTATATGTACCATATTTTTCTTCCAAGGAATTTACACACTTCAAGAAAAGGCTTTCCCTTCCTTAAAAAACCACCGGTCAAACTCGATTTCTTTAATAATATTATCAGCATGAGTACTAAGAATTCTTATTTTTAAAAGAACCAAGACTTTAGAGTTTTTAGGATTCATTAAAGTGTTTAACTTACTAGCAAATTCCATTTTTTAACTCTTCAACAATTCTAAACTAATATTTTTTAATCATAATAGATTAAAAAATGAAAAGAATAGGCATATACCAAGAACTCAAGCAATTTCCATTGCCTTTTCATTCTTCGGAACATTCTCCATATTCTATCCCTTGTTAGGTTATCACCACTTGCAATAACATAAGTTTGGGTTCCTTCTTTATCAAATGGATGTTTATCCAACCACATAACATTTGTTGGGGTGGTGGATTTTAAACACTTCCTTCATTTAACATGTTTTGGATTTCATTAATGCATATTAGTTTAGCATCTTAAGCATATTGGACATTTTAAAAACTAACACCTTTGACACACTATTCTCTTTAGTGTGACCTACCTTTTAACTAGCCTTACTATTACCTACTAAAACATGATTTATGCCTACCTACTTTTCAAACTTAAATTCATCACCTTTAATAACCTCTTTAAATAGGACCTTTTGTGAAGGACCATTTATCATAATAGTTTTATCCCTATCTAATTCCAACTTCATATTCCTCGTATTTAATTATGCGTTTGCCTATTAACCACTTTATCGGACACCACTTTGATAACATTAGACAAATCATCCCTCATATTCTCATCAATGTCATCTTTAATAAAGGCCTCATTATTCAATATTGCATAGTGTAAAGTAACGGAAGTCTTGACATTCCTATCTTGATTACCTCCCAATTTAACACCTCGATTATCACCTTTTTATGGCCCTTCTTTTTCCTTTGTGCAATCATCTAATCACCATATTTGTATTGGTTGATCAAATTTTGCACTGCTTCTTCCTAACCCATCTCTTTATTCACCTAGTCCTCTTTACCAAGTACCTTATTTAGATAATGTTTGAAAAAATAACCATATTTCCTATATAAAAAGCACACAGTGTGTAAACTTTCATATTGGACATCATATTGTTTACCTTGAAAGGTGAAATCTGCTGATAATTCTTTATAAAGATCTACTTCCACACACACTTGAGCATATTTGCCTCTAGCTTATTTCTTTGTTGTGGTATCCATTTTCAATGTTTTACTAACTTTATTCCTAAGGAAAGTATGGAATTTTTTATTGGAGCAATGAATAGGGAGTTCTAAAATATGAATCCATACTACAAATGTATCTATAACATCATCTTTTGGATCAAATTTTGAATCCTAAGTAAGATAGATAAATAATGATCAAATATAAGCCAAGATCCTCTAGTGAGAGCCAATTTATAATCGAAGTTAACATTAAATTTCACCAAATAATAGTCTTCAAATAAATTAATAATATCCAACAACTACCTTTGCCTGGAGCTGATATAATTTAGTTTTTAGCATTTAAAATCCTATATTTTGGCTAATCAATTTAATAATCAATGTTTGTCTCTATGGCCTATTCAATCTCTTCTCTTCTTCTTTAAAGATAATTATATTAAGGCATTATCAACCTTTATTTAAGCTTTCTTAATTTTAAATTCCTTACAATGCTCATCCTCCTTTAAGGCTCCCCCTTTCTCATGCACCTCTAAATAATATGCTTGTAACATGATTTTCCTCCACTAATTATAAAATGTCATCATTATAGTTAAACCACTTCCTTTCTTTACTAGAAAATTTATTATTTATTGGTCTTTTCTTAGTGCTTTTCCTTAATAAATCAACTTTCTTCTTTGTTGATTCCATAATGGCATTAGAATATTCCTCAATAAATCATAATAAAGCTTTTTACTAATAAGTCAAAATAGAAGAAGATATGTAATATAGTCTTTAAAGGTTTCAAAATGTTACATTATTAAATTAATAATAGTACTATAATAAAACACAAAAAAATCAATAGTAAAACTCTAAATTTTGGAGAAAAAATTGTGAATGAAAAAATGTACATTATATTATTATTAAAGATTATTGGATAATGCTTGCAAAGATTCTTAACTATAACTCTACAATTTCCTATTCATTATCCTTATATCTTTCATAAATCCTCTATAATAGTTCCTATATAACCTTTATAAATATTTGATAATTCTAAAAATTTTAACTAGTTCTGAGATATGCTAACCAAATTGAGTTGCTTGCATAAAGAACAAAAAGTCCAAATACACATAGTGGAAAGGTCTATCCAGCACACTCCAATGCTTAAGTTAATAGTGGTTTTAGATAAAGTATTTATAAAGAGTTATATCTTAGGTATCAAGCACATACTTGAAACCTTTTATAGGAACTTGCCATTTAAAAGTTTGTTAATATTATGGTAAATTTTAGGTTTATCCTTATGGATGTTATCTTTGACATGTTAGAGTAATTTTAGCTTTTAGCTATGTTAACATTGAATATTTAAGCCTAACCTTGGTTAGGGAGATAAGTTTATGATTACAATGGCTGGATGTTTGGCTAAAATATGAACTATTTACTATAGGTTGAATAATTTGGTTATTGCCACTTGCTTTCTTTTTCTTTCATCCATTTGAAGGGATTCATTTCTAGTTAGTATTGACACTCACATGCTTAAGCACTTATAGCAATACAAATCTTAAGATACATCTAGATGTGACTAGTTACAAGGATTATCATCTTAACTTTTGATTATATCCTTTCCTTAACCATTGGATTGGGCATAATCATTCGTGTTTCTTCAACTTGGTTAGACTTTCCTAAACCATTAAATTTATGGCAATTTTCTTCTAATAAGTCATTTTAACCATCAAAGCAAGTAATATAATTTTTTTTTCTAATTTTTTATTCATTCTTGTCTTTTTCATCCTTGTTTATGTTTTGTACCTTTTTTTTTACACAAAGTACTTTCTCTAGGTTCTATGTTTTTCTTCTTCGACATTCTTAGGTATGTTCTTTTCCTTTCATCTTTTTTTCTCACCTTTATTATCACATTAATTGCCTTTTTCATTTTATTACTTTGATCTTCTCGTATGTTATTGTAATTTTGCTATGAACTATATACTTGTTGTGTTCATGTAAACTGTTATAACTTTTTTTTGGAGAAAATGCCTTATTTTGTGTTTTGATTTGATTTGTAAGGACATATTATTAAAAAAATTTATTTTTATGATTTATCTAAAGTATTTATGGTAATATATAACTTAACAAGGATTCTTCTACTTTGTTATTTTCTTTTCTATAGACATCATTACTCTACTAATGCCTTTTGCTAGAATTCTACCAATGTTTATTTATATCCTCATTTAGACATTATTTGTACACTTCATTCAATCATTCTAATCTATGAGATTCATCTAAACTCTTCTGATTATTTCCAATTTTCAACCTTTGAAGGTTTTACTTGAACATTGATGTCCTTTTTTCTTTATACCTACACCACTTTCTTCATCAAATTCTTCAAGTTCTTCTTTGACTTTCTTAAAGTAGAAAAAAGTTATTTAGAGTTATCTTTACATTACCTTTAACTGTCATTATGACTAACTGATTTAGAAATGTTAATGGGTAAGTTAAAAAATTTGAATTAGATAAATGTTATGTAAAAACTACTTTTATGTTCAGTCAATTAATGGACCTAAAGGTTATAGCTAGCCTTCAATGGCATTGTTCCATTACTAAAGATATGGTTTTAATGTTCCTTCTCACCTAAGAGGACAAATAGGTATGCAATTATGACATATCTTTTTTCATGTTTTATAGTGATATTGAACATCTTTCACCTTTTAAGTTTCATAATTTCAATAAAAACAATTAAGACATAAGCATTCAACTTCCTTTATGTGCTTATGGAAAACCGTTTGATATTTGCTAAGTTTTCAAAGTATATATTTCATGTCACTCAATTTTTTTCTTATTGTATTATTCTGAAATATTTGTTATTCTTTATTGCAAAATGATGGTTGGGTGAAGGAGATTTTGACATTTTTTATTTTACTATGGATGCAATAAAAGTTATTTTTATTTAAAAGGTGTATGTCGAGAAAAGAAGGGTATTACTTTTACCTTAGCTACTTAAGCTCAAAATCATAGTCCGAATGATGAAGTTTTGACCTAGATAATAGTCTCTTTTATTGCTATTGAACCTAAAATGCAAGTTTTAAGGGATATATCTACTCCCAACAGATCAAAATTTGCATCGAAAAAGAAGAAAGATAAGGGAAAGCATAACATTAAGGTCATTAATAAGAGTGAAAGGTTAAATGAAATGATTAATTTTAGTGGTTTTGAGATAACATTAATTAAGGTTTCTCTTAGAAGGAATATTCCCTATAATGTTTAATATAAAAAGATGTAGACTTTACTCCTTAGTTATAAGGGTGCCTTGTAATTAACATCAATTGTAAGAAGAACCATTCTTACTTGCTAAGCATGAAAAGAGCCAGGCTTCTTATTATGCAGTAATAAAGATCAACTAGGCACTAAGAATTATTTTGAAAACCATTCTTAATGTTGAAAATAACAATGAAGTCTCCTTTGAAAGTTATTTAGAATCAACGAAAAAGGATTTAGCAACTAACAATCAATCTTTAAAATTTTTTTTAAAGCTTATTAAGTTAAAGACAAGGATGATAAAAGAAGAAAAATTGAAAGTGGAGTAGTAATCTCACTTGGCTACAAATTACCTTATGAACACATGTCATCAAAAGAGTAAGACTAGAAAGAAAAGCTAAATGAAAAGGATGAAGAGATTTAAAAGTTGAAAAAGTATGTCAAGGAATTTAATGAAAAACTTCTAAATGTGTATACAAATTATTGGCTTCTTTTCACTTAAGGTTTAAAGGGATTGTTCATCAAATTCGTTATTTCAATGCTTCAGTTGACACCTCTATGACTAACAAAGATTTTACTCTTGAGGATATTCTGAAGAAAGAGAATTCCCTTGATTTTTGTAATTTGATAAAGTTTTTAGAATATTTTGTGATTTCACTTGGAGATTTTAAAAAATTGGTAATATTTTATTAAAAGTAAGGTGTTGGTTTCTCATGGCTTCCAATGGGCCTTTGATTATTATTAGTTTACTTTTTATTTTTTACACTTATACGATAGTTAGAAGGCTTTGTAATGTTTGTTTAGATCTTTTATTTAGGGGCATTCAACCTTGTAGATTTACATTTACAAGCTTCAGATCCTTTTAATTCATTTAAGCTTTCATGGCATTCAACTTTTAATAAGCTTTGGTGTTTTATTGGTCATTTAGACATTTACAAATTTAACATTTCGCTTCCAATAAGCATTAGAGTTTTTTTTTCCATTTGAACCTTTTTGAACTTGATGTTTTGCTTTTAATGAGCTTCAATGCTTCTTTGGTCATTCAAATCTTTACAAATTTGACACTTTACTTCCAATAAGCACTAGGTTTCTTTAGCTATTCAAACCTTTTTAAACTTGACATTTTGCTTCTAGCGAGCTTTAGTGTTTCTTTGGTTATTCAAACCTTTACAAATCTAGCACTTTGGATTACGGAAGCTTGCTTGATTTTCCATGCCTTTGAAGTTATGCTTAAAAGGTTAATTATTTGGATTGTAAAAATTAAGATTGTACAGCTTAGTTTTTTAAGTGTTGAGGTCATATAACTTGCACTGGGCTTTAAATGCCAAAGGCGTGTAGCTCACATTGACTTTTAAATGTCAAAGGCATATAGGTTGCACTAAGCTTTAAGTGCCAAAGGTATACAGCTCACATTGGGCTTTAAGTAACACTTGATATGTTGAAGTATTCTTTATATTTATTTAAAAGTGTATAAAATATTATTTAAGTTGGGTCGCATTCTATATTCTATGGACTGACACACTTTCTATTATTTCAAGTCTTAAGGCCCTATTTCCTATATCTTCTCTAACTTTAAAAAAGTTCTTCCTAGTTTAGGACTAATTTTCCTTTACTAACATCTTTACAAGATCTTTTGGCCCACTTAAGGACAAAAGATCTTTTGCGAAATTTTTTAATTTTGATCTTCTTATTGAAGTAGCTTGCTAACTTCTTTTTATATTTCTTCATCCTTATTTAAGCCATATCATAAACTTTGGGAAGTAAATCTAAATCATGTCTTCTATTTTGCTAATTTTTCTTTTTATTGTAACATTCTTGTTGTTCACTCATTTTTCTTAGCTTGATCGATAAAATAGTTTCTATATGCCCATAGAGGGGTTATGTTATGTATAACCATAAAATGTTTAGGAATTCTTCTAATTATATGCCTTTGGCCTTTTCTAGCCTTCTTTTCAAACTTTTCTTTATGATTTTATTTACTAGCTTAGCTTGGACATTCATCCGGGATGTTTGATTAATGTGAACTTTTGCTTGATCCCAAGGCTTTTATAAATTTAAAAAATATATGAGATATCTATTAGCTTTACAAAGGAATGTTATTGGCAATGAAATGTGATTACCTAAGTTATGAAGCTTTTAGCATAAGTTGGGTTCTATTATCAAATATCAATGTCTCTAGTAAGCTAAATTTACATATTATAGAGTTAGTATAATGGTATAGAAGTATTCAATCAAATTGTAGTCCTTAATGTTACCTATATATGATGGACTTCCAAAAGAATTTTTGTATAGTTTTTGATGAGATGGAGAGGTTCATCTATTTTGTGAAATAATCTATCGTTACTATCAAGTATTTTACTTGATTAGAAGCAATTGGCAAAGGACTTAGGAAATTTATACCCTATTTCTTGAATGGCCTTAAAAAGATGATGAGCTTTATTAGTGTTGATGGTTGCTAGATTTTTGCAAAATTTTGGCATCTGTTGCCGTCTAAACAAACTTGATAGCTTTCTTTTTCATATTAGGCCAATAGTAACCTAACTAAATAGCTTTTAAAGCTAAGGTTTCCCTTTCTAAATGACTTCTACACATTCCCTTATGTAAATCCTTAAGCACATAATCAAAATCTAGTTATTTCTCAAAGATGGCATTGTAAACATTGTTTGATATTGATACGGCTAGAAAATTGAAGTCAATCATATTCATTTTATGGTTAGAGTTAAGCGTAACTCTTAGCATTGTTGTACCTATCACGTAAATTTAACTTTTGACAAATCTAATGAGCATTTCATTATAAGATTTATACATGTCCTTAGTGATTCCCATATTCTTTATTATTTTGGAATACATGACATCTACTAAGTTCCTTTAATTAATCAAGATTTGCTTGATAGGGCCACTATAAACTAGAGTAATGATGACCATTGAGTCATTATGATCTTCGTTGATATTGCTAAAATCTTCTTTTGTAAAATTAATCGACTTGAGCTCTTCTTTATGTCATTTTTATCCCATAGTGAGAACTTGTTGAGCATACCACTTCTTGGAATGATTCATGCTACCTCCCCTTATTAATTCACCTATAAAAGTTTTAATAAATTAGACTACTTTAAAGTCATCATAGTATGTTTGTTCTAATTAACCCTCTTTTTCTACTTAATTTTCCTTATCTTTTTTTTTACTTTAGTTATAAACTTTGTAGTTTTTTGTATTTAGAAAGGTATCCTTTTTGGATTAATTTTTCCATTTCATTCTTCGATATGATATACTTATCTGTATTATGATCATAATCCCAATAGAATTTACAATACTTTGTTTGGTGGTTAAAGTGTTTCCTTTTCTTTGGAGTTAGAAATTTCATTAGCTTAATTGCTTATACATTGTGAACGATTATGCTTAGAAGGGCGTTTAATGGTTTTTAATTGTTAAAATGGTGCTAAAGTGGTATCCAATTACGATCTCTCAGTTTTGTGTTTTCCTCACTTCTACCTAAAAGTGATCATACTATTGCCGATTTAAATCATTTTTTTTAGCATCGATAAAATTTTTAGCCTAAGAAAGTAACTTTTTTAGGGTAAGGACAAATCTTTTTATTAGAGCAAAGGCAAAATGCCCTAAATAGATTCTTACTATCATTTGTGGAATAGTAATGCTTTAATTGAGGTCTTTTATTTTTAATGCTAATGCATTAAATCAAGCTAGGTATTCTTGTAAGGTTTCCCTATGACTTTGTAAGAAATTAACCAAGGTTATTGACATTTTCTTGAATGGTTTATTGGTTGTAAAGTATGCTTGGAAGGCTTCAATTAACTGCCTAAAGTTATAAATTGATTAACTTGGGAAAGAAGTAAACCATCATAGTCTTACCTTTCTTAAAGTAATGCAAAATGCATAACATATAATGGCATCAAAAACACCTAAAAGAAGCATGGATGGCTAAAATATTTCTAAATGCTTGGATGGGTTTGTCATGTTGTCATATGCCTTTAACCATGGAAGGGATTTGAATTAGGCTAGGAGTGGTGTAGTCATGATTTCCATCATAAATGAGTGATTGTCTGTAATTGGAAATAATGGATTTTAGGAGAGTCTAGAATGAGAATTGTTTTAGCTTATGGATAGGAAGAAAATATCATATGTTTCATGGCAATTTGATGGATCGATGGTTATTCTTTAAAGTTTATGAATATTTGCTTTTAAATATGTTTGAGAAAACCAAAAAGGAATCATCTTATTTGTAATTAGTGAAAGGTTCATAGACCTTAAGGGAAGGATGATTTAATTGTCTGGTATCAAGGATGGTGGTAGTACAAGAGGGGTGAATGGTTGTATTAGGATGAGGTCAATCACCATGGATGATATATTGATCATTGGCATTTGTAAAATATTTGTTAGGAGAAAGGGTGGAATCGATGGTATTGGACTAATAATGGTGGAAATAGAAAATAGCATGGTTGATGGTGTTAGTAAAATTGCTTAATATTGCTAATGAGGGTAATGAGGGATGTCCATTTTCACTTATAAGTGATAGACTTATTCCACCAATATATCACATCCTATTTCAATAGTCCTTTGCCAATTTCTTTTGGCAAGGAAAACTTCATGGTTCTCTAAGTTATGTTTTTAGTGGCAAGATGGAAAATGTTCATTTTGATTATAAGGATAACCACATGTATTATAGCTTTAAAAATAGGAAAAGGCTTCACGTCAATGGGACTAGGAAGAGGTGAAACGAATACTATGAGAAATGGTGGCAAGACAAGCGATAAATGGCACTAAATGACAATTCCAAGTAGATTCGACTAATTCTTAGGTGGGTTAACCAAATCAAGTTGCCTAAATAGAGAATAAAAGGCCAAATGCACATGGTAGAAGGGTCTGCTAAGCACATTCTGATGCTTAAGTTAGTAATGATTCTAGGTAGAGTATTTGTAAGGAATTATGTCTTGAGCATCAAGCGCATACATGTAGCCTTTTATAGGAACTTGCCATTTAAAAGTGTGCTGATATTTTAGTGAATTTTGGGTTTATCCTTATAGATATTGTCTTTGACATGTTGGAGTAATTCTAGCTTTTAATTGTGTTAATAGTGGATATTTAGGCCTAACCTTAGTTAAGGAGATAAGTTCATGATTAGGATGGCTAGATGTTTAACTGAATGTGACTTATTTACCACAAGTTAAACTAAAGTAGTGATATTTAACTGGATAAGGTCTAATTGAATAATTTAGTCATTGTTAATACTCACCATACATCTTTTACATACCTTCAAATCCTTAGTCAATATAAAAATTTATAGCCCAAAAATATTTATTTGACAAGAAATACCTATCTTACTTTAACATAAATACCTAACTTGAATAGGAAAATAACCCATAATATAAAAATATTGGTAACATTAGAATTTGGGTCAAACACAATAATCTCTATCTTGACACCAATTCCATCATCTTCATCAATCTTTATACTACACTTATTACTAAATGAGACCAATCATAGGGTGTTCATCGTGAAAGTCCTCTATCATTACAATTTCTTTAAATTATAGCAATCATCTTTTAATCAAGTAACTCCATATCAATCAAGCTATACAAGCTTTACTAGAGTCTATCCATAACCTCCTTATTCGTAAAAATATCTTTCATTTGTGAGAACACTAAAATTGTAAACACGTTCATGAGCTGACATAACTTTTCACATCATTATCAACTTCATCCATCATCTTTATTTAGCACATAGAATTGAATTAGGCTTTTGCTTTCTTGGATTACAACTTTCTTGTAGGACCAAATTTGCTCTAATACTAGTTGTTAGAAAAAAATTCCCTCTCTAAACATATAACCATTAGGCAATTAAATTAATCAAAGTAAGGCAATAAAATATACTAACAATTTAACATGAAAAGTCCCAAACTTTAAGGAAGAATCCATAAATGAAGAAAGATACATTATATCATCAATGATTATAAGATAATGCATGTGAAAATTCTCAACCATAACCCCATAACTTCCTACTCGCTATCCTTACATCTCTCACAAATCTCCATAAATGTTCCTACGTAACTCCCATAAAACATTAATTTCATATCACTTTCATACCTTAATTTCATGGTTAATACAAATAGTTATAGCCCAAAAATACTTGTTTGACAAAGATTACCAATGCTGCTTTAACTTAAATACCTCACTTAAATAGGAAAATAACTTATAATAGAAACAATTAATAATTGATGATAATTAGAATTTAGGTCGAACCTAATATAAAAGAACATAAATCAAGGATGTGGATTTAAGAGAAAATGAATGGCTATACATGTGGTTTTAAAGGATTAAAAATGAGGAAAAAATTGTAACATTCCTCCTTTAATTTTTATGTAGTTATGATTTAATATCTATAACTATTAATTTTTGTAATAGCTCCTCAAATCTATTCATAAGTGATAAATTGAGTTTCACAAAATATTTACACATTATAATATATTGACACAAAGACACAAGTTCAAAGATCACAATGATAGGCTTTTTACACTCACATTAGATATGTGAATCTTCCTAAAAAGATTAAAATATTCATTAAATAGGAAAAATAAAAAAATAGTACATAATTCAAATTTTATGTCAATGTTTAGAGTACAATCCTTTAAGCTATTGATGTCAATAGAACTTTCAAAAGTAGCAGAAGAAAAATCCTATAATTAGGGGGAAATAATTTGTTCATAGCCAAACATTACTTATGGAAGAAAATCGTATTGTTAAGTAAAACAATTTGTTTACATACTTAGTGTCATTCAATTAAAGAGAAACCTAGTTACTAATTACACAATTCTTATTGTCTTTATCTCGTAAATATGTCCATAGCTAAACGTTACCCATAGTCATACAATATGGATTTTCACTTTTCAAATTCTTTTAGACGCAAAATGTTGGAAACAAAATCAAACCTTCTTGTTATGCTAAAAATTCAACTAAATAACAACAAACAAATCAAATCTTTTTGCCATTTTGAAAACTGAACAAAATAAAAGGAAAATTAATGAATAGAATCAAAGCTAATGAATCATATATAACCTAACCTTAATTAATGTACTCAAGCAAGTGTAAACAATGGATGATGTTTGCTTGCATAAATTCAAACCTACTTAAAGCAAAATTAATAACTAGCCTAAGAATCCAATTAGAAGGTAATACTTACTTAGGTAATCATAAAATATAGCAATATGTTCAAAACATGCATGAGAAATAAAAAACATGGAAGAAAACTGGTTGAAGAAAATCTAAATGTATATAACTCAAAGTTAATAAATAATTAACTTAACTAATTAAAGAATAAAAAATTACCTAATTAAATAGCATTGCTAATTGTTCTAGAAATTAGAGCAGAAAAAGTGCCTTAAACAATTTCCAACCATATGATTAATATTGCCATAACCTAACCCTAACCATGATTGACATGAAACCAGCTACTTGGTTTCCATTGACCTAAATCATATTTATTATGTGCCTAGCCAATATACATAGAAGTTTTAAGAAATATAACATACAATATTTGGAAAATTAGACATTATTAAATTGGAAAACATGATCCCTTTTTTATATTTCATATAAACGATAACCCATACATATCTATTGTATATAATCCATTGCTATCCAAGCCTTACAGATAAGCTTTTACAAGTTCTATCATAAAGTGGTGGTAATTGATCTTATTGAGATCTAAAAGAAAAGGAAGTTATCACATGGAATGATAAGTTCAGTGCTTTAACAAAAATAAATCGTAAGTAGTTAATAAATAACTTACCAACTAAATTTACCCTCCAATTCACCTAACACCTATACATGCATATAATCGTTCACCTTCTCTTATCATTACTCAAACACATAAAGTTATTACTTTGCAAGGTAATCACTTCATATTCTATTAATTGCATCATGTAAACACTTGGAGTAAAAATTTAGTAAGTCTTTTGTATCTCATTATCCTTCCCATACCAATCTTAAATCAGGAAATCTAATAATTAAAGGTGATAAAAAGTATATAATCCTTACGTGTTAACACGTTAATTTATAATTGTTCTTACTTATTGATGTCATTAGTCAAGTTAACATACCTAATGTAACATATTCTTATTAAGCATTACATAGGAAGAATAGAATAAAGAAATTAAAGAAACCTCTTTGTGACTATCGATCAACCTTATACCTTTTAAAAATTAATCATTACCTTTATAAGGTTAACCTTATATCCTTCATAAATTAGTACCAAATTTAGGTTTATATATCATGTTATCCCTTTATGAATAGATACATACCTTATAGGTCCTATTTATCACAAACATACATCTTACAATATATTATCGTCTCATTAACAAATATGAACCCTGTAGCTCATATAAACTACAGATGGGTATCCCACAATATATTATCATCTTATTAACATATACATGCCTTATAAGTCGCATAGACCACAGACTTGTATCTCATAACACTTTTATTATCTCCTTGCTTCATTTCCAAGCATAATAAAAATATCAATTGAACACTTCATATATTTTAATCTAATGTCTTATATAGTTTATTTGTTATCATTAATCATATCTCTAGCAATTTTTATGTGATCATGGAAGTGAAGCCACCATTTAAATTATCCATTTATCTTATATGGAAATGTAGGTTATCTTTACATTAGACTCATAAGCATTAAATATCCATTTAGGTTATCATTCTTAAGTAATAAAGGAGCAATGATCGACTGTTTAAAGCCTATCTCCTTTGGATGAAAATTCTAGTAAATGCCTAGTTCAAGGATTGACCATTCAAGTTTAGCAATTGACTGTTCTATTAGCTTTTTACAGAATTTCCCTTAGTAAAGCTACAATCCATAATGACTTAAATGCCTTTTTGGCCATTTATCACTCATTTAATCCTTATCAAATTATTGATGCATCTTAAGGAAGTCTCATTTAATCCATCTTCACTATTTATACACAATTTATTTAATCTAACTCACATGATTCATCATAAAACTCACATAACCCTAAAACTACTATAAACATCCAATAATCTAAACTTTATGGTTTTAGCTTGGCACTTGGTATGAGAAAAGATTTGAGATATAAAATTTATCATTCTTCAGTTTTAATCATCCAAGGTTTCAAAGATTTCTTAGCAAGTTTCCATTTTATAATCTTACATGCTCAAGGATAAGCTCTATTAAAGCATAAAGGGAAAAATGAAAGGAAATCTTAGGATTAGTGATAGTTTAAGGATTCTTGCCTTGATTGCAGAAAGAATTTGGCCTACTCTCACTTTCTTTCTTTGTGATTTGTTGAAGAATTGGAGAAGAAGAGGGAAAAGGAGTTTAGGGCATTTAGAAATGGGGGGAAATAAGAAGAAATGAGTTGAAATGGGTTCTCATAGGGTGTAAGGGCATTTTTATCCTTTATTCAAAATATCCTTTACACTTACTCACACACTTCTAATTACTTATAACTCTTAATTCCTTTATTCCCTACACTTTTTCCTACATAAAATTTACATCTATTTCTATTTTGCCTATTCCACTAATTTAATCCATATTTATTTGAAATTTCTATTTAAAATCAATTTAGTTAACAAATCCTTCCTCTTTCATCATTTTAGTTTCCTTCCTCTATTCTAGACTTCTTCTTTTAGTCTTAAGGCATAAAAGCTAAAATAAGCAATTTGCTTTGGTCAAAATAAGTTATTTTTTTAATTTATGTTTGCTTCACACATTAAAGTCCTAAAATTATTAAAGGGCATAACAAATATAATTCCAAAACTTATAAATTAAATCAATGATAACAAATGTATTGATTACTTTTGAAGCTCATTCACCTATATAAAGTACTAGTACATTCAACATTTTTCCTAAATAGAAGACATAGTCATTGTTAATGCCAATCAATCCTCCCTACTAAGGGAATAATGTAATTAATAGACTTAATACTTGCTTTGGTAGATTTATTTCTAGTTATTGTATAACTAAGAAATGTGAGTAATGATATTGAAGTTGGTTTAGTTTCTAGAAATAATTAAAAATGAAATGTATTTATATCCACAAATAGATAAAAATCATGACTCATGTTCCAATCAGTTAATTATATAATATGATGGAAAATTTAAAAGATAAAAATCATGACTCATGTTTCAATCAATTAATTATATAGTATGATAAGAAATTCATCAAAATTTATATTTTTTATTAATTTATATTCTTAATTTGACTTTAGCCATGGGATGAAGTTCAAACCTATAGTTGAGATTCCTTTACTTTCTGGAGAGAAATTGAATTACTTAGGGCGCCACGTGTCTAGAAACTGTTCCCAAATGAAAGAGTTTTATATAATAGTATGATGAAAATAGAAAATTTAAAAGATAAAAAACCATGATTCATATTCCAATTAATTAATTATATAGTATGATTGGAAAGTTATCAAAATTTATATTTTTTTCGTTAATTAATTTTCTTTAGTTGAATTTAACCATTAGATGAGGTTCAAACTTATGCTTAGGATTCCTTTGCTTTTTGGTGGAAAAATTGAATTACTATAAGACACCATGTGTCCAGAAACTCTTTTGAAAGGGAAGCTTTTCATTTAATAGTATGAATAGTTAAGCACTTGTGTAATGTACTAGAAATTTTTTTAAAAATATATAATAAATGAAACTTTTAATTTTAAACATACTTGCACATTACACATTAACTCATCACTTAAATAATTAATAAGCATAATAATATAAGCAAATAACAAAATTTTTGTAGATTAACACAATAGAGATATAAGATCAATTCACATACCTAAAATTTCTTAATTCTAGAAATTTTTATTAAGCTTTCAAATTAATTTATATTACCATTTGAAATAATTAATACATTAGATTAAAGCAATGTTAAGACTTCAAGTTAAAATGGCCATTCATATAAAATTTAGAATCAATAAAACTAAATTGATTTGAAAATTTTTCAAATTAACACTAAATTAATATTAAAACATCTTCTTGATGTTCCTCCTAATCTTTCAAGAACTAATTTTGTTCTTTACTCTATATTATATATTGCATTATATTTTTCTAAGTATAGTAATTAATATATAAAAGAAATTAAATTAAATTAATCATGGCTAAATTATTAATCAAAATTAAGTTGAAATCATGGCAAATGCTAACAATAGTCCTAAGGTTGTTATTAAGCATTAAATGTATATCCCTAACTAATTAAATTAAATGTTTTATATTTTACTTTTAGTAATATAATAAATGATAATATATTAAATACTTTATTAAAATAGAAACAAAACATTGAATGTGATTTAATTATTAAATATATTGTCATTTGTTATATTACTAAAAACAAAAATAAAATATTTTTTTTAATTAGTTGGAAATATACATTTAATACTTAACAATATTCTTGAGGGTTGTTGTTATCATTTTCCTCAAATCATTCTCCAACTAGATGTATAATAATTGTATATATTACAAAAATAATTTTTTATATGTTCTATATTTAATAAAAATATTTGAATATGAAAATTAATTTTATTTTGGTTGATATCATTTATTTATTTATTACTAATATCTTCTTGATATCAATTTACAATTATTATATTTTAAATTAAATATACTTTGATCAATTAAGATTTATCAAAATTTTAATATAGATACTATAATTTATTTTTAATTAATATATCTTACAAAATAATTTAAAATTCGTTCTTTTTACTTCAAAAAATAAACATGGATAATCATTTATTATTATATTAATAAAATTAGATTTGGTCTCTACCATGTGATGTCATGTCTTTGCCACGTACTATTATGTGGTAAAATATTTTCGTACCTCTTTTAACTCTATAATACTATAAGAAAATTAAATATATTGTAATAAATTAGAACTTTAACAAGGCTTTAATATAGAAATTATTAAAATATTTTTAACTAATATATCATTTAAAAATATTAAAATTTTAATCTAAAAATATAAATTAATTTTATATTTTATTCTTATAAAAGTATTCCAAAATAGATATCAAATTTCAATTTTTTAATTTACAAGCATATAGATAATGTTAATTGAATTAATTAAACATACATTCTATTTTTTTTAATAAAAATGATTAAAGATTAAATTAGCCTAGTTTATTCATTTTTTTAACTAATATCTTCTTAATATAATGTTACAAATATCTTAAATTAAATATATTGTGATCAATTAAAATTTTATCAAAATTTATATATAAAAACTATAATTTATTTTGAATTAATATATCTCATAGAATAATGGTCTATTTATTTAATTTTTGTGTACACAAGTAATCATCTATTTATTTATATTATCAAAATATAATTTGATCCCTACCACATGGTGTTTTTAGGTGATTAGTTTCTATCATGTGATGTCATATGGTGAAGTATTCCTATCTCTTTTAACTTTACAATATAAAAAATAGGATAATTTGATATTTTCTTAGGTTGAACTTATAACTTGTAAGTTTTAATCACAAGGATTATAATCTAATACCATTAGGCCAATTATTTTAATTCTTTAATTTAATATGACTAACATGCCAAACTATTTGAATTGTAGTCTTACAAATTCCTATTATAATAAATAATATAAAAATATATTTTAATTTTAATAAATAAATAATTTTATAGATAAATATTATAGGTATTAATTAATATTAATAAATAATAATTTTAATTTCAATCTTATTTGAATCAATAAAAAATTTAATATTGATCTTATTTTAATAAATACATATACAATAAAATAATATATTTAATTATAAGTGATTTATGTACAATATTTTTTAATTATAGAATAATATTTGATAATTTTATTTTTAGATGAAAGTTTTTTATTAAAATATTTAATGTAAATATTAATAAATTTAATTGAAAAATATTAATTATTTATTAAGATTATAGTTTATTTGACGGGGTAGACATATATAACTCCTTATAATATCAATAAATAATAAGATAACATATTAGTAAGAGGGTTATAAAATTAATAGTGAATTAAAATTAAATCTTATGATTGTAAATAAATATAAAAGTATTTATTTATAAAATTTATTTTTGTGATGACTAAAATTGAAAATGAAGTTTACATATTTTTTATATTTATTGGTATTGAAAAATAAAATCATTACATTATCTTTAGTTATCATGTAATAAACTAAGGAATAAAACTAATATGATTGAATTCAATTGCTATAAATAATCATACATAAAAATAAATATGAATATTAAGAAGAAATTAGAGACCATACTTATAATAATAAGTTCATATGCAAAAAAATGAATTTTTGTAAATGAATCAATACTTTTGCTAAAAGTTACTTAGTAGATATCTTTCTTGCTTAAATTTACATAAAAGCACATGTATTATTATTAATACTAAAAGGTAAACATGGATTTGTTGTAGAAATTGTTGGATTATAAAGTTAACTTATATAATTTTGTATCAATTACATATTTAAATTGAGGATTACTAAATTAATTGATTCAATACACAAGATAATTAGGAAAAAGCAAGTGGTGTGGAGAAACATAAAAACAGAAAAGGTTAGTTAATAGTATACTTGTTTAGTAGAAAAATTATTACTTTTGAATTTAATTATTGTCATTACTCATTAAAATTTCTACTCCTATTTCATATTTAGTTAAAAGTTTTTATAATTACATGTTTCTCATTTTAAGTAAAAACAAAAACACATTTCTTCCAAGAAAATATTTTTATGATTTTAAGCCCCTAATTGATAGGTCAAAAATTATATTTATTAAGTTTTTAACATTTTTACTTTACATTTTTTTACCTTTACTTTTAAAGGTTACATGATAGTTATTAATTTTACTAAATTTATATTTGTTGGTATATTTTAAAAATATTAGAATTTAAATATTACCTTATACAATTTATTGGATCACCATAACAAAATTCTCTAGGCTTAAATCACAATTTCTTTGTGCTTGGACTCAATTTCATTCCTAATGTCCATATCTTCTTTAGATATGTAATCATGAACAAATATCTTTCTGATACTTATAAAAAAAGGCCACTTGAGTCCCCTATATAAAATATACATATTTAAAATTTTAAGATTCTAAGATGGTTCTCCTGAGATTGTAATCTCAATGAAAGAATAAAGTAAAAAGATTTTTAGTGGATATTCCCTTAGAACACCAGAATATATTCATAATATTTCTTTATCTTAATTTGCCCTACTTAAAATGCAAAAAGTAGGAGTCAATCAAATTAGATTGATTTGAGTTAGGACAATAAGAGGTAATTAATTTAGATTACTCCATTTTCAGAACAATTATCTCTGAAACATATTTGGAGATAATTTGCTTATTAAAATTAAAATAGCTTACCACAAAAAAAAATCCACTCAAGATTTAATTTCATTAATTATCTAAATTAATTAAATAATAAGGCATGCTTTTATAAATATATCACATGTCATGCAATATCTCTTACTTATACTCATGGGTATGCATACTTTCCTAAAATAAACATTAAATAATTCTTTCTATCATACGAGGAATAGAATTTGTGACTATACAAGAAAGGTATTAGTGATTAAATGATGTATTAAATCATCATTTAACTAACATCATACTACTTAACTCTTATTATACCTTAAATCATCTACTTACTTGATTTTTGCATCTCTGATCCCTCATAAATATAAAACTATGTAAAAAATCATTCTGTGTTTTTTTTGTGTGCTCACAGTCACATTAACTGCACAAGTTTATATAACCACTTAAACAATGAGCCATAAATTCATAGGTGGAAGATCAAATGATTTTATCTTAAATGCTTATATCAATTCACTAAGTCTAAGTTGCTTTTTTAGAAATTTACCATTGAATTGCATGATTCATAACTTTTAGAAAACATGTTAGGTGTAAATCCTAAAAGGTACAAATATAGGACACTTATAAGTTCTATAGTGCTCATATAATGACAAAGTGAGGACCTATTTAGTCATTCCTTAACATTAGTTGTCTTACAACACATATAGTAAAAAATATATGCTAAGTTAGAGCTCCCACTTAGAACTTGTCATGCTAAAATAATACATCATATAAGACACATATTAGTCATCATACTAGTTTGAAACTAGAAGTTTTAAATTTGGCTTAATATAGGCTACATAGAGATGTGACATCCTTTATGTTTAACTTTTTCAAGAGTCTTATCTTAGCATGTAGCTAAGGTAACATGTTTTTACAATGAATCCTTACTTGCCATGTTGGCAATAAAGAATTATCTATGCATGGTACTTGCTAATAAAAGTCTCATCCAACCTACTACTTAAGCTTTAGGATGATTTTATTTGTGAAAAGAATGATCTAAACCTAGTTCCAATATATATAGGCCTAATTAAACTTTATTACAACTAGCAAATGATAAGAAAATAACTTTATTTTCTAAAAAATAAATATAATAATATATCAAATATTCATAAAATATAATGCCTTAAAATGCTTTCCAATCACAATGAGTTTGCTTAAAGGCATTAATAAATACATTATTAATAATGATATACTTTAAGGAAACTAATCCTTAAGCAATGAATTTCCTTATAAACTATTGAAGGTTAAAAGATATATTTTTACTTGCTATAATATCAAATGACTTATACTTCTAGCATAAACACATAGCTCACTAAGAACTTATGTTTGTTTATGTATACAAACTATCGTCATTACTTCTTTTAGACTCTCACTTAAATAGCATAAATCCATATTTTTGGCGTTTACTAAATTTAAGTGCTTTTTTTATTGCTCCCCATTAAGCAATCTCAAGACTATCTTAAAATCTACTAACTATACAAATGTTAGGCTAACTGTACATCTTAATGTTCACAGCATTTACATATGGAACTTATTCTATTTACATTGTTTATTCTTATATCTTATGACGCTAATGCAAGCTTAAGCAAAGTGTTAACCTTAGCCCTATTAAGGAGGTTTTGATGATAACAAAATATTTTGATATTCTTGGATTTGGCAATTGATTAACTAGAATTTCAATGCAAAAAGTGAAGATTGAAGGAGATTAAAGATTAAAGAACATGATTGGTTTAGCTAGGATTCTAGTTAGGATCATATGATAAAATTGTATAAAAGAAATTAATCTTAAAAAAGGTTCGAATTTTTCATGAAAAATGTTAATCATTATGATTAATCTTATGTTAAAAAGATTTTAAAATAAGGTTAGATTATTTTCAAGAAAGAAAAATGTATTTCAAAGTAACTTTCTTTGAAAATTGGAAAAACAAGGAGTGAATCGATTGACTAATTGATTCCAAGCATCTAAAGAGTAAGCTAAAATATCTAAATTGATTGGCCAATTAATTCCAGGTATCCGGAGAGCAAACTAAAATTCTTGAATTAATTGACCAATCAATTCCAAGTATCCAAAGAGCACATTGGACATTCTAAATCAATTAACCAATCGATTCTAAAGGTTTAGAAAGCAATCAAGGTAAAATGAATAAATTAACCAATTGATTTAGTGTTTCAAAAAAATTAAAAAATCAAGTTTTATGATTCGATTGATGAACTTACTCATTGCCCTGTGTTAAGCATTTATGATATTTACTTTCTTTCTTGTTTGTAATGTTCTTTTATGATTTATTTCTCTAGAACTTGCTTTAATTTTTTTTAAGATTACATTTACCCATGTATGCATAAAAATAATAAAGGTAATCTTTCTTTATTTAAGCTAGAGCTAGATGACTAACCTTAAATTTTCATCATTGTTAAGTTTCTTGGAGCCTAATTATCTTTTCTTTATTAATTTGCCTATGAATATTTTTCCAATGAAAGATATGTGTCTTTTCCTAAACTTAAAGATTAGTAAAGTATATGAATTTTTACGA
This sequence comes from Sindora glabra, assembly GCA_020226215.1. Taxonomy (NCBI): domain Eukaryota; kingdom Viridiplantae; phylum Streptophyta; class Magnoliopsida; order Fabales; family Fabaceae; genus Sindora; species Sindora glabra. Next base: position 55,074,364 of record CM035236.1, on the reverse strand, counting down.
AATGAATTCCTAAATAAGTGTAAGGGTATATGTGTATATTGTGGAAATTTGTTAATTTCAAGTTCAAAGGTTGGTTGAAACGAAAAAAAAAGAAAAACAAAAATAAAGGAAAGAAAGAAATAAAATGAAGAAAAAAGTGAAAAAAAATAAGAAAAGAATAAAAAAGGAAAAAAATAAAGCAAAAAGAATAAAAAAAAAGGAAGAAGTTGATGAGTATTTGAATTTAAAGTTAAGTTATTATCTTGAGTTATAATTGTTCATAATTGGCCCATATGTTTATAATTCAAGTGCTCTATAAATTTCTTTAATTTTATCCTTCATATCTTCATTTTTCCTTCCCTTTTCTTTAGCTCTATTACAACCTTGAATAAATCCTTTTTTATTTGTGTTATACATGTGATTTGAGTAGGGAAGATTAAATGATAATGAAGCTTTTGGTAGAGTAATTTCATAAAATAAGCTTGAATGGAACACTTGCCTTAAACATTTAAGACTTTGAAAGTGAATTTTATAAGAATCTACTATGTTGATTTACTTTTTTTGAATGAAGTTATTATGTTGTTTGATTTCAAGTTTGTCAAGATTCTTATTCATGATATGTTATATCTCTTGATGGTTTTGATTGTTTCTTACTTGTGAATTTGTGATTTTGAAGTTTTTAGAATGCAAGTTATTTGTTTTTAGTTTTGAATAAAGTTATATTTGCTCAAAATCATGTAAAGGCTAAGTATGGCGGAATTTGATGTATAAAATATTATTTATATTATTTTCTCCTATTTTATACCTCTTAATATGTTTCGTATGCTTAATTTTTATGGAATTTTCCTTGTTATGTGATTGGGTGTTAGTTTTCCAATGTTTTAAAATTATTTAGTTAATACTGGATTTTTATACTATTTTAGGATTTTAATTATAACTTGAGTTTCGGATATGAAATTGGATCCTCATATCATCGAAAATCTAAGAGGAATTTCTAAAACTTTTATGTTTTAGTCGAAACCTAGTTTTAGATGCTTGAAAGGTTGAAAATGGCCATGAAGTTGTTGTTTTATTTTTATTCAAGCTGAACCAATCTCAATTTTTGGGCTATATCTAGAGCTCTAGTGGTCTAATGAAGGTGAAATTAATGCTCAAAGTTGCCTAAGACCTAGCTTATCTACTTTTAAGCTTAAGGTTTAGTGAAACTACATTATTTTGATGCTTAAACATAGGTCGGAGGTTGAGTGATGAAAATTATTATAGTAAAACACTGTTAGTAGATTAAATTGTAAATTAAGTTATAGGTGTCTAAAATTATCAAGGCCCTATTCTTTGTAACACTAGGAGACATATTAATTTAGCTCATTAGGTTTTGTAGGATAGGAAATTAGATTTAAGGGTTTGTGCCTCCAAAGGTAAGAACACATAAATTTTGATAATGTTATTCTCTTCTCCAAATTTCTTCTTCTCTTCAATGGAAGACTAATTTTTAGATTCATTCTAGAAATTTGAGGTTCATCTCAGTTTGGATTATAAGATCTTAAGCTATAATGTTGAGTTTTATTAATTAATTTTCCTCTATCTCTAATTCTTTTATCTAATTTTCTAGAATTGTATAAATTAGATATTGATTTAGTACAATATTATCTAGTTTTATGTTGAATTTCAATTGGTTAATCATCATTTCTTTAATAAGAATAAAGGATTGAATGATTAAACTAAAGGTTTCTGGTTTAATCCTTCAATTCATTTAAATTCTACATTCAAATTGATTCAGATATAGCTTCATGAATTATAGTAGTTACTTAATTTTGCTAATCTAAATCAATTAAATCCTAGATAGTTATCTAGTATAAAATTTATAAATCATTGTTAGGGTTCTAGATGAATTTAAGCTAAAAAATTAATTGAAATTATCAAATATATTGTGATCAGTGATTAATTCACCAAAGAGTTCTTGAATTTATTAGGATTAATTATGTTTTTCTATTCATTTGTATAATTCTATATTTTATTTTCCTATCTTAAAAAATTCTTCTTATTTCATAACTAAATTAATAGTAAATTGATATCTGATCTTTGTAAGATTGACTTAATTTACCCTTACTATAATTTTGTAATTTTTGGTTTAATTGTAGTGTGTTATGATGCGTATCAACTATATATACTTGAGTATGGTTTTTCAAAAGGCATAAGCCTTCTGACCATAGTTGATTATCACCCTATTTTTTATTGATTCCCACCACAAAGTCACAATTCATTCATCATTAATACCATTCAAATGCTTTTATTACACTATCAATCCTTACCAAGGCATAAATACACACTTAAAACACTACATTTATGCTACTTCCAACATTAAAATCAAAATCAAAATCAAAATCAAAATAAACATCACAAATCATCTCATTTCTCATACATTCATTGAAAACCTAAAATCCTAACTTAAACAAAGCAAAACAAATTTAATCTTCTAAATAAGGTTGGTTACTTCATTCACCTAGTATAGACCAAATAATTGAAACTATTTTAAAATATTGGAAAACCAACACCTAATCACATAATAAGGCTAATTCCATAAAATTAAGCATATGTAATATACTAAGAGATATAAAATAAAAGGAAATAATATAGATAAAATCTTGCATATTATATATCATAACAATCCCTTCTCAAGCCATATGATCTAAACACATTTGATTTCAACCATAACTTATAATTCAAATTATAATAACATCCATGCTTCTTTGTAAGGCCACATAACTCATTTCCATTTATATTTATAACATGATAATCCTACTTTATATCATGTAATATTTGACTCAATTGACCTCTTACTTATCATAACTCATGAGATTTTAGGAAAGGTAATTAACAATGTAATCAGCTATAAAACCTCGAAGTAAGGGCATAGTTGACTATGTAATCGATTACAAGGGGTTTAATGCTACAAAATAGCCTAAATAGTCAACTATGTAGTCGACTATGGACCTTTAAAGTGTGAGGCCCAATTTAATAGCCAACTACATAATTGATTTTTTTCTAGAGGGCACAAGTCCCCTGGCTATTGTCGATTTTCACTCCATTTTTTGTTGATTTCTTGCATGAAGTCACAGTTCTTTCATCATTAATGCCTTCCAATTACGCCATTAAACCTTACCAAAACACAAACACACACTTAAAACACTATATTTATGCTAATTCCAACATTAAAATCAAATTAAACATCACAAATCATCTTATCTTTTATGCATTCATTAAAAACATAAAATCTTAACTTAAACAAAGCAAAACTAATTTAATTTTCTAAATAAGGTTAGAATGTTTATTTATTCAACTAGTATGAAAAAGATAATAAGAGGTTTAATCTTTTGTTTCTTAACCTTAATCATTTGAAACTCCAAGGATTTCAAGTTAAAGTTTAAATTCTGCCTTGAACTAAAACCCTTTAATCATCAAATTTCAAAAGAGAAATGAGATAACACTTGAAGGAGATTAGTATTTAGGGACACTTACATTGATTGCGTGAAAATTTAAAAAATATTGACTCTTTTGTGGTTTGATTTGAGAAGGAAGATGAAGAAAAAGAAGAAGATGAGTAATAAAAGATGATAAGAGCAAGAAAGAAGGGTTTATTTAGGGAAAATAAGAGGAAGGCTAAAGTATAGGGGTAAAATAAGGTTAATGGTTGAGGGCATTTTGAGAAAAATATCCTAAATCTCCTTCATATTCGCATACTTATGTTTAAACTCTTATAACCTTTAAACATTTTATCTTATCTATCTTTCTTTAACCAATTCATATAAAATTCTTACTTCAAACCTCACTTAATTTATTCTTTTTTCCCCCTAATATGTCATTCATATTTTTCTTATCATAATTTATCCATTTCATATACAATTTATATTTTAATTATTACTATTAAAATTAATTAATTATTCTTTTTTATGAAATAAAATTCTAAACTTTTAAAGAGAATATAATAATACTTCCCTCCTTTCAAAAGAATTCATCCTCAAATTCTTAAGGTTTCAATTATCTATTAACACTATAGAATTAAATTGATGTTGGGCTTAATGTTCACTAAATAGTTATGAACATTTCTATTGCATATTTGACTTTATCTCTCATGTAGCTTTTTCCACTATATGATGTTCTAAACAAACTTTCACAAATGAAATCTCTTTAGATTTTAACTTTTAGAGTTAATAGTCCAAAATTTCATTCAATTATCCTTCATATGACAATTTAGAGTCTAATTGCAATAATTTTTCTTAAATCACATGAGATTTATCTAGTATATATTTTTTAAGCATAAAGACATGGAATATTAGGTGAACTATTTGCAAATTGTTTGGTAACCTTAAATGGTAAGCTATAGCTCTTACACACTTGAAGATTAGAATAAGTATAATGAAATAAGGCATTAACTTCTTTTTCTTTTTAAAGTGCATGAAACTTTCAAGAAAACTATATCTTTTCCTTGGAATTCTAACTCTTTCTTTATCTTATTTATGTATAATTTTTTCTTATCTTGAGTTATTTTCAACTAATTATGAATTATCTAGACCTTTTCCAAAACATCAACCATTAAATCTAATTCTAGGAGTTTTGCTTCCCTTGGTTTGAAACTTCCTTCTAGAGATTAATCTCGTAGCCATAAAGAACCTTATAAGGCATTATCTAAATGTTGAATTGGTAGCTATTTTTATAGGTAAGTTTAATCAACAAAAGATACTTTTCCTAATTTCCTTCAAACTTTATAGTACAAGTTTTGAGCTTGTCTTCCAAGATCCAATTGCTCTACTTCGATTATTCATTAGTTTGTAGATGGAAAGTTATACTAAAACATGAGTGAATATCTATTGTTTGTTGAAATAATTGCTAAAAGTAAGATGTAAATCAAATGCCTCAATCTAATAGTGAGTAGAACCCCTTGTAATGAGAAAGTAATTTTTAATAAGTACGAATTATGTTAATTTATTAACAATGACATTTATAGAATCATATTTCTTTTGAGTCCTTGATAATCCCATTAAAAAATCTATTATGATCTCCCATTTCTATTTTAGTATTGGAATTGGTTAATGTGTTCCAATTAGGTACTAATGCTCTGCTTTCACTTGTTAGCATATAAGGCATTTTGCCACATAATATAGGATGTCTCTTTTTGTCCTTTTCCATTAGGAAACATCCTTCAAATCATGGTACATCTTGGTTATACAAGGGTGCATGGTGTATGAGGAGTTATAAGCTTAATTCAATAATTCATTCTATTCACTTAATGGAACCCAAATCTATCCTTGATGGTGAATAGTTCCTTATTCATTAGTAGTCATTTCGGATTCCTAATCCTCAATCATTTTTTCTTTAAAGCTATATAACTTAAATTAATCTTTTGAGCCTTTTTTATTCTTTCAATAAGGATAAATTAAACTGCCACATGAGCTAATAATATGCTTTAATCCTTAGAAGGTGTTTTTACCCTTAGTTGTAAATTTTCTACTTAATGCATTTAGTACCATATTGGCCTTGCCAAGATGGTGAATAATCAAACAATTACAATCTTTAACAAGCTCTATCTATCTTTTTTACCTTAAGTTTAGATATTTTTTCTTGAAGATATATTTCAAGGTTTTATGGTTTATATAAATCTTAATAGTTTCATCATACAAATAATGCCTCCAAACCTTCAAAGCAAAAATCATCATAACCATATCTAGATCATATGTTGGATAGTTCTATTCATATTTTTTTAGTTACCAAGAATGATATGTTATCATCTTGTCATGTTGGATGAGAACACATCTAAGGTCAATTCGAGATGCATCATAATACACTACATACCCTTCTGTACTTGAAGGTAATGCCAACATTAATGTAAATATTAGACATGATTTCAATTTTTAGAAGTTATTCTCACATGTATTTAACCACTTGAACTTAACTCTCTTCTTTATCAACTTAGTTAATGGAATAGAAATCTTAGAGAAGTTCTTAATAAATCTTTAGTGATACCTTACTAATCTAAAGAAATTATGGATTTTAGTAATAGTTAAAGGCCTTATCTAATTCTTTGTTGCTTCTATCTTTTGAGAATCTACTTGAACTACCTCTTGTGATACCACATGCCCTAAGAATTTAACATTAGTTATCTAGAATTTGCATTTAAAGAATTTATCATAAAATCAGTGCTCTCATAAAGTCTGTAATATTGCTTTACAGTGCCAAACATGTTCTTCCTCACCTTTTAAGTATACTAAGATTGTTAGTGTATATGCCCTAAAACCAATCATATTAGTGATTGTAATTTTGAATCATGTTATTTTAATGACAATTCCAATTATTATATTTATATATATTGTCTGCGTAATATATTTAATTATAATAATAACCTTAGAATAATTGTATTCTTAAATGTCCCTAGTCATATATCATTGTGGATTAGGTTGCTTTGATATGTTAAGACTAGCATGTGTGAAAACTTATATGGAATATTAAGTTTACACATGAGTACAAGTTAGAGAACTTGTATACTGGACCGACCCATATTAAGAACACTACATGGATCGTTATATGAGTGACATAAGTGGTTCTTAGTGATCATTATTAATATGGTCCTTTGACTTGAGATCATCAAGGTTCCTTACATGTGAGTTTCATATTTTGATACTATTCTATGTCACTAATGGTTTAGTGAATGCAAGGGTAGATATTGGATATGTCACATATCATGCGGAGGGGTTTGTGTGATCAAGATGGGATTTGTCCCTCCTATATAACAGGAGTAACATCTATGGGCCCCTTGACTAAGTAAAGCTGAGAAAATGCATGGCTATGCTCAGATGAATTGACATGAGATGTCGATTACATTTGTTTCAGTCAGCTTACTTAGGAGTCAAGAAACCTTAAGAATGGGCTATACGGGAATGACACGGTCCATGTCTCGTGCTCAATCTAGATGTGTAAGACAAAAGGACATAAGTGATGATCACGTGTAAAGGTTTAGTCAAATCACCGACTTTCTCATTACTTGGGTAACAATGATGTGTTGCTAGACACCAATCTTTATTTATGATCATTAATATGATTAATGGTCATTACCAACGTAATAAGAGCCTGTAGGGTCGCACACTTAGAGCTTAGTGAATTTGGAATTAATGGACCAAATTGTTTAGGCTTAATATTTGGGAATTCATATTATAATTATAAGGCCCAATAGTAAGCCTATAATTGTACATGGAATAAGGCCCAAATAGGTTAGGTTTTTCTATGCACCTATTTAAATAGGCTTATTGGGTAATAATAGGATTACTATTATTCTTCACGCACCCTAAGTAAAAGCATAGAAAAACCTTAGCCACTCTCCTTGACCAAAAATCTTTGAAAAGGCGTAGCTAGCACTACGAGGTCTAAGGAGATCAATTCCAACCGGTGTGTGTAGCAGACATTCATCGGTTATTCACGGGTTCGTGTGGATACCACAGAGGTGCAGCCACATAAACGTTGTACTGGTGATCTGATTTACTGGTTTCCATTCCGGTTCGTGATTTGGAAGCAGATCAGACTTGGTGTAGCGGTCAGAAGAATTTTGCCGAAAGGTATAAATCCTAATCCCTAATCTATGGCGTTCTAATTTCGCATGGATCCTTGGTGGAAATTGTGCAAAAAGTTTTATTCCGCTGTGCATGTATGATGCGCGATTTCCAGCAAAGATATCATCTATGAAGATGATTATAAGCATGTCTAGGAAGGGTTTGAATACTCTAATCATCAAATTTATAAAAGCAAATGGGACATTGGTCAGCCCAAATGACATGATTAGAAACTTAAAATGTTCGTATTGAGTTCTAAAGGAGGTTTTCGAAATATCCTTATTGAAAATCTTCAACTAATGGTAGTCCATATGTAAATCTCTCTTCAAAAAAAAATTAGCTCTTCGTAGTTAGTCAAACAAATCATCTATACAAAGAAGAGGATACTTGTTCTTGATTATGACCTTGTTCAACTAATGATAATCTATACATAATTGCATTATGTAATCTTTCTTTACAAATAGCTTTAGAGCTTCTCAAGATAAAAAGCTTGGACAATAAAATTCTTATTTATTAAATCGTGTAACTGCTCTTTCAATTCTTATAATTTTATTGAGCTTATCTAATATAAAGATATAGAAATAGGTTCAATGCCAAGCACTAGGTTGATATAAAACTTTATTCCTTTGTCTAGTTACAATTTAGGTAATTTTTTTAAGAATACATTAGAAAATTCTTGTACTACAAGTACATTATTAATATTTAGAATAGGTTAGTTTATATTTTGAATCATAACTAAAAAAGTCATAGATCCTTTCTTAACATGTCTCTAAGCCTTTATACTTGAAATTAAGACAATAATTTTTAGTAATCTATCTCCTTGAAACTTAATGAGCAGAAAAGCTTTTATAGAAAATGTAATAGACTTATTAAAATAATTCATAGAAACATGGTACTTAAATAACCAATCTATCCCCAAGATCACTCATAATAAACCATATCAAGTAAAACTAGGTCCACAAGCAATATAAGTTTATTAATACTTATGAGATAAGCTTCTATCTTATGAATGGTTATTTGGGTTTTGTTAACTAAGGTCATTAAATGTATACGCATAAGCTTAGGGTGTTTATTAAAGGTATTAATAAATCTTTTTAACATAAAAGAATGAATAGTATTTAGGTCAAACAAAACTTTAATGGGAAGATTATTAAGTTTGAAGGTACTTGTCACTATGGCATTGGAGACTTGGGCCTCCTTACAAGTTAATGCATAAATTCTTGCTTAGCTTTCACTTGCAACTCTATCCTAATTTTTCACATTAGTACCTCTTAAAGGTATTGGTTGATTCTTTAAGAGGTTCATAAGTGGAGGAATTAGAACATTTTATTGAGACATGGAATAGTTATTAACTTAGTTATGGATGATTTTAGGACACTCCCTAACTTTTGCCTTTCATGATTGTATTTAAAACACACTTCCCCAGAATAGTTGCATGAACCATCATAATGACATTAACATTATAGGCATTAATGCACCTTGAATCTTGCAATACTTTAAGTTAGAGGGCAATTTTGTTCATGGTATAGTAGAGGGTTTTGAATGACTCCTTTAGCTTTTAGTATTTCTCTCCATGAAGAATCCACTTTAAGCACTATAGAATAAAGGTAGCCCCATAAGGGAACTACCTTATTCTCTCTTGGACATAGCTTGAAAGGGCATTCTTTTTAATGATTGCACTTACCTTAATCTTTTAGACTTACTTCTCTTTATTCTTCATATGAATGACTTATGCTTGTGTTTCCCTTAGCTCTTAAATTCAAGCCTCAAAGTTTATTTTAGAGCTTGTTGATGGGTAATGGCATCATCTACATGGATTTGCTTAAAATAGAAATCGTAAAGACCTTTAAAGAATTTTTTGACCTTGACTCTCTTGATAGAGATCAGATAAGCTATGTTTCGAGACAATTGAGTGAACCAAGTGCTATACTCGATAGCCATAAGCTCTCTTACTTTAGATACATAAATTTTTTAACTTTAATTTGGCAAATACTTGTAGGCAAGAATCAATTGATGAAATTCCTTTGAAAAGTTGCCCAAGATAAAGGCATTAAATAAGGATCCTTATTTTAAGCAATGTTAGTGGACTAATGGTATGCCATATCATTTAACTAATAGCCCATAATCTCTATCAATAATGACTTTAGGCTTTGTCACATTTTGTAAAACCATTGAATTTGGTCCAAAAATTTATAATGCCAAAATATTTAGGAGACTTTAGCTTTAGAAACTTATGAACTACGTGAAACTTATTTTTAACACCCTTTCTAAGAGGGATATGCTTCTGCTTACACTTTCTGTCATGATGGTGGTGACTATTATGGTTATCCTAACTCATGCATTGGTCATGCCTTTAATTCTGCTTAAGAGTTACATGAAGTTTGTAGCCCATGGAAGGAATTGTCTCCTTTCATCTACTACTTTGGGTTTGTGAACCTATTGACAATTCCTGGTGCTAAGGTTCATTAACTCATAATTCATTTCTAGTATTAATCATTACATAATTCACAAAACTTTCAAATAGTAAAGCAATAACTAAAATAATGAACAAGTAATCTACTTTAAAAAAACCTTACCACTATCATCAATAAGCATTAAAAGGTTTTATCCAAATAGTACTGGCAATATGTGATCTTGGGTGCACACATACCACTTGTACAATTTTAGTTAACACTTATTCAAATAGCACATAGATATAGCATAAAGGCCTTATCTTATATGAATTTAGACTATGCTTTAATAACACATTTATCATGACTCAACCTTAGTCATGATCTGCATGGAACCAAAAAACCTAGTTTCACAAGCCTAACCTACTTTCCTTATTAAAATACTATAACTCATGTGGAATATTAGAGAAAAGAATTGTGTAATAGGAAGGAATAATGACATTTCATTAATCATTTTTAATTTTATTACAAGCAATTTATCCAAGCTCAATGATAAGTTAGTCTAACTAGCCACAAAAGAAATAAGTTTCTACCTATTTACCCTTAACCTTATACAAAATAAGACCTAAAGTAATTATTGACATTAAAATATCCACTTACTACCAATTGTTAAGCTCGATAAACTTTTAAGAGTCTAGCTTTTAAAGGTGGTAAAGGTGACTCAACCTAAAATCCTAAAATATAAAACACAAAAGGGTAAATTTAAAGTTTAGTAAGCAAATATTTTAGCATAATCACATATAAAAAGCAATTATAAGCTTGCCAATTAGATTTACCTTTCCTTGTACCTAAATGTATTAATCACATAACTCATAATACAAGTTCCATTAATATTAGCATTTCCATACATGATTAAGTGTGTACATTTGCACCACAACTTAAGTATATCTATACATGTCACATTCATATAAGATAAAAGAAATCAATATAAGAAGGAAAATAAATCTTTTTATAACTTTTATGCATCTTTATCTTTTCCTGAGCTATTACTAGATTTGGTGTTTAATTTATCAAGCATATCATAATGCCCTAAATTAATATGATCTCAACATTTTTTATTTCTACCATTACTCATAATTTAAATTATAAGAACATCCTTGCCTGTTTTCGTGGCTACGTAACTCATTTCTATTAACATTCATAACATGATAATGCTATTTAATGTCATATATTAATTAACTTAGTTGACCCCTTGCTTGTCGTAAGTCATGATATTTTAGAAAGGATAATTGACTATGTAGTTAGTTATATAGCCTCGAAATAATAGCATCGTTGACCATAAGGGCTCTAAGGTTGGAAATTAGCCTAAGTAGTTAACTATGTAGTTAATTATAAGCCTTTAGCATATAGGTCATACTCAACTATGTAATTGACTATGGACCTTTAGACAGTGAGGTCTTATTTGATAGTTAACTACATACTCAACTATGACTTTCCAAAGGGTAAGACTTCTAACTATAGTCGACTATGTAGTGGACTACAGGCCACCCAAGGTTAAATAATCATTGGGGGCAGTTGATTATAGGTACTAAAAGAGTTGTTCTCAAGCTATAGTCAACTAACAACCTTTTTCTTTAATAAGTTTCTAACATGAAGTCATTGTTCATTCATCATTAATATTGTCTAGATGCATTTATTACATTACCAATCCTAAATCATAAATACACTATTAAAATACCACATTTATGTAATTCCAACATTAAAATCAAATCAAACATCATAAATTATCTTATTTTTGTTACATTCATTAAAAACCTAAAATCTTAACTTATATTAAGCAAAACCAATTTAATCTTTTAAATAGACATAGAATATTCACTTAACTAGTATAAAAAAGATTATAAGAGTTTGGATTTGTTGTTTCTTAACCTTAATCATCTAAAATTCCAAAGATTTTATATTAGGGTTTGAATTCTCCTTTAACCTAAATCCTTCAGTCATCAAATTTTAAAAGAGAAATGAGAGAGCATTTAAAGGATATTAGTATTTTGTACCCTTTACCTTAATTATATGAAAACTTAGAATGAGATTAATTTTCTTGTGGATTAGTTTAAGAAGGAAAATGAAAAAAAGGAAGAAAATGAGTAATAGAGGATGACAAAAGTGTAAAAAAGGGGTTTGTTTCAGGAAAGTAAATGTGTACAGGGTAAAATGGGGCAAATATCTACAGGTATTTTGGAAAAAATGCCTAAATCTATTTCACACTTAAATACTCACTTTTCAACTCTTATAATCTTTAAACATTTTATCTTATCTATCTTTCCTCAATCAATTCTTATAAAATTCTCATGTTAAAAATCAATTAATTTATTCTTTTTTTCTTAATATCTCATTCATTTTTCTTATCACAATTTATCCATTTCACATAAATTTTTCATTTTACTTAATTATTCCTTTTATAATATAAAATTTTAAAATTTTAAAAAGGGCATAACTTTGTGAAATACTCATGATATTTAACATCCAACTATCTATGTCAAGGGTTCATGGATTCATATAGCATTGTATAATATTATTTGTTTGAATAAGGTATTAAAGGCTAAATCTCTTAAATTTATACTTTTACCTTACTTATAGTATGATTATGCGTATTTTATTTGCTTTTGATTATTTCCTTATATCCCTTACCAATTTCCACATCCTACTAGATTCAAACATAAGTTAATCAATTCCTTCATCCCACGTAATTTATTGCCCACTACTCTCATTGTGCTTTGTTATTTTCTCTATAAATGTAAGTAGACTAGTCTTTAAAATAATCATTACATATATTCCTAATAGGATTCTTATTGCTTTACTTACACATTTTGAAGAAAATAATTAGGTCACCTTTACTTAATCTACCCTAGGTTTTCCATAGTTAATATGATTCTTATCTTATTACACTTACTTTCCATATAATTCTCATGTACTTGAGATGTAAAACTTGTTAATTCTCATACTTCTTGCTTGAGCGTTACTTTATTACATTCTTTTTATTTTTACTATGACTTCTTGAAATGAAAAGTCCTTATCATCATACAAAATTATCTTTTATAAAGAGTAAGATAAAATTAACATTTCTTTGGATTTTCATAAAAGAGATAGCACCCCTCTTTCATCTAACCACATTATACTCTTTACCATAACCTTCTTAAAACAATAGATTTCTCGTGTCCATTAACACCTAGTTTAGCCTCATGCTCAATGCTTTTCATTAAATATGTTAGCTTGTTAATTAGGTGGGAGCATATTCAAATGTCAATATTGATATTCTCACACCTAAGTCATGCCAAAGGCTCTCTTTAATTACTTGATGCTCTATCCTTAACTATAGTTATGCTCACCACTCATCCTTGACTATTTGTTATCATGAAATTACTAACTTATCATCAAGGCATTATAAATCATAAGGTAAATTCAAGTTATGGCACAATCAAATGCCTAACTAGTATAATCCTTTTAATAAAGCTATATAACCTTTATAAGTTAAGTAAATAACATATTTATATAATCATTTTCTTATTTTGTTGTGTTTACTCTCATTCAGGTATACCTTGCAAACCCCTAAGATCTCTTTTAGTTTTAATTGAAGATTCATATCCTATCACATTTTAGAAATTTGTTCTTATCAAAATAAGCTCCCTATTTTACATGTAACAATATATGCCAAGCTCTATGATGATAATTTTTACTCATTAACCTAGAGCTACTATTAAAAGAAGAACCATACCTAGCATCTCATACATATTAAATTTTCTTAGCTCAATCATAATAAGCATTGAGTGTCTAACACATTCAAAACAACCTTAAACTCCTATCTTCCATGTAAGATCCATATTCACATTTTCCTTGACTTCATACCCTTTATATCTTTAGATATAAATTCCTAAGTCATAATTTATCAATTCAGCAATCGATCAAGACACCTTATAGCACATAGGGTTACAATACATTCTTACATATTCATATGGGTAACCTTTAACTTTCTCTATACCCATACTCATACTAGATTTTCACTTTTAAAAAAAAATATATAATAAGTATATGATTTTTCCAAAATTCTCATGCAGGTATCACTTCCCTCCAGAATTCATAATTTAAACAAATGTCTCTAATACAATAACATATAAAAATTTATTTAGTTAAAAAGTAATTTTATTTAACCTTACATATCTCAAAATTTTAACACTTTTAGGCTAATTTAAAGTTTAATCTTCACCTAATAGATCATATCCCCTATGAGCCATTTTAATCATAGGCACCTCTTTTTTCTAGATATGTTGGTAATAAATTAGCTTAGTGTGCTAATTTTTCATATAAGTAATAACTTTTATCGCTACTAGGGATCTAATTAATTATAGGTCTTTGACATCCCTTTGCTAATGTGAAAAGGATTGCCCAAGCAAATTCATACTCAAATAAGATATATTTAACATATCTTTTCAATGCGTAGACATGCAAAATAAGAATAGCTATCTAATTGCTTTATTAAATTAGACTATCAATTCAATATCTTTTTGTATTGATTCGATCGCAATGGATACTCATAGCAAAGGTCATTAACAATTGAAGAATAATAATAAACTCAAGTATAAAAAAATACTCACTATAATAATCCTTAATTGCTTACGAGTGAAAATGGTCCATAAAGAGTTATGGAATATCTAGGCATTGGTTACTGCAACACTTAGACAATTAGGGACTTCTAAACCATGCTTTCAAATAAAATGCCTAATTATACCCTAGACCATACTTTGTTGCCAACTTTCTCATGTCCTATCTAACAGTAGTTATGACCAAGGTTGGGATTCACTATGGATAATAGCCTACCATCCTATCTTAAAATAAGTCTAATATAGTGTTTCATATGCAATCATACTTTCTCTTTAAAAGAGCATATGTTTTTCAAAATTAATTATGAAATGTGTTAATAAACTATCATGCAATACTATTTCAATGATCTCAATACTTTCCTTGGTACTAAAATTCTTGAATAGACTCACTTCCAATCCATCTGATGACAAATGGATACTTTAAGGGAGAAGATTTCTAAAAGAAAGGAAGAGAAAGAAAAAGATTGAGTTTCCTTGAAACTTAATGAGTAAAATAAATTATCTAAATAGAATAAAAGGAAGTGAAGATTAGATTGACATAAAGAAAGAAAAATAAATTCAATAAAGTCTAAAGAGGTTATTTGAATTAAGTTCAAGCAAAATAAAAGTTTTTCTTCCTTGTAACTTTACTATGGTGAATTAGGACACACAAATTAAATATCTTTGTACATGAAGGCAAATCTAATTCTCATATCCATTATCAATCTTAAATTAAAATCACACTTTGCATTTCTTTAACAATTAAATCATAAAACTTAAATATAGTGTTTAATATCAATAGATAAGAGATGCGTAAGAAAATTGTTATAACCTGCAACTCTAAAAGGAAACACTTATTTAAATAGTTAAAAGAAAGAGATTTCCATTATAAGAATAATAACAATCCTCATTTTGACTTTTTAATCTTTATCCTTGACAACCTTAATCTTATTCGTTAAAGGTCAGCCTTATCTTCTCATAAATAGGCATGTAGATCCATTGCAAAAGTTATGATATAGGTATCAATACGCTCACATCATCATCCTTAATAATTTCACAATCCACAACATAACAATGAAATGTTAACTAGCATTCCAATTTTATATTCAAAGCCTAAGTATTCATATTCATACATATAAACACATATATAAGCAAGGTTATAAGTGGCTTATCAATTCAAATAAAACACAAAATCCAAATTTGAAAGTTTCATAGGAAAATAAAGCCAAATTATGTAATTTGCTTCCCTTTATAAGCATAAATATGTTTACTCACTCATTTTACTCTTCATTATTTATATTGTTACTATCCATCTTTATCTTACATTGATAAGAAGTTTAATACGTTTTGATTCCATGAAATATATAATGATACAAGTGTTGGAAATTCGGATTATTACATGCAGCGAAAATTCAAAATTTTGATCCGAATTCTACCTAGGATCCATGCAAAAAGCATAAATCAATTATTAGGATTTTACCTATTAGGCACTCGTGTTTCTACTGATCAAAACTTAAGAGTGGATGAATCAAACGTCGATCGGAAGGTACAACGTCTCTACGGTATCCACACGGAGTGAACAATGACCTCTCGCCCTCCATGAATCTGCTAGGATGGATTTCTCTCTTTAGGAATTAGGATTTGATGTTTTCTGAGTGATTTAGGATTTTAGGAGGCTTATGAGTGTGTTGTAAAAAGTGCTGCCCTCAAGTCCCTTTTTATAGAACTTAAGCAAGTCACAATCCTAGTCCTACTAGGATAATACTTCTAAAATCTTAATCACACTTAACAACTCATCTTATCCTTATCTTAGAGATAATTGGTGAAAGATAGGACTTATCTATTAATTATCTAATATTTAGATAATAATATTATCTCATAATATAAATATCTTAATTATTAAATAATTGCATATAGTTATCAAATATTAAAATAATATTATTTCATAATATATTTATCTAATATCTGATAACATAATTATTTGATATTACTTTAATATCAAATAATATCACATAATATTATATATATATATATATATATATATATATATATTACGTGAATAACACATTATTATTCTTAATAATAATATATATGCACGAAAATAAGTCCAATTAATTTGATATTAATATAATTAAAATTTAATTAATTATTGTCTTATTTCTATTCCTTTTGTGTGACCCTGTAGGTTCTTACTACGTTGATAATAACTCATTATTGAGCCATAGATAGTGAGTGGTATCTAGCAATACATCACTGCCACTCAAGTTGTAAGAATGTCTGCGATTCGACATCCACTTAATACATTATCAACGTTTTGCATCATAATCCCTTTTATAATAATATCCAAATTGAACTGGAGGCATGGAACGTGTCATCCTCATCAATGTTCAATTTATATTTCTTGATACTGAGTAGGCTTAAAATGATTAATTAATATCACATATTAATCTAATTGAGCATGGCCATGCATTTCTAAGTCTCACTCAATCAAGGGGTCCAAGGATATTTCTCTTTTATACAAGAGTAACAAAATCCCATCTACATCACTTACTTCCCTCTGCATGCTTTATAACACACCCAATCAATGCTCTACTCGTCATCCTGATTAAAGGTGACATAGGATAATATTAAAGTGAGTAATTCCTCATATAGGGAACTATAATGACTTCAGGTCAAAGGTTTATGTGTATTTGTGATCATATGAGAATAACTTATGACACATCTATCCATGCAATATTCTTATAGTGGGTCAGTCCAGTACATTGTTCACTAGCAATGTACTCATGTATTGACTTGATATTACATATCTATGAATCGTAATCATCAGTCACTATACATACTAGTCTCGATGTATTATTACTATCCTTTTCGTAATAATACTTGACTAGGGATATTTTAGGAATAGCAAAACTATTCCAAGGATAATTATTATATTAAGTTATAAATCGCGCAGAATAATAATAAAATTTTAAAAATAAAATATAATAATTAAATTACCTAAAATAAAACATAATACATTGTGTATTACTTCAATCATCTATATGATTGGTTCCTAGGACACACATCAACAATAAGGAAACAAGGCAGTAATTGATTATATACTTGATTATAAGTGTTTAGAGGAGAGCTTTACCATTTATAATTAACTATATAGTCAACTATAAGGGTCCAGAGAGTAACTCTGCTAAACATAATTGCCTAAATAGTCGACTATATTTATGTAGAAAGCAATCTTGATTGTTATAGTTGATTATGTAGTTATTTATGATCTTGGGGTATAGTTAACTATATCTTCTTAGAGAGTACCTCTTTTAAGCATAGTTAATTATATAGTCAAATTTAACTTCACAATTTGTAGATTTTTCTATAAAATCGTTGTTCATCTATGATAAATAACCTTTAAATCTTATTCTTAACATAAAATCTTAACTAAACTATCAAAACTTAAAATAACTACTTTCAAATTCCAAGATACCATTAAAACTTCAAATCCAAGATTTAAAAACTAATTTCATACAAATCCGTAAAAACTTATGAAAGTCGAATATAAGTAAATTGATGAAATTTAAATTAAGATTTAGGTAGAATATTACTCAACCCTTGAAAAAGAAGCATGAAATGTCAAGTAAAATGAGTGAAATCTATTATGAAGAGAAGAAATGGAATTGGAAATGAAGCTTTCTTCCTTTTCTTCTTGGCTTTAGAGATTAAGGCTATTCAAGAGAGTGAATGAAAAGAGTTGAAAAGGTTATCATGAACAAATTAAGGAAAATTAGCTAAAGCATAAATTAAGAAAAGTGCATTTCTTTCTTCTTTTATTTCTAATTCCTTTCATTCAATGTTACTTATAAATCCTTCTTCTTTCTTCACATTTTTAACCTTTAATTAAGTTTTAAAAGTTTTAATAAGTTTTTTTTATTGGAGTTTCCAAGAAATTTATTTCAAAGGATTCAAATTTAGTTCATTATTAATGTAAACTAGTTTTACACTATCACTCATTCATTTATTACCATATCATTAAAAATTTATTAAAAATTTTTTATTATTAATAAAAATTCATAGTTAATATTAATTTTTTAATGTATTATCTTCTTTTATTCAGTAATAGTGTAAAAAGTTTTATATTGATAATGAGTTAAATTTAAATCTTATTTCAAATGCCACCTATAATATTTATTTAGAAAATTTACCATTTTCATCTCCTTAAATTCTTAGTTTTCAAAACAAGCTAATAAAATAATTTTTTAAAATTCTACAAGTGTGACAATTATTCATAGCAAGCAATATGTCATCCATACAAAGTGAAAGAATAAGAAATTTATCTTTAACTCTCCTCTTTGATCATAGTAAAGCACACCATATATAATGGTTTTATGTAAATAAATGTATCATTATCAACATATTTGCTTGAATCCATAAATAAGTCATTTCAAATTGCAATATTTGTGCTCTTATCCCTTAAATTTTAAGCTAAAAGATTGATTCTTATGGACTTCTTCTTATAACTCCCTATTAAGAAAAGTTATTTTCACATTTATTTGGAATAATTTCAATTTTAAATGTGAAACAATTGCTAGGATAAAGCAAGATATAAGTCTCATTATAAGAGAAAAGGTCTTTTCATAATTTACACCTCCTTTAGGTGTGTTTGTTTACCAAAAGCTTTATCATCTATCATGTTGCATATTTTCTCTTTTATGATACTAAGCTATTGATTTTAAAAAAGAAATAAGTGCTTTTGCTTATAAGAATAAGGCACATTAACATCCATAAAAATGATTAAGAAGGACTTATTTTTTATTTCAAAGCATCTATAAAGAGCATTTCTATGTAAACTTCTTTGTATTTTTGAATTTGAAGATGGTTCTAACAAAATAATCCCACTATCACTAATAGTCTTAGGAATTATCCCACTGTCATTAACAATTTTATGATTTTATGGATTCAAATCTACCTCATGAGAGTAAGGTTCAACATTTTCATGTTTTCTAACTCAGGGTTTAAAATTATCATACCCCTAATATTTTAAAATTCTATTATAATTATTTTATTAGTGGTTATAGGATTTTATCAATAGTTAGAATAATTGTGGATAGGTTTAAAGTAATGATTAAAATAAGGAAAATATGATTTTATATTAAAAATAATTAAAATATAATTAAATATAAGGTTGTGTGAAATTAAATTTGAATAAAGATATATGAAGGAGATTTAGGGAATCAATTTCTAATTTTGCCCTTAAAACCTTTTTAAATGATTAAATTGCCCTTTTCTATTATTGAACCCAAAACAACACCATCTTTCTCATTCCTTTCCACAACACCATTGAATCTACTCCTCTTATACATTATATATCATTAACTTCATTTACTCCAAAATTCCATCATAAAAACTCAAGAAAATCAAGAAAGACATTATGTTTCATCATCCATTTAAGGTAATGCCTCACTCATCTTAGTTTTGAGTGAGGATTTTTGTGATTTGATGATAAAAGTAGGAATTAGGGTAAAATCATAATATTCTTTTGAAATTTAATGTGTTAAGGCAAATGAGCACTCTCTTAGACTATATCTATCTCCTTTTCACCCTTTTTCCACTTAGAACAATTAATTTAAGAATTTTGTTGTTAATTTGGTTTATATGATGGTGAAAGGTAAGATGGTTAGTTTAAATTTATGTTTTGTTATTGAATTAAATGGATTGTTTTTATAAAATGATAATGAATTAAAAGATATGTTGTTGTTAAGTTAGAAATGGCTGTATAGAATTTTAGAATTATTTTGTGGTTTGGTGGCTAGAAGTCTAGAAAATTGCAAGATTTTTTAGAAATTTCTAGAAAATAATCAAGTATGGTAATTAATTGTAGCATTAGAAAACACTATATTTAAGTACCCTATTTAATTACTTAAATAGAGTACCATCACTACCTGTCTATATTCGAGTTTAGTACTCAAATATGGTTTAGGTGAAAATAGCCTAATGGCCTTGTTCAAATACCATACTCGAATACTAAATTTCCCTAAGTTACTTATATTCGAATACAATACTCAATATGGTTTTTGTTTTCAAAGCCTTATATTTGAGTATTATACTTAAATAATCCTAACTTTACAATTTAACTTATAAGTACCTGTAGCTAAATTTTTATGATGTCAAATCAATGTTAGGCCATCAAATTGTTATTAGAAATTATGTCCTTCAAATTAAATATATGATTTGTTATATGTATGGAATTATGTAGGATCAATAATTGTATAAAATGGTTGATAAATTATATTGATACAATGGAAAGATAAGATAGGAGTAATGGGCATATGATATCATGATATTAGTAATGGGTCTAAGAACTCATTTGTGAGGGAATAAAGTAAACCAGAAAATGGGGATGCAGAAATGGCTCATGTCTTATAAGCAATATGGATATAGGGTAGTTATAAGGTAAGGTTTAAGCTTACATTTTTTGCAAGCCTAAATGAGCAGGCTTGCATGGGTAAGCCTATGGGCATTTATTATATATATATATATATATATATATATAATATTTGTTAATTATAATAGGAATGGCATTATATATTAAAGGCTCAACAACTTAATCCAATGTAATTTATAGACTACAAATCATGCAAGCAAACCTGTGGACTATTACTTTTATATATAAAATATATATTTCTTGATTATAATAGGAATAACTCAATACTTTGAATGCTTAATTATTTAACTCAATATAATTTATAAAGAACAAAATTTACCATTAAGCCCGTAGGCTTATATAGGTAGGCACACAAGGCAAGGAAAGGTAAGGTAGGCTTAAGATTTTTTGGCCATTAAAAATATAGGCCTATATAGGCAAGCCTATAAGGATATAGCTTATTTAAGCTAGCCCTGCTTGTTATACATCTTTTCCTTATAGGGATAAGGATAACATTTATGAAGGGATAAATTTAACTTAAAAGGTACATGGTGGTTTTTTTGCTTATTGTTTTATTTTAATAATAGTTATGTTTTGTTATGATAAAATGCGAAATAGATGAATATTTTTTTTGCTTGTGTATCTTAAGTAGGTTATTTGCTTATTAAAACTCTATCTAATTTCTTTTATTTCAAAATTTTTTATTATGGATATGGTTGTGGAAGCTCCCTTACCATTGCCAATAGCTAAAGGATAGAACTTTTCTTGATATTTTCATAAAGCAATTATAATCTTAGAAGTATATAGCTTTGCAAGGGAAATTGGGAGTTTATATAGTTTATTTTAGGTACAACACTACATATACATTGATTATAAATATTTTGAAAGCATAAATGCTTATAAAATTAATTAAGTCTGATTAGTTTAATTGTCAGCATCCATGTGATGATATCTCAATAGGTATAATTAAGTTTATGGAAACTAGAAAAATGAAATTTATGCTAATCACAATTAGGTGGTTATGATAAATATGGTATTAGAGCATGGTTTAAGAATTTAGTGGGAATAAAAGGCTTTAGGATAGGATGAATAGAATGCGAACATAACTACTTATTTAGGTGTTGCTAAAATATATATCAATGGTATATGCACACCTGGCAACACATATCATCAATATCATTTTAGTAGAACCTAAAATTTATCTAATGGTTTGTAAATGTGTTTGAGTGTGTGCATATTGATTATTTGAAATTTCATCTAAACTTTTAGAATGGTAGAATCTAGTAACCATCAAGCTAGTGATTTAGGTGATAAAAAATCATCTAAAGGGTCATAGGCTCATAGTGGCAAGCATAAAGGAAATGATGATTAGAATATCCTTTCATGGGTAACTGCTTTTAGATAAGAAATATTGATCAATGATGTGAAAAATATTTAATATATTATTTTATCCTCTTTCATGTTTCCTAGTATGTTACATTTGCTCAATTTTATAGAATTAGCTTTGTTTTATAATTTAGGATTAATCTTATAATATTTTAAATTTATTTAGTTAATATTGAATTTTTATACTATTTTAGGTTCTTGGTTATATTTTGGGCTCTAAATGTTGGATTGAGATGATTTTTACATCATAAGAATGCTTAAAGAAAGCCTTACAAATTTGATATTTTAGTCAAAGCTTAGTTTAGACTTCTGGAATGTCTTATTAGGCTTAGTTTAGTTTTTAGGTCATATCTAAAGCTTCAGAGGTCCAATTCATGTGAAACTATTGTCTAAATCTTCCTAAGACTTAGCTTTACAAGTTTTATGTTTATGGATTACTAAAATTAGATTATTTTAGTAGTCCTATATTAAGTGAAAATTAGACTTGTGTAGAGTTCATTGCTTTGTAAAAATAGGTTCTAAGCTTCTAAAGATTAGCAAGACCCTCTTCTTATAGCCTTAAGAGGCATATGATTTAGGTCTAATAAAGTTTTAGAGTTATCAAGTCAAATTAAAGGCAAGAATATAATTAGACACTTAGACTACATGCATAATTGAGCAGACAACTCTTTTTCTTCTTCTTCTTCTTCTTCTTCTTCTAGTTATCTTGTTCTTTATCAATGGAAGGCTAAAAACTTGGAATTAATTCAAGGATATTGAAGCTCTTCTTTATGGGATTATGATGTCTTAATTTGTAATGTTGACTTTTTCTAATTAATTTTTCTCTTTTCCTAATTCTTTGCACTGATTTTTTGAAATTGCATATATTGAATGTTGATTTGATATAATTAGTGTTTACCTTTGTGACTTTTGATCTTTAGCTATTTTGATGTTAAATTATGGTTTGTTAATCATGGTTTTACACATAGGGGTAAATGGTTGAAAGATTAATTTGAAAGTTTTTAATTTAATTTCTCAATTTAACTAAATTCTATCTTTAAATCAATTTCAATCTAGCTTATAAATTATAGCGGTTATTGATTTAGCTAATATTAATTAATCAAATCCTAAATGGTTATCTAGTGTAGAGTTCATGAAATGTTGCAAAGGTTCTAGATAATTTAAGATTGAAAAGTTAATTAGAAAAGTTAAATATCAAATGATCCGTAAGTAATCCAAACTAAGAGTCTTAAATATTTGAATTGGCTACTTTATTATATTAATTTTTTTTATCTTTTTTTACTTTGTGTTTCATTTTGATTAATATAATTTTTTCAATTTCAAACCACAAACCTCTTAATTTTGGTTCTGAATTAGTATTGCATTTTATGTACTACAATTTATTTTCTGCATTCTATTACATTTGTGTGCTTCCTAAATTTTGCCCCTATCCTATTTTATTTCTGCTTACATATATTTTTTTTCTATTTTTAGTACATAAATAATTATATAAACATTAGAGATCACTGGGGTATGAGCTAGTTTGTCTCATTATATTGCATTTTTTTTTCAATAAATCAATAATAATATAATTTTGGTGCATAGCAATGCGCATGTCAATTGATGTTGTCTAAGATCTCTACTAAGAAAAATAATAGTACAAGGATTAAGAGAATTAAGCTTCCATTCAAAAAGTAGAAAGAGAAAGATCCTAACCTCCATTAAAGAAGGATCTAGCCTAAAAAATATTAATTATCCATGAATTCAAGAAATTGAAACCTCATCATTTTACTAGCATGGATTTAGATGTAAATTTGTAGCAGTTCCTTAATTAGATTGAATGATATGATAAAATGCCTTGTTGAATGATATGGTAAAATGCTTTCATGTTCTGACTAAATTCTTATTGAACTTGTTAGTTACTGATTAAAAGATGTTACCTATTTTTGTTTCACTAGTACAATTGAGAATCAAGAAGATATCTTTCCTCCCTTAACCTAGATAGCATTTTAGGAGCTCTTTATTGATCTATTTCTGCCTCGTACGGTCCAAAAAGTAAAAATCAAGGAATTTTAATACTTTAGATAGGGTTTTATGATAGTTAGTAAGCTTCATTAATCTAATTTTTCTATGTAGGATATTCAATTTCAAATGAAATAGCAAAAGTCTAAAGGTTTACCTACAACCTTTGAGACCACTTCTTCAATGTAACACACATAATCAAAATAATAACTTTTTACGATACCATGGATCAAGCACTTAATGCAAAGTATAGAATAAAAGATCAAGAGGAGAGAAAAGCTTAGTATGGAAGAAAATATGGTAGATTAAGAAGAATCAACCAATTAGTTTAGGAAGAATGCCAGTTTCTAATATGCCATATAATGTGAAAAGTAATCTAGCTTCAAGTTTTTATCCTAAGGGTTCTTTTAGCAAACTTCCTAGAGGAAGAAGTTAAAGTAACCTTTTATTTCATCTAAATGCTCTAACTAGTTTCAATAGAGGACAATCTCAAGATAAAAGCAACTTTAAGGGAGAACCACTCATATGTGTTTAATGCTAGAATAGATATTAGGGCTTATGTATTGAAACCAATGTTATGTATTTCCATTGGATTAATTAGGCAAAAAAAAAGAGATATTTCTTAGGAAATCCTTTATACTACAGTGTAGATTATCCTGCACCATAATAACATCCACCTACAAACTAACCAATAACTCCTAGATCCTAAATAACATAAATGCTTGGTAGTAGTGGTAATACCAGAGGAAGAAACCAATTAGGAAACTAAGCTCAAGTGTTTACCCAAATTGAATAAGAGGCTAAAGCCTCTAATGTCATTGTTCTTTTTGTTGAAAAACTTTAGGCTTATATTTTGATTAATCCAAGGGCTACACATTCATTTATTTTTATGAAATTTGTTTCTTTGGTACCTAAAACATCTAGTAGATTATTAGATTTTTCATTAGTTGCTACTCTAGTAGGAAAAACTTTAATAACTACTTAGTGTATTCGTAATTGCCCATTTCATATACATGATCAAATTATGACTATTGATTTAGTTCTTTTGGAAATGTTAAAATTACAACATCATCTTGGCAATGGATTAGTTATCAAAATATCATGCCCAAATGGATTGTTTTAAAAAAATAGTCATTTTTATTATAGAAAAAGCCTTTTGTTGTATTTCAAGGAGAAAAGGAAACTTCAAAATTATTGCACTTATCTTTAGTATTAAAGCCTAAGAACTCAATAAAAATGCTTGCTTATCTTGTCATAATCTAAAATTTGAACTAACCTTCCTCTAACATTAACAATGTCCCTGTGGTGCAAAAATTTCATGATGTGTCTGTAGAAAAGTTTCTAGGTTCACCTTGGGTTCAAGAAATCAATACATTATTAATGTTGCTTTAGGTATTGATCCAATTTCCATTTCTCTATATCAAATGGCTTTTGTAAAATTCAAAGAACTTAAGCAATAATGCAGGAATTAATTAACAAAGGCTTCATCCGCCCCAATTATTCTTTATAGGGAGCATCAGTGTTATTTGTTAAGAAGAATATGGAACTTTACATCTTTGTATTGATTATTATTAGTTAAATAATGTGACTATAAAAAATAAGTATCTTTGTCTTAAATTGATGATTTATCTGATCAATTGCAAGGTGTGAGATACTTTTCCAAAATTAATTTGTGATCTAGATGCCTTCAATTGAAAATTTGATAAGGAGACAATCTTAAAATAACTTTAGAACTCAATACAACTAGTATGAATTCTTTGTGATATCTTTTAGCATTACTAATACTCTAATAGCCTTCATGAACTTTATGAACAAAATCTTTAAATTATTCTTTTATAAATTTATGATTATTTTCATTAATGATATCCTTATTTATTCTAAGAATGAAGAAGAATATGCTCATCATCTTTAAATTGTCTTGCAAACTCTCTAAGAATACTAATTTTTTGCTAAAAATTCCAAATACAAATTATAATTATCTAATGTAAAGTTACTAAGACATGTGATGTCCAAAAATGGCCTTCAAGTTGATCCAAAAAAATTAAAGCTATTTAAAGGCTAAGGCTAATAATTATATTTGTAATTCTAAGTATTCTTAGAATGGCTTATTATTATTGTCGATTTGTGAAAAATTTCTTTAAAATAGCCTCCCAATTAACTAAACTTACTTAAAAAAGAGTTAAGATTGAATGGTCCAATAAATATGAATTTAGATTCTAAACTTGAAAACTTACTTGGCTTTAGCCCTAATTTTAGCTCTTTCTTTAGGTTTTAATAGTTTTATTCTTTATTATAATGTGTCACTTGTTGGTTTAGGAAATATTCTTATATTGAATGGGAAAGTCATCACTTAGACATCTCGACAATTGAAGAAGCATGTATTGAGCTACACAACTCATGATCTGGAAATGGCTGCAATGATTTTTGCTTTGAAAATATGGGGCATTACATATATAATGAAACCTGTAAAAATACATTAATCATAAAATTTTGAAATATATATTTGATTAGAAGGATTTGAATCTAAGGTAGTAAGGGCAAATGAAATCTAAGAAAGATCATGATTGTACAATCCATTATCATCTAGGAAAAGCTAATATTGTAATTGATGCATTGAGTTAAAAATCATTGGATGTGTTAGCTAGCATTCAAGTAGAAGATCAAATGGTAATGATTGCTTAAGTTATAGTGTAATTAGTATTAATTAGAAGAATTAAAAAAAATCCTAAAAGTAAGATCCATAATTTTAAGCTTTGAAGGAAGAAACATTGTTATATTAATGTGTTGGTTTAATCATCGATGAGTAAAAAGTGATTAAATTCTAAAGTTAGCTTTAGGTTCAATGCATGAACAAAATAAATTGTTATATCAGGCTCACAGTTCATCCTATACTATACATTAGGCATTGCAAAGATGTATCATGACTTGTAACAAAACTTCTAGTGGAAGGGTATGGAAAAAGATATGTTCAATTTCATGTTAAAATGCTTCACTTATCGATAAATTAAAGCCAAACATAAAAGGCTCACTAGTTTACATTTGCCATTTCCTATTCTTAATTGGAAGTGGAAAAGTGTGACCATGGATTTTCTAACCAATCTTCCTCCATCTTAAAAAGGATTTGATTACATTTGAGTAATTATTCATAAACTCACTAAAATTATTTATTTTCTTCCAATTTAAACTACTTACATCGTAATTCAATATGCCTAATGTTACCTTGATAGAATTATTTCTTTGTATAGTGTCCCTTTTACTATCACATTTCATATTGAGGCACCTAATTTACTACTCATTTCTACCAATCCTTTCAATAAGCTTTAGGGACATAGTTATACTTCAATACTACATTTTATCCTTAAATTGATACCCAATCTAGGCACATAATTCAAATTTTGGAAAATAAGTTACATGCTTATATTCTTGAGTTTAAATGTGATTAGGAAAAATACCTACCACTAATTGAATTTGCTTATAATAATAATTATCAATCTTCCATTAAAATGGCACCTTATAGAGTTCTTTATGGCAGAAGGTGTAGATCGCTAATTGGATGTTTTCCACTAGGAGAAGTGAAACTTCTTACTCTTGATCTTGTCACTGATGCATTAGAAAAATTGAAAATTATTTGAGATTAATTGAAAATAACTTAATATCATCACAAATCCTATGCAGATTAAAAAAGGAAGTAATTAGAGTTTCAAGAAAGAGATATGGTGTTTCCAAAGGTTTTTCCTATGAAAAAAGTGATGTGTTTTGGTAAATAGGAAAGAGTCATGATTCATTAATCCTTTTCCAATCCTTTAGCGTGTTGAAGTTGTAGCATGTTTACCAAATGAATTGCATGTTATCCATATACTTTTTCATGGGTTAATGCTCTATAAGTTACAATCCATCTCATATTATTCAATACATGCCTCCTTAATTAGATTCAAAGCTTTCTTATGAAGAATGACCAGTAGAAATTTTGGATCATCAAACCTATAAACTTAAATCCAAGAATATACCTTTACTGAAAGTTTGTTGGGAAAAACAAGCGATGGAAGAAGTAACTTGGAATCAGAAGTAGAAATGCAATCAAATTTATCTTTATCTTTTTTATAAGATTAAATTTAGTTAACCTATCTTTTAGCCATAAAATTTATAAGAATTTAGGGATAAATTCTTTGAAGAGAAAAGAATTGTCAACCCCTAATATTTTAGGATTCTATTATGTTATTTTATTGGCAATTAAAATAGTTGTGGATGGGCTTAGGGTAATGTTTAAAATAAGGAAAAATAAGATTTTATATTAAAAATAACTAGAATGTAATTAAATATAAAGTTGAGTGAAATTAGATTTAAATAAGGGTGTATAGAAGAGATTTAGGGAATTAAGTTCCAATTTTTCCTCAAAATCTTCATAAATAACTAAATTACCCCTTTCTAATATTAAGCCTATAATAATAACATTTTTCTTATTTCTCTTTTTAACACCATTGAACCTTTTTCTTTTATACATTTTTCATTGTTAACTTCATCTACTTTAAAATTCTATCAACAAAACTCAATAAAATCAAGAAAAAACATTGTATTTTATTATCTATTTAAGGTAATGCCTCACTCATCTTGGTTTTGAGTTAAGATTTTTAAGATTTGATGATAAGAGTAGGAATTAGGGTAAAATGTTAATGTTCCTTTGAAATTTAGTGTGTTTAAGGCAAGTGAACACTATCTTAGATTTCATCTTTCTCTTCCTCACTCCTTTCAAGCATTAGGTAAATAAATAATCCACTTAGAACAATTAATTTAAGAGTTATGTTGTTAATTTGGTTTATGTGATAGGTGAATATAAAATGGTTTGTTTAAATTTATGTGTCGTTAATAAATTAAATGGATTATTTTTATGAAATGACAATAAATTAATAGATGTGTTGTTAATTTGGAAATGGCTATATAGAAATATAAAATTGATTTATGGTTTGGAAGTTAGAAAGTTTAGAAAATCTCAATATTTTTTTTTGGAAATTTCTAGAAAATAATCGAGTATGGCACACAATTGTGGAACTCGAAAACACCATATTTGAGTACCCAACTCAATTAGTCAAACAAGGTGCCGTATTTGCCTACCTATATTTAAGTATAGTACTCGAATATGGCTTAGGTGAAAATGACCTAGTGGCCTTATTTAAATACCATACTCGAATACCAAATTTCCTTAAGCTCTTAGGATGCTTATATTTAAATATAGTATTTAAATATGGGCTCTATTTTAAAAGCTTTATATTTAAGTATCATACTCAAATACTTTTAGCTTTTTAATATAATTTATAAGTACTTGTAGCTAAATTTTTGTGATACCAAATCAATGTCAGGCCATGAAATTGTCATAGGAAGTTATGCCTCTCAAATTAAATATATGCTTCATTATATGTATGGAATTATGTGGGACAGATAATTATCATGAAATGGTTGATAAATTACATTGATACAATGATAAGATGAGATGAGAGTGATATGTATATGATATCATGATTTTAGTATCAAATTTAGGAAACTTGTTCGTGAGGGGATAAATTAGACTTCGTAGGGATAAAGATGGCATTTTTAAGAGGATATAAGTGACTTAAGAGGCACAGTGTGATTTATTTGCTTATTGTTTTATTTTAATAAGAGATGTGTTTTTTATGATAAAATGTGAAATAGATTGATATTATTTATTTATTTTCTTATGTATTTTAAGTAGGTTATTTGCTTGCTAAGACTTTATTTAATTCCTTTTATTTCAAAAAAATGTTTTACAAATACAATCATGAAAGCTCCCCTGCCATTACCACTAGCCCAGGAATAGGGGTTTTCTTAATATTTCCATAAAGCAACCATGATTTTAGAATTATATAGCCTAGAAAAGGAAATTTTAGGTACAACATTATATGAACTTTGATTCCAAATATTTTCAAAGCATAAATGCTTAAAAATTAGTTAACCCAAATTAGTTTAATTATTAGCATCTGGATGATGATACTTTAATAAGTGTAGTTAAGCTTATGGAAATTGGAAAATAGAATCCACATTGGTCATAATTAGGTGAGTTGTGACAAAACCTTTATTGACTTTGCCAATATTAAGAAACTCATCCTTTAGAAAATCCACATCTAGGAATTCAATTTTCATTAGTATATTATCAGGATGTTCATAGTACAAAATGTTCCCATTAGAATGCTTAAAGTAACAAAAGATACTTGTCAACTTTAAAGCCTAACTTCTTAAACTTACACAAAGTATTTTAAATAAAATCTACCAATACCTATAGGTGTAAGCCTTCAAAACTAGGACTTGCATCATTGCAAAACTTATATGGAATGTTGGAGACTTATTTTTAAAGTGTACATTTAAGACATATGTCATAATTAGCAAAGCATCCCTTATAAATTTATTGAGAGGTTTACTTATGCCATCATAAATCTAACCATGTTTAGTAAAGTTTGATTCCTTCTCTTTATAGTATCATTTTGTTGTGGTATACCATATATTGTTAACTATTTATGTATCCATTTCTCGTTACAAAATTTTATGAACTATTCAGAGAGGTGTTCTCATCCTTAGTTAATTCTAAGAGTGTTAATGCTTATTTCTTTCTAATTCTTCACTTTGCTACAAAGTGTTTGGAATGGTTTAAAGCTCCATAACAATATGATGGTAGAAAGATTGCACCATACCTTAAGTAATCATCTATTGAGATTATAAAATATATGGTACAATGTTATGTTTTCATATTCATCGATCCGTATATGTCCAAATGAATTAATTTAGATAAGGTTTACCTAGCCTTTCCAAAAGGTTTTTTATTTGCTTTTCTATCAAGACATGGCTTATATGTTGGAATGTCATGACCCATTTTTTAGGCTCATGATTGGCATATGAGGTCAACTGTAATTGACTTCCTATTAGCATTACTCTTTGACCATGTAGATTCTAGTTCCATAGAAATTTTTTCATTTATATGGTAATTAACATCTACTATTATTTTTAAAATAGAAGGAGGGAGCTTCTTCCATTTTTTTAATACATTTAGAAGGCTACGTGCCTTAAAGTGTAAAACTTATGACTGAGGGGCAATTATTGAAGACAATGGATGAAATAAACAAAAAGTGACATAACATCTATATGGGCATAATTACATTTGATTCTATCCTTAACTATTAAATTCTTCTCATAAGATGTCTTTGATCTCCAAGAGAGTAGCATAGCTTATTAGCTAAACTTAGCTTGAAAACATTAAATAAATAAAAGAATCAATTATGATAACTTAGTAGGCATATATCTACTAAAACTTATGACTAAGATTTAGCAAAAATAAAATTTAAATCATTGAATAAATAATCTACCAATCTAATTTCCAAGTTCCTTAACTTATACTATTAAAATTACTTATTTCATACTTTTGACTATCTTATCTTAATTCATAGTTATACCTTGAAGTTCAT
This sequence comes from Sindora glabra, assembly GCA_020226215.1. Lineage (NCBI taxonomy): Eukaryota > Viridiplantae > Streptophyta > Magnoliopsida > Fabales > Fabaceae > Sindora > Sindora glabra. The sequence continues at coordinate 55,042,504 of CM035236.1, read as the reverse complement.
ATTATCTTTGCTTAGGGTTTTGGATACTTTAACTATAATATTATATGACATATTTATGCTACTACATAATTAATTACAAATTCCATCCATAATGTATAAATTATAAAATAATAAATAAGGAAAGCATTTAAACCTTTTTATAACTCCCGATCAATTTTATACTTTCCACAAGCTCCTTCTTTGTCCCTTTAGATTTAACTTTATACCTTTCTCAAGCTATTTCCTAATCACATATCATAATGCACAACATTTCAATCTCAATGATCTCATTTATATAACATATTTCTCATTTCATTACTTGTATTCATATAACATATTTCTCAATTCATTACTTGTCATGCCTATTTGCATGACCACACAATTTAGTTCTTTTTGATAACATAACAACAATTCATCTTTAATCATAAGAATAATATTAGATATCAAAATTACCATGCCTCCATTGCAGGGCCTTAAATAATTATTTAATAATTGTTATTTAATTCATATTTTTATAAACATTAAAATTACACCTTATAGAATAAATAGCAATAATACCATGCCTCTATCACATGGCCACAAGGTTTTTTCAATATAATTTGTGCAATTTATATGTATTTTTCATTATATTGGATATGCAACCCATTCCATTAAACTAATTATAAAAATGTTAAATAACTACTAAACATTTCCATTCTCACAAGCTACCATATACATACAAGCACATATATGTTTTTATATACATATAAGCATAAACATGTAAATAATCACTCATAAAGGAAAATCATAAATTAAAGGTTTTGATGATTTAGTAAGATATGCACTCACCTTTAGATGCCTTTTCCTTTTAAGAATTCCAAAACAAGCTTCTTATTTTTGCTTCTCATTTATCATCTCATCCCCAGAAGGTTATAGATAGCTTAACAATAGCCAAAGCATGGCAAATTGTTAAAAAATGGAAGAAAACATAATTCCCTATGTTGTTATTTTTAACCATGATTGGTGGCTTTTTCTTTCTTCCTATCGATGACTACTAGCTAGATGGAAAAAGAGGAGGTGGCTTACACATGGTGAGAGGCCAAATAGGTATGGAGCGATGGTTAATGGTAAAATGAAAGGGAAAGAACCATGGGATGGAGAGAGAGAGAGTAAAAAAGGGTGGGGGATTTAATGAGAAAGGAGGGGGGAAATGAAAATAAGGGAAGGATTCTAATCTTATGCTTCGAGTGTACCATAAACCCACTTTCTTCTAATCTTAACCCTCTATTTTAAATCTTATTAAAGAGAAATGCTAGAGTGTGGTTAGGTGCAATAAACGTGAAGCCAAATCATTAGTCTTCACTAATTATCTTTCATAAAACTTCATTCTTATTAAATATTATCCACTCATTCCCTACTTCACCATTTCTATTTTCTTTTCTCTTTTTTAATAATTCCATAATGCTTCAAGATAACCTAGAAAATAATTTAGCTATATAAATATTATAATATTATTAGGCAAAATGTAAATATTTAAGTTTTACCGCATGATAAATTAAATAGCATTTTAAATGGTTGAATATCCAATTGATTATTTTATTTCATTCAAGATTAGCTAAAATAAGAAAATTTTAAATAATGTAATATCCAATAGAATCCTAATGAAAAAAAACCATTAGAACCTAAGTAGAAAAAGTTTGTTAGTGGATAATTAGTGAATTAAATTTATTTTGGAAATTTTCACTACTTATGAGAAGTATTCAAGATTTAAGGTTGATAACTTAGGTTTTTCCTTTTTTTTATTTTTTGCCTAAAAGAATCCTATAAAAGCCTAAGAAGTAAAATTTTGTGAAAATCTGCCAAAAATGAGAAAGCATGGACAATTTTAATGTGAAGCCAAAAAAAGGAATTGTTTTCCAAAATAAATAGTATAGCCAGTCAAGAAATGATTAGTAACTATGAAAAATAGTTTTTATAAATGACAAAAAAATGATTCTTCTTGGAATATGTTCAATATTTTTTTATAAATATTTTTGTTAAAAAATATGATTTAATTAAATTGATGAAGAAAATAGTAGAGCACTCATTAAGTATTGCTTATCAAGTTTAATTACCTTTAAGAATTCAAGTATGTAGAAACACTTTCAACAAAAATTTAAAGGAGAATTTTAGTATGATGATTATGGATTTTAAGTTCTCTCCTCAAAGGAAATTATAAATATTAGTAGTGACAAAGGAAAAAGTAATTAGATTAAGTTTAAATTTCAAAGGTTTTCTTAAGTATTATCCTAGGATGGTTTTATTGAAAAATTAAAGGCAATTTGGTTATAGTAATTAAAAGGAGGATATTAGTGTTTGGATTATGATTTTGATCACAATTATTGAAGAATAGGGGGAAATTAATAATATTTCCAAAAGCAATGGGTTGGCTTTAGTATTTTTGCAAAAAGATAATTCTAGAAGATAAGGAGGAGGATTATGGATCATTATTTTAATAAGCTTGGAAACACATGGAAAAATTAAGGGACCAATTATAGGATACCGAGTTATACATGTGAAAGGAAGAAGCTTAGTCATGCAAAAGCAATCATTAAAGTAATATATTCTTAGATATTATGGATTATGTTAGTGGATTTTCTTGGATATGTAATAATGAGGGAATATATTTAAGATTAGAGAGAGAAATTAAGATATCTTAAGGTTCCAACATATGACCCTAGAAAAACCTAAGCTAAAACTATTTTCAAGTAGGAACACATAAGGTTGGAATAATGAGAGAATAAACTCTTGGATATGATAAACTTTCTTGAAAAATTTTATGGATATATTATAAGATAAGAGAGCATTATTTTAATAAGAAATTAAGCATGTCAAGAAACATAATCATGTGAGCATTAATGAAAGGAATATCTAAAAGGATTTTTGAAGGATTTTGTCTCCTTTAAAAAAACCTATGGCTCCCTTGTTTGAAAGAAAAGATGATATAATTTTGAAATACTATACAAGCCCTTAAGCTTCACTATAAATAATATTAATTCTAGCTCATTTTCTTACATCCTTCAAGTAAAAGAGAGAGAGAGAGAGAAAGAGCATGTGGAGTGAGAAAAAAGAGTGAGAAGCTCTTTTAAGCTCTTCAGTTAGAGAGAGAAAGTGAGAAGTATTTTTCTTCTTCATCTTCTAGAAATTTTTGTAATGTTTTGAGAAATCTTGGTGAATTCTTAGAGTTTTGATCAGGAAAAGATCTTGACCTTGGTGAAAAGAGGTAAGAAAGATTATCTGCTTTGATAATTTTAATTTTCCTTCAATAATTTTTGGTTAGAATTCCATATTAACTTTGTAGTTTTTATTTGGTATATGGTAATGAAGTCTTGAATCTATAAAGAAGGAAGTATTTTTCTAGCATGTAAGTGGAAATCTACCTCTTTTCTTAGTTTTCTTAAAAAATTCATATATATATATATATATATATATATATATATGATGTATATTATGTATGAATGATTTGGTTGGTAGAAATGCTTTCTTTAAACATAAGAATGATTTTTTTTAAATGACATTATAATGAAAGGAAAAGAATTTCTTAAGTAAGTTGTCATCTTGAAATATTTTTAATATAAAAATATGGATTTCTTAAAAAAGGTTTCTTTAAATCATCTTTAAAAAATGCACCAAGAGTTGTTTCTTTTTAAAAACTTGTTTCCTATGAAAGTATTTTACAAGCAAAATATTTTGACAAATTCTATACTATGTTTTTAGCAAGGAATAAGAAAATTATGATATAAAATATCTAATGCTTTATTTGAAGTTTTTAAAGAAAATATTTCATAAAATGATTTAAAAAAATTTGGCATTTCAAAACATGTCTTTCTATTTATAAAGAAAGATAAAAATCTTGTTAGAAAAGAAAACTTGGAGCTATTAAGTCCTTAATGTATTTTAGGAAAACTTTTGATTTTTCTTACTAAAAACTACCACTATTAATTTTCAATCAATTATGAGTAATAAACAATTGTTATGTCAAATTTTTTAAGAAAAAAAAATCCTTTTGAAACTCACTATGGAACTCTTGGATTTCATGGTTTCCAAGAAAGAAATTTTCTATTTTTTTACAAAAATTTGTCATAAATTTTTTAAACTTATTATATTAATATGCTTTTATATTAAGGTTTTTGAAGCAAAATTATTTAGAAAATTGGAATAAAATATTTGGTTTTAATGATGTCCAAATAACACAAAAATTTTATTTTTAAGAGTGAGTTAGATTTTTACAAATCAATTTTTCAAGTAAATTGTTATTAGTAATTAAAGTGTTATGCTTTAGGTTTGAAAAAAATTGAAAAATGATGTTTAAATGCATCAAAACTTGCTAGAAAAACTGGATTACAATTCATAAGACTTCAAAGAAAATAAAAGTTCCAAAGGTTAAAAATGTCTCCTTTTCAAATTATTTTGATAAAAAAATGTATGAGCAATTTATATAATATGTTTTGAGCATGAAAATATTTTAAATATGATCTTTTATATCCATATTTCAATTTTAGATAATTTTCAAAAATTTCATAAAGCTTTGTATATTAAAATGGATTTTCAAAGGTCAAGTATAGCCTTTTGAAGGTGTTTTAGTAATACGATAATTGAACAACCTTTGTAAATTGCTTTGAACTTGAAAATGTTAAAATTTGAAATTTAAACATTGGTAAACAATTCTGAAAATTTTTAATTACTATTGGAAAATTTTGATTATTAATTTGCATTTTTCATTTATGGATTGCTTAGTAAAAACCTAGGAAAAGGGTAGATTTGGAATGCTTGAGTTTTGGTATGTAAAGATGATGAAAGATGGTAAATTTTTCACTGCTGTATCATGGCTATTAAGGCTCCTATTAGTGAATTAGAAATGCTTTCGTATTGATTGAGTTAGTATACAAAGCACAGGCTTTGGTTATATGCAATTAGGGAGCAAATTAACTTGGAAAATAGAAAGTTATTCTTAACAATTGTGTGATATATGTTTCTTAGTAAAATTGTTACTTGATTTTAAGCATAGATTTGTATGGAAATGGTATTCTAGAATTATGCTTAATTCTATAAAGAATAGATATGACAAATTTGAAAGTAATGCTACAAGGTTAGAATAAGAAATTGTAAGCACGTATTGCTCTAAGTGCTTTATATATATTGAATTGTCTATGTACTAGTGATATATGTATGATATGAAATAGTTAATGAACTTTTATATAAAAGTATATAAAACTACTGATTTAGAAGCATGCTTGTGACATCGTGAAAGGCACTTCATAGTTTTCATAATAAAACCATAAGCATGAATTGCTTTTAGTGCATAACCGTGTAGTGAATTATTCTATGAGTGCACTAATGAATTTTTATACAAGCCTACTTGTGAACAATAGAATCGATAAACCCTTAATTATGAAATATGATCTAGTATATGGAATTAAAAAGCATGAATGCTTCTAATTAAGGTTACTCCAATAGTGACAAGGTAAATATAATTATCTCTTGATAGATTAAATATGTACTATGTTTACATTATTGACTTGTATGGCAATGAATGGCATTTTAACCTTACCTTATTTTGTGATATGCGAAATGGTGGCTTTATGCCTATGTGAAAAAGGCCAGAATGCTTGACTATGTGATTTTGGTGTTAGAATGCCTATGTGATTTTATGGCTTGAATGCCTATATGACAATATGACATAATTATATATGATGAAACCTTATGAAGAGTATGGAGATTTTAGCCCTACACCTATGACTTTCGAGTCACTCAGAAGGATGAGTGTAAAGTGGAATGGTCGGATTAAGTTTAAGATATGCATGGTAAGGTTGATATGGAGTAATAAGGAGGAACCTTAGATATCTCCTTGCCATTATTCTTATACTATGTGATTATGTTATTCTTTGCATGTGATTGACTTATTACTCAATTAGTCTAAACTTCTATAAGCACAACAAAATAAAAAGGTAAAATGCATGGAAAAGTTTTTTGGTAAGAAATGTCTTCAATATATGTCACATATATACACACACATGAATTTCTTGCTTAAAACTTAGTTGGAAATTAGTGAGATAACCATTTTATTGAGTAATTAAATTACTTACTATACTTGTGATAATACTTTTTAGATAGGTACTTTATCAAGATTGCTAGGGTTTAGTGGCACTTGTATTACATTGTCTATGGTTGGTATTAGTAGAAGCTTTATTGTGCTGAAGGGCCTAAACACCCTTAATTTTGATAGCACAATTGATAGTTAGTTTGGTAGATATCTATAATATATGTTCTAAAATTTATTGGTTTTGTTTTAACTTTCTATAAGTTTTGGAACTTTGATAATTGTGTTATTGATTGACTTGGATATATTCTAAATAATCAATACGCATATGTATAAATGATGCATATTTAAGTAAACGCATGGTTATAATGGTACTTATTTCTTATTCTAATTGACTATTGGTTTTACAAAAAGAATAATTCCTGTATAGCAATATAGCCTACTTGATTTTTCAAAGGAAAAAGAAGAAAAGAAAAAAATGGTTTTCAATATCTAAGATATTTAGATTACAAAAAATGTTTTTATTGGAATTTTGAAAACTTTCATTTAAAAATGAAGAGTTATTTTCTCTTATGAAACAATTTTCAAAAATATTAAGATTTTACTTGATTTCAAGGAAAGAAATTTGATTTTTGAAATTTTAAGGAAAGTATGTTATATCTAAATTATTTTGCAACTAAAATAGGATCTCTTGATTTTAGTTTTTTCCAACCAAATCCTATTTTATTGTATTTCTAGTTTTTGAAAAAGAAGTAGAAGTTCTTCATCTATTTATGAAAATAGCTTTCTAAATTTTGAAGAGCTTTAAAAAGAAATATTTTATAAATATTTTTGAATTTGAAATATGCTATGTTTTAATGATTTGCTATTAGAAAAAGAAAGTGTCTATCATTGTTAGATGAAAAAAAGACTTCTAAATCATAAGTCATATATTTTTTTCTTGATGTCAAAAGTTTTCTTATTATATAAAAATATTATTTGTCCAAAGATAAGGTTTTGTTTATTGAAAACATTATCTATTTTTAGAATTTTAAAAGATTGAACCTTATCAATTTAAAGAAAGCTATTTTCTAATATATTTTTAAAAAAATTAGTGAATTTTTTGAACTTGGAATTTCTATAGTTGACATGTTTTTAAAATATTGAAGGTTTTGTTAAAAAAACTTGTAAAGATGTCTAATTGACATCTTTATGCTAGTCATAATGGTCCAAAAATCAAACCATGACATTAATAGTCTAGAGCTTTAATAATTTAAAGAATTTTTAAAAATTAGCTCAGGTGTTACATGAAAGTTTTATTTTAGCGAGAAGGTCTTAAAAGTCTTTCTTTAATTAATTTGAACACCTTGTTCTGTCTAGTTATGTTCAAGTAATAGAAAATTGAATTCATAAAAGATATTATCTAAACTTGAATTTGTATCTATTATGATCAAATATTATTAGAAGAAATCATGACCATGAATTATTTTCAAGATAAACAAAAAAAATATTTATCTTGAAACATCCAAGTTCTATCAAAGATGTAAAATATGATACAATAAACAATGGATGCATGAGACATATTAGGATCATTGCATGATCGCCATGCATGTCAATCTTTTAGGTTCCAATATACATAAACTTACAAATCTAGGCGATCATTAAATAGAAATTGGCAAGGCAAATTTGTAAAGTTTAATCCAATTGATATAAAAGATATAACAATTTTATAATAAAATAAGGATGTTGCACCTTATATATATATGAGATATTATTTTGGAATAACCATACATCACACAACAAGGGCATTTAAAAAAATATCAATACTTCTAAAATATATATATCACAAAGATAGGTATAATTATTATGTAGCTACATACATAAAATATATCAAATTAATAGTTTAAAAGAATAGACAAGAATATGTAAATAATGAATACATAATAAAATATACATATTTTTAGAATTAAATTCTTTATAAGTAAATATTTTTCCAAAAGCAAATAAAATTCATTTAACAAATAAATGAATAAAAATATTGAAAAATTTATTTCAATAACAATATGACAACAAAATTAATAAATATGTCAAATTAAAATACATCTTTCTATAAAAGCATACATTCTAGAAACAAACAATAAAAAGAACTAATTTTTATTTAACATATAAATGAACTATTTAAAAATAATTTTTAAATAAAAGATATAATATACAAAATGATATATATATGTATATCATGATATCGTCGCAAAAATATTAAAAAACATATTTTTTGATTTTCTATTTAACAAATAAATGAATTATTTGAAAATTAATTTCAAATAAAAAAATGAAATGCAATTCAATGCATCAAATATCCATAATTTTTTATTACTAATAGCATAAAATATTATTATATCAATTTTGAAACACAGACTTTCACTGTTTCAAATTTTTTTTATTTATATATGTGTATAAAAATTAATCTTACAATATAAAAACAATTAAAATGGGATATGAAGACAAACTTCATATTTTATATTGATTTCTTTTTTTTTTTTTAAAAAAGGTAGGGTGGCTAGGCTTTATATTTAAACTTCAATTGACATTAGTTCATGTTGGGCATGAATTTGAATAGCTATGCCTTTTAATCCATTTTTATTTTTAATAGTAAATTGCATTTTGGTGGCGTTCTATAGACTTATTTTCAAAGAGGTGCTAGCGCTAGACTTCCTTTCAAAAAGGTGTTAATTTTATGAATTATAACTTTCATATTCCTAAAATACCCTTTTATAATTAGGTGCCATTTTGACCTATTTCATTTAAGACATTCATACTTTCCTCGTGCATTCTTATCACAAAATGCTGGAATTGAAGTCATTGTAAATCGCCTTTGTTTTTTCGATCACATCTGATTGGTTTGCTTTATTTTTCGATTGCAATCACCTCTGTTAATCATCTTTATTTTTCTAATCATATTGTTACCAAGTATTTATAAATTTGCTTTATCAATGGAATAATGCTTGTCGCTCGTATATAAGTGTATGGTTGAAATTGTGGTATTAAAGATTAATACTGGAATAGAATATGATGATTTAGTTTGGATAATTTATGCAAATTTTAAGGATCTATTTCCAGGTGATTTCTCCCTATCATATTCTCTCCCTGGCCATCCTATTTGTTTGCTAAGAAATAGGTAGAACTAGATAATATGATTGACTTGGTTAGAGTTCTGGACTTAAAATATTTGAATATCAATGTTAATATTAGTTCAAGTTCTGCATCGTATTCGCTTTGTGATGGTGTTTCTATTTCTATTTCCGGGAGATAGGTTACTGTTTCAGATGTTACTGAGTGTGATGCTGCTTTAATTCCAAGTTTGTGTTCTTCAAATAATGAGAGGGTTTTGTTGTCCGATTCATAGTCAGGTGGAGTGAGTCACGTTGGGCAGAGGTACTTTGGTAATGTTATTGAGTTTAGGAACGTATTGTACAAGTATTCAATTAAGAGAGGCTTTTCGTTTAATTATGTTAGGAATATAAAAATGAAGATGGTAGCTGTATGCTCAAAGAAGCATTCAAAAGGTTGTAAGTGGGCTGTTATGGCTTCATTGTCCAAGGTGAATGGGTGTTTCTATATTAAGAAGTTAGTGAATTATCACACTTGTGATCTTGTGTTAAATAGTTAAACTTCAAAGAGGATGAGTTCCAAATTGATTTCTGAATTAGTGGTGGATTTAGTTTGGGGATTCCCATCATTGATAGCCAGTGAAGTTGTAAATTATTTTCAAAATAATTATGGATTAGTAATTTCCTATCGCAAGGCATGACGTGCAATGGAGAAAGCAAAAGGTATGGTATTTGGTGATTTTGATAACTCATTCAAACAAATTAATTGGTATATATGTGCTATAAAGGAAGTGAATCCAGGTAGTTGAATTGTGGTAGACGTGGATGACAGTAATAGGAGATTCAAAAGGATGTTTGTTGCATTTCATGCTTGCATTGAAGAATTCATGTTTTGCAGACCACTTTTGTTTATTAATGGGACTTTTTTGAAGTCCAGGTTTAAGGGGGTTATCCTATCAGTTACGAGCTAGGATGCTAATCAAGGTGAGTGATTTTTGAGTCAGGAATGATGCTGTTTGTGTCCTTGGGTTGGTGTTACTATTTTACCGGCCAAACAGTAACATGGCATCCATTGTTACTGTTTAGTTTGGAAATATTAACATGGAAGGCCTTTTATTTTTTGCCCTTTCTTCTATTTGTATTTTCATGTAGAATGTGCTTTTATTTAGATGTTTTATTATGAGTTTTTTTATCGATGTTACTATTTGCAATGTGCCCTTATTTAGATGTTTTATTATGAGTTTTATCGATGTTACTATTTGAAAAGCAAACAATAACATTGATAAATTTGATGGATTTGTAGTTTGTGTAAGTTGTATTAATAGTTGGATGTATTGATTCGGCCGTTGGATTGATGTTACTATTAGGAGAAGAAACAGTAACATGGAAGTAGTATAGTTGTTTTCATTTTAATGGCTTATGTTTCTATTTAGTGTAATTATTCCATTTCAGGGTTATTTTCTTTAGCTTTTGCTGTGGTTGATTCTGAAAATCAAGTAAATTAGTTTTGGTTCCTTTCATAGTTGTTCACTGTACTTGATGCAAATCGAATTATGACTTTTATTTTCGATTGTAATTTGGGATTGCTTGAAGCAATGCCAAAGGTCTTTTCCAAGATCACCTCATTTCTTTTGTTTTCATCATTTAAAATAGAATTTGAGGGACATATTCAGTGGTGCTACATTCTCTAATTCTTTCAAGGAGCATATAGTTCACTTATTTAGAATGTGTGCATATTTCCTACTAATAGGTGCATTCATTGAGGACATGATAGTTCTTAAATGGGAAGGAGGTCGAAATGCTGAGAATTTTCTCACAGAGCTTGCATTGGAGTGTTAGTCGAATGCTTTCAGCTGCAGTTGTCGTTATGGTGAGATGACATCAAATGTAGCTGAATCTTACAATTCATGGATTCGTGATGCGAGGAAGTTACAGATCACAAATATGGTTGATAATATTCATTCAAAGTTGATGGAGTGGTTTACTAAATGAAGGTCAGAATCACAATGTTAGAATGATGTTATTTGTCCAGTTTGGTTATTGAGATTAGAATTACACTAAAGGAAGTGCAGACGTTGGGTGGTTAAGAAGTCATTAGAAACTATTTTTGAGGTGTTAGTAGATCCAACTATGTATGTGGATATTTTCCAGCACAGTTGCACTTGTAACCAATGGCAATTAGATGGCTTTTCTTGTATGCATACAGTTACCGCTATAAAAAGATATGAACTTTCTTTGAATGAGGTTGTTGAGAATTATTTCCATGTGAGCACGTATAGGAAGATTTATGAACATGTGATACACCTCGTTCCTACAATGTTAAGGCAGGAGGTTGCTGTAGGTGGTGAAACAACTATCTTACCTTCGATTTCAAAAAGACAAGCAGGTAGACCTAAGAAGATAAGGATTAGGTCGAGAGGTGAGTGTGTTAAGAAAATTAGGTGCGGAAGATGTGACAAACTAGGACATCACAATAAGAAAAGTTACAAGGAGCCAGCTTGAATGGAGTTTGTTTCTATGGCACAATTGTATTCATTATGATTTTTTTTTTGCTTTTTGTGTAAAAAGGAACAGCAATATGATTTAAATACATTAATCTAAGTGATTGTTGGTTAATATTAGTACTTGACATGTTTCTATTTAGTTAAAAACTAAAAACTAAAAACTACACAATTATTTGGATGTTACTATTTTGATCGAAAATAGTAACACCAAGGTAGACGCTCAGAAATATAGGTTAAATGAATTCTGAATGTTGAAAGTAGAATGTACTATATTTTTATTAGTTTTAGTAGTAACATTAACAAAAAAATAACAAATTATTTGCATGTTACTATGTTGATTCAAAACTGTAGCATTAACCAAACTTGAAATTATTTAATTTTTTAATGTTAAAGGAAACTGAAAACTAATACTTATTGGTTAATATTCTTACTTCACATGTTCTTGTTTGTTTAAAAACTAAAAACTACGTAATTACTTGGATGTTACTATTTTGATCAAAAACAGTAACACCAATGTAGAAACTCATAAACATTAGGTAAATGAATTCTGAATGTTAAAAGTAGAACGTGTTGTATTTTTATTAGTTTTAGTAATAATAATAACAAAAATAATAACAAATTAGTTGCATGTTAGTGTTTTGATTCAAGCAGTATTTTGCAGATGGCCACTTTATGTTGTTAAATAATAAGGTAGGAGTTTTGAAGATAGGGTAAATAAATTTTTAATGTTAAAGTAGACTATAAAGAATAATATGCTTCATTTTTATTAGTTTTAGTAGTAACATGAATGAAAAGTAATACACAAATGCATGTTACTATTTTAATCGAAAATAGTAACATCAAGGTAGAAGTTCAGAAATCATAGGGCAAATGAATTCTGAATGTTAACATAAACTGGAGATAAGAGTATACTATACTTTTATTAACATTTACAATTGAATGTTACAAATAGTTGAATGTTATATATAATTGAGTTTATGATTTTACATGAATTGAATGTTACATATATGCATAATGTATCAACTTAAGCTGGAAAGATTAAAATTCATGAGAAATTTAGTAACTAATCTTGCTCTGTATTTCCTCATAGATTCCTTTAGAAATTGTTCCTCAAACTCTTTATTTTTGAATATACCCTCTATTTTTTGCAGACAAAAATCCCACAGTCTTACTTGAAATTGAAAATTTGAGGAATGAGTTAGTTTGGTACTTTCTAGTCATGGTACTTTGGGATTAGAAAAGAAGTTGTTACTTATAATGAATGTTCTTGTTGTGGTGACCTTTCATATGACATGATTTCAAAAGGAGGCTCTGTAGTGGCTAATTCTACTCCCATGTCCATTTCGTTCTTTTGAAGGATTTCATTCTTTTTTTTTGTAGTAGTCTTTCTGTTGTTAAATAAAGAAGTTAGGTAAGGTATCTAGTGAAAAAAAGGAATATGTTACTATCTAGTGTGAAAATAGTAACATTAAAATGAAAACTAAAAATGAATTCAGAAATTAAGTATCATTAAGAAGAAAACCAATAAAGAATAACATGTTACTGTTTTTATTTCTAACAGTAATAGATTGCCTCTTGTTTTGAGATTTTATTGTTTAGTATGGAAATAGTAACATCAATAAAAAATTAAAATAAATAGACAATTGAAGTTTGATTAACAATTAAATTGTGATAAAACAACATGTTAGTATTGTCACACGAAATAGTAACATCAAGCAAAAATAACATATCATAGAGTAGCATCACACTTGATATGTTTTTTTGAAAGAGAAAAAAGTATTAATATCTCCATACCAAAGATAACATGTTATTTTTTGTTAGAATGAGATGTTATTATTTGGTCTGGAAATAGTAACATACTAACATCAATCAGAAAATAATATAGATAGACAAATCAATAATGGTTAGTAATGAAACTTGAAGAAAACAAGAAATAGTAACAACAATTAGTATTTTATCATAGTATTAATATCACTTACCACTATTTTGGCATCACGAAAGTATAGATTTAGAGCCCCCTTTCTTCTCGGCCTCAATGAGTTGAAATGTGTTCACCTGCACTCTATGTTATTGAAGATAAGTAATGTGTAGTGATTGGGGTTTCTGTAGTTATTAACACCTGTTGAGTTTATTGGGAATAGAACAATTTCTGTAGCCATTGCTTCCTCCATCTTTGCATCAAATTTGTATTGCTTGGCTTCTTAGTATAGCTGGACTTCACTTACAATATAAGATTGTCAATATAGTTTGAACATGAGTCAGTACCAAAGTATTTTTTGTATTTTATATTTAGGGAATTGATTTAAGATCTTACCTAGTAGAAGCTATCAAATGCAAATATCTTATTTTTCCTATATGTGGAGGTCAACTTCAGAGTGTAAATATAGCTATCTATAATCTGGAATTAAAAGATTAGTTCTTATCAGATGATTTGATTAAGGAGAAGTTAAACTCCAAATAGTAACATTAATATTCCCAATTTTTAATAGCACGAGTAGTTCCATGTTACTGTTTGGACTGTAGACAGTAACATCATATTCTTGAGCTTGAATAAACTCAGTGCTGCCATGTTACTGTTTTGACTTGAAGTAGTAATATAACTATAAAAAGGAACAAGACAAGATAGTAATGTTGCAAAAGTTCAGAGCATACACACATTGTTTGTTATTGCCTTTTTTGCGATTACATCCATCAACTCTTCCAAAGTTAAAAACATGTCATGCTGAGGGGATGTCCAGACAAAAGTCCTGCAAGTGGTGATGTGTCATAGGAATAAGTTGAGGCAGCAGGCAATAATGTTGAGTAAATAAAAGGAATTAGCAAGAAATTAGGATATAACTTACTATAGGTCTCGTGCTTTTTTTATTTGGACCATTTTATTCTTGACATCTTAGGTCAGGTATTTTGCAACTGGCCACTTTATATTTTTTGTTACCTTTTGAGTTTGTTTCTTTTTAGGCAATTCTGTTGCTTTTTCACCATGGATTATTATAGCAGTCTCTTTACTCTTCCTAGTGTCCTCTCAGCAGTTATTTTTTATTGTTGCATTTCTTTTTGTTTTGTGGGTTTTTTTCTTAGGCTCGAGTATGTGAAGTCTTCATCATGTTTTGTTTTTCTTATTTTTGCTTTAATCTTTGTGATCATTAAACTCTGCTTTTTATCAGTCTTGTTTTTTTCTTTAGCTTCTGTGGTTTCTATTTTTTCTTGTTCAACTACTTGCACATTTATTTCTATTACCTGTGCATTCAACTGTTTATTTTGATTTTGCAATGTGTCAATGACCACTTTGAGGTTTTTTATCTATTTTTTTGGATAGTTGCTCTTGGAGCCGTATGTTTTCATGTGTAAGGTTTATGATTATTTCTTTATTTTGTTGTAATTGTTGCTCTAACCTCTAAAGTTTCTCTGTGAGAGACTTCATTTCATTGGTTAGTTCATTTATTCTAGTATTTGCAGTGAGGAGTTAGTCCCTCAATTGTTGTGCTTCATTTTTATGTTGTTGTGGGTGCTTTTTATGAGATAGTGCAATATTTGCAAACTGGTCTAGCTTTGTTGTACGTGGTTGAATTATGTACTAGGCAATTCTTGTGTCGTTATCACTTTCTAATTCCTCCGATTAGGAGGGTGTGATTTGTGTTTTTATTTTCTCATGGTATTCAATTAGTTGTAGTTTTGTGTCGGGATTGTAAAGGAGTTGTATTTCTTTAATTGTTAGTTTTAATTTTTTGTTGACGACCTGAAACATAAGAGTGGTTACTCGTTAGTATAATTAGTCAATATATTTCTATTTTGGTGAGAAATAGTAACATGAAGATAAAAGACTAAGCAGTAGCATAACAGTAACATGGGTAAAGGAATAACAATGAAACACAATAAATAGATAAAATTAAGTATGATTAAGAAAAAAACTTCGACAAAAAAGAATGTTATTGTTTCCACCAGAAATAGTAACATCAAACGAGATGTTACTGTTTTATGTGAAAACAGTAATGTGAAGTAAAGACTGGGAGAAAATTGATAAATCAAGCATGATTAACTATAAAAATCGATAAATAATAACACGGTACTGTTTTTAGAATAAATAGTAACATTTTTGTCTAGTTACATGCTTTTGTTTGGTTTAAAACAGTAATACTAACCATAAAATATAATAAATAGACAAAATGATGCATGATTAACAATGGAAATTTGGACAAAATAATATGTTGCTATTTTGTTTGGAAATAATAACATCAAATAAAAACTGAATAATACGACAAATCAACCATGATTAACATAAAAAACAAATAAAAAATATGTTACTGTTCTCAAAATAAATAGTAATATATTTTCTTGTACTGACATATTTTTGTTTTCATAATAAATTAACTTTTTCCAAAGGTTACTTGAAGTTGACAGATAAGTTGATCCCTCAGTTGACGTGTGAGAAGCTTCAAGTCCCATTTGAGGCATCTTAGCACTATTTGAATATGATGCCCATTAAGTATATTTGTTATCTCCCATAGTCAATACTGTCGACAACACATTGTACATTTTGTCATGTTAATTTTCAATTGAAGCTGCATTTAAGAATGGAGTAATAAAAAGGCACCTTTGATGTTATTAAGAAAAAATAAGCTAAAAAATGAACATGTTACTGTCTGCAGAATAAACAGTAACATGTTGCTATTTGGTATTCATATAGTAACATACGCTAAAAACTCAAAGTAAATAAGCGAATCAAGTTTGCAGATAGTAACATACACTAAAAATTCAAATTAAATAGTAGAATCAAGTGTCACTAATAAAAAAACTACAAAGAACAAAATGTTACTGTCTACAGAAACAAATAGTAACATATTACTGTTTAGTATGTAGATAGTAACACGAATTAAAAGCTCAAAATAAATGGACAAATAAAGTCACAGTAACAATCAAACTGCTAAAAAACATAGGGTAAGACTTTACACATAAAATAGTTACTTGTTACTATTTAGTGTCTAAATAATAACATGAATGAAAACTACCAAAAAATATATAAAAAAAAGTGGCAAGAATATTCAATTAAATGAATAGAAACGAATGAAGACAATATCAAAGAAATTGATATGAAGTAAAAATAAGTTTGACAACTTTAACTTACTAGCAATAGCATGACACAGCCAGTGACATTTGGGGTGCTGTTCTTTGTAATTGAAGTCATTAGTTGCTCGTGTATGTATTGGGACTACCTATATTGTGCTATGTCATCTACTTCCTCTACATATTTGATGTATGACCAGCCCAGTGTGTGAATCCTATTTGGTACAAACAGGGTCACTAGCAACATCAGTGTTATGAGGCGCGAGACATCCTTAACATCAGTCTCTGATATTCCTCGCACTGTTCTTTTGAGTGTATTGAATATTATTAGGTTTGTCATCCATCCTTGGCCATGGAAATGCCTTGTGTCAAAGTTTGATTGTGGCCTTTTACCAGATGCTATCTTGATGGGTCAATCTCCATCTCTTATTCCAAAAATTAACTTCATCGATGTTGGTGTTATTTTCAGATGTTCACCCCCAATTAGGAAATGTTTATTCTTGTCTGAAAAGGTTACAATTATCGACTATATTTTTTGATCGCTCTTTTGGCTCATACTACGATTAAGGTCCTTTGTTATTATTGCATTAATTAGAATTTAAAATGGGTTTGTTGCAGCACCATCTTATGTTTGTCATTGAATTGAAGGTCATCAATCTGCCTTATACATGCCAGCAGATTGGACCTGTATTGTTAAAATTTTTGAGTTTTTTCTTCAGATTCTTATATTTGTTTGGATGCTTTACTGCATTTTTGTTCAAATAAATTGATAAATCAAACATTATAAATAACAAAAATCGATAAATAAAAATATATTACTATTATTAAAATAAACAGTAACATGTTATTTTCTTCTAGTGACATATTTTTGTTTTGTATGAAACAGCAACAACAAGTAAATAAGATCATAAATAGACAAAATAAAGTATGATTAACAATAGAACTTCGAGAAAATAATGTGTTACTATTTCCTAAAGAAACAGCAACATGCACAAAAAATGAGATGTTACTATTTTATGTTATTTTATTATGGTGATATGCTTCTGTTTGGTGTAAAACAGAAACTCTATAAAAAAATAAGAAATAGATAAAATAAAGTATGATTAATAATGAAACCTTGACAAAAACAAGGTGTTACTGTTAAAAAATAGTAACTCAAATGAGATGTTACTGTTTTATATAAAAACAGTAACTCAAATGCAATATGGAAATAAACTAACAAATTAACCATGATTAAGAGCAAAATTGATAGAAAAGCATGTTACTGTTTGGCATTAGAGGAGTAAGGTGTTTCTGTTTGTTTCTATGTGAACAAAATATGAAAAAAAATAAAAAAATATGTACGATGCCATGTTTCTGTTTCTCATACAAGCAGTTATTACGTGGGATTAGTGATAGTAACATGTACTAAAATAGTGTGTGAGGCATGTTGATTGTTTTAACTTCTAGAGTTTCGATTCAATGTACATATATGTACAAATTCACACAAATAGTAACATTTTTTGTTAAGTTAATTGTAGAATAATCCCTATACTCGAATCAATATTAAGAGGATGTGGGTTTACCTAATGCTTTTGATTTGAGTAAAGTTACTGTTTGAACTGGTTTTAAGTTTCTAATGTCAGGAAATGCTGATTTTTTGTTGTTCAGTGTCGTTTGAGTTTGTTTGGTGTATATTTTGATGATTTGTATGGTGTCTTCGTGTGGTATCTCAAGTTTGTTCACTGGTACTATGCTTTGATGGAATGCGATTTATTGTTTCTATTCCGTGCCTTTTAATCTTCCCCAAATGACGCACGTCATTTCATCATTTCAGTTTTGTGTCTTTTCCTCTTCTCAGTTCGCGCAACAGATGCGTCATATTGTATTCTGGGCTTTATAGTAATTTGTTGTTGGGGGCAGCACCTAAATGAAAGAAAGTTCAGTTGTAGTACCTTGTTGCAATAAATTGCAACAAATGGTACTGGCTTGAATTTTTCCCTTATTTTAAATATAACCGCCTCTCCCCATAATGCAGAGAGAGTCCAATTTTCTCAATTGATTTTGAAAACAAAACTTTCTTGGCCGAGAGCAACAAGGCATCGAAAATTTTTTTTAATTATAATTTATGAAATCTTCAAATATAATTTTTTCACAGAAATACATCCCTTATTTATGTAAACGTTTATTACGTGCTAACATATTATACATGTATATCAATAGAAAAAATGCACACAACATGCAAATAAAAAGCACAAGATGGAAATAAGTAAAAATGATTTGATACCACAGTTGCTACATTTAAAAATATTGGAATTCAAATATTACGTCATAGAAATGTTCGAATCCCGCACCAGAAGCTTTATTACTTTTAGATTACAATTCCCTTGAATTCCTCCTTGTTGTTGGTCTCCATATCTATTTTTGACTTGTGGTCAAGAATAAATATCTTTTTGGTCATCGTAAGGTGGCTACTGAAGTTCAGAATGTAAAATATATACATATCAAATGGAATGGCTCATTTGAGAGTGCAACGTTGATGAGAGAGCAAAGTTTAAAAAAAAAATCTATTGTAAATTCTTTTAAAGCATAAGAATATATTCACAATATTTATTTATCTTGGTTTGCTTTGTTTAAAAGATAAAAGCTAAGAGATAATTAATTTAAATTCCTCTTATTTAGGATAATGGAAGGTAATCACTTTAAATTACTCTATTTTAAAAATAATTATCTCTAAAACAAATTTGATGGAGATAATTTGCTTATCAAAATTAAAATAGCTTATTACTATAAAAATATTTATTCAGAATTTAATCTCATTAATTATTAAAACTAATTAAACAATTAATTAAATAATAGATAATGACTATAAAAATATATCACATGTTATGCAATAATATTTATATATAACATATGATGGTTTAAATTTTTTGTAATATTTATTAATGGGTCAAACTAATAAGCAAACATAAAAGTTAAACAAATGTAATTTAATTACATAATTTGGAGATGATGGTGAATTTAGAGAAACACGTCATGCTCAGAGTGAAAACATTTTGCTCGTTATTAGAATAAGGTAAACTTGTTTCCATAGATAGGCTGATGAATGTATACAACTGGTCCTAGAATTATATGCCGGAGGAAATCTTGCTTCTTATATACGACACAATGGAAAAGTCAAAAAGCAAACTGCCAGAAGATTTATGCAATAGCTTGGTATCTTATTTCATATGTTCACATTGAACTTCTCTTATGTGATGGTCGATACTTTGTGTTGAACTAATGCAATTGGCTTTCATAATGCAGCTTCTGGTTTAAAAGATTATTACAGTGTCATCACATCGTTCAACTAGAAGCATATCTTTGCTTAGTGTTATATGCACTAACAAAGTGAATCTCAAGAAGGTTTACATCACCCGGCAGATATACCATTTTTTATTGTATCCAATAAATGACAAATTTTGTATGATCTCATTGCAGTGCATAAATAGTACAAAGAGCTGTCAATTCGTTTCTAGTTTGTCTTGGAACCAACTGCAGATTTTAGTGTGACACTAAATATTAGGCAATAGACAGAGTCACCAAATGATAAAGGTTTGGGTAAAAGCCAAGGTAAGAAGAAAAAAAAAAGCTATCAATTCGATTCTTCGTTGAACCAATTCTTAGGATAAGTGATGCTTTCTTCCATGATATTATAAATTTCGGGAATTTCCTAGCCAATTATAACTCAATTGCCATTACCATTATTATATAATTCTTTATTTAGGGCACTGCTCAAGATGAAGTTATTGCCAAGTTGCACAGTGCATTGTTAGAGTATATAGAGTCTACAGTATGATTATCCAAGTGTTTTTTGACTGAGGATTTACATAATTTATTGCAATCGTAATTTTATTATTATCACAATGTCTACATATTGGGGTAGTTGGTGAATTTCACGTGAATAGCTTGCTAAGCCTTTGAAAATCATGGTGGGGGAATGCTTTGAAGGATCCGACCATATCCGACTGAAGAATGGTTGAGCGGGGCAGGTTGGGCTGATACTCTCTAACCGGCCTGAACTGAAGTCAAGAAAAATGTTAAAAACCCATAACGAAGGTTTCTTAGGTATCAAAATGGAGAGTGTTCCTCGGTACTCTTGGTAAACAAGAAAGTTGATGAGCTACACATTTACATCTAACTTTTGTAGACAATTACAATACAATTTTGGTTAAAAGGTCCATTTTACCCTTCAAATAAAGTGACCTTAACGAGAGAAGGCATATAATTAATGTGTATATTTTATAACCTAAACCACATGATATTTTATAACCTAAACAATGTAAAATATATCATGTAAGAAGATATAATAAGTAAGAGAAGTACTTTTACATGTAAAAATAGTAAATAGTAACTATCAAATCTTGTATTAATAATTAAGATTAAAATCTCAATGAAAGTTATATGACTACTTAAAAAAGTTACATAATTTTACATTTTAATATTAACTCTTTAAAATTAGATCTAATGGTTATGATTTATTTCTCTTATTTTTACATTAAAAAATTCTCTCACTTGGTATGTCCCACATCTCATAATATTTATGTTATTTAATTATATAATAATATTATTATTTCACTTAAACTACTTTTTTCCTCTTTCCCGTATTTTCTTTTTTTTAATCATGCTTTTTAATTCTTATTATTTATATCCTACATCTTTGTTCTCTTATTTTTTTTAATTACTTGGTTCGTTGCTTATTTTTTTTTATGGTCAATTCAATTGTTTACGACCTATATATTAATATCACTAAATAATATAAATACAATATGATATACCTTATTTTTATTATAATTTTTTAATAAGTATAAATTTTAATTTAATTTAATTATTTTGTACATATTTTATTTTTATTTTTATTACTTTATAGTTTATGCATATTTCTTTTTTAATTTGCTTCATTGCATTTGTTTTCATGCCAACTCCAATTATTCATAATCTAGAGACTAATATGTGTCTCTAAATAATACAAGTGCACAATATATTTTTTCCTTTCATCATAAATATATTTTAAATAACTTTAAGATTAATTTAATTGTATCATGAAACTATATATTTTATTTTTAACTATTATGACTTTTCAAAGGTGTTGCCTTATTTCTTTCCAATTTATTTGCTCAATTATATATTTTTCCTTTTTCTATATGTTCACTCTTATAGTTTGCAATTCAAACATTAATATTATTATATAGGGCATAAATAATATGATATATTTTATTTTTATTATAAATTATATAAATAAATAATTTATAACTCATATTCTAATATCATTAAGTAGTATAGATATAATATGATGTAATTTACATTAACCAAAAAATTATTTAAATAAGTTAAATATTTAATAAAAATGTATTGATTGAATATATTATTATATATTTTAATAAATACATTTGAAAATTCAAATTCATTTTTTTTACTTAAATTTTATTAATATTTTCTTAATATCAATCTTTGAGTACTATATTTGAACTTAAATATATATTAATTGAAATTTTGTTAAAGCTCTACAACTCATATGCATTGTTTTTATTACTTTTATTTACTTCATTATATATTCTGCTTTTTTTTATATATTTATTTCTATTATTTACCATTGATATACTAATGTCACTGATTAATGTAAATATAACATAATTTATTTTATTTTATTATATTATAAAAGAATTTAAATAAGTTTAACCTTTAATATAAAACTTGTTAATTGAATTAATTAATTCAGTATTCCATTTTTAAGTAAAATTATTTGAAATTTTAAATTAAACTTATTTATTTATTTAAAATTTATCAATATTTTTTATAGCAATTTTAAGTGTTATATTTCAAATTGAATATATATGAATTAAAATTTTATAGATCACTCTAAATATATAAAATGTAAAATATTTGTTATTACCAAAATTAAATGTAAGATACAATTCTAATATTTTTATAATACATTTTTTTCATATACAATAAATTAGTTCCTCCTGAAAAATGTTTAAAACACCTTGCTTGTAGACATTTTATTTTTTTATTTTTGGGTAATTTCTGTTGACATTTTCTAATGAAAGGTTCTTAGACAATATCCCAGAGCAATAGACCAAAATTAAAACAACATGATTGAGGCTAAAACTAAGCAATTTCAAGACCGTGTCTCAAAGAAGAAAGGATAAGAGAGGTAAATTACCGTTTAATTCTCTTTCTTCATTTATATTGCTTTAGAGGGCAAAGAGCTTTCATGATAAACAGCTAGCTAAGATACGTACATTTCTTGCATTTGAACTGACTGAAATTAAGTATTGTTAGGGTACTCAAAATTTTACTTTGAATATCGGAGAATTCTCTATAACTTCATGATTTTGTTGTTGTGGATAGCATATGATTGGCGCTAACTTTGATACAAGTTTTATTATATCAAAATTTTGTCCATTACGTTATCTTTATATTATTAACACTTAATATCATGAGAATATAATCAACAGTGTATATTTATGAAATAAAAATGAATTTTAGCGATTATATAAACATATTGATATAATAGAAGGTTTTAGTGATGATATTAATTGTCCTAAATATTATATTTTTAATGATAATATAAATATGTTATCACTAAAAAGGTTTTTGTGGCAACAATAATCATCACTGAAATTATTAATTAGTGACAATAAAATTTTTCTATTATTGCATATTAATCTTATAGTGACAAGAAATTTTTTCACTAATATAATATCTAGTGACAACTTGATTTAATCATCACAAAAAATGATAGTTTATAATGATAACAAACTTTGTTACAAAATAAAAGTTTTTAATGACAATTATCATTTGTTATTAAAGAACTTTTAGTAATGAGATTTTTTGGTACAAAAATGTTCAATAACTATCCTTACTATTTTTGTGAAAAAAAATACTAATTTTTTGACGACTTTTATAGTCACTAAAATCAATTTTTTATAGTGTATAATAAATGCATAGGTTTAAGTTAATTGTTAGTTACTAAATAATTAATATAAATTATATAGCAAAACATTCAAATATGAACATATGTAACTTATTTATTCTTTTTATGATTATTATTAAAATAGTTGGATAACTTCAGGCATTAAAAATGAATTCTTTGAAATCATAATAAAAATTTTACACAAATGTATTATTTTTAAGCATTAAAGGAAGACATAGATTTGTTACCCTAATTGTTAGATTACAAAGTAAATTTGTATAATTTTATATTTATTGCATATTCAAATTGAGGATTAATAAATTAATAGATTAAGCACACAAAATAATCAAACAAAAGCAAATTGTATAGAGAGACACAAAAACATAAAAGCTTAAGTAAAAATGCACTTTTTTTAGAGAAATATTATTTTTAAACTTGATTATTATTATTGTTCATCTAAATTTATATTCTTATTTCATATTTAATTTAAGGGTTTTATAAATACATATCATATCTCTTATTTTAAGAAAGAAATAAAAAGACATTGTTTTTAATAAAATATTTTTATAATGCAAGTTCCCCCTACTTTGATGTTTACAAAATAAATAAATAAAAAGTTATATTTATCAAAATTTTTAAATTTTCTTACTTTACTCATATTTTACCTTTTCTTTTTGAATGTTTTGTAATAGTTATTAATTTTATTATATTTATATTTTTATGTAGAATGTGGTGATATAATTTTTTTATAATATTTATTAATGAGTCAAATCAATAAAAAAATAAAAATTGACTGTTAAATTAAATTTTATCTTCTTGTTGTATAATATTATATTAGTTAATAAAAAATTCAACTTCATCTTTTTACATTTTTTATTTAATAAATATAATATATAAATCATTTCTAATTATAATTTTATAATGAATGCACGGATTCGCTTATAGTAAATATAAAATACAGCCCGCTCTTTTATGTTGGCCCCGGAGGAATTTTAACTTCAACCAGTTTCTTTGCCACTTGACATCATCCTTACCGTTTAAATGTGGTATATGTCATAAAACTGCACAAAGAAACCTCCTATTATGCTTGAATCTTACCTCTGGTATTTTTTTTTCTTTAAATTGTCTCTGGATTCATGTATATTTAAAGTAATAATTATTAGATCGCCAGATCAGCTATATATGCATATAAAATTCTTATTTTAAATTAATAAGATAAATGAATCACTTGATTTATTAAATGGATTTAAATTTGATTTATAAGTGTAAATCAATTTTCTGTTATATCAATATAAATTATTAAGATATTATTACTATTAATAGAAATTATTCCTTTTATTGATAAAAAATATTTTTTTAATAATATATCATTTTTTATTTACTAATAATATAATAATTTTTACATTAAGAATGAATCATATATAAATTCAAATAGATAAGTTTTGAACAATTTTTTTATCCATTTTAACTAGCACTTTTTTTGGGTACAGTTTATTCCATTTTTTAACATGTATATAATTTAATGTGGTGATATATAACTTGAATTTTTTTATAATAAAAATGATTAAATTAGTAGTGAAAATTAAGAATTGAATTTTAAATACAGCAAAAGGTATAATTTTTTTAAAAAAATATCAAATGCTATTCGAAGCAAAAGATTTTAACAGCTAGTTTTATTGAATGTACAATGAATGAAAAGGTGTGCCTTTTTTGTAATAATAGGAATAATTAAATCATTAGATTGATACACATAAGAATTAAGAATTAAACTTTGAATTTAGTAAAAAATATAAAACTTTTAATAAATATCAGTTGTCATTTGAATTAAATGTTCTTGGTGAAAAGGATGTGCCTTTTTGCAATGGTGCTATCTTAAGAATTTTATTTCTTATTATGTCTGAGTTTAAATTTAAAATTTTATATGTATGTATATTAAGTAGAGTATCAATCTTATAATTAAAAAAAGAAAAAAAAAGAAAAGTGTGCCTTTGAACTGACCTTCAAATTTATATTTAGAAACACTCGAGAACCCATTAATTCTTAGGTTATCTAAAAATATTGAATTAAAAGTTACTATGCTAGTATTTATTATTCTAAAAAATAATTGTTATATTAATAACTATTTTAATACTAGAAAATTGTAATTGTGATTTTTAATATTAATTAATTAAAGAGCA
Source organism: Sindora glabra (assembly GCA_020226215.1). Classification (NCBI taxonomy): domain Eukaryota; kingdom Viridiplantae; phylum Streptophyta; class Magnoliopsida; order Fabales; family Fabaceae; genus Sindora; species Sindora glabra. The sequence goes on along the minus strand of CM035236.1, from coordinate 55,016,702 downwards.
ATCGTTATAAGAAAAAAAAAATTCTAGGACACCCAATTATTAATAATAATTAATAGAGCAATTGTTGATTATAATTACAGTTAATGTATAATGCTTTAAAAAAAAAATCTAAAACACCCAACAAACATATATAAACTCCTTATCCTCATTCACATATAAAAAAAATCGAGTAATATATTGCTATATATCTATAAATAAACGATGGCTATTTTAAGAAATCAATTTATGATAATATCAATTATAATAATTTTGTGCGAGAGGTTAATGGCCCCGAATCGGATTGCTAGTTGACTGCCGTTTTCTTTTATTCCAAGTTCCACTGCGAAATTTTTCAAAGCCTTCTTCTTCTTGTTCTTAATTCGGTGTTTTCTCTGTCTTTGTTCTTGCGCTGCGCCTTCTTCCAGAAATTCCATCCATGGAAAACGGAACGGATTTTTCCAGCGAATACGACAGGCCTTCGTTTTTCAAAGTCATGATCGGAAGTTACGACACCGAACTGGTGATTCTCTCTTTTTCCATCCCTTTTTTTATTTGATTTTCCTTTTCGATTCTATCGTAATTTTCCTAGAATTCTTAATTTTCTCATACGGAAGAAATTCATTAGTTTTTCACTTAATTATAGGAAGAACTCAATATTAATCGTCAAAAGTTGTGTGGAAGTATTTTATCCGAAATTTTTTGGCTTTCAGCCCCAGAAGAAACCCTAAACTCTAACCCTTTGTTTAGTTATATGGAAAACCATAACTTTTTTGGAGAATATTGTATTTTTTTTTTATCTAATCAATTAGTAACTTACATTATATATATATATATAATTAAAATATTTATATACCAATTTTTTTTGGTAACTGTTTGACTTTATTCCTATAGATTATAATTTCAATTTTCTTATATATGGATTCACAGTGATAATTAATTTCCCCCTTATTATTGTTGTCTTTTTGCAGCTAATCCCAGTGTTGTTTGTTAAGATGTTTCATCGCTTTCTACCTCAGAAAGTAGTTCTGAGAGTTTCTCCAAGTAAACTATGGATTGTTGATGTTGATAAAGAGAATAAACAGGATTGGTATTTCAGAACAGGTTGGAACAAATTTGTGAAAGACAATGCATTAGAAGTTGGAGAATTTCTAGTTTTCCAGTTTGGTGGGAATTCAACTTATAATGTTCAGATATTTGGGATATCTGCATGTTATAAGGAAGTTCAAATGAGAAGTGTCCATTATTCTGATGCTAATGCTGCAACAAAAAGGCAGAAAGAAAGAATTCAGACAGCTGATGCTGGAAAGGAAAATCAGAAAAAAGGAATTCCAACAGCTGATGCCGGAAAAGAAAATCTGAAGGCAAGAATACCTGCGGTTGATGCTGAAAAAGAAAACGTGAAAGAAAGAATTCAAACAGTTGATGCTGGGAAAGAAAATAGAAAGGAAAAAATTCCAACAGTTGATGCTGGAAAAGAAAATCCGAAAGAAAGAATTCAACCAGCTAATGCTAGAAGAGAAAATCAGAAAGAAAGAACTCCGACAGCTGATGCTGGAACACAAAATCAGAAAGAAGGAATTCCGGCAGCTGATGCCAGAAAAGAAAAACGGAAAGAAAGAATTCCAGCCGCTGATGTTGGGAAGGAAAATCTGAATGAAAGAAAAGCAAAAACTCCGGAAAATCAGAAAGAAAGGAAGATGGAAGATGTCATCCAATTGAAGAGAGAGAAAATAGACTCAAATGAACATATCAAGTTAAGTGATGCTCGGAAGGATACTAGATTTACTGAAAGACACAATAGAGAAGGTGAAGAAGAAAACGATGATGAAGTTATTGATATTGAATCTGACTCTGACGGGGACATTGGTAAGCTATGATGTTAGAAATTAAACAGCTTCACTTCATGATTTTAAATTGCAGTTACAGTTGTGGTATAATGCTGACAAATGCAAAAAGAAATACATACAAAAAAAAAGGCCACCACTATAGTATAAAATCGCAATTGCAATGCAATTCACAAAAATGATATTGCGGTTGTGGGTTGCAATAAAAAACCTTGTTCATTCAGATATTATAGTCAATTGCTATATAAATTTCATGTGCCTTAATGTAATTTTTAACTTAATATGTGATTGCGATTAATCTGGTGAAGGTTATTATGGAAGGAAAATACAGAAGAAAAGAAGGACTTCAGATGCAGTTGAAAAGGATGACTCGTTGAACTCAAAGGGAAAGGCGTATTCTTCGGATGCAGTTGAAAGTGGTGGCTCATTGAATTCAAATAACCCTTCGTTTCAAAGTGTCATGAAGCAGGCTTATCTAGAGAGGGGAATTCTGGTGAGTTGTTGGCATTAAACTTCTTTATAAGGAATATATTCTTATCATATAATGATGCTGTTACATGTTGAAGACAAATAACTATATGATCACATTTAGTCTGTGTCATGGTTCAAAATAGGTTTCAGGTGTGGTTTTTGCTGCGGTTAGAAAATTGCAGAGAAATGCTGAGAAATATAATTATTGTCGGATAAAATTGTAGTTGTAAATCTTTGCACAAGAGCAATCTAAAACCATGGTCTAATAGATATTAACATTTATTCAATGCTTTGCGGAGGACTGAAATTGAAACAGACTTTGTAGATTATAATTTTACTGGAGGATAATATGTTTTCAGTTCAGTTTTATTTCAGCAGAAAAAAACATTTTATGAGGAATATAATTAAAATATTAAAATAATAAAAAATGCTTAATATATTCAATGGGGAGGGTTTAATGAAAGAAAATTTCTTCATATATATATATATATATATATATATATATATATATATTTGTGATTAAACAACTTCTACTTTTACAAAGAAGTTGTTTTCCAAACTGGATGAAAGATTTGAAAGTGCATAACAAGGATTCATTCCCACATCGGGATCGGGAAAGGAAGCTGGAATACAAAACAAGGGCTTTCCTGACATCGAGACTTAGCCTTAGTTGCGAGTGTCATTTCAGCAAGTCGGGTGATGGCTTTTCAGTCAGTTATTATGAAATCTCAATTTTACTATATTTTCTTCTGGATTGGTTCCTTACTGAATAAGCTCTTAGTATGACTTTTCATGAGAATATTTCGACAAAATATAAGTGCACTGGGGATAAATTTTTATGAAGTCCGGACATCTAAAAGAATAAGTCGGTCGTGACGTGTGTCTCACAATCCAACACCAATATAGATCTATTAAGAATCTTGTAAGTATTGTAATTAAATACTTGACACTCCTTAAACATTATTTAATTTAGTATCTATTAGGAACAGGAATATTTAGATTTAGATATATTTGTTTTTACTTTTTCATGTACATACATCTAGAAATACATATTTATGCTGTGTCACATCCTTATATATATGTTTAAATTAAAATTCTTGTCGTACTGGTATATTTGTGTGATTACGTTTCATATCTAGCATCTCGCGTTTGTGTCGAAATAATCTAAAGCCTCTGCATATATTTGTCTCACTTGTGATGAACCACAAAAACATGATAGTTTCGAATCAGTGATTCATTTTCTTTCTTGTGTAATTATTTTGTGAAAACTTGTGCAGAACTTACCAACAGTATTTGTAAGGGAACATCTGGACCATACGAAAGAGCAAGAGAAAACAGATATAGAACTTGAGACTTCTAGAGGAACTTGGGTTGTGAAGATGATTCGCCATCCCAAAGGCTTATGGACATATGGCAGATTCAGTGCAGGTTGGTTGGATTTCGTCAGAGATAATGATCTAAGGGCTGGAGATACTTGCTGTTTTGAGTTGATTAGAAAAGATAGCCCTTTGTGCTTTGTACATGTACTGAGAAAATGATTACTTGTGAATGGTGGAAAGGGATAGAAAAGCTCAATACTTGTAATTTGGCTTTTCATATTTCAACGAAAGTTGTTAAGATTTGCCAAATTCTAATAATTGCAAGTTTGTAATTATTTCCTAGGCTTGATTATTTTCTTATTCAAGTTATAATTATTATTAATTTGTGATTATTTTTAATTTTAAATTATTTTCTTATTTAAATTAGAATTGTTTTATGAAAGAAGTTTCTTATAAATAAATATTGACATTGTATAAGGTTTAAGTAGATAAGAAAGAATTTGTATCTGTAATCTTTATGCATAATTATTTGAGATCCCGTCTATTCTTATTTAGAGTGAAGAGTATATGCATTGCTTGTAAAAAAATGTAGAGTCAGTTATAAGATAATTGTGAGATATTTTGAATATATTTAAAATTTGGATTAGATACTGATGTACATTTTGTATTACCTATTTAATTTTTCTCAATGGATTTGTTGTGTCTTCGCCAATAAAATAGGCCAAAAAAAAAAAATGGAATCACTGTTATATGTATAATTTCTTTACTTTAATCGTCAACCTTATCATGCGCTTCCCCATCGCTTCTTATGAAAAATTACCAACAACAAAACTCTATAAAATTTTATAGTAAACTGAATCTCGCTTTATGGCTTTATGATCCTTTCCTCAGTTCCGGGAGTTTCTCTGTTGGGCTGTTTGAAGTAACTTCTCATTGTGAAGTAACTTAAAGTTAATTTCTCTGAAGAATAATTAATTATATTGTTATTTTTTACCTCAATTTAATTACATAGATATGTGTTTTAAATATGTTAACCGTGCCCAGTAGTTGCGATATTAAGCGCAAAAATGTTTGTTATTTTAGACTTTTGTAATTGCATTCTTTTCGTGATTTTGCTTCCTAATGATTGTATTTTTATGTATAATCTTGCTGCAATTGAACTTTAATTTAGAGCCATCCATGATCTCAAATTATTGAAATGAGAGTAACCTTCATCTATCTGTGCCAATAGAAAGAGAACTGAGAAGGTGTGGATGCTAATTCTTTTTTTATTTCTTAAATAACACACGTTTACTTCTTTTATATTTTAAAAAAAATGAAAAATAACTCTGTAATTTCAGACTCAATTATTAAATGTTAAAATTTAACATAACTTCAAAAGACAAGCTACTAACTTATTTATATATACTTCTCTTTCTCTCTATTCCCCATATTTCTTATTAATTTTCATAGATAACTTTCTCATGTATTTTAATTCATATATCACAAGTTTAAAAAAAATTGATTATGTGATATTTTAATCAATCATTTAAATTGATAGTTAAAAAAATAGTTCCATAATTTTTCACAGATAAAATTATCTAAATAAGCACAAATTCTATATTAATTGAGAAGTTGAATTTTAAAACTATCTAAGTACAACCAAATATATTATACTTTCTTTTGATCAACTTAAAACTATCCAAACATTAAGAAGTGTATCTTCATTTTTAATTCCTTAAATAAAAAGAAAATTCTCTAAACATGCACGAGAGCGCATGTGAAGAGAATAATTCATAATTGTTATGAATAATAATAATTAAATATGAATGTCTATAGGTTAAATGTTATACTTCCATTATGATCAATTATTAAGTCTCAATTTTTTTATGAGATATTATTATGAAGTTGTAATGTTTGACTTATGTGCAGTATAAATATTAGTTATATAAATCATTCTATATATAATTGAATAAAATATGCTCCTCCTCTTATAATTCTCTTTCATCTCCTTCATATATTTCTTTGGTTATCTCATTTAGTTTGAGTGTTTTTATAATATATTATTAGCATGATTCTCTTCCAAATTGAGTTCTTGGATTTGTAAGAGAAACATTATTATTTGATTTGTCAAATTTGCAAAGTTTGTGAGTATAATTTTTCTCTTTATCAAATTTAAATATGATCAAGTAATAATCTCTATTATGTTATATAAATTATTTATTCAAAGATCCTTCTTATTTTTTCTTTACGATTATGCATATTAAGTTTTATGCACAAAATAAGAAGAACTTACATGCAATTGCTCTTATTATCTATGACCATTATTATTTGTGCATAAAATTAGTGCATTGTGTATAAAATTATTTCCTTATTTATGAGTTGTTGCTTTACATCATGATGAATGATTCTTGCATCTTTATTATGTACTAATAGTTTTGTTACTCTCTAATTTTATTTTACTAATTCAACCATTCAAAATATCTAATAAGAAAGTGAGATCATCATTTTGACACTTATCTATGAATTTATTTATCTGCTATTGCACTTCATGTACTTTTAATTTAGTTATGTTTGGAAATAATATTTATACATATGATTTAATAATTTATGTATGTGTAAATTCTTTTTATTTTAATTGATATGTCTTTAATGCAAGCTTGTTATTCATGTCTGTCATAGTTGTATTTGGCAGACTTATTACACCAATGGTAAATTTGTTGAATTTACATGCTAATTTTATTTTATACCTCTTTACTATTAATATGCAACTTTATTATAATAGATATATGGTTGAATCATTTTAATTACCCCTTATATATTTTATCTTTGATTAGATGCATTACTACTATTATAATTAGTAAAAGGTCAATATACTTAGATATAAAGTGTCATTTCAAGAATTTCATACAAATTTAGGTTTTTTTGTTGTAATATCTACTTAGAATTCAATTTAAACCTAATTAATCTTTTATATTAATCTATGATTTAAATTTTGGTTTACTAAACTTATATTACAAATCTCAAATGTTGAAGAAGAAGCACATAAATTTACAAATAGGAACTATGCTTATTATTAGTTTTTGATTTGGTTTGGATTATTTTATTTTATTAAATGATCTATCATTTTTCTTATGTTTTTACGTGTTTGGTAACTTGTTATTTGCTTTGAGTGTATGAAAGTCATCATATATATATATAAGCTTGGGATTTTTCCTTTTATTATTAAATTTGAAAGAGCAAGCATAGATATAAGGGTTTAAACATTTTACTTTTGCGTTAAGACTTATGCATTCCACTAAGCTGCAATTAGATTATAAAGGTAATTATTTTCTTTTATTACAGTCTTCATCTCAAATAAAATTTATGGTGATAATGATAAAGTAAGTAAATAAAGTAAAATTTCATTTGATATTTTCTTTCCTTTATCAATTATATGATGAAAAAATAAAATTTATCTTGGTAGTTTTATTGTATTCATTGAAGTGAATACATTATTAATATAAATAGGTTAAAAAGTGGACAATGCCGTGGTTATAGCTGTATATATGGAAAAAGGTCAAATTAATTTATGCAATTGTAGTGGTCATAAGAATAGTACAAACAATTATAAAATTAATCTTTTCCACTAGAAGTTAGAGAATGTAATGAGAAAGACCTATAATGATAAAAGCTATTGAAAACTTTGAAAGTATAAGCTACTTAAGTTGCATGAAATGTCTTAGTTTTGTACTTGTTATACGTCTAAATATTTTATGAAATTTTACTATGTTCCATATTACAAAACAAAAGTCAATTTTGTTATGAAAATTATATCAATATATTATCTAGTAGTATCAAGTTGATTGATATGCATTTTTGTTAATTAAGTCTCAAAAATATTTAGTTGATTGATATGTATTATTGTCAATTATATCTTGAAGATATTACAAAGTTTTGGAGGCATAAGATAAAATAGATACTTCATTAGGACAATAAGTATTGAGTATCTTTATATCATAGTAGTTGTCTCAAATAAGAAAAGTGTATTAGACAAGTTACTATCATATTATATATATATATATATATATATATATATATATATACATAAAGTTAATTAAGGGAAATGTGAACCAAGAGTTTCTTGACCAAATTTTTTTCTATTATTGGGCATGGTTGGATGAGTCATCTTAAATCAATAATGATACGAAAAGTAATTGAAAATTCACAAGGTTATTTATTGAAGAACCTAAAGATTCTTTAATAAAATTTCATGCATTACTTATTCTAAAGGCAATTATAAAGCCATTACCAGCTAAGGTCGCAATTGAATTTCTAGTATTTTTAAAATAAATATAATATGGTGATCTATTTACCTAGTATGTGAGTATCTAGACTATATGGATATTTAATTATTTTAGTTAATTCTTTAATAAAATAGTCATATATATATTTATTATCAATTTGCAACCTAGTGGTTGTGAGATTTCTTACTCAAATAATTTGACTTTAAGTATAAATTCTTAATTATATGATTAAGACAATATGTCTTGATAGTATTGATGAATTTATATTCAAAATCTTCATTGATTATTATTTGTAAATTAGAATAATTGTTGAACATCTTGAAGTATATTCATATGTAAAATGATTTAGCTATAATATTTCTAATGTCCTAAATTATTAGCTATATATTTAAGAAAAAAAATTCCCTATATTATCTTAAGACACAAGTAATTTTACATATTACAAAATTTATATGCATTAAGCTAAGAAGTTATAGTTCCTTCTTATAATTAGCTTTGGTCAAAAGTTAAAATATTTTATATATCAAAAATTTTTTATTATGCAATATATTTTTATTCCACCACAATAGGCATCAATGATTTTCAAAAGTGATAGAAAATATAAATTTATATGTGAAATTATATTTCCAAAATTAGAGGGAGAAAATATATAGATATAGAAATAATATGATATGATATTCAATCATTTTGATCCTTATACAAAGTAATATGAATTAGAAGTTTATAAGATGATTGATTTATAAAATATAACAAAATTGCCATATATATATTACTAACTAAAAGAGAATAAATAAATATTATATATTAGTTGCAGATGCTTTTATTCAAATTGATACTCAAGTAAGGCAATCTATTTGTCAACAATAATTAAGTCTAGTAATGCTTGATGTATGATATTCTAGATATAAATATCTTTAAAAATAAAGAAAGAGCATATGAATGGCCCTCTTGAGAAATTAAATAATTTTGAAGATATTTGAGACATAATTAATAACAAACTTCTTGAAAAAGTTGAGATTTAAAACTTAATGATAAACTTCTAAAAGAAGTTCAAGTATATGAAATTTATGAAAATAAAGAAATTTTAATTGATGATTTCCCCAATAAGAAAGATGGGACTAAAAATGAAATAGTTATCAACAACATTTACTTTTATATACAATGTAGTGCTTAAAATTATAAAAATAGTGATAAGTGAGGATCTTAAATTTATAGAATGATGATGTACGATTAATGGCCAAAAGAAAATAAAAAAGGCATAATTTGGATGAAAATGTAAATTTTGAATTTACTTGTAAAATGAAGAAATACCTAGAAGTTGTCAAGCTAATGAAAAACCCCAAAGGTGTGAAGTTACATGTATAATTATACTAAGATAATAAGAAAATTAAAGTTGCAAAGAGAAAGTATGGTTAGTACATGAAGGTTTTTATAATAATTATCATTGGCTATAAGAATATTTATTTTTATGTGATGAATATAATTTTCTAAAAATGTATTAAAACTTGGTATGTGTCTAATGGATTTAATATATCCTATTTTACTTGTAACAATTGAAAATGATATTATATGAAAAATTCCTAAATGATTTCAAATGTTTGAAGCATGAAGTTTGTATTTTTGAGAAATATATTCAATTAAATTGCAAAGATTTTTGTATGAATTAAAGCAATCTACATGAATGTATTGCAATTATCATAATAATATTTGTTAAAAGAAGTATACAAAAATCCCTTTTATTTGTATTAAGAAATCTAAATGTGATTTCACTATGATTGATGCATATATTTGTAATTTGAATATTATTGAAACTCATGAAGAGCTTCCAAAAGTAGTCCAATGTTTGAAAATGGGAGTCTAAGATGAAAATTTTTGAAAAATTAAGTTCTATTTTGGCCTACAAATTAATCATTTAAATGATAAAACTTCGTTTTTTAATCAATCAAAATGGAAAGATCATAAATATGTTTACATGGATAAATCACATTCATTAAGTGTAATGATTGTTTAATTACTTAATACTAATAAGGATCTACTTTGAACTTTAAAGACTAAGGAAAAATTTCTTGGTCCTCAAAATACTATATCTTAGTGCAATTGATGTACTAATGTATCTTACTAATTACATATATCTTGATATAACTTTTTAGCAAGATGTAGTTCTTTTTCAACTAGAAGATATTGCAATAAAACTAAAAAAAACATGTTGATATCTTTGTAGAACAATGATATGAGATTATTTTATTTGTATGAATTTCAAATCATAACTATCTAATTATGTAGATATGAATTTCAAATCATAACTATTCAATTATGTAGATACAAGATATTTGATCTATACAAAGTTTGATTTCATATTTTTGATAATGCATCTGTATTATATTTTTTTTATTAAGATAAATTACAGTTATAGTTTCTCTAATATATATGTAACAAGTGAAGAATCAATTCCCTTAAATTTCATGGAAGAAATTTTAGTAAAAATAATAATGCATGTAAAAGCTTAATTAAAGGATAATACATCAAAGGAGATGGAAGAAATTATATCTCACTAGAGCTCTTTCTTATGCTTGCAAAAGAATTTTAGATAGCAAATTTGTGTAAATTATCCTTAATAGAATTACTAATAAATGTATTAACTCAAAGATCTTCTATGATATTTTCAACAAGGGGAGTTAAGTTCTTGACCATAGTTTTTTTCTCATTGGGTTTTCCTAACTAAGTTTTTAATAAGGTAGAATATTCATTAAAAGAATAGTGTACTCTTTTTTCTTTATTAGAATTTTTTCCTCATTCAATTTTTTTTTCTATTAAAGGTTTTAATAAGGCATATTCTTTCTAAGATGGACATTCAAAGGGCAATGTTATGAATAATGGTAGTTAAATGTAGATATCTATAGGTCAAATATTATATTTCTACTATAATCAATTATTAGGTTTTAATTTTCTTTATGAATTATTATTATGGGGTTGTAATGTTTAACCTATCTACTTTGTAAATATAGGTTGCATGAATTATTCTATCTATAGTTGAATAAAATATACTCATCCTCTTATAATTCTCTTTCATTTCTTTCATATATTTTTTTAGTTATTTAATTTAGTATTGAGCATTTTTATAACAATAATAAAAGGATTGCTAATTTAGCATAAATGATTTTAAAAATATAAGCAAAAGTTATAAAATTATAGTGTTTTCTTAGATAAGATGGTTTTATTTTATAATATAAATTCATAAAATGCACAAACAATCCCTAATATAAGTAATCATACATTATACATACATACATACATACATATGTACATATTAATAATTAGGTTTTTTTTAGTGATGGAGTGCCTTTTTTTTTTATTACACATATCAGGTGGTGGGAAACTTTTTTCTAGCCCACATAGTCTATTTTTCATTTTTTTCTTTTATTTATACTATTTACATCCTACAATTTAAATAAATACATATTATTAAGTATTATAAATTGTATTTAACACATTACAATTTTTTAAGAGTAAAATATTTTAAATAATTTAATTTTTTTATATAATTAAATTAATTTATTATATTATATATTTCATTTTGAATCTAATTTTTAACTATTACTACTTTATAATTCAAATACTAATATCATGAAATAGTAGATAATTTTTTTCCTTGTCCAACATTATCCATTTTTTTATTTTTTAATTTTTTATACTATTTACAACTTACATTTAAATAAATACATACAATTAAGAATTATAAATTGTATTTAAGATGTCATAGTTTTTTAAGGTAAAAATATTTTAAATAATTTAATATTTTTGTTTAATTAGATTCATTTATTTTACTATATATTTTATTTTTAATTATTATTATTTTATAAATCAAATATTAATATGATAAAATAGTATAATTATAATAATATTTTATTTTTTATTTTTAAATTTTTTAAATAAATTAAATTTTTATCTAAAAATTATAAATTTAATTAATTAGTCATATATATTGTATTTTTTAATAATAATATTTAAATATTAATATTAAATTTATTTATTATTATATCAATGTTTCCATGATATTAAATTTTCAGTATTTTATGTCAAATTAAATACATATTAGTTAAAATTTTGTCAAGATTTTATACCACATATATTATTTCATTTTTTACTTATATTATTTATAACTTAAACATTAAAACACAATAGAAATTTGTTTTAAGTTCAAAACATCTTAAATAAATTATTTATTTTACTATATGTTTGCTTTATATCTTAAGTATTGTTTCTCTTTTTCTTTTTATTTATTCCATTTCATGTTTTTCTATTCTTCATATCCATATCTGTTTTTCTATTCTTCTTGTCCATATTTATTATTTATAACTTAGTATTAATATGACTAAATAGTAAAGATATAATATTATATTTTTTTCTTAACCAATGTTAAAATTTATAGCATTTAAAGGTTGTTGAAAAAATAAAGAAATTTAAGATGTCAATTTTAGAATTAATTGACATTTAATGATATTACAAAAGTTTGATAAGAATCTTGGATGCAGTGGTATTTTTGTACAATAAATAAAGCATATCTTATTTTTTCCTCATTAACACTCACTTTCCTTCTTATTAGTTTTCAAACTTAATTTTCGTCTTTGTCTAGCTTTATCACAACCTAATGTCTATACCATCATGACTAGCGTGAAGATATCAACTAGACATCTTTACAAGCTTTTCAAAACAAAAACCTTTATTGTTTATTAAAAACATATAGTGTGCAGAAATTTCAAGTTTGAAAAATTCACTAAATATTTTTTAACACAAATTAGAGAATAACTTTCCTTAAACTAATGGGTTCAATCTTTTATATTTTTGAAAATGGACTATAACAAACAAAACTTTATCTTTTGTTAAACAAAATTTTTAATGGATAAGAAATCTTTACTTAGAAAATAGTCAACATGAAATCTTAATAAAGGGAATTTAGAAGATCCATTTTAATGAAAAGTAGTATTTTCACAAGCAACACCTCTATTAACAAATAGCCAATCTTTTAGAAAGGTATTTTTGATAAAAAATACCTTGGTAGTTCTTAGAATACAAAGGACATTTTTCTTTAAAAGCAAGCTTTGAAAATAAATTGTTTGAATATCTTTTTCTTAAAGTCTGTCAAGAAAACAATTGAAGAACTTTTCCAATTCTTTGAAAAGAATCAATTTTCCTTTTTAAAAATATAAGTTTAAACCACAAAACAAATATAATAGAATATAACTAGAAAAACTCAAAAATTGAAAGATCCTACTCTATTTGTACAAATACTAGATGATAGACTCTTTTTTAAAATTTCAAAAATTAAATTTCTTTCTTAGAAATTACGTAAACATCTCACTACTAAAAATTGTTTAATAAGAGAAAAAATCTCTTCATCATTAACTAAAAGTTTTTAAAATTCAAATGCATATGAAAACATTTTCTATAATCTAAAAACCTTTAAAAAAACTATGTGCCTTTTTCATTCATCACAAAACATCTCTCTCTCTCTCTTTCTCTCTCTCTCACTTTCTCTCTTTTTGTAATCCATAAAATAATTAAAGTAATAAATAGATGGTATACATTCAATACAGAATAATTTGCACATAATTATATAGAAATATTTAGGTTAAACAATGACCCATTTGTCATGATCCAAGTTTCAAAATAATTACATGAAAAATTCAAAATATAATTATATAGGATAAAGTTTGAAATAACAGTTATCAAACATACTAATTTTCAAAAATCTTATTAAAGTAATTAGTGGCAATGTCCAAAAGATATGGTAAGGCTTCTAATTCATCTAATGGTTTTAATGGAATTTTTTGAAAATTTATAGAATAAATAATAAGTCATAAAATATAATTTTTAACCATTTTCATACTTAAATAAGTTATATAAGCATTTCCTAACTCAAACTACCAATATTCCTTAAAAAAGTTTCTTTAGCTCTCAAAAACTCTTTTCATATGCAAATCTTTGTGAAATTTTCTAAAAATTCCCCAAATCAAACTAAATAACTTAGATGAAAATTTCAACTTCTTTTTATGCTCAAACATGTTACACCACTTACCATATTAGCCTAGTGACAATTGACAATAAGAGTGACAAGATCTTTTTGTAAAAAGCCATCTTTTGATGTAGCTTTTTGCTAAAATTTTTAGAATTTTGCCAACCATGTGTTAGAGAGATAAATTATCATTAATCAACCATTTTCAATCATAAAATATGTTACATAAACAATTAAGATGACTTTCTAGAAATACTAGCTTGTAAGAACCCATTTTTCACTTGAAAGTACTAGCTTTTAAAACAAATTTCAGCACTAAACATCAAGCTTTCAAATATACTTATAAACATGTTTTCACCATAGAACCCTAACATAAATGGTAATAAACATTTCTAAAATAATTTGGAACTTATTGTAAAAATCTTTCTTATGAAAACAAAAATTTTCCATTCAAAATAATTGCTTACCCATGAACACATTAGGTTCTTCCTATAAAGATTTTTGTTTGAAATCTATAATAGAATCCTTCACAAAACAAAACCAACCCACTTTTTATGTTAAAATTTAATGATCAAGCATTCTTACCTTCTTGATTTTAAGTGGATCATGATGTAACATCTTTTAAGGAATAAAAGTAGATTTTTGCCTTCTTTAAATAAGAGAAAATCATTAGCTTTATTAAGGATCTTTCATGAAAAATATATTTTTTCAAACTTTACCAATTGTAAAGAAATCATTTTCACAACCATTCTTACTTCTTAACATGAAATCATACTAGGAAAAATCATTTTTCAAATTCTTTTCCTCTTTCTTTGTAAATATTTCCTTAAGAAAACAAGTAGAAATCAAAGGAGCTTTCACAAGTAAATTGCATCCATTTTGGAATGTCATTTTGTAATATCCTTATATAGTATTTAAAAATAAATAAATTTTTTTAAAATAATAAAAAATATATTAATATTTTATAGTTAAGCGAGCTTAGTCTAGGAAAATATCATGATGAGTGACCCCTTGAGAAGTTGTTCCAAAATGTTTAAGCTAATTAGGAAAATTATAATTTTCAAGTTAATCCCCAGGAAGTTTTGAGAAAAACTAAGCAAAATAAGTGGAGTGCTTAAAATTCCTCTTGGACCAATTTAGTGTATTTCTTTAAAGCCCAATAAGTACTATTAAAAGTCCAAAAATAAGCTTAAGGACAAAATTGAACAACAGCCAAAGAAAGTCGGGAAAAATGGAATTATGAAAAATTTTGGGGTCAAATTGTAATTTTTTTTAAAAGACTTGGTTTAGCTCAAAATTTTCCCAACTTTGGACACAAATCTGAGTGTAAATCACCCCACTTGCCACTGACTTTCCCAGGAAAAAAATCAAGGGAAAAATCTCAAGAACTCTAGAAAATTTTTCACACTTCTTCAAAAAGGTCCTTCTCTATATATTTAAAGAATATCTCTCGAAAATTCAAGAGACTCCAGCACCATCTTCTCTCCTTGAGCCAGCTGAAACCTTTGGTGCCATAGGAGGAAGAAATCAAGCTTCCAATCCAATCTAAACATACAAATGAGAAGATTTAATCATAAAATTTTAAGGTAAATCACTTTCCTACCTTCTTTTTTTAATTTTCTTGCAAGAATCTTTCTGAATTTAAAAAAATTCATCTCCTTCCACCTAAAACAAGAAACTTATCTTTATAGAAAAGAGTTTGAAGCTTAGAAGATTGCAAGTTAAAGGTGAGTGGCAATTTTCCTTTTACCTTCAAGCAATTTCTACAAGTTTATCTAGTTAAATATCATTTAGAATTGCCTATGGTGGATTGGATAATTGTGGCCATGCATGGAAGGCATGGTTCTGAAATTTTTAGTTCTTGAAGCCTCTGGATAATAATAGGATGATACTAAGAGGTATGAGTGATTGAAACTTTGATTAAATAACCTTATGTGGTGATTGATGGCAAAAACTAGCAAGAACAAATTTGCTGACAGTATTTCTAGAATTGCTGAAGGTACAGTATAAAGTCACGAATTTTTAGATGAAGCTATAGTTCCTTAAAAATTTCAAACAACTCACTTATAAGCTTTAAATGATGTTAGGATGCATATATAAATTATTTAGAATTTTCTGAAATGATTAGAAACTTGAAATAGGAACCTTATATGCATAGGTCCAGACCAGTTAGAAACAGAATGTTGAAATTTTTGCTTCTGTAATTGAATTAATTGAAGCCTTTACAAGTGTTGAAAAATTATACAAAAATTTATTGAAACCATTAAATATGTTGAACAAATTTTGAAAAAATTTCGTGGCAATTGAAGTTCATTTTCTTAGTCAAATAAATCCTTAGATTTCAGAACTCCAATGCTGTCCAGTACTAGAACTGATTTGGAAGGGCCTAATTTACAAATTTTCTGGGTAACTTTTCTAGAGTTTTTGTGAAACCTAAAGCCTCAATTTTGTTAATAAACATGTTAAGAACATCCTATAATAATTTAGTGATTTTTAGAGTTTATTTGGATACCATAAAGGGTTCCACATTACAATATGTCCCTTGTTACCCTGTTCTGGAACACAATACGTGAACAGTGAACTAGAGTGAGGAAATATAGGAAAAAATTGATATTTAACATTTTGATGATGTATTGTTGTGTTATTAGAACATGATTAGATAGTGGAATGTTAAAATGAAATTAATTGGATATTATAGAAAATTTAGAACATAACATTAAAGTAAGACTCCTAAGTATTGGAATAGGATAAATATAGAATTCCTTAATACTCAATTCTTGTATTTTTGTTTGAATGAATGTTTTGTATGTATGATTGTTATTGTGTGTAATGATTAGAAATAGATATTATCTAAATAGCTAGTGGGTACACTGGACCACATCCTCATGATATGATTATGTATATGCCTTGAAAAGTTAGTGGACCCTGAAGCATTGTTATGCATCTGAGTCTTGTTTCCTATGATTTATAGGGGGAGAACTACATCCTTCTAAATGAATGATAGGTGTGGTAACGATTGGAGGGATAAGGTTGAGGGCTTTGGCCTTGGTGGTGGGGGATAAGGTTAGACCAAAGATATAAGGAAAAACCCCATACCTGATTAGCGATTTATATCCAGTCTAATCATTCCTTACTTGTATATTTTAAATGAGATTCTTAGTGGATGATATTGAGTAAAAATAAATTAAATCTTTAGTTATAATTGATGATCCTACAATATAGGAATAGTATGATAAAAGGATAATTGTTACTCATTAAGTATTTTAAATACTCATTGCTTGCTGTGTTTTCTTTTATTTTATAAAGGATGAACTTGGACCTATACGAATAGTTTGACACTTGCTTGAACTCCTGATTGTCACCATGAGTTAGTAGTCAATTACATGAAAAGTTTTTGTATATTGTACATACGTCCTGATATGCATCCATATAAATGTTTTGTAACATTATGTGTAATACTAATAATATGTGTATTACTATATTTTCTTATATATGAAAAAAAATTATTACATTCAGGTGTTATGAGCCAATGTGATAAAATAAGGCATGTAAAGGTATTTAATTGTTAATCTTTAATCGATTAGATATCTTTACGCTAGTCATGATGGTTGTAAGAATTAGTCGTGACACATTCCTTCTATGTTAACTGGGTGAAAACTCTAGGTACCAACATACCGTTCTTGGTAGGGCAGCCTTTGGGATATTGCTTTTCTTGGACCTTCACCTTTGATATGCATGTCACAATGTACCAAAATTAGTTAAAATTGGTTTGTTAATGAAATAATGCAGAGAAGTGGCACAACCAAATCATGCCTCTAGTGATCCCTTGATATTATCTTTTCTAAATGAATTCTTAATAATATTCACATGATTATTGAATTGCTAATACACTATAAATAAAGAAACCAATGCAAATAGAATGTAAATACAATAAAATAGAATGCTGTAACAATATGGATGGAATATATTACATAATGTATGAAAATTATATAGAACACAGAATATAGAATTAGGGGTTGTTTGCATGAAATTAAAACAATAACAATAAATTAAACAAGCTCAAAATAGAAAGAAAATAGAAAATAGATAAAAAGAACTTAATGTAATAAAATAGCCAATTCAAGAAATTAAGAGCCCTAAGTTGAATTAATTATGGATTAATTAGGGTTTGACTTTTATAATTAATTGTTTGATCATGAATTACTCAGAATCCTCACAATAATATGTGAATTCTATACTAAATTATCATCTAGGATTTGATTAATTAGGATTAGATAATTGAGTAACTACTATAATCTCTATTGGCTAAATTGAAATTGATTTAATGATAAAATTTAGTTAATTTAAGAAATTAAATTAGAATTCTCTAATATAATTCATTAATCCTCTGCCCTTATGTGTAAAACCATAATTTATCAATCATAATTCAACATCAAATTAGTAAAAAAAAATTAGAAATAACAAGGATGAATATTAATTATACTAAATCAACATCCAACACATATAATCTTGAGAAATCAATACAAGTAAATAAGGAAAGAGAAAAATTAATTAAAGAAAGTCAATATTATAATTCATAATTTCATAATTCGATGAAAGAGAGCCTCTTAAATTAACCATGGGTTTAAGCTACCATTGAGGAAAAAAAGAGAGAACAAGAAGAAAAAGAAAACTATTTGTTATTGAATGCTATGTAAAAGTATGAATGTCTAATGAGTTTCTCCTTATTTATTTGACCTAATTAGTCTAAAACCCTATTGGACTTAGATTGCATGACTTTTAAGATTACAATAATAAGACCTTCTTAATTTTTAGAAGCTCAGATCTATTTTTAAAAAGACAATTAAATCCAACATTAGATTAGTGAATTCATGTGGATATGACTTGCAACCAGTTTTTGACAATGAAATTAACGGAATTTGGATAAATCATAAACATTAAACTTCTAGGTCTGTGTCCTTTGAGAATTTGGGTACTGGTTTCAAGTTAATTAGACCTTTATAACTCTAGATATGACCTAAAAACAGAGGCAAGCTTAGGTGGGACAAAAATATGACTTCGGCTTCTTAGCTATATATGACTTTCAAAATGTTTGAATTGGACTTGGACAAAACATATTGTAGATCTCATTTTAAGCTTTTTAACAATATAAAGTTTACCTTAATCTGACATCTAAAACTTAAGATATAATTAAAAAATAAAAATAGTATCAAAATCCAGCATTTACTAAATAAATTTAAAATATTACAAAATCAACCCATAATTACAAAACAAAGCCAATTCTATAAAATTAAGTATATGTAACACCTAAGAGATACAAAATAGGAGAAAATAAAATAGTAAATATTTTTCTTATTAATATTCATTGAAACCTTTTAAGAAAACCTTTACATTTACTCACCATAATGCTCATAGTTTCATCATTATGCATACACAACTCCCATATAATAATCTTTTTAAAAAAGAAAAACTACTAATAAAGGAAGTGAATCTTTACTCATATTAAATGGCTTATGAAAGCTTCCTTCCTTCCTCTTCACTAATGGACTCAAATAGCTTCCTTCTTTAATTAACCCTAAAGCACTCTTAAATATTTCACTAAAATCTTGCTAAAATTAGCAAAAACTCTCAAGAACTTACTATTTTTCTTTCAATTCCGTCCCTAGTTGTGAATGGGTGTTTATGTGCATCAAATAGAGTTAAACGTGGCTATTTATAGAAGAAAGCAATGTACTAGTTATGAAAGAAACATAGTGCATAGTTTGGCTAGGAAAAAGATGACACAAATTTTTCAAATTTTTATTTCTTAGTCTTAGTCTTTGTGTTGGTGCCATTGCATATATTATCTTTGCATTTACATCATTGCATATATCATTTGCTAGACTAATTCCTTAAGAAGTTTCCTAATATCTTTCTAATCCTTATTAACCATTAATTAATTATTCCTTAATCTAGTCATCTTTATTAGGACTTTGATTAAGGGGGCATTTGGTCTACGAAATATTTTTAACATTCTGAAGAATGTTTCAAAGGAATACTATATTCATATATTTAATTTAAAGTTTGAAAAAAATGTTTGAAAATATCACATTTTTAGAAATATGTTTGGCCTAACTTTCCTTTAAATATTTTCTTCAGAGGAGGTGAGTATATCAAATTTCCATAGGATGAGAATGTTAATATTAAAATAAAAGGACAATTATTCTCATATTTAATTCTCTCTTTTATTTATTACTTTATCAAATAATTTTTAATTTAAATTAGGAAATAATTATCACTTTATTTTTAAAATATTTTTATTATTAAGAAATGTAATGACATTAATCTTTTAATTACAGTTCCTTTTCTATCATTATTCCTAATATTAGGAAAATTATTTTAATATATATATATATATATATATATATATATATATATATATATATATATATATATATATGATTTCTTTCATTGAAGAATAACACAATACGCTTGGAATCTCTTTAAAAAAGACATATTTATATATAAAAATATAAAATAATAATATTTTTGTATTAGGAAAGAAACTACAATGTAAAATTTAATACCAATATAAAACATAATTATGGAAATGATTTAGTAGTGAAAATTTAAAATTTTATATAAAGAGAAATATAAGTATGTTTAATATTATAATAATAATTTAAATAGATTGTACTCACTTTATTTTGAAAATTAATCTAATAATAATATGACTAATGATGAATATACTTTGTAAAGGTAAAGAGTGTAGAAAAACGAATAAAAAACTAGTTTATGCATGACTTATTTCTAAGTAGGGTTATAATGTTTGATTGTTAGTAGAGATAGCAATTAAATCCTATTCTAAATAAAGAATATATTTAATTATTAAAATATAATAATTAAATATCAAAATATAATAAAGTATAAAATATTTTTATATATATTTTAATAAATTTTTAAATGTTAAATATAAAATTTAATTTATTAGGTGTTAAAAATTATTGAGAATATCAAATATGAACTAAATATACTAATATAACATATATAGGAATTTGGTAAAATATTCCTAAGAAAATTTATAGTAAACTAAATATGAAAATATTACATTCTTATTAATTAAATTCTCAAGAACAATTTTTCAAGAATATACACTTTTTTGGGAATATAATATTCTACGAATCAAATACTACCTAAGAGTTTTTCTTAATTTTTCCACCAATACCTTGGGACTTTATCATATTTCCCTTTCTTTCCCTAAAATTGTGTATACCTCAATTGTTGTGTCCATAATTTTGGTTTTGACACCGTAGGGCTTCCACACGATGCTTTTAAGTACAAATACCAAGTTACTCTAAAATTGTATTAACCTTCAATCTTAAATACTTCTATTTTCTCATATTTTTCTAGATAATTTCTAACAAAATTCATTTATCTAGTAATTTAAATAAATTCCTTTATTAATGTTAGTGAGTATTTCTACAAATTACCCACTAATAAATATTGTCTGGCTTAGCTTTTTTAGACTTTAACTATTAGGTTTTTACTAGGTGTTATAGAAATTAAAATTACTATTGTATCTATATTTGTTATAGATCATATTAATGGATTAATCTACATCAAAGGTGAAAAGTAGTGAGGAAATGACTCTAATATTCTTTAATTAGAATCTTATGTCTAAATGTAGTAAAAATGAATTATAAATGTATTAATAGAAAATTCTTGGTCAAGGGTTGACTTGCCAAATTAATATTAGAGGAAAGATAAGAATATAGGTTTCAAAAAGTAAGTGTAAGTGTTTGCTATTGGTTGTAAGGATATAATTTAAGTATAGATAGTTGGATATATGCTACAATGAATATTTGAGGCTAGTATGGGCTAGGTGAGTAATGATGTAATAATAATGGGGGTTATACTATGTGATTATCAAGGGAGGATTCTAGCATTGAGCTTTGGTAGCTAGGTATGAGCAAATGTTATACATGTAACTTTGGTCATGTAGATAGGTGGTCTATCACAAGCAATGTTATTTCCTAGGTTTAAGAAATAAGTTTTGAAAATTTTGAGTCATGAATATAAGCTAGAGATCTATAAGTTATGAATTGTGAAATATTTTGTAATTTTTAGTTATTTGTAGTATGCTTTAGAGATTCTTAATTCATGATAAATCATACATGCTTATATAGTCCCCTCAAATGATGGGTGGTAATTTATACAAAGATAAATAGATTAGTAAGATGCAAGTTTTTTTTAATAAGGATTACATATTTTTCTTTGGACAAGGAATATGATAATTAAAAGAGGTTAGTAAATGATGTGAAAAGAATTATGGAATATTAACATGAAAGAGAAATTTTACGAGTAATTTATATTATGGTAGTTTAGGATTATTAATCTTTTAATTAGGAATTAATATTATTTACTTAAAGTGAAAAGCCCAAGTAAATATATAATAATTAATTGGAGAGAATCTATATGTGGTAAAAAAAGGTAGGGGTAGTAACTAAAATTAAAAGGGTTAAGGTTTGTAGACCCTTATATTTTTAGAATACCCCGATAAATCCTAAAGGAACTTTTAGAATCAATTTTGTTCTTAGCAAAACACCATAAAACCTCGCCTTAACTTCCATAGGATCTTTTTCTTAAGTACAAGTTCTAACTTTAAGAAAACAATTGCTATCTCAAACCCTTAGCTAAAGCAGGACAAACTAAACACTTTTCAAAATTCCTCCCATCTCTTCCATACTTAGGTAAGTACATAATTAACTTAAATTAGTTCTTAGTAGAATATATGTGTAAATTAAGCTTATAAGTTGCATGTTATAAAAATATTTTCAGAAGATTGAGCTTATGATATTGATGTTAAAGTAATCCTATTGTTATTTTTGGCTTGAGAATAATGGAAAATTTTAGTTTTGCTATGAATTATAAGTTGGAAGTGATATTTGATGACTTACGGAATAAGAAATTACCATTTATACAATGGAAATTCGTAGATGAGATGGAAACTGTAATTTGTAATTGCTTATGGTAATCAATTATGGCCTTGAAAAAATTTCTAGAAGGTGCATAATTAATTATCATAGTTGATTACTCATAGGATGGATGGCTTTTGGAAGTTAGTAGCCTAATATAGTATTTGATTATAACCTACAAGTTATACTATGGAGGTTTATATTCAATTATTATAATTGATTACTACCAAATTAATTGTCTATGGATGGAAAAAAATCAATTACCATAATCAATTATTTCTTACCTAGTATTGTAGACATATGCAGTTACCTTATTCAAAAACCCCACCCTATTCTTAATCTTGTTACATATAATAGAACACTAGATGATATAGGTTATGCAAACTATAAATGTGTATAGTTGACCTTTGAATATGAACTTATGTAATATTGATGATAAAATCTTAAACATAGGGCATGTCAATGTCTTAATAGGCTCAAATGACTCCTTATTATACCTTACCTTATTTAATTTTTTCAGTGTCATAAGATACTTTATATATGTATACCCTAATACTTATACATTAAACATATTGATGTTATTAAAATCAATAATAATGTTTAATTAAGATGAAATTGTGATGAGAGATGAATAGTAAAAATAATAAAATGAATATGGATAAACAAATTGGATATTTTTTAATTAGGGACATGATGCTCTAAGTATTATTTCATGGATGGAAATTAGGTAGCAGAAAGCTCATTAGGCTTAGTTCTAATATGTCAGATTAAATTTGCTTATTCCTATAACCTTGATAGTTTATTCTAATATCTCATTGGTGTATGAACAAGCTTCCTTACCTACTGGTAATGATGAACTCGAACATTAAGACAACTAGTTATGTAAATGTGGAGGTTAATACATTAACTATTATTGAAGATATGCATAGTCCTTAAAAATGAGTAGTAACTTATTATTACTAAATAAGAACCTATGGTAGGATGGATACTTGATTTGAACTAGATAGTAGATAGAATTCAATATGGAAAACAATAAGTATATAGAAGGGATAATCTAAGTAAAGTAGTAAGAAGTTAGAAATGGTTAGAGTCATTATTAGGCAGGAACAAGGATAAGCATTTGACCTTAGTGGTGAAGATGGATATAAGCATTAGTGTAAATAGGGGTAGATAATTGACAAGATGAGACATTTTAGTTACTTTATTGGTGGATTAATGGTATAGAAAAATTAACTTACTCATAATGTCCTTTATTTAACTATAAATAAGGTAGTCCTATCCTATATTTCCTTCTGACATGAAACCTCTAGAATTCAGGGATGAATTCTTTTAAAAGGGAGAACTTCTAATATTTGAATTAATATTTAAGTTTTTATCGGACTATTTTAAATTCTTAAATTTTGAAGTATTTATTTTAAACAAGTGCATTATTTTAAATTTTTGTATAGATAAATTTTGAATAACTAAATTAACTATATGTATATTTTATTATTTACAAATTATCAATTTTACCTTATAATAGAAATTTAAAAATTTAATTTTTCTTGTAATATTAAAAAATCATATTTACTTAGCTAAGGATTATTTTAAAATTAATTTAAATAACCTTATGGTAGATTTCTTATAAAAATTGAGAATATTTATTAATTGTGAATAAAGTGATTTATGGAAAATTTTGTGTATGTTTTGATAATTACCTTGTCTATACCTATAAAACTTCATGACATTTATCTTTAAGCTTTTAAATTTAATTAGTTGCTATAGAAATTATTAGCAAGGAGAAAGAAAAATTAAAAAAAAGGTGAATTGAGAAGTAAGTAGCTAAGTTAAACTAAAAGCACAAAATATATCCTTTAGGCTTCCATTAAGATACTGAAAACTACCTCCTTTCTCTCTTGTGAGCAACCTACTATCTCCCTCAACTCATTGTTCTTTTTTTTCTCTCACCATGTGCATAAGCTACTCTTTCTTCCCATCTTCTATTGTGTTTCGCTTTTAGGAATCCATCTCCTGTCAGGCCTTTTCTTCCTTTGTCTTCCTTTAGCCATTGTGATTGATGAGAAAAATACTTAATATATTATTCTCTCCCATTTAATGTCTTTTAGTATGTTATATTTGCTAAATTTCACAGAATTAACCTCATTTTATAATTTGAGGTTGGTTTTACAAAGTTTAAATTTATTTAATTAATACTAAATTTTGATGCTATTTCTATTTTTTAACTATATCTTGGGCTCCAAGTGTCAGATTGAAGTGATGTATATACTGTTGGTCTATAAATTTGGTGTTTTTCTCAAAGCTCAATTGGAGCTCCTTCAAGCCTTTATTTATCCAAGAAGCTGAAGACTTATTTCTATCTTAACAAAGCTAGCTTTGGCTTTTGGGTCATATCTAGAGCTATAGAGGTCTAATTAATGTAAAACCAGTGTCCAAATCTTCATAAGACTTAACTATATAACTTTTCTATTTATAGTTTACCTAAATTATATTATCTTAATGGTCTTATATTGGTTGAAAGTCAGACCTATAGGATTTCACTACTATAACTCCTAAAGTTAATTGCTCTGTAAAAATAGGTTTTGGGCTTTTAAAAATTAGGAAAGCCTAATCTTTGTAATCCTAAAAGGCATATAATTTAGGTTTAATAGGGTTTTAGATAAAAGGAGAGAACTCATTATACATAACATACCAGATAGCATTTAGTAAATAACTTTTCTCCTCTTCTTCGAGCTCTTGTGTTCTCTAGTCATGGAAGGCTAATTTTAGAGTTAATTCTAGAGTTTTAAGTCTCTTTTCTATCAAATTATGAGATTATGATTTGTAATGTTGGCTTCCTCTAATTAATTTTCCTCTTTCCTTAATTACTTATGCTAACTTCTTGAAATTGCATCTATTGAATATTGATTTAGTATAATTAGCATTCATCCTTGTGATTTCTGATGTTTTTATTAATTCAATGTTGAATTATGATTAGTAAATCACAATTTTACACATAGGGCAGAAGGTTAAAGGATTAATTTAGAGGTTTCTAATTTAATTTATTAAATTAATCGAATTCTATCTTTAAGTTAATTTCGATATAACTTAAGGATTATGACAATTACTTAATTCAGCTAATCTTAATTAATCAAATCCTTGATGGTTATCTAGCATAAAGTTCTTGAATTATTACAAGGGTTTCAAGTAGTTCAAGGTTTAGAGTTTAATTAGAAAATTTAAATTTTGATTGATCCATGATTAATTCAAATTAGAGCCCTTAATTTCTTAAATTAGCTATTTCTTTACATTGGTTTTCTTTCTTACTATTCATTTTACATTTTGCTTTGTTTAATATATTCAATTCAATTTCAATTCACAAAACACCCCTAATTCATTATTTTGCATAGTCCTGCATATGACATTCATACTACATTTTGCATTACTATCTGTATTTATATTGCATTTTATTTGCATTTATTTTGCATCTATTTCTTTTGTTTCTTCATTTTTTAATGCATAATAAATCAAACAATTGTGTAAACATTGTTAATAAGTCAATTTAAAGAAGATAATTCAAGGAATCATTATGGGTATGACCTTGTTTGCTTTATTTTGTTGTATTATTTTAAGAAATCTAGTAATAAATTAATTTTAGTACATTACAATGTGCAGACCAAAATTTTGATACTATTGCTGGGGATCAGCTTGAATTTATCTTTTTATCTAAATTATTAGCAGTGTATCATACAATTGTTCAAGCGATTCAGTTAGTACATTCTTTGATTTCTAGATATTCCTCCAATTTAATTCATTATATTTCATCATATTTTATTTTATCCCATATTCTAACAAAGGTTTTTGGCTCAAAAAGATCAAATTTGCACTATTTTACACCCTACCCTCTTAGAACCATACTTAGATCTCATTATCTTTGATTACGCTAAATTTTTTTTAATGGTAGATTTGATTTTTTTTTCATTAGAAGTTATAAGTTTTTTAACTTGTAAGGTGCCCTATTTTTTTTAGGCAAATTCCACTTTTTAACCACTTTTTTAATTGTTTTAAGATTTTCTATTGCATTTTTTAGTTCTGCATGGTTATAGCTTTCATTCTATGATGGTCCTATAATTTTTTGAAAATATTTAGATAGGTTAATTAGATGTGTTTAGGGTGATTTTTCACAATGTATTAGCATTTTGATATTTTAATGTTCTTATGTTATTATCTTGTGCAACTTGGTTTTGTGTAGTGTGGTGTATTGTAGTGTAGTGTAGTGATAATGTATAACTAGAAGAAGTGCAAGTGAATTGCTAGAGTTTGATTCTAAAATTGATAGGACCTTTTCATTTTTTATGTAGGAGTAAAAATAATATTCATAATATTCATAACCCTTTTTTTGAAACTTTAGATAATCCAAAAACTATGGCTAACAATAATAGGACCTTAAAGGAATTAGTTGCCCCTAATATTACTTACTAATTATTAGGCATCCAATATCCTAAATTAGATGCTAATTTTGAGTTAAAATTTAGTTTAATACACTTATTTTCAAGATTTCATGGTCTTACAAGTGAGGATACTTATAAGCATTTAAAAGAATTCCATATGGTATTTTCAATAATAAAGCCTTAAGAAATTTTAGAAGGCCACATCAAGTTGAAGGCTTTTCCTTTCTCCTTGGCTAATGCTACCAAAGATTAGCTTTACTACCTACAACCTAGATCTATAACATGTTGGAATGACATGAAGTAGCTACTTTTTGAAAAATTCTTTCTTGCATTTAAAGCAGCTACAATAAAAAAAGAGATTTATAGCACTAGGCAAATGAGTGGTGAGACATTATATGAATATTGGGAGAGATTTAAGAAGCTTTGTTCAAGTTATCCTTACCACCAGATCAATAAGTAGCTCCTAATTCAATATTTTTATAAAAGTTTACTTCTAATGGATAGGAGCATCATAGATGTAGCAAATGATGGTCCATTAATGGATAAAACTCTTATAGCAGCCAAAGATCTAATAGCAAACATGGTAGTTAATTCTTAACAGTTTGGAACCAGAGTTATAGCTACGACAAGAGGCATGAATGAGATAAATTTACCCAATTTAAACTAGTAAAGATAGATAAATTAATCTCCTTTGTTAAGCAAATAGCTATGGGACTGTAATGGCAAATACAAGCCCCTTTCCCTATCAAAGTTTGTAACATATGTTCTTACCTAACTTATCCTATTAATTGCTTTCTTACACTGTAAGATGAAGAATATCAACCCCCTGAGTTGATACAGTAGCCATTTTCCTTGATAGACTATAATACCAACAACATACTCAATATCAACACTAGCAGCTACAGCTAAACCAGTATTACCAGTAGTAGAATCAATAACCTAATTAGAGAAATAACTACAATTTCAAATATGGCAGTAATCTTGGGCAATTTCAGCATCCTCCTTCCACTTATAACAAAATGCAACCTAATCCTATCTATAAACTAGAAGCAAATTCTTCATCCTTTTAACAATCTTTTGAAGAATTAGTTAACTAAATGGGAGCTAACAAGGTAGCTAACAATTTATAGTTCTAGTAGAGAATAGAGGCCACTATCACAAATTCACAAACATAAATTAACCAATTGATTTCTATATTAAGTGAGCTTAAAGCACAAGGTTCCAGCCAACCATCTTCAAGCAATACAAGAAAGAAAGAAGTTGTTAATGCCATTATGCTTAGAATTAATAAGCAAGTGGATAAGCCTTCATCATCAAAACCAAAATCAAGTAATGAACTAGCAAGCAATTAACCAGAAGATACCAACTAAAATAAACTAAAAAAAGAAATAAATCAAAAAAGAAAAACTAGAAGCAACTAGAATAAGAAATAAAGCATGGTGGCAGCATGGTAAACTCTTTCCCTATAGCTTTACGTTCTATTAATTTTCCCTATCCCATCCTTTTTCTAAGAAGAAGAATTTTTCAACAAAAGAAAATTCAAGATGAAAACTAGATTTAAGAGTCCCTTAGAAAAATAAAAGTTAATATACCTTTGCTAGATTTAATAAATCAAATTCCAAGGTATGCTAATTTTCTAAAAAAATTATGCATTAATAAAAGAAAATTAAGAAATGATGAGAAATTAAGTGTGGAGGCAAATGTGTTTGCAATTATTGAAAGAAAATTACTAAGAAAATATAAAGATCAAGGCACATTTACCATTCCATGTGTCATACGAAAAACTAGAATTGAGCATGTTATGTTAGACTTTGGAGCATCAATTAATATCATGCCTCTTTCTATTCTTAATTCTCTAAATTTAGGACTTTTGTAACAAATAAAGGCAGTTGTTTAATTAGTAAATAGATGTAACATTTATCCCTTAGGTATTGTTAAGGATATTCTAATGCAAGTTGATGGTCTCATTTTTTAAGCAAATTTCTACATTTTAAAGATGAAAAATGAGAATTTGAAGTCCTTCTACTAATCATTCTTTGCTAGCCTCTTCTTAAGATAGCAAAAATAGTTATTAATGTTTGTGACGGAACATTAACCATGGAGTTTGATGGTATTACAGCCAAGTTCGATATTTTAGAGGTCACATAAGACAATTTTATATCCTTTCTTACCACTTGGAGCTTTTAGTTCGTGAGATTCCTCATTCTAAATTTTCTAATGCTATTTTTAACTTTGCTATTTTTACTATTCCTACTATTTCCAATTCTAATGATTCAATTTTTTATGTTATTGGTTCTACACTTATTAATTCTAATTTATAAATTAATGCTATTCATGATGATATACTTGCTAGAGTTCCTAAATTTTCTAAGTTTATGGATTGTGTAAATGGTTAAGAGTGCACTTATAAAGATAATAATTGTGAGTGTGTCATTTATGCTTAAATTTTTGCATTTTTAGATGATGAAAACAATAGTGTCATCTCAAAAATAGTAAAAAAATGATGATGGACACATTCCACTTTAAGAGGAAAAAAAGTGTTTTCAAACTAATCATTCTAGTTATTTTACTAATCATGTTAAATTCATTTTACCAAATGATTTTGAATATCCAAGTAAGAGTGATTTAAGAATAGGTTTTAAAGGAATTTTTCTAAATGATCCTTATTTTCAAAGTAACTCTTTTATGGATGAATTATAGGTTAGCAAATTAAAAGTAAAGATGGTAGCCAAAGCCCAAATAGATCTTGGTTGAAAAAATTGAAGTCATGTCTAGGCAAAGATGTTAAAGAAAGATGCTTTTTGAGAGGTAACTCAAGCCATTTAAATTTGTTTTCTCTTACTCTTCTCTTTTATTTACTTGTCCTTTATTTTTCTTGATCTTGATAATGATATTGATATGCTTTACATTGAGGATAATGCAAAATTTAAGTGTAGGGGAAGACTTTTAGGATTTATCCAATGCTTTGTGTCTTCATTTAATTCTTTTAAAGAAAAAACTAGAAAAAATTCAAAAAAAATTATGTTTTTCATTTATTTTTTAGTTCTTTTTTTTAGTCATTTTAGTTACTTTCCATTGATGAAAATTTTGCATTTTCATAAGCAGGATTCAATTGAAGTTAGATAGGATTCATAACATGATTGAATGAATAATTTTACTTTTTAAAATTGATTGATATAGTGATAGATTTTGAATTGATAGATTGAATTTAGTAGCATGACTTACCTTGTAAGATTTAAGCCTTATATTGAAAATTTATATTATTTACTTTCCTTCTTGTGCGATGTTCTTCTATAATTTGTTTCTTTTGAACTTACTTTAATTCTTGTTGAGATTACATTTGCACAAGCATGTACAAAAATGAAAAAGTTATTCTTTATTTGTTTAAGCTAGAGTCATATAACTAAACTTGAATTTTTATCATTGTTAGCCCTTTTAAGCTTTAATTACCTTTTTTTTATTAATTAACCTATGAGCATTTTTCTAATGAAAAATAAACATCTTTACCTAATCTTAGGGATTAGTAAAGCATTTAAATTTTTATGAGATGAGTTTTTAAATAAGTGTAGGGTGTGTGAGTTTATGTGTTGTGAAAAAGAAAAGGCTAAAAAAGTGTAAAAAAATAAAAAAATAAAAATTAGGTAAAAAAATAATAAAGAATGCAAGAAAAGGAAAAGTAATGAAGTTAATGAGTATTTGAATTTAAATTATTATGTTAAGTTATAATTATTTATGATTTGCCCATAGATTTTTTATTCAAGTTCTTTATTAATTTCTTTAGTTTCTAACCTCTCATATCCTTATTTTTCCTTCCCTTTCCTTAATCATATTACAACCATAAATAAAGTCTTTTTAATTTGTGTTATACATGTGATTCGAGTAGTGGAGATTAGGTGATTAGTAAGCTTATGCCCATTAGCTCCTTTGGAAAGGTAATCAATTTTAAGGGAAGCAAAGGGATAATTTTGATTAGTAACCTTAGTTAGATCCATATTATAGGGTTTACGACTAAAAGGCAGAAGGACTCAAAATGGCTAGTTGGGAGAAATAATGATGGTAGAAGTAAAGTACCTCCAGGTAAGGCAATTTCATAAAAAGAACTTGAGTGAAACACTTACTTTAAACACTTAAGAGTTGGAGAGTGATTTTTATGAGAATTTACATGTTTATCTATTCTTTTTTAATAAAGTTGCTATATTGGTTAGTTTTAAGTTTGTCAAGATTTTTGTTCATGATCTGTTATGTTTCTTGCTGGCTTTTATTTATCTCTTGCTTATGGATTTGTGATTTTGATGTTTTTAAAAAGTAAAGTCTTTTATGTGTCAATTTCAAATAAAGTTGTGTCTTGCTCGAAGACATATAAGAAATAAGTGTAAGGGAATTTAATGAAAAAAATATTTACTATATTTTTTTCTCTTACTTCATATCTCTTAGTGTGTTATATTTGCTAAATTTCAAAAATTGGCCTTGCTTTATAATTTGGTATTAGTTTTACAAAGTTCTAGATTTATTTGATTAATGTTGACAATATTTTATTTTTTAGCTATATCTTGAGCTCTAGATATTAGATTGGAGTGATCTATATATAGTTTAAAAGATTAAATAAATATCTATAACTTTAATGTTTTGGTTAAAGCCCAATTTAGACTCCTTTAAGCCTTTATTTAGCTAAGAAACTGAAATCCTATTTTTATCTCAATTGAGCCAACTTCAGCTTTTGAACCATATATGGAGCTACAAAGGTCTAATTATCATGAAAATAGTACCTAAATCTTTATAAGACCTAACTCTATAACTTTTATGTTTATGGTTTACTTAGATTACATTATTTTAGTGGTCTTATACTAATTGGAAGTCAGACCTATGGGATTCCACTATATAACTCGTAGAGTTAATTGCTTTGTAAAAATAGGTTTTAGACTTTTAAAAATTAGGAAGGTTCCATCTTTGTAATCTTAAGAGGCAATAGGGTTTTAGGTTAATTAGATCAGATAAAATGAGAGAACTTATTAGACACAACAAACTAAACAATATTCGGCAGTTAATTTTTCTCTTCTTCTTCTTACTCTTGTGTTCTTTAGCCATAGAAGGCTAATTTTGAAGTTAATTTAAGGATTTTAAGCTTTCCTCTATTGGATTATGAGATTATGATTTGTAATGTTGATTTTCTCTAATTAATTTTCATTTTTCCCTAATTACTTGTACTAACTTCTTGAAATTGCATGTGTTGGATGTTAATTTGGTATAATTAGTATTCATCATTGTGATTTTTGATGTTTTTGCTAATTTGATGATGAATTATGATTGGTAAATCACAATTTTATACATAGGGGCAGAAGGTTGAGGGATTAATTTAGAGGTTTCTAATTTAATTTCTTAAATCAACTAAATTCTATCTTTAAATTAATTTCAAACTAGCTTGGGGATTATAGTGGTTGCTTAATTTAGCTAATCTTAATTCATCAAATCATAAATAGTTATCTAGCATAGAGTTCATGAATTATTACAGGGGTTTTGAGTTATTCAAGGTTGAAAGATTAATTAAAAAATTCAAATCTCAATTAATCCATGACTAATTTAACTAGAGCTCTTAATTCCTTGAATTGGTTATTTCATTACATTGATTTTCTTCCTTACTATGTATTTTGCATTTTGCTTTGTTTAATATATTCAATTCAATTTCAATTCACAAAACACCCCTAATTTTGTGTTCTATATAGTTTTGCATACTACATTTTACACTATTGTCTACATTCATATTGCATTCTATTTGCACCTATTTTCCATTTATTTCTTTTGTTTCTTCATTTTTTTGTGCATAATAAATTGAACAATTGTGTAAACATTGTTAGTGAGTCAATTTAGAGAAGATGATTTAAGAGATCATTAGGGGTACGATCTAGTTTGCTTCAGTTTGTTGCAATATTTTAAAGAAATTAGTAATAAACTTATTTTAGTGCATTGTGACGTGTAAATCAGTGATTTGTAGTAGCAGGAAGAAACTACTAAAGCTTGATTGTGTAACGGTGCAAATTAAGGTCCACTAGTTCCTTTTCTAATAGAAATTAGCTATGCCTTTGTTGTTGATCAAATCACTATTGATCACTATGGAATGAGGTGAGTCATTGCGAAGCATAAGATCTTAATATTTAGGATTATTTAAGCTAGAATCAAGAATCCATAAACATGATCATAAATTTGATTTCTTGTTATAGTTCTCGAAATATTAAGAAATAATGTTTTTGATTTTTAAGGTAGCATTATTAAAGCTTAGAATAAAAGCTTTAGAAGAAGATTAGTCAAGATTATTTTGCTCATAATTTTATATTCAAATTCAATGAATAGATAGGAAAAAAAGAGGAAAATGTAAAAGTTTTAAGCATTTTTAGAAAGAAATAGTCTCATAAAGTGACTATATATCTTATCCAAATTAATATTTTAATTAATTATATATCTTCCCTTAATATATATATATATATATATATATATATATATATATATATATATATATGCCTATATACATGTGTGGTTCATAGAATTTGTGAATTTATGTAGTCCTTTGCTTGTGGCTATAAGCGCTTGTTGTTTTTGCATTTATGAAATTGTAAAATTAACTACTGATTGCTACTTGATCTATTGTAATGCTTAATAACATGCTAGATATAATTGAATTGAATATATTCTTTCTTATAAAGCACTATAAGTTATTTGCTTTAGACTAAACAATGAAGGCATAGTGTTGTTGTTGTTTAGTTGTGACATATTATAGTTGTGATAATGTGAAATAGTTGGTTGGTAAGTTATTGATAATTGTGGCCACACATAAAAGGTGTAGTATGATTGTTGATTTATATTATTGTTATTATGCTTAATATATGTTGAAAGAATGATTATGAATTGTGTTATGATATGAAAGATTCCAATAGACATGTGATATGTTGCAATAAGGGAAGAAATTTAATGTAATACCCTAAATAAAGTAAGAAAGTTCAAAAAGGAATTTTAATTAGGAACTTCCCTAACAAAAACTTGATAAAGTAATTGAATGAAGTTCAAGTAAATCATAAAGATAGTTTGGAGGAATGTCTAGATAGAATTTTTTGTAAAAATTATATTAAACACTAGTATGGGTTAAAATATAATTAAAAATCTAATGCCATGTTTGAAAAAATTATATAAAAGCTCAATAGAAAATTAAGTGCTCGAGTAGCCCAAAAACCTAGAGATTAGGCTTAATTTTGAAATAAATTATCTTAATTCATTTGGACTGATTTGGTTCAATTTTTTTGGTCCTAAATTTGATATTAAAAACTAGAAAAATAAGGCTTATATAAATCCTAAGTTCATAGAGGAAGCTAATGGCAATTGGGTGAATAAGTGAAAAATTAAATGCATTTGTTAGTGCTTGTTTCTAGACTTTATATTTAGCTAAATTGAAGTGATTTTTAGAAAAGTATCTTTTGATTTTTATCCCTGAATAGTCATGCTCCATGTGTCTAATTATCATCAATTTTTTACAAAAAAGATAATAAAAAGAAAAGCTTATAAAGGAAGCTTGGACTAGGGTTTCGTATAAGGCTTTTGGAGTTATTTTTGCTTATCTTTAGCTTTAAAACTGTGTACTCTTAGGTTTTCTCTAGTAAGGTTTTCAAATTTTCTAACAATTCCCAAGATTCCTTCTAAGTGGTTTTATCCAATTTTTACAAAGTAACCTAGGTTTTCTTTCATCTTACTTAAGTTTTTATGAAAATTTTTCCTTCAAAATTCCTAAAAATTGGTTTATTTTAGTGAAGTTGTTGCTTTAAGAAGTCTTTGAGAAGTTAGAAAATCAAGAATTTATGGTAAGTGGCAACTATCCTTTGTTCCTTAGAGTTTTCCTATAAAAGATGATGAATATGATAATATATGCTATTATAAGTGTTAAATTATGGTGTTGTATGGTTTGATTTTGATATTATGTAAATGTCAAATATGATTATATGATATTGGTATTTTAATACCAAGATTGGTAGGAGAAGATTCATCAAGTTTTTCCTTAAAAGATGATAATAGGATTATATTGAGTTTAAAAATAAAATTATCAAGGGCGGATAGTAGTATATTTTCTATTTCTCTTTGGAATCAAGGGTTAAGAATTGCTAAAATTTCAATTTTTAGCATATTATTGTTAAAAATAATGCAGGGATAGGTGTGAAAAGAGTTCAGAACTTTTAAAAAATTTTACAATTATGAAAAGTGAATTTATATAGACTTCAATTACAAAATATCAAAAATAAAATTCTGGATTTTATGTTTTAAAGTTTGGTGTTGTTTATGTAGGATCGAGAGCCAAACAGATACAACGGAAATTAATCAATCCCAACTAAAGGATCCATGCAAAATGTTAGATTAGAATAAAGATTTGTCAATACCTTTCTGATGATTCAGGGACTCGTTTGTTAATCACCTTTTCGACTTCCTTTCAGTTGAAAATTATGAGGTATCCACATGAACTAGTAGATCACCAGTGAACATCCATAACCACTGATTGGAATTCTTCTTCTTTACCTCATAATGTTAGTTACGCCTCTTCAAGGGTTATGGTCAAGGAAGGCTGTTAAGGTTTTTATGCTTTGGGATGTGTGAATAATCAATATTATTACCCAACAAACCTATTTAAATAAGTTCATAGAAAACCCTAACTAATTAGGCTTTGCTCCATATATAATCATAGGCTTATTATTAGGTCTTATAATTATAACATGAAATTCCTAAATATTAGGCCCAGACAATTTGGTCCATCAATTCCAAATCCACTAGGTTCTAAGTGTACGACCTTACAGGCTCTCATTATATTGGTAATGATCATAAACAATGAACAGTGTCTAGCAACACATCATTATTACCTAATTAATAAGAAAGTCAGTGATTCAACTAAACCTTTACATATGATCATCATCTATGTCCTTTTATCCTAGACATCTAGATTGGGCATGAGACATGGACCATGTCATTCCCATATAGCCCAATCCAAAGGTTTCTTGATTCCTAAGTAAGCTGATTGAAGTAAATGTAATTAACATCCCATGTCAATTCATTTGAGCATGGCCTTACATTTTCTTAATTTTACTTAATCAAGGGGCTCACAAATGTCACTCCTATTATATAGAAAGGACAAATTCCATCTTGATCATACAAATCTCTCCGCATGATATGTGACATATCCAATAACTATCCTTACATTCACTCAACCATGAGTGACATAGAATAGTATCAAAATATGAAACTCACATTTAAAGAACCTTGACGATCTCAGATTAAAGGACTATATTAATAATGATCACTAAGAATCACTCATTCTCTAACTTGTACTCATGTATAAACTTAATATCTTATATAAGTCACCACATATGCTAGCTTTAACATATCAAAGCAACCCAATCCATAATGATATATGACTAGGGACATTTAAGAATATAATTAATTTAAGATTATTATCATAATTAAATATATTACATAGACAATGTATATAAATATGATAATTGAAATTGCCATTAAAATAATATAATTCAAATTTACAATCATCAATATGATTAGTTTTAAGGCATATACACTAATAGTTTGTGCAAGAATTTGATTGAGAAAAATTAAAGTAATTAATGTTCTTTGATTATTAACATTTTAGTATGTTTATGTAAAATTTGGTGGCAATTAAAATTGATTTGGATGCCAAGAAGGCTCCTTTTCCACAATAACTATAAAACTACCAAGATTTGGTAACTTTATGTTTTTGGTTTTATGTGAAGAGTACCAACATTGTATTTTTTATGAAATAATTGAAGTTTTTCACCATTTAACATATTAGGGATGTTGTGTAAAATTTTGATGATAAAGTTGGTGGCCTTGTGCTTAGGGTGGCGAAGGATAAGTCTAGATCAAGGATATAAGGAGAAACTTGTATATTAACTATTGCTATTCTCTTTAGCAAACTTTATAAGTACAATACATAAGAGTTTTAATCAATTATTATTTTACACTATTGTATATTTGATCTATTATGGTGAAAACTCTATGAAAAAGAGAAGAGTAGCCATTTATTGAGTATTTCAATACTCATACTCCTTCTATTGAATTTTTATTTATAGATATGGAACATGGATCGCATAAAGATGACTAACACTTATGTGACAATCTTTCTCTCACATTTAGGAACCTTCCTTATAATATTTTATTTTGTCCTACTTAGAAATTTTATCTTTTGATAGTAATCATATCTAGGTTATATTTTCAAAAATTTTGCACTCTTGTGTAAATATCTTCAATATATGTAATTATGTTTTGAACTTTTCCATAAATGCTCATTTATATTCTCAGTAGAGTTAAGAAAATAAATAAGTTAAGAATATCTAATAAGGCTTGTAAGGACAGCTGGTTAGTATATTAATACTAGTTAGGCATCTTTATACTAGTCATAGTATTCAAAAATTGAGTTGCGAAAGAGTTAATATCAAAGCATGGTCTTAGATAATTATTTACAATAGTGTCAAAAAAAGATACAACTAGACCATGGAAACTATGAAAGATTGAAGGAAGGATAGATGTCAATAACAATAGATCTATGACACTTAATTGGCATTTTACTTATTCCTCTTTTAGGGAAGAAGTATTTGCTAATTAAAGCTATTTTATAAAATATGGCTAGGAAAAGATAAAGTCAAGCTAGAATGCTCTAAGGACATACTAGAGCAAATCCAAAAGCGTTAGAACATAAAGTCTCTATAAACACACCTTTGGAAAAATCTTCATAGAGTAGAATGAGAGTAGGCTAAAGCTCCAGTATAGGCTATAATACCATAATAGATTTTAGAAAGAGTCTTAACTAAAAACTAGCACCATTCTGCTCCACCTCTAGCCCCATTAGCACCAAGGCAACAAGTTGCCTTATTGCCTCCAAAAGAGTAATTACAAATGGTGCACGATTTTTAAAAATTAAACTCCTTAAAGTATGATGGCATGGATCCAATAGCAGATCCTTATCAATTTATAGATTAGATAGAAAGAACCTATAAATTATCAAGGTGTAGTGAAAATATGATAGTAAAACACTAAAGAGAGGTAGAGTAGAGAAATTAGTTCGGGAAAAAGGAAAATAAAATTTAAAGGAGGAAATAATAGAGATATAGGAAAAGTGATAACAACTTAAAATGTGCTAGTTGGAAATGTGCAAATAGGAAGAAACATATTCCCAAATTGAAGAAATTTCCTAGAAAGAACTCCTAATAGCAAATCGAAAGTATGCCCTAATATTTCAAATACGACTTATTGATTCCAAAATCCACCCAACAAACCTCTTCACAATTAATAATATAATCTTAGTCATTTCAAGCACTGTAGATCTTGCTTCAAATATGGACAAATAGGGCATCAAGCTTTTGAGTGCATGACTACCCAACAAGGAAGTGGACAACCCATTCAAAATATAACCATAGCAAAATTGCCAACAATGTCAAATAGAAAAAACAAAAGGAAGGAGCCAATTGGCACTAAAACAAAGGTGTTCACCATGACATGCTAGTAAACACAAGCTTCTAATGCAGTAGTGACAAGTACTATTTTAGTTGAAACTTTTCTAGTAAAAGTGTTATTTAATCTTAGTGCTATGCATTCATTTATATCTAGAAATTTAGTTGTTAAGCTTTCAAAACCGTTAGATGAATTAGATAATCCCTTATTAGTAAATACACTAATGGGAGATGATATCTTCGTAACTTATGGTGTTAAGGGGTGTATGATATAGATAGATGAACATTTCACTTTAATTGATTTAATTGTATTAGAGATGGAGGATTATGATATAATTCTAGGAATGGACTAGTTATCAAAATATCATGCTTGTGTTAATTATTACCATAAAACCATAACTTATCAACTAAAAAAGAAAGAAGTTCAAGTTTTTTAAGGTGAAAGGAAGGCAAGGATATCTACTTTTGTGTCATGTACAAAAGTTTGAAAAGTAGTAGATAAAGGATACTCAGTAAAGAAGGTTAAAAAGGAAAAAATAGGAATAAATGAAGTTTTTGTAATAAGAGAATTTCTCAATTTTTTTAGACAATTTATTGAGGTTACCACCAAATTGAGAAATTGAATTTACAATTGAAGTCATTCCTAGGATAGATCCAATTTCTATAACACTTTATCGAATCCCACTAGCAAAATTAAAAGAATTGAAGAAGTAATTGCAAGATTTGTTAAATAAAGGTTTTATACAACCCAGAACATCACATAGGGAGAACCAATGCTATTTATGAAGAAGAAAGATGGCTTGTTGTGGTTGTGTATTGATTACAGGCAATTGAATAAGGTTATTATTAAGAACAAGTATCCTTTGCCAAGAATAGATGATTTGTTTGACCAATTACAAAGATCTTAGTATTTTTCAAATATTCACTTACAATTGGGTTACCATTAATTGAAAATTTAGAAGTAGGGTTATTCCAAAAGTAGCATTTTAGACTTGTTATGGCCATGATGAGTTCTTAAATATGTCATTTTGATTGACTAGTGCTCCCCTAGCATTTATGTATTTGATGAATTATGCTTTTAAACCTTTCTTAAATAGATTCATTGTTATATTTATCAATGACATCTTGATATATTCCAAGAATAAGGAAGAGCATATGCAACATCAAGGAATCACACTACAGATATTAAGGGAGCATAACTTGTATGCTAAATTCTTAAAATGTGAGTTTTGGAAGAAGAAAGTACATTTCTTAGGTCATGTAGTGTCATAGGAAGGAACACAAGTGGATCATCAAAAGTGGAAGTTGTGCTTAAATGATTGCAACCATCCTTAGTGATTGAAATACATAATTTTCTTAGGTTGGTCAAATATTATAGGATATTTGTAAAAAACTTCTCAAGAATAGCGGCACCACTGACTAAGTTGGCTTATGGAGGAGTAAAATTCATATGGAATGATAAATGTGAGAAGTTTTTTAAAAAACTAAAAGAATGTTTAACTTTTCCCCTAATGTTAGCATTGCCTAACAGTGCAGAAAGATATATAGTATATTGTGATGCTTCCATAGTGGGATTAAGATGTATGTTAATGCAATAAGGTAGAGTGATAACTTTACATCTTTCTAATTGAAGAAGCATGAGATAAATTATCCCACTTATGACTTAGAAATGGCAATTGTGGTGTTTACTTTGAAAATATGGAGACATTATTTATATAAGGTTACTTGTGAAATTTATATAGACCATAAGAGCTTTAAGTATGTTTCTGAGAAGAAAGAACTCAACATAAGATAAAAAAGTTGGATGAAGTTTGTAAAAGACTATGATTACTCCATTCAATATCATCTAAACTAGGCTAATATAGTTGCTAATGCTTTAAGCCAAAAAGCTCCTGAAGGTAAGGAAAAGAAGTTGAAAGAAAATAGAAAAGTAGATTTAGCTTGTATAATGATGTATTATACTATAATAGATTAAATCAAAGAAGCCCAAAAAGAAAATCCTCAATATAAGCAGCTAAAGAGTAAAGTTACTATTCTAGCAGTGATGAAAATAGAGTGATAAGGAGAAAAAATCAATTGTGGGTGCTCACAATCCTAAGAAAATAAATATTGAAAAAAGCCCATGAATCATTTTATACAATGCATCCTAATGCAACTAAAATATATCAAGATTTGAAAAATATATATTGGTGGGATAGGATGAAGAAAGATGTGTAGGAATATTATGAATGGGAGTAGAGTAATTTGCTTTACATCCTAATAGGTTACATTTTGGTGAGGAATATTCTTCATTTAGATCTACTTTTCTCTTGTGATATGCTAAATTTTAGGAGTTTCTATTTCTAAATGAAAGATCTATGTTTTGTAAGCTTCTAGCAATCTACTTATGCCAAAAATAAAGGAAGTATCCTTGTAAGGTGATTTTCTAACTTGAAATGCCAATTCATTAATGGCTTGACAAATTTGTTCTAGTATTGAAAAAGTTATTGTAAAAGTGATGTAGACACTGTCATTATAGAGGGTGATGTAAAGTGGTTGTTTCTAGTTTATAGAGTAGTAAAAGTGCCTAGTTGTTATGAAGAATTCCCTAACTAGAGAAAAGTTTATGTATAAGTCTGGCATTGAGACTTGAACCTCTACTTATGTTTAATAGTGAGAAAAGTTATCTACAAGTACTCCCATTCATAATGGCTTAGGTTCATCAATATTTAGGATAATTAGGATTATAAGGGATGTATACATCGTAAAGGTGTAAGTTTGAGAGGAATCATGAGCTGAATAGTTTTATTGGTAAAAATGCTTATCGACTTAAGGCTTTCACTCAAGCTTTAACTAACCAAATCTTGATTAGATTCCATCACCTTATACACCTCCCTAATAAAGTTCCTAAAATGTTGGGGAAGGTTTAATAGTTTCTTTAATTAGGTGGTGCGTGTACAATCATGGAGCATAGGATAATGGTTACAAGGATGGATGAGGAATAGGACATCTACAACCTGACTATGAACAGGATCAAAAGGGTCTTGCATCTTATATTCAACAGTCCTCTTGGAAGATTTTAAGAAGTAAAAAGTTAAATGGTTTGAGAAATTTAGAAGTTTTTAGAATCTCTTATGTTGTATATTTTCTGCTTATGCAATGTTAATATTTCTCTCTTTTTTCTCTCCTTTTTTACAATTTATGAATTACAGAAGGTTAAATGGTTGATGTGGATACAAGCTATAGCAAATCATAATTTTGATACAAATGGTCAAACTAGTAAGGTATCTAGGAGACAACAGGTGCAATGTGGTACAAAGTAGGGGTGTTTCTAGTGGTGACAATGGTAGTTCTACACAATGGTAGTAGTGACAACAGTAGTGGTAATAGTGTGCAGTTGTAATAGTGATAGTGGTTCTCTTTACTAGGTGGCTAAAGGTATTGTGTGTGAGGTTTAGGTTTTAGTTAATATTCCATCAAGTGCAAAGGCCTTTGCATTACAGTGATCCAAAGAGCATTCAATCAAAGAAGGTTAGATGTGATATACCTATTTCCTTTATGGGTTGCGACAAGGCCCTTATTCTAATACTTCTAAATTGCATAATCCAAATATTCTGGAGAGAATGGGAAATAGTAACTATATTTATATGGTTAAAGTGATCCTTTCCTTTAGATTGAATGACCACTAACTGCTTTTTTGGCCTTCACAAGATCCTATTTGTTTAGACCCTTATAGCAAAAATGGTGTCCAAGATAAAGTAGATAATCAGTTTTAGGCTTTAAGCATGGATAAGGAGAGAAGATAGTTTTCTATGGACTTCTTTGCACTTACAATAATGTGAGATGGATCTTCTTAATCTATTTTGATTCTTATTTAAGATAGAGCCATTTGACTTATTTTAAACCTCTTAAAAGGCCGAGTATTTTGACCTTTTCTGACTCTTTGTGGAGATGAAGATAAAAGTGTATCTTTTAATAAATTTTTATCCCCATTTGGGATAGAGTATTTTAACTTTTTTTAAATCTCTTTAAAAGTGGGGTCTTTTGACCTTTTCTGACCTTTTTATGGAGATGAAGGTGATTTTTTGACCTTTTGATCCTCTTTTAAGTTTAAGATGGTTTTTTGACCTTTTATTCTTCTTTTAAGGTTAAGGTGGTCTTTTGAACTTTTGGATCTCTGTTTGAGATAATTTACAAAGGTTTGGGCCTTTTGGTAGTGGCCTACTTTAATTTTTTAGGAGTGTGTATTTTGTAGTCTTCTTTTGAAGCATTTTTTTATAAAGGCTTAGGTTCTATTGTAGGGAATCAAACAATATCTAGATCTTCGATATTTTTGAATAATTTCTTGATTGTAAGGCCTCATAGGTTTAAGTAGCAACAATGTTTATTATTATAGATAATGTAGAACTCAATTATGAAACACAGTGATTAGTAAAGATCATGAATTTATGGAATTGATATATGATTATTGACCAAAAGAAAATAGAAAAGACATAATTTAAATAAAAATACAAATTTTGAGTTTATTTAAAAATTTTAAAAAATCTAGAAGGTGTTAAGATAATAAAACACCATGAAGGTGTAAAGTTGATAAGGTACAAATGTACAATTGTGCCAAGAAAATAAAAAAAATAAAATTACAAAATGATAGAATAATTTGTAACACAAAGAGCTTTTACAATGGTTATCATTGGTTATGAGAAATTTTCATTTTTTTTAGTAATGTATCAATAATTGATATGTATTTGATAGGTTTAATTATATCCTATTTCACTTGTGATAATTAATAATGATATTATAATGCTTAAAGGATTTTTTATGCTTAAAACATGCAATTTGAATTCTTGAAAAATATATTTAATAAATTACAAAGATATTTGTAAGGATTAAACTAATTAGGATGAATGTGGTATAATTATCTTTGTGAATATTTTTTTAAAAAAAAGTGTGTAAAAATCCCTTATACTTCTATCAAGAAATCTGAATTTGATTTTTTTTTATAATTGCTACATATATTAATATTATTGGAACTAATGAAGCGCTTTTAAAGGCAACAGAGTATTTGAAATAAGGAATTTGAAATCAAAGATCTTAGGAAATCAAAACTTTGCTTTGGTTTGCATATTGAACATTTAGAGAATAGAATTCTTGTGCATTAAGTAGTTTATATAAGAAAGGTTTTAAAGCACTTTTACATGAACAAAGTGCACCATTTGAATACCTTAATGGTTCTAAGGTCATTAAATGTGAACAAATACCCTTTTTCACCTTGTGAGAATGATGAACTCTGTGGTCTTAAAGTACCATATTTGAGTGTTATTAGAGTACTCATGTATCTTACTAAGTGTATATGATCCAAGATATTATTATCTGTAAATGTATTAGTAGTAAAAAAATGGAAGAAAAAAATTGTTATGTGATGTAAAAAATGAAAAAAAATGGAAAAAAAGAAGATAGAAGTTGATATGTATTTAGAATTTGGATGAAGGTTTCAACCCCTAATAATTGTTTACCTAATTTTAAGTTTTGAATGCTCAATCAATTT
Organism: Sindora glabra; assembly: GCA_020226215.1. NCBI lineage: Eukaryota > Viridiplantae > Streptophyta > Magnoliopsida > Fabales > Fabaceae > Sindora > Sindora glabra. The sequence goes on along the minus strand of CM035236.1, from coordinate 54,972,405 downwards.
CTTGCATTTCGTAATTTTTCAATTTTGCACTTTCACCTAATGTTTTCTAACTTATTTCTTTAACCTTATTACAACCCTTAAAAAAGTCCTTTTGATTTATTTTATACATGTGATTAATTTATGTAAGAGAGATTAGGTAATAAGCATGCCTATGGTAGTACACTTTCATAGAGTGAATTTGAGTGCAATACTACTTACTCAAAACATTAGAAGTTTTAAGAGTATATCTTTTGAAACTCTACTAATTTGGTTTACTTTTCTTTTTGAATGAAATTACTATATTAATTAATTTTTAAGTTATTAACGATGTTGATTCATGTTGTGCTATAATTCTAAAAAATTTGATTATTTTCTTACCAAAATTTTTGTGGTCTTAATATCGTTGAAGAATTGGTTTTTTAAGTTAAACTTTGTGTTTTGTTGAGGTCAAGCAAAAGTTAAGTGTGAGAGTATTTGATGGGTGATTATTTATTTATTTTTTCTTATATATTGAACATTTTACTATATTATATTTCTAATTAAGTCATTTATTGTAATGTCCTAAATTTTTAATTCTACTATTTGAATCTCTAAATTCTGAGGCTGTAGAGCTTGGTGGGTGAATCTCAAGTTGAAAGGAATTAAGAGTGTAAAGGTAAACGAAATTTTGAAGGAAAAAGGGATAGTAGGAAAAGAATTAATTTTCCTAAACAGTATAGATGATCAGAGGAGGTTAGAAAATCCTAAAAAGGGAAGTTGTAATGTCCCGAATTTTCAATTCTATTATCTGAATCTCTAAATTCTGAGGCTGTAGAAACGAAGAGCATGATTGAATTAGCTTGGTGGGTGAATTTTAAGTTGAAGGAACTTAAGTGTAAGGTAAACGAAATTTTGAAGGAAAAGGATAGTAGGGAAAAGAATTTATTTTCATAAGCAGTATAAATGATCAGAGGAGGTTGGAAAACCCTAAAAAGGGAAGTTGTCTAAGTCTGACAGTGTAAGGAATTTTAAACAGACAGAAACCCTATGGACTAAATTGCAAAAGTGCAGAATCGGGTGTGGTTAAAGTGAAAATAATCAAGAATTTGGGATCTAATATGAATAATCAAGAATTTGGGGTGCAATATGTGATTTTAATTAGTGTGACCAATAGACTCATGACAAGTATCATTGTTAGAAAAATAATGGCAATAATAACCTTACTAATTGGTAAAAAAGGGCTAAAATACCCTTGAAAATTTCAAAAAGGACCAAAATGTCCCTAGAAGCTTCATGAAAACTCTACCTTCTTCTCCATTTCTCCAAAAGCTGCAGAAATCCCCATGAAAGAAGCTTAAGACATGAGAGAGAGAGAAGGAAGAGAGAGAAAAGTTTCTCTTAGCTTTTTCACCCAAAAATACTTAGATTCAAGCTAAGGTATAGAAGGGAAAGTTGCTCCTCTCACCAAGCTCTATCCATTGGTGTGCTTAGATTGAAGAAAAGCTCAAGTTTGATTAAGTTTGGGGAGCTCCAAGTGAGGATTTTCAAGTTGCACCAAGAGGTAAAAATGTTCTCCTCCAAGAGCTCTTTAATGTACTCTTTGTAGTTCCTTGAAATCTTGAGGTTGGTGAGGTCAAGGGTGATTGAACATGGAGTTTAGGATGATTTGAATATGTCTAATGGTGTTTTGAATGTTGTTATATTAATCCATGACTTTGGTTTGGTGTAAAACAACAAGAAACCATGATGTACACACTTGGGTTTTAGAGGCATAATGGTGCATGTGTAGAATTGGTATGATATGTTTGGAACTTAGCTAAATTGATGAAGTTAGAATAATTTTTATGAATTATAAAGCCTATGGAAGATGAAACTTTGATTTGTGAAAGTGTTTGTATGCATTTTTCTTTTTGAGAAGCCAAAACCATGAATATGGAAAAGAAGGAAGGAAGAAGTTTTAGCTGTTTAAGGTGCTTCTGGAGGATCAGTAATGTACACGGGGTAGAACACGGCCCGTGTTGTACCCCGTGTACTTCGTCGAAGGTTGATCAGTGTGCTACACGGGGTGCAACACTCCCTGTGTTTACTTCAGAACTGAAGGGCAGTAAGGTACACGGGGTAGAACACGGCCCATGTTCACCCCCGTGTTCTTCTCTAAATAAACCAGTGATGCCTCGAAGTCATCCAGTGAGAAACACGGCCCTGAACACGGGGTATGGGACCCCCGTGTTCTTTGTCAAGTGAACTTTTTAGCTTGGTTTCTTCAGGATTTGCATGGTTTTGCCTTTGGATCCTTTTCTAATGCTCATATATGTCATTTCAAATATTGAAAACAAAGTATAGAGCATTTAAGTATGCATGTGTGCATCTATCAATGTGGAGGAAGTAAAGCATATATGAGATTTAAGGAAAATGATGATGTTCTAATAAAGAACTATGATGTGTATTTATGTAGACTAAGGAGTAAGAATTGGAAAGGAGTTTTTTGTGAGGGCAAAGGAAACATCACATTGGAAGCTTGTAAAAGGTAGCTAGCTTTATCCTTAAGCTGTTTTCTATTTACATGATTTTCTGTATTTTATGCCATTGTATGGAATGTGTATGCAATTGTTGTGGCACAACCCGGGAAGACAGTAGAATATTGTATTTGGCCTATGGCTCGAGATCCTCGGGGATAATAGTGCAATTGTTGTGTGCGGTACCTATGGCCAGAAACCTCGGGAAGACAGTGGGATACTGTGTTAGGCCTTTGGCTCGAGAACCCCGGGAAGACAGTGAATTGCTGTGTGAGGCCTAGGTACGATTATCTGTGATGGCCATCTAGATATTGATATAAGTCCTTGAATGGGCTTGATGATTGCTGTGTGCAGTGCATATTTCTTACAATGGTATGGTATTGAATATGATGATAAATGATTAATTGATTTCGAAACGTATGTTTTAGTTGCTTAAGGATCTGGAATGGCTTGATGTATTTTTATGACAATAGCTAGCTACTGAGAAACTTTGTTTCTTATGTTTTTCTGTATTGTTACTAACCATTCCAGGTGATGCTTCCAAAGGCTCTCATGATAAAGTTCAATGATGTTTTGAAGTTGTAAATGTAAAAGAAAAAAAAATGGTTACATAGTTGGTGATATTGTATATGATGGATGTACGAATTGTAAGTTGAACTCTTTTTGTATAATTATATGACTCTTACTTATGTTGTATGAAATACAGAAATTTGAGATATTATGAATTGGGTTGGAGTAGAAGGCAAATTAGTATGCGTTAATTATCTATTAAATGAGGAATAAGGCGTTGATAAGTAAGGGAGTTACAGAAGTTGTCTAAGTCTGACAGTGTAAGGAATTTTAAACAGACAGAAACCCTATGGACTAAATTGTAAAAGTGCAAAATCGGTGTGGTTAAAGTGGAAAATAACCAAGAAATTGGGATCCAATATGAATAACTAAGAATTTAGGGTGTGATATGTGATTTTCTTTTAGTGAGACCATTAGCTACATGACAAGTGTCATTGTTAGAAAAAAATGGCAAGAATAGCTTTATTACTTAGTGAAAAAGGACTAAAATACCCTTGAAAATTTCAAAAAGGACCAAAACATCCTTGAAGCTTCATGAAAGCTCTTCTTCCTTCTCCTTTCTTCTCCAAGCTGCAAAACACCTTCATGAAAGCTCCAAAAACGTGCAAGAGAGAGAAGGGAGAGAGAGAAAACTTCTTTTGACTTTTTCACCCAAATATAGTGAGAATTAAGCTTAGTGGTAGAAGGAAAAGTTGCTCCTCTCATCAAGCTCTATCTATTGGTGTGTTTAGATTGAAGAAAGCTCAAGTTTGATCCAAGTTTGGTGAGCTCTAAGTGAGGATTTTCAAGTTGCAGCAAGAGGTAAAAATGTTCTCCTCTAAAAGTTCTTTAATGTATTCTTGTTAGTTTCTTGAAATTTTGATGTTGGTGTGGTCAAAGGTGGTTGACCATGGAGTTTTGGATGATTTGAACATGTCTAATGGTGTTTTGGATGTTGTTATGTTAATCTATGGCTTTGGTTTGGTGTAAAAACAACAAGAAACCATGATGTACACACTAGGGTTTTAGAGGCATAATGGTGCATGTGTGGATTTGGCATGATTTGTTTGAAATTTGGCTAAATTGATGACATTAAGATGATTCTTATGAATTATGAAAGTGTGTGTGTGAAATTTCCCTTTTGAGAAGCCAAAACCGTGAATATGGAAAAGAAGGAGAGAAAGAGATTTAGCCATTTAATGTGTTTTTGGAAGATCAGTAATGTACACGGAGTAGAACACGGCCCATGTTGTACCCCGTGTTCTTCATCGAAGGCTGATCAGTAATGTACACGGGGTAGAACACGGCCCGTGTTTACCTCCGTGTTCTTCTCTGAGTTATCCTGTGAAGCCTCGAAGTAATCCAGAAAGAAACACGGCCCTAAACACGGGGTATGAGAACCTCGTGTACTTTGTCAAGTGAATTTTTTGGTTTCAATTCTTCATGTTTTGCACGGTTTTGCCCCCGGATCCTTTTCTAATGCATATATGTGACATTTCAAAGCCTGAAAATAAGATATAGAGCATCTAAGCATCCCTTTTAATCATTTTGCACAACATACTAAGTAGATGAATGATGAGACACACAGAACTTAAGTGCATTTGTGCGTGCATTTATCAATGTGGAGGAAGTGAAGAATACATAAGGTTTAAGGAAAATGATGATGTTCTAATAAGAACTATGATGTGTTTTTATGTAGACTAAAGAGTAACAAGTTGGAGAGGCAAGGGGAATTGTAAAGAAGTTTTAAGTGAGGGTGAAGGAAACATCACTATTGGAAGCTTTTAAAAGGTAGCTAGCTTTATCCTTAAGCTCTATTTTCTATTTACATGATTTTATGTATTTTATGCCATTGTATGGAATGTGTATGAAATTGCTGTGTGCGCATTCCGAGAAGACATTAAAATATTGTGTTAGGCCTATGGCTCGAGTTTCTCGGGATGATAATGCAATTGCTGTGTGTGGTACCTACGGCCCGATACCTTGGGAAGACAGTGAAATGCTGTGTTAGACTTTTGGCCCGAGTACCTCGGGAAGACAGTGAAATGCTGTATATAGGCCTAGGTACGATTATCTGTGATGGTCATCTAGATATTTAAATAAGTCCTTGAATGGGCTTGATGATTGCTGCGTGCAGTGCATATTTCTTACAATGGTATTGAATGAGATAACAAATGATTAATTATTTTAAAATGTATGTTTTATTTGCTTAAGGATCTGGAATGGCTTGATATATTTATGGTAATAGCTAGTTACTGGGAAACTTTGTTTCTTATGTTTTTGTCTTGTTACTAACCATTCCAGGTGATGCTTCCAAAGGCTCTCATGATAGAAGAGAATGATGTTTTGAAATTGTATTAAAAATATTTATATAGTTGGTGATGTAATATGTGATGGATGTACGCTTTGTAAGTTGAACATTTTGTGTAATTATATGACCCTTGCCTATATTGTATGAAATACAAAAATTTGAGGTAATGTGAGCTAGTCTAAAGTAGAAGGCAAATTAGTATGCATTAATTACCTATTTAATGAAGATTAAGGTGTTAATGAGTGAGGGAGCTTACATTTATAGCTTGTTTTGTCAATTAATTACTTCTTTAGCATCAAAGAATTTAAGAAAACTTCAAGGAATAACTTTCAAAATGCGGAAGAGTGAGAATTAATTTATTTTCCAAGGCATTTTAATTAAAAAGCCAATAAATGGCAGCATTAAAGTTAAATTTTTTGTTAGAACAATAACAAAATTTTAGAATATTATAGTAGGTCAATGATAGTTGTTGAAACTACTCAATATTAGGCCAAATGGGCCTAACCAAAAATAAGGATGGTAAACAAGCTGACTTGTGCAAGCCAAGCTCATTTAGGCCTAGTTTGCATAGGCCTATATTTTAAACAGGCCTATTTTCACCGGCCTGATTCATATAAAAGCCCACAAAGCTTGCAAAGTTTGCCTTGTAGATGAGCTTGGCCCATAAGTTAGCCCATGATCTGCATGAATCCAATTCGCACAAGCCACACCTATTTAGGCCCTTTTTTTACAAGCTTATTTTTAGTAGGAAGAATCTACAAAAAGCTTATAGACTAATTTGCCAAGCTCACAGGCCCTAGGCCCATTTGCCACCCCTAACCAAAAGTATACCACTTTTGTGACAATTAGATTAATTGACCATTCGATCCATATGGAAACAAGCCAACTAGTCGGCCCATTTTGAAAATGTTCAAGCCATAACCACAACGATCTAATGATCTATGATAGTAAGTGTTGATTAACCAATCATGGCATATACTGATTAGTTGTGACCAAGACAGCTACAATTGACCTGCCTAAGCTAACATCTAGCAAATTCCAGAATGATTTCCTTATGCCTAATTATCACTTTGCTCTAATGTAAAGTGACCAATCTACCATCATGAAAACTGTTATATAAAGCTCTAAGTATGCTTTATGAACTCAAATTACATTCTTACACTACTTCATTATACTGTTCTACTTATTTCTAATGTTGAGCATCGAAGGCTCTTTATGGTGCCTACCACCACTAATAAAATCTGTAAGATCATTAGCACTGTTTGTGGTTCTTATCCACAGCTTTAGCTCTTTTTCTTTTTCAATTTCAAAACTTGTCAATGAGATTATAATATGCAAGTCGCAATGCACTAAAATTGTATTAAAACTGGTATGTTGAAAATATAATGGCACAACTAGGTCGTACCCCTAGTGATCATTTAATTTTATCCTTCCTAAATGATTTCCTAACAATATATATACAATTGTTGAATTATTTATGCAATGAAAATAAAGAAAACTAATGCAAACAAAATGATAATATAATAAAACAGAATGTTGTGCAGAAACATAATTCAATATATATATGCTATGTGAAACAAATGCAAAATGAAAATTATGCAAAATTGAGGGGTTTAGCTGCACAAAATTAAAGTAAAAGCAATAAAATAAGCAAGCACAAAGTAGAAATAAAAAGGAAGGATTTCAATATATGATAGCAGCCGATTCAAGGGTGTGATAGCTCTTATTATAGATTAATCCTAGATTACAAAATATTTAATTGCTCTAATTGATTTTTCAACCTTAGATTACCTAAAACCCCTGTAATAATCCACAAATCCTATGCTAGACAACCACCTAGAGTTTAGTCAATTAAGATTAGAAGATGAATCAAACAACCGTCATAATCCCGAAACTAAATTGAAATTAACTTATAGATAGAATTCAGTTGATTTAGAAAATTAAATTAAATACCACTGAAGTAATCCTCTAACCATTTGCCCCAACATGCAAAACCATAATTAACTAACCATAATTTCACATTTAAACAACAAAAGAATAGAAATCACAAGATTAAGTATCAATTATACTAAATCAACACTTAACACAAGGAATCTTAATAATTTAGCATAAATAATTGGAGAAAGAGGAAAATCAATAAGAAGAAATCAACATTACTAATCAAGATCTTATAATCTGAAGAGAAGAGCTTCTCAATCGTTAAGAGTTTTTAGCCTTTCATGGCTTGAAAACAAGAAAAGAAACAAAACTAGGCTACTAAACTCTATATGTTTCTAAATGTTTTCTTCTCTATAGCTTTCTTGCCTATTTATATAATCTAATTTGCCTAAAACCCTATTGGACTAGGATTAGATGACTCTTAGGATTATAATAATAAGGTTTTCCAAATTTCTAAAAGCCTAGACCTATTTTTTATAAATTAATTAAATCTAATAATTGCATCAGGGAATTCCCACATGTCTATCTTCTAGCCCAATTTTGACCACCAAATCAATGTAATTTGAAGAACCATAAAAATGAAACATGTAGGCTTGTGTCTTCTCAAAATTAGGCACTAGATTTAGGTTAATCAGACCACTACAGCCCAGATATGGCCTAAATACAGAAATAGATTTAGCTGGAATAGAAATATGACTTCAACTTCTTAGCCAAATAAATGCTTGAAGAAGTCCAAATTGAGCTTTGACTAAAACATAAAACTTGTAGATATCTATTTTAGCTTTCTATCAATGTAAAGTTTGCCTCAATCCAATATCTAGAGCCTAAGTTATGATTAAAAAATAGAAATAGTATCAAAATCCAACATTTATCGAATAAATTCATAAACTTGTAAAATCAATTCAAAATTATAAAACAAGACCTAATCAGTGAAATTAAGCAAATGTAACACCTAAGAGACATAAAATAGGGAAAAATAAGATAGTAAATATTTTTCTCATTAAATTACTTTGAATTTCCAAAGATTTTTTTGTCATTTTTTTAGGAAAACTAATCTTCATCACTTTCCTTGCAAATGCATCAGTCAACTTTAGTTTTGTCTTTTTCAAAAAACCAATCACTAATATCACTCTTATCGATAAGACCATTTGAACTTTCTAAAGGTTGCTAGTCACTTTCTTTGGAAAGCTAAACTTCACTTTCCTAGAATATGTATCAGTTGCCATAAGGTTATTCTCTTAAAAAATTGATCAATATGAAACATTCTCCATCATTTTTTCTAGAAAAATAGTTGTGTACTAATTTTTTAAGAAAACTAAGAGATAATGGTATTTAATTCATTTGGCAAGAAAATTGACTGATAATTATTCTTGAAGAAATTTTTAGAGAAAATTAAACAATTCTATGAACTTAACTAATTAACAAAAATAATTATTTTGAATAAATCTATTTTCCTTATGAATCAATTTATGGATTATCAATTTTTCCTCTTTAATTTGGTTAATCTTATTGCATGTATACATATTATATTTGACAAAGTTTTTCCTCAAAAAAAGATCTACTGATCAATTCTTTTGATTAATTTTTGGAAAAGCAAAGAGATTATAACAATTTTTTTAAGGAAAATCCATTTTTTCAATAAGCATTTTCATGAAAAAGTGGTCTCTAAGACATATCTAGCAAAATAATTATTAAAAATTAAATTTGTTTGTTTCTTAGGATAATCCAACAAAAAAAAGAAGTAAGCATCCTTATATAATTAATTCTTGTTATATTAACATTGGTTACTTTCTTCAACATATTAAACTAATCTAATTAAAAAATGAGCCACATTCCAAGTGTTCATTTTATAAGCGACCGCATACTTTTTATTTGGCAACTAAACATGGAAAGTTATCCACAAGACCACTCCATAATTGGTATCCAAGATGACCTAATTGGAATATTGAATGAGAAATGTTGGAAGGAGAAAACCAACACCTCTTAGATCAATGCAGCAGAAGCTTTGAAGGAACATGGATTAATAATGATTGCTACATAAAAGGCTTATTCATTTTGAATACTAAAGACAACATTACAATCATTCCCCTTATCATGAAAATAGGCAACAATACAATGAAAGACTATATAGAAACAATGAAGGAAGAATTGATGAATGCTGATATAACTTAGTCTAGCAAAGAGCATTATAACAATTAAAGCTATGATTTGTCAACTAAAAGGTTTGACGATCATAAATAAGATGACTAATGATATTACTACAAAGATTATAATTAAAAGAATAGTAATCTTAATAATTATTACCATTCTTCATTCTTTTTATAATTTAAGTTCTAGTATTATGAAACTTCAAACCACCATCCAACTTAGAGTCCTATAATAGGATAACTAACCTATAGGAGCACATTGAAGCCTTTAGGGAAACCATATTACTCTCAAGAGCTCCTAATGCAATCATATGTCATGCCTTCTTTACTACCTTAAAGAAAGCCAATATCTAATGGTTCATAAGTTTGAAACTGACCATAATAGTAAACTTTAGAAATCTAACTAATTAGTTCCTAGCCTATTTTGCAACCTCTAAAGCCCAGAAGAAAACCATAATTCCTTTAAGTGTCCAATAAGGGAAAAATGAACCCTAGGGAGATTTTTCTCAAGTAGTTCAACTAAACTTGTTTGAAGATTAAGGACTTAAAAAAAAGTTCATTATACATGCACTATTGGTCAACCTTTAGATTGGGGATTTTTTCAAATCTTTAGTTAAAAAGCCAACTAAAATTATGGTTGAACTTCTAAAAAAAGAAACTAAATTCATAGCCATGGAAGAACTTAATGCTAATAAAAGACAAAATGAGAATTGTTTTGATTAATCCATAAGAAAAGAAGATGTAAGGCTGCCAAGGCCTTGCTTCAACCAGTTTACCCCTTTTAAATACCACCTTGAAAAGAATGATTAGTGATGTAAATGCTAGATAACCAATTGGAAAATAAACAACAAAGAAAGCACGAAAACATATGCCACCCAAAGGGTCATCATATGGTGCAAATATCATAAATACTCATCTCATGATACAGAAGATTGTGTAACCTTAAAAAATGAAATAGAAAAATTAATCCAAATGGATCACCTAAAACAGTATATCAAGAATGATCAATTCAAAGGGAGTCAAAACTATGGATGCAAACAAGATGAACTAAGCCAAACATTTGCATGTCTAAGCTCAAGCTTAATAATATTAAATAAGCTCAAGCTCTATTCAAACATGAGCTTACTTGAGCTTAAACAAACCCCATATTTCTTAATCCAAATTTATAATCTACCCTAAGTATTCGAGCTCAAGCTTAAGTTTATCTTAGATTCAAGCTTAAATAAGCTCAAACAAGCCTAAACAAGTTTATATGAGCCTCTAATAGTTCTATAAGCCTATAATAGTTCAAAAATATTTTTTTTCTTTTTTTTTCCCTAAATGCTACCCATCTTAACACTAGCCTAATGAATATTTTAAGCAGGCTAAAAATGAGTATATTAAGCAAGCTAAATTAAATTTAATTTAAGAACTTGACAACTTATAGAACCATAATTTTCCATTTCATTAAACTACTTCAGAATACCAAATATGGAGTCAAATAGAAACAGGCAATAAAAATGATTGTCAAAAAAGAAAATTTGCATAATTCATATATTGATTGCTCAATTTAAATTGTATCAAAATTTTAAGTTAACAATTATGTTGAAGTCCCTTATTCAACCTTAGAAAAGCCCAGCTAACTCCAAGACAACCATTTCTCTAAGTGCCTTTTGGTATCAAAAAAAGAAGTTGAAACAATTGAGGGTGAATTAAAGGCTAACTTTTTGATAGTCATAAAGCAACCATTCAACATATTTAGCTTCTAAAATAGTATAGAAAGAAATGCATGGCAAGCAGAGTAAAATTTATCAATTAACTATTATAAGATAAAAAGAATTGTGATTATGGCAAGCAAAAGAATGACTAAGCTATTACTTTACAAATTTAGCAATTTTTCTAAGTTATAACTCAGTAATGATGATGAGACAAATTCTACTAAAAATTAAGTGTTTGAAATTCAGAGCAATTATATTATCCAAGGAATTGTATTGTGTAACACTTCTTAATAGATTATTAAAGCTAAGTAACCATGTATGTAAATTAGTACAAGAAAAATGCTAAGAAATTACTATGACGTGGAAGCTAAGGTAATAGCTTGTTCATCTCTAATTCTATTCCAGAATAGATATTAGTGCTATTTGTTAGGTTTTGTCTTAAGAATTTCCCTAATTCCATGATATTAGTTTTGGCAATCAATATCTCTGACATTAAATCCACCCTACCTTTATAACCTAACTTTGACCCAACAACTACTACATCTTTAGCATAAAAGCAAAGCACATAAAAAGCAACAGATGTCATTATCATTTGCTCATCAGACTAACTAAATGTAGCTTCATCAAAAGGGATGTCTAAAGATTCTAATATACCCTAAACATATATTATCATCAAACTCAATATAAAATAATCTTAGCATAAAATAAGGAAAGAATTTTAACATTTTCATAATAGCTCTTACAAGGCACTTAAATGTTCCTTTTTATAATGATAATACAAAAGATCAACTTTTAAAATTAGATAGGTCAAACCAAAAATAGCTTTTAAAAGTTATAAAGCAACCTTCTACAGTTGTGTTGTTCTTGCTAATGGCATTTAGAACTAAGATAGAAACATCAAAGGGCATATGATACTTGTACAAACCAACTAACTAACCAAGTAGTGGATTCCTTAGTAATCATAGGCACTAAAATTATTTAACAATCTAACAATAGTTGTGTGATTATATAATTTCAATTATTTTGATTATTTTTGTTTCTTCATAAAGCAATATAAAAACCTATAATCATCTTTAAACCAAATACCAAATTTTTTAATATTAATATAAAATGTTCTTACAACCATCAAGTTCATCACAAAATACCTATAAAAGAAGTCAACAACTACATAACACGAATAACTAACAAGCATTAGAAATTAAAGTTTAGATGAAACAAAGCAAACAAGTACTAAAAAGATAATTACCCTAAGTACTTCAACTTTTTAATGCAACCTCGATGCTTGAAATTAACTTTTAAAATTACAAAATGGAAATTATCATATTGTAACAACTAAATAAAGTTGAAAATAACATACTTCATGCACAAATGAATGAAAAATACAAACAAGGATATGAACCTAAATCAAAGCTTCTAAGGAATTAGAAGTTAGATTTCCTTTGAATTTTCTTTCTTCTGAGAGTAAGAATATCACATAATAAGAATAATATGAACCAATTAAATAAAACTTACAAAAAAATAGAATTTAAAATAGCAACTAAAATATACTTACAATAGGCTTTTTCTTCTCTCCATAACATTGTCTATGCTAGGTTCCCTTATAAAGAAGAATTTACATTATCTTAACTACCAATTTGGCATGATGGTTGTTAATAAATCTAGTTTTTGCATTAAAAGTGGACTTTGAGGCAACTATAGTAATTGGTATGGTAAGGATATCATAGCCCATTTTAGAAAGAACATGGTATTTCAAGTCATTAGCCTTCCACTAACATAATGCATCAATTTAAGCTAATCAACTGCTGAGATGTATACACCTTTTTCTAGATAAATGTCAGATTTAGATTTTCATGGTGAATTATTTCAACTTCTTGAAGAAATTGATTAAATCTTGACTAATTAAAAGAATGTGTGGATACCATGCTTACACAAGTAGAAAAATTAGAGCTACTTGAAGAACTAAGCTCATTAGTCTCAAAATTCTATAAAGCAGCATATTCAGCATATAACTCATATAAAGTATCTTGAACTTTTAAGATATTCAATTAAGCTTCATTTGGTGGATAAGTAGTTGGAAAATAAAATTTCATTACCCTCATCTTGCACCTTTGATCTTAGATAGCAACAATAAACATCAATAAATTACACTTCCCTTTAATATTTATCAAATTTTTGCTTCATTCTTGCTACTATTGACTATATAAACTCATCATCATCTTTGGATCTTTTGTCTAGAATTTTTTTGATAGTACAAACCTCATACAAGAATAAATAAAAAGTCAGATACTTACTCCTTGAAAATACATGAGTAGTTATGTAAAAAAACTTTTAAAATGGAACAAACTTTTCTACATTTTCCCTAATCTTCTTCGCTCGGGCAATAGAGGTAGTGTGCATCTTTTTCCTTGTACATTTTTAAATTGAAGAGCACTTGACAACATCTCATAAGTTAAGTTCCAATGTTTCTTACATTCAAGTATAAGCTTTCTTGTTGGTAGTTAAAGTTGTTATACAATCTTTGTAAATGCCTTTAGCCTCACTTCACTATCTTTAAAATATCTGACATTTTCATGATCACTAAAGATGATGTTTTTAATCTCTTCAAGCCTATATTGAACCATGACGTTAAAGATATAAGCACAACATCAAACATTTAACAACTTCTTGCCACATAACAATTTTTTTCTTGAGAAAATTTCTCTTAAACTTTTGATTACAACATCATTATTGAAGGCATTATCGAAAAAATTGTGTACACCTTATTCTTTATTCCCTACTTAATCAAAGAATTGAAAATTGCATCACTAATTTCAATTCCATGGCAAGGATGATTTAGATGCACAAAATTTAAAACATGTCTTTATAATTTTCACTTTGCATCAATCCAATGGCCTATGAGAACCATATGTTCAACTTTCTACTTTCTTACTTTCTATAAATTTGTTGTTATGTTGATTTTGCTAACACTTTTTAAGGTTGCCTTTAGCTTCTTTCATTCTATCTCATACACAACTTCACAATTATCTTTACATGATTCATGTAATATTCTATTCCATTCAAGCATTCCTCTTTTTTGCATTATATTAATTTTTTTCAATAATCTTGAAAGGATTTTCATGCATTAATGCCTAAATAGCTATTGAATCCCTCACTTTTGACATATCAAATTTTCCAATAGTAATTACAAAAAGTGATTTTTTTGTAACTAAGCATTAACCAATTAGAACTTTGATAAAGATTGACTTTTAATAGAAGGCTTCCTTTTAAGATAAATTTCTATATGCCATTTCAAATGTGTAGCGCATCCATTCTTCAAAATGGAAAGTTCCTCTTCGTAATGGTTACACTTCACTTTTTTAGTGTCATTCGAATGTGCTACGTTAATAAACTCTAACCAAACCTTAGATGTCTTGGTACACTTTTTTCTTTTAAAATGGATTATCATTAGGTTATTCAACTTGTTGTTTAATAGGATTATTCAATGTTTAAGTTGGAACATGGCTTCCACTCAAAGCCGATGGCTGATTAGATTCCACTTCAAGTGGACTATTTAACATATCTATTATAAATAAGCCATATATAAATGATTTATATAGAAGCAAACTAATAAGCAATAGAAAATGTCATCATAAAAAATCATTTAAAACTCATATATTGAATCATAAAAATAATAGAGCAAATAATATTATACCATATTACTATAAACCTAAAACAACAATAATTGACAATAAAAGACAAGATATATACTTGAAAGTTTTAGTTATTTTATCCTTGAGAAATTATACATATAATGGTAGTGGGATTAATTTTGAGTAAATGGATAATGTGATCAAGCTTTATGAAATGTTTGAATCTACCATGGCTTTCATTTTATATAAATAGGGCAAACACCTGAGATTCATTTTTCAAATACCATAGAATGTCATAAGAGACTTTTCTACATTAAGTA
The DNA here is from genome assembly GCA_020226215.1 of Sindora glabra. Lineage (NCBI taxonomy): Eukaryota > Viridiplantae > Streptophyta > Magnoliopsida > Fabales > Fabaceae > Sindora > Sindora glabra. The sequence goes on along the minus strand of CM035236.1, from coordinate 54,957,340 downwards.
ATAGAATTCTCTACATAATTAGATAAAAAAACTAAAAAAATTAGTTAGTTTTAAATGAATTCAAAATGAAATAATATGATACAAATGGCATTTATCTTATTCCAATGAATTTAGTATACATATAGCAATGAATTCAAAATGAAATACTAAGACTCAAATGGGCAAAGATGAGAAGTAACATGTTTTAAAACAAAGACACATGTAAATTAAGGACAAATGGAATTAAACAAATAAAGATAACACATATGAGAATTCAGCAGCAAAAGATAGATACAATTGATAGTAAATTTGAATAAAATGTAATGAATTAACAATGACAATGAAATACACAACACAAAATAAGTTAGGAACAAATAGAACTAGAAAGTTGAAGATGTAAATAAATTAAAGACAAACATCAACATTGTAAACTTAATTCAAATAGCAAAAGATGCTAATTAAACACAATACAACATTGACAAAAGAAAAACAAACCTAAAATACAAGATAAAATAGCAACAAAAGACCCACTAACACAAACTAAAGGATATAGATATTTGATTCCAATCATACATGCAAATGCAAAGTAAAAGGTATATAATTTAAATGCAAAGTAAGATTATAGAAAATTTAAAACAACAATTATAAAAAGGCATATAGTTTAAATTGAAAAAATGCCTAATTTGCAAAGATGAAAATAATGGCATAGTTGAGAGAAGCTACATGATAACGGCATGATGGAGAGATGGGAAACCATACAACAATGGTATGGCATAGAGAAGCTATGTGGCAATAGCATGGTGGATGAGAGCTTAAGACAAAGACATGAATGGCATTAAGTTTAAGGTAAAGATGATGAGGAAGATGAAGTCATTATTCCATTTGTGTGATCTCTAGAATAATAGGGTTTAAAAACTTAAAAGTAAAGTTATTTTAATATAATATTTTATGATATTAGTTATGTATTATATTTACATTATATATTATTAAAAATAAAAATACATTTTATACTAGGCTTATTTTGATTAATGAACAGCTCAAGCTAAATTATAAAAAGCTCAATGTCAACTTATATAATAAATTGGCATGGCTTATTTAGGCTCGACTTATTAAAATTTAAGCTTGAACTAAATTTTTAATTAATTAATTTTGAGCTGCTCATGAATAACTTAACTCATTTGCACCAATAGTTAAAATAGACAAAACAATGAAAGAAATGGTAACTAGAATGAAAAGAAGCAACCTTCTCTTACAAACTCCACCTTTAAAAGACTATAAGACAAAGGCAAAATGATTAAAAAGTCACAAGAATCTTCTAGTGTGAGATGACATTACAAGTGAGCTAGGGAAGGACTATAAAAAAATGGCTAAAAGTGCCACATGAGATCAATGATAAATGTAAACCCCAAAAAGCCAAAGCCTTCTAATTCCATACTGATCACTTTTTTTTAATAAAGATTACTAGCCTAATTTTAATAAAAAACCATAATAATCCAATAGTAATTATAGTCATGGTCCATAACTAAATAGTAAAAAAAATATTGGTTCATCAAGGTAATTTAGCTAATATTTGATATTTAGATATATTAAGATGCCTTCACTTTTCCCTAAAAGACATGATCCCTCACTAGGGAAACTTGATTAGGTTCTTTGGAAGGCAAGTACCTATATAAGGCTCAATCATGTTAAAGGTCATTTTTGGAAAATGGCCCATTCTTATCAATATCATGGTAAACTTCCTAATAGTTAATGCATGAATAACTACCTACAATGCAATACTTGGAAGGATATTCTAGAATTAAGCTAAAGAATTTATTTCAACACCATATCTACTAAAGAGATTTCCAACTATGAATGAGGTAAGGTAGGTTAAGGCTGACTAGGAAACTACTAAGAGGTGCTATATGATCAAGTTAAGTAAAGAAAAGACCTTTAACTCTAAAAATGAAAAGGGACAAGAGATACCACTACAAGAAAATATGGAGTGTAAATTGATAGCAACTAATTCCTTTGATCCCTATGAAGATAAAAAAGGAAAAAGCCTTCAATTAAAGTTAGAGGTTAAAAAGAAAAAGATCTTTGGTCCAGAGGATCATGGAATAATAAAAGTAGGAAAAAACCTTACCAAGGATTATAAAGAATGATCGATTGGTTTCTTAAAAGACAACATGAAAGTCTTCACTTGAATTGCCACTAACATACCTAGGATAATCCCAGAGTTCACGTGCCATAAGCTGGCTATTAATCTATCCACAAAATCGATTTAATAGAAAAAGAGGAAACATGGTACTGACTAGTTAGAAGTGATTAAAGGCAAAGTAAATAAGTTTCTTCAAGCAGATTTCATCAAGGAAGTACCCTATAACACTCAACTCTTAAATGTGATTATGGTGAAAAAAACTAATGGCTCATGGAAGATATATATTGATTTCACTTTCTTAAATAAAGCTAGTTTTAAAAACTCATTGTTCTTCCTAATATTGATCATCTAGACAACAAGTCCTTTGGATTCATGATCTTAAGCCTTTATAGTGCCTTTTTAGGTTATAATTAAATATTTATATGGCCAGAAGATTAATACATGACCATTTTTATTATAGATGAAGAGGAATACTATTATAAAGTCATGTCATTAAATTTAAAGAATGTTGGAGCAATTTATCAATGCATGATGAACAATGTTTTCAAAGAATACATTGATCATAATTTGAAGGTCTATGTAGATGATATGCTAATCAATCTAAAGATCACTATCATATTTGGAAGACCTCAGAGAAATCTTTAAAGTAATAAAGAGCTAAAATAATAAAATTAATCTTAATAGATGCGTATTTGGTGTCATAGCTAGTAAATTCTTAGGTTTTATGCTAATTGAAAGAGGTGTAAAGATCAACCCAACAAAAATGCTGAGCAATCTTAAACATGAAGAGTCCTAAAAATTTTACAAAAGCCCAGTGGCTAAACAAATGAATCATTTTGCTTTCCAAATTTATGTCAAGGTACTCTTTTAAACTCTATTTATAGTTTATTAATTCTTTATATACTTGTCATTAAATATTGCACCCAACCAATCACAATCCAAGTCAAGTAATAAATGCCTATCATTTTACAAAATCCTAAAGGGTTCTAAAGAATTTAGAAAGGATAAAGCCTATGAAGATGTTTGTAATATCACATAAGATTCTTCTTTAGAAAATGCCTTAAGTGAATTAGAAATTCCAAATAGGACTTTTATTAGAAAACACCTGAATTAGAAAAAATGGTTAAAAAATTAAGCAAAATTTAGGGAAAATGTAAAGGTAATTTGGGTAAGTGCACAACTAAATTTTTTTAAAAAAATTTTAACATGCATCAAAATAAATTAAAATCTAATTAAAAATCTAAGAATAAGTTTAAGAAAATTCATATAGGAATATACTAGAATTACAAAATCTAGGTAAATTGAAAAGTGAGAATTTGTGCCGAAAATTAAGTAAACTAATATAAAAACCCTTTAATTGACCTAAATCAAAATTTTCAAGCTTAAAATAGGTATAGAAGTTCAAATTTTAAAGGCCCAAATAATTCCTAAGAATATTTAAATTTTTTAAGGCAAAAAGTGTAAGAAAATGGAAAAGTGAGGCTATTTTGCAATAAACCCTATTTGCCCCTTAAATATGGATTAATTTTATTAGTTACAAGGTAATTATTTTCTAATTACACTAGGCCACTTAGATGTCCAAGAACCCCAACCATTTGTCTAAAGATTTTTCTCAAAATTTAATAAATAATGAGAAATTTGTAGATTTTTTTGGCAATTAAGGTTAGAGTTTTATATATAAGTGTGGGCCATTTAGAAGAAAAAAATTCTACTTATTTTGGCCAAAAAATTGTGAGAAGAAGGAGAGGAAAATAGTGAAAAGTTTAAGCCTTCAAGTTACCAAAAGAATTCTCTAACTAGTGTCTTCAAATTTTATAAGGTGACTTGAGATTTTCTTTCAATTTCTTCAAGATTTCATGATCCTCTCCTTTTTAAATTTCTAAAACTTGATTTATTGTCGTAAAGCCACTCTCTTGTTATTTTGAGAGGTTATTGAAAAACAAAGAGTAAAGAAATTAAGGTGAGTGGCAATTCTCCCTATTTTTAGGATCATCTCAAGGATTAAGTAATGATGTTATTAATTTATGTTCCCTTATATATTACTTTTAATATGTTAGTTTATGATTCTATTTTTGAAGTCTTCTAATTGATATTATGATGACCTATTATTGTTTTTTTAATGTTGAAAATGATGGTAAAGGGATTCACAAAGTTTGTTAGGAAAAATAAAAATAGAAACTAGTTAAAATAAAATCAGCTCCCTCCAAGAAATGTTAAATAAAAGTTTCAGCCACTCTATGCAATTAAGGGTTAGAAAATTTTATTTCAAATTTTAACATTTTAAGGTCACATTTAGTGTTAGGATGATTGTCAATAAAGTTAGGAATTTATGGAAATCTTAGGTGCATGAAAAACTAAGTTAGTGATGAAATACTTAAATTTGTTCATTTCAGAGCCTTATATCGATTGGCCTTAGGTTTCAAAATTTTTGGAGCCTTAAATGAATGAGAAAAATTATGAAAATGATATTTAGGATGTTGTAAGCTTACATAAAAATTTAGTGGTAAATAAAGTTAATTTGAATGCCCAAATGATAGCTTTATTTTTATAGCTCTAATATTGTCTAAAAATTTTAGTTTTAAGTTCATGACTTTAATGCACTAATAAACTCATGAAATTTATTGTACGACACTTAAGTTATCATTTGTTGTGTTAGAAATGTTGTCTCAAAATTTGGAAACAATTAGTTTCTACTTGATTAATGAAAGAGGCTTAGATTGCAAATGTCCCTATGCGATCATGTTTTTGAACTTCACATTTAGGATCTATATGAATAGTACCTATGAAGACAATTAGTGTAATTTAATTATTATATCTTATGTAATAATACGTTAGCAGTGTTGAAATAAATTGTGGTAAAGTTTTGATTTGAGATGGGAGCACTAATGATCTCCAAACCATGATATATACACATAAAAGTTTGATTGAGATTATTTTAGAAATATTGAAAAAAGATTTGAATGCATATAATAAAATAGTGAACTATATAAAACACTTATGGCATGGTTGCTATTGGCTATTACCATTGGAATGAATTGAATAGTTGATGTTTTAATATCCCATTATTAATTATTATAAATTGTGAAGGGGGAGACATAACATCCTTCATAAAAAAGGAGAGAAGTGGTTAGTAGTAAACGAAAAAGGTTAGTAGCTTTAAGCCTAGGGTTCCAGGAGATAAAGGTGGACTAAAGATATAAAATAAAACTTATATATCTACTTGTGCCATTTCCTACAATGAAATATACTACTAATATACATAAGAAAATTCTTCATAAGATACTAATTAGCAATTTTACATAGAGAAAAGGCCAAACCTTTATGATGAAAAATCCTTTGGATAAGGTGAGGAGTACTCATTCATTGAGTATATATTATATTTACTCTTTTGTTTTTCTAAACTAATTATAGGTACAAATCATAGAACCAGCATAGCAAATTGATATTTATGTTAAAACCTTCTTTTCTCTTTATGGCACTTATGAAATACTATTTAGGTATAGCGTGTAGCATATCCCTACAAATATAAGAGTATACTATAAAATAAAACATAAACAAATAGACTTAGAATCCAATCTTGTTATAATATATATTTTAAATCAAGTTCCTCCACCTAAGAGTTCTGCTAATAATGGTGTGTACTCTTCTATAGAATCAGATCTAGAAGAGTGGAATCCTAATAGATCTAACTAAGTTAATGTTATATGATGTATGTAATATGTAAATTATAAATATGTATAAAAAATATTTTTGGATATGTATATGTATATGTATATTAAATTTTGAATATTTCAATGTTAATAGTTCTATATTCTAATTTTAGATGCCTATGACTTCAAATAATATTAATTTAATAAGGACATCAAAATAGTATAAATGCTTGTAATAATATCTATTTAGTATGCTAGTGTTAATTAATTATCTTTATGTTGGTTATGATAACCATAAGATGGGTTATGACAGCGTCTTTTTTAATCTAAAAAAATTTCTTGCCAATCCACTAATGTTGTTAAAATCTAATCTAAGTGAAAAATTATTCCTATTTCTAGCCACTACAGAAGAGACCATAAGTATTATATTGGTAAAAAAAGTAGAAGGTAAGTAAAGACTAGTCTAATTCATAAGTAAAACACTCCACAGTGTTGAACTCAAATATAAAAAAATTTAAAAGTTAGCATTCAGCTTGATAATGGTTTTCAAAAAGCTAAAGCATTACTTCCAATCTCATCAAATAATGGTCAAAACTAATCAATTGATCAAATAGGTCTTATACAAGCTAGATATAGTTGGTTGATTGGTGGCATAGTTTATGGAACTCTTAAAATACAACCTTATATTTAAACTAAGAAGGACTATAAAGGTTTAAGTCCTAGCAAACTTTGTAGCTAAAATGACTAGATTAAGACAAACAACAAAACAACAAGACCAAATATTTTTATTTATATAAACTTTATACACTGATGGGTCTTCCAACAAGAATGGCAATGATGCAAGGGTCATCTTTGAAAGCCTAGATGAAATCACCATTAAATATGCCCTTAAATTTGATTTTAAAATCGCAAACCAAGACGAGCATAAAGCACTCATCATTAAATTGAAATTAACCAAGGAGATAAGAGTAAAAGATGTAATAGCAAAAAGTGATTCTCAATTGATGGTCAATCAACTTAATGGAACATATAAGACAAAAGTCCCTTGCCTGTTCAAGTATATAGAAGAAATGAAAGAACTAATTAAGAGATTTGACACTTTATCAAGATTGCAAAGTGCAATGTGTCAAGATTGGAAAGTGCCAATGTGTTAGTTAACGACCATTTAGTCCTACAAGAGATAGTTTATAAGCTAATCATAGATGTAAAAAAAAAGCAATGTGTATAAGTCAATCATCTTCCTAGATACATCTTATTGTAAAATATCTTCGAAAAAGAGAACTACCAATTGATCAATCATAATTTGAAAGGGTGAAAAAGCGATCAATCTCGTTCTATATAAAAGGTGATCGATTATACAAAAAGATCATTCTCTTTACCTACATTAAAATACTTCCATCTTGAAGAAGCTAACTGTGTTTTAAGAGAAACACATGAAAGGATATGTGAAAGTCATATAGCAGGGTCCACTTTACCTTAAAAAGCACTACAGTATGGGTAGTTTTTGCCCTACAATGAAAAAAGATGCCATAAAACTAGTCAAAAGATGTGATTAATGCCAAAAGCACTCCAACATGCCCAAACTACTTACCTCAAACTAGAAATTGATCATCTCCCATTGATTGTCCTCTCAATAGGGAGTAGCTTTTTAGAACTCTTCTTTAAAGCCCCTAGGTAATTTAAAGTTTTAATTATTGCAATAAATCGCTTCACAAAGTAGACTAAGGCTGAATCCTTAGCCATTATAATTACTAAAAATACTGAAAAATTTATTTAGAAATATATTATTTATAAATTTGGCATCCAAAAAGTGATTATTAGTGATGATGGAGCTTAATTCACTAGAGAGATCTTTAATAAGTTTTAAGAAGATCTAAAGATCATTCAAAGATTCTTCTTAGTAGAGTACCCTTAATCTAATAAGCAAGTTGAATTAGCTAATAGGATCAAGTTGGAAAGGCTAAAAAAGAGACTAGAAGGTTCTAAGAAGAAATGGGTGGAAAAGTTCCCAAGTGTTCTTTGGTCCTATAGGACAACCATTCAATCATCGACTAGAGAGACTTTTTTTTGCCAAACATATGGAAATATGGACATAAAACCCTAATACTTATTGAGATTAGTGAACCAAGTCAAAAGGTTAATTAGTATAAGAGAGAAGAAAATGAAAATTTATTGAGAGAAGGATTTGATATACTTAAAGAATATAGAGAAATAGCCTTTATCAAGTTATATGCTTTTAAGCAAAATGTGGCCAAGTATCATGATAAGAAAGTTAAGTCAAGAGGCTTCGCTATTGGAACACTAGTCCTAAAAAATGCAAATAGATTCAAAAAAGAACAAGATGATGGAAATTAGGAGCTAACTAGGAAAACCTTATAATATGATCAAAGATGTTGGAAATAGGTTTTGCTATATAGAAATGCTAAAAGGAAAAGTGTTGTCAAATACTTGGAATGTCTCCCACCTTAACGAATATTATGCTAATCTTTTGGAATAGGATTACTAGAATAGGATCTTGTAAACAAACTTCATGGCCCCCTAAATAGGAAAAATTAAAAGAAAAAATTATTCAAGGCAAACTTCATCTCATGCTTTATCAAAAGACCTACTAATTGGTAGGTATCTATTAATCAGTGACCCAACAAAGTTTTATCTATAATAGGCAAAAGTCCTACTAATCATAGGCACTAACTAATTGGTGGGTTATGAATGCCTATCTATGATAGGTAAAGCCAAGAATAGTAAAAAAACATATAACATAGTAAAACCTATTAAGGACACTTAGAGTAAAGGTATACATCTTTATCAATATCTATATCCTTAAGAACTATTCAGTTTCTAATGTTCTTTATTTTTTATAGATAATTAATTTGTACATAACAACCAAACAGTTGAACTGACCATTACTTATCAGTCATCTAAGATCTCTCATTGTATATTGAAAAGATAAAAGGTGATTTAGTTAGCCATTTAGCCAAATTTTAGCAAAAACCTTAATTATAACAAGTATAGATCTCTACTGAATTAAAACTTATCAGTTTTAAACATTCCTTGCAAATCAAAAACCTTAGTTTAATTAGTTGTAAAAATTATCAATCAATAGTTATTTTTCAAGTTATAAGAATCTTGAATAATTGTTATTAATTAGTTTTGACACTAACCATTTGTTGGATGAGTAAATAAAGAATATACAAGCAAGATTTAGAAAATAAAATTCATAATACTTTGCATTTCTCAAAAGATATATATATATATATATATATATATATATATATATATATATTTGTCATTTATTAACAAATAGTTACAAAGTATGGTCCGTAGGCTAACTAGTGAAAAGGTACATCTATTACAAAATTTGGTTACATATCTTTTTAGTAATTACATTTGCCAAGTTATATAAAAATTTTATGACTAAGTCTAATAAGCAAGAAGATCATTCTGAGTATTCTAATTTTGGGCACTTAGAAGGTTCAACATTAATCTTCTCAATATTTGTTCTATAAAACATGAAAAAATAAAAGAGAAAAAAATTTCTTGCATCAAAACTACACACTTTTTGTCTTCTTTTATAGTTTCAAACCATATGTTAGCTAATTGTTCACAAGGGAGTCACCTTTTTAATAAATCTCCTTTATTTTCATTGGTTCTAACCAAGCTAGAAAAATGTTGAATGCCTCTACATCAAAATTCACAAATTTGATAATCTTTGGACCTTCTTTAATTGCATTGATGTCTCTTTACCTTTCTTATCCTAGAATAACTAGTGATTGGTGGGTCCGAAAAAGGAACAACAAAGTCGTTTATGAACACTAGATCGATCATTAATGGGATTGGCTATACTTCAACCAATGTACTAATTGGTGTGTTGTTGCATCTTTTTGGAGAATAACTACTACTGCTTTAATCAATCTCCTACCAAGATTAATGGTTAGCATTCTTAGGTCCTCAAACATACCAAAAGTACTCAACACTACAAATGACAAAAATAAAAAGATACATGCCTAAAATGATTAAAAGAGCAAAAATTTAAAATTTTAAAACAAGAACAATAAGAACAAGTTGAAGAAATTCAAAATGTGAGCAAGGTTCAAATCTAATTTTGGGTGCATTATGGTTATAAAAATGAACAAAGATATCGATGAAACAAGAAGATTGATTTACCTTATTGAAATTAAAGGAAGGAAAATCCTTTGAAAGTAGAAAGTCTCTAGGAAATAATGGCAATGAAGAAATAGCAAACATAAGAAGCACATTTTGAAATAGTAAAGAAATTGCAAATGGTAAAAATAAAGGCTAGAAAGAGGGATTAATCATATATAGCCCAATGAATGGTATAGATGGGATCCTAAAAGCAAATCCAATTGTGAAGATCTTAAGCACACAAATCATGATTTTTCTCCATCAATGTCAAATGGCCTAGAAACATTATCACTTGGATCATCACAAAAGATCCAAATTTCAAAATAGTCACCTTCCAACTTCCTTCCATTATTTGAATTCATTTAAACTCTCACAAATTTTCATTTTGAAATTTGAAATCCAAATTTCAAAATTCAAAAAATTTCAAAATTCAAAATTGTGAACATATCTTAAGAAGCCACCATTAACATTAAAGACTGATTAGATTGACATTGGTTATCATGCTGCTCAAATGACAACAACACATATCTTAAGATATTAGAAGTTTTTTTCCCTTTTGATTAGTTTAAAATTTTACTGATTGGTTTGACCTTTAAAACCACAAATTAGATGAATAGTTATTAATGCGTTGTGAATTGAACAGTAGCAAAAATGTGTTGATTGATTATGACCACAAATTCATTAGTTTCATTATATATTAAAGTTAATTGCTCATCCAAGTCTCGCTACACTATTATCAAGGGGGGAGGGGAAGATGATAACTACTCAATATTGGGCCAAATGAGCCTAACCAGAAGTATACAATTATTGTGGCAATTGAACTACTCGACTAGTTTATCCACATGAAAATAGGCCAACTGATTAACCTATTTTAAAAGTGTTTGGCCCATAGTCAGGATTATCTACTAATCTATAATTGTACGTGTTGATCAACCAATAGTAACACTTACTGTCCAATTGTAATCAAAATAGTTATAGCCAACTTACATAAGTTGTTATCTAATAGATTTTAAATAATCTCCTAATACCTAATGACTATTTTATTTTAATATAAAATAACTAATTTACCCTTTTAACAATCGCTATATAAAGTTTCAAATACTCTTTTTGAACTCAAACTACACTTTTACATTACTTCATAATATTATTCTACTCCTATCTAACATTAAGTATTAGAGGGTCCCCACAATGCCTACCACCACTATAAACTTATTGCATGTTAGCTTTTTTGAAAATTCGATTCACCACCGTGTTTTGCTACTTGTTACTAATATTTACATCAATCAATAAAATATATAACGTGGGTTGCAAAATCATCATCTTCTTCTTCTTCTTCTTTTTTTCTCTCCAGAATAGTTGCGAAGTCTAGAATATTCTGGTTCAATTCAATGTGACTTTTTTAATTGGACTTATTTTGTTAAAGTTTAAACTAAAAATGAATGCCAATTGGCCCAAATCCCTCAAACTTTGAGCCGAATAGTTTGGGCGGATTATTTGGACTTTGGATAATACTCCACCCCTTGTTTAGCTTTAAATCATCATTTTGTATGTGACTCCAAAAAATTTATCATTCTAAAATTTTGATCAAATCATTGACTGGCATGTTTATCGATCTTGATTAGACCATAATATTGTTTTTAGGGTCAAACCATTTCAAAACAAAACAAAACTTGATTAAACTGATAAGGCTAATTATTTGACAACAAGACTGGAAGTTTTGATATCCATAAAATGCTTTCTGTGTCATTGATTGTTACGTCTCGAGATAGTGTGTTGTTGGATATTGCTTTTGAAAAAAAAAGTTATATTTAGCATAATTATTATCTTATTATCTGAGGTAATAATTTTACTAAACTTGACCACTGATTACTCGTTAAATTTAGTAAAATTATTATTTGAGATATGAATAATAAGACTTTCAATCTTGTTACCGTAGTAGAACCCATCAACTGATAAACGCAATTCTGATTTACAAAATTCGTTTGGCTATTTTTCTAATTGTACATTGGCTTTTTTAATATATATATATATATATATATATATATATATAGAGAGAGAGAGAGAGAGAGAGAGAGAGAGAGAGAGAGAGAGAGAGAGAGATGGCCAAAATGCTTAAATGTTAAAATTTAAAAAAATGAATTAAAAATCTCCCATTAAGATATTATATTTACATAGTGCATTAGTTATTATGTGATGATAATTTTTTTATTTGAGTCCGAATTTTCTTTCTTTTTTCTTCTAATTTAGTGGGTTAATTATTTTTTGGTTGAGTATTGACAATTTTGAATTTAATACCTTTAGCATACTATTTAAAAAGTGGGAAAACGCGTATTTGGACAAAAATTTAAATACTATTTTACAAATAGACTAAATTTATATTTAAATATTTAAAATTAGGTTGGCTTGACCAAACTTAATTTACGCCTTATTTACATATTAAATATATCGTTTATACCTATATTTCAATTATACTAAATGCCCAACTATAAGAGCCAATTTAGGCTCTGAAAGCTATTTTATTAAATATAAATTGAGTTAGGATCAACAAAACAATAAAAAAAAAAAACATTAACTAACAAAAAGTATCTAAGATGAAAAGGACTTATGATGTGTTAACAAACTGTAAAATTACGCATAATTGTTATATTTATCAGAGTTTTCTGTGGTACAAATATCACTTTGTTGTATAACATACTTTAACATTTGCATCACCAGACATATGACACGGGAAGGATTTGCATTTCTTTGGCCGGTTTAATTGTTGTTAGTATCTTAATCTTTGCATATTATCATTTCAAAGCTGTTTGTCTTGTCTTATTAAAAGATTGTAGCTTTCCAGAAAAAGCCATTCCTCTTCTTTTGAATCAATTTAAATTCTAACTTTTTTTTTTACATGCAATTTTGATCCATTAAAATCGTACAATTTTAGTCCTCCTAATTTAAAATAATCTATTTTGATTTCTCAAATATTAAATTAATGCAATTTTGATCCTCCTATTTAATTTTCATTAATTTTTTTGGGTTTGTAAGATTATTTTCATCTAATATTTCTTCTATATTAACTTAAAATGATTTAAATGTAAGTATGGAAGAAAAATTTTTATTTTTATTTTAAAATTTTTAAACAAAATCAATGAAATACATATGAAAAATTGAATTAATTTGAGAGTTAGTAATTTATAAAAATTATTAAAAATATGATTTATCTAAAAAGTAATATATTGAATGCATGGAGATTAAATAGGAGTTGACAAAAATTAATAGAAATTGATAAAAGTCTAGCAAGGATCAAAAGTGCACTACCTTAACATTTAGGGGATTAAAATAGATTATTTTAAATTAAAGAGATAAAAAATCATACAATTTATATTTTAAAAAGATCAAAATTATATTGATTCCTTTTTTTCCACTTTTATATTATTTTATATTTTACTAATATTTTATTTATTTTATTAAATTATAATTCTTTGTTCACTTATATCAATTAAATGAATATCACGCAAGAGTATAAATATAATATAATATATTTTATTTTTATTATAAAATAGATGAATCAATTCATTTAAAGCTCAATATTGAAAGTATTAATAGAATAAATTATTATGTATTATATTTTTAATTAAAAAATTTGAAAATTAAAATTATTTATTTTAATATTTCAATATTTTTATATCAATACCAACTTTAAAGTGTTATATTTTAAATTAAATACATTTCAATTCCACTCACTAATATAAATATAAATAATATATTTTTATTATAAAATATTTTAATTAAATTAACTATTTAGCATAATTAATTACATAATTACATATTCTATTTTTAATGTTGACTATTTGATTGTTTCGACATTGCTTCTTTTCCTTCTTCACTCCATTGTATTTTTTTTTTTTTATGTTCACTTTTATTTATAGGTGAGAGGTTAATATCATTAAGCAAGGTAAATATAGTTTAATATATTTTATTTTTATTTTAAAACATTTTAAATGATTTAAAGTTTTAATGTAGAAAGTATTAATTAAATTAATTAATTATATTTTTTCAATCCACTTCTAGTATTTATAATTCAGATATTAATATTATTGAATAGTATAAATATATATAAATCTTCTTCAAATATAGTTTATAAATAATAAATAAAATAAAACAAGATGTAAAAATTTTCATTTGTTTAGTTTGTATTTATTCCTTATGATGCCTCTTTTTAGGTTAATGTTTTTTTTTTCTAATTATGAATTCAACGGTATTGATGATTTTTATCTATGAATTCCGGGGGGGGGGGGGAACCGCCACTTAATAACAAAACTCAATTGATTTTGCATATTTTTACTTTTAAAAAAATAATCTATATGTTTAAAATTCATTATATATAAGCTTTAATGTATAATTATAAAATAAATATAATAAATTAAATTCTACCCATCTTTCTCACAAGTTGCGACCTTCAAATAATATATTAATAAAAAGGTTAAATCCAGGTTAATTTGAACTTTCATTGAGTTTCTCACCCCTTTTAACAAGATTTAGGAGGAGTGAAACAAAATCCAATCTTTTTAATGAAAAAGTGTGGATAATAGAGTAAAAATAGTATTATTATAAGGCATCGTTTGATTCGCAGAAAAATGTGAGAAGTTATATTTTTTAGAAAATAAAAAATTGTGAATTATTTGGTTGCTCATAAAATATGAAAAATTACTTTTTAGAAAATTATATTTCTCATAGAATATGAGAAATTATTTACCTACTTCCCCTAAGTAACTTCTATTTTGTAAGAAATGTAATTTCCTTCGTGTCAACCAAATAATATTAGAAATTTTTCAATAAATTCACATAAGAAATAATTTTTTAAAAATTTTAACTTCTATTAAAAATTTATTTCTCACGTAAATCAAATAATTTTTAAATTATATATTCCACTTGATCCATGAGAAAGACGATGATAGACATAATAGTAGCCAGTCAAATCATAGCTCAACTTTTATCGTTACCGAATGGCGAGGTAACAACTAACAAGTCATCAAAGATCATTATAAGAATTAACTTCATCTGCTTGCTAACATTCAGCCACATCATCATTTTTATCATCCAACGCTTTTTCATACTTGCATGGTAGAATCCACCATATTTATTACAAAATTATAAATTGATAAACATTGATTAGAAAAATCATTATAGGTAAATTTTTTGTAAAATATTTTTTAATGCAAGCCAAACTAAAATATTTATTGAGGTTGATTGAAATCTAACTTTCCCTATGGATTTTTACAAGAGTTAATAATGGTAAACTATTTTTTATAATGTCTTTTATTTTGTGTTTAGGATTTTCTTAATCACAAAATTTAATATTCTCATTATTAATAATTAGTTTTATTTTGAGGATTTTTATTTACATTTAAAATATTTATTTTAAAAATAAATATAAAATTTAAATGCAAATAAAAAATAAACAAAGATGATTTAATCACATTGACGATCAATATATCATAATTAATATCATTAAAAAAACTGATTTTTAAATTATTTTTAATAAAATACTTTTATCATTGTATTATTTATATTTAAATTCTAGTATAAAAAATTTAAATGTAGATATAAGTCTCAAAGTACATTTGATTATTAATAATGCAAATATTCAATTTTTATAGTAGCATTATTGGAAATTCTAAACACAAGATAAGATAAGAGGGAATATATAGGATAATTCAATGTTGTTAATTCTTGGGGAAAAAATCTATTAGGAAAAGTTACAAATTAAATAAATCTCAACAAATATTTTAATTTGGTTTGCATTAAGATTGAGTTTAAATTAATTCCTTAGTTACTTTAATCAGTAAAATTTGTTGTTTTTCACCATTCATGTTTTAGGTTCCACTATAGCTACCAATAATTTTAAGGGATTAAACAATCTATAAATATTATTGTAAGTCCTTAAAAAGATTAATGGTATATCCTAATTTTGAGGAAAACTTTTTATTTATATAAAAAAAGAGTTCATATTTGGTTCATTACCATTGTATAACTTTTTATGCCGTTAATGAATAGAAAAATAATGATTCATAAAAAAATTAGTAATTAATAATGTTTTTCAATAGTGACAAGATTTTAATAATTTTTATTAATATAATAATGTATGAATAAATGTTAGTATAAAATTAATTTATAATAACAATGAACCAAAATTACATCCTTTAAAATTTTTTGGGAAAAATTGAAACTATAATGATATTTATAATCAACGTTTTTTTATTTATAATTTTGTAATAAATGAATAATTAAATATAACAGAAATTATACTATTTTGCTAATCATGATCATGTAAAATACAGTTTTAGAAATAGGATTGAAGTGGTCGGATCAATCACATTCATGAACTACTTGATGAGTTGGTTTGATTAAAGTTTTTACATTGAAAATATACATTGCTAGGACGTAATTAGAACTGGTATAAATCAATCAAAATTTCGATATATTGAGTTGATTTTTTGAAGTTGTATTTTTTAAAAAGTAATATTTTTATAATTTTACAATAGAGGCAAATACACTCATAATTTTACATCAATTGTACTTTTTGTTAAATTTAAATATAAATTATTGTTATATCATTTATTTTTGAGAAATGTTATGAAAGTATCAACCTTTTAAAGAGGTTGAATATTTCATAGTTGAATTATGTTTTTTAAGTTTTTAAAATAAGTAAATTAAAATTAAAATATATATCTTAATATATTAAATGCAATTTAATATTATAAATACTTAATTTTTTCAGAAATAAAATTCTTATAACATTTCTCTTTATTTTTTTAACTTTAAATTTATATTATTAAATATTATTAATATATATTTTATATTTTTAAAATTAAACTAATTCGAAAAATAGGAGTGAACTAGTAAATCAATGCGTTATTGAGTTGAATGTCCTTCGCAGTTTTAAAAACTATGGTCTAAAACAAGCTTCTATCATTTTAATTCATGTATTCTTATTAAATGTATCATTTTTTTTATTGCCGTAGTTTCTAACTCAGTTTATATTTAATGACGTGGCATTCGAAGCCTACAATCAGATTGTATAAGACAAATCTTAATTATTAAAAGGAAAAATTTATGTCCCTCGATGTATTATTATATATAATTATTAATATATTATTATATAATATTTAATTTAATATATAATCAAATTTAATAATATGTCAACATATTACTACATTAATAATATGTCATAGATTCTCTTATGAAAATTAGGTTTTAATAGGATTGGATTCCAACAAACCAAGTATCTAAAAAATTACGATTGAACTTCCATGCCTTACGTACCCAATTTTCTGGGGCATAACAGATCCTAGTTAGCTCATATCTAATTTAATAACACGTGTGCAATGATACCAGCTTTATCTTCAATTCAACAACTGGTAATCGGTTAACTAATTCTGTAAAATTACATAAACACTCAATTTTCATGAGTTCCAAGAAAGTTTAACATGAGATCGTCATAGGCATGATACATCATTGGATCGGTTTGATTGACAATGATATGGCCAAGTTACTTATTTTTATTATTAACATAATTCTATAATTCAATATAATAATTATATAATTTTAAGATTTTTATTAAATTAATTAGATTTTAATGTCAGTGTTATATAAAATATGGAGTGTATAATTATAAATTACATTTTATTATATTCTTTTATAATGTTAATATTTATCTTCAAAATATTATTATGGAGAAATTAATATTCAACTATTTAACTTATGAAAAATAAAAAGCATTCTTATTCTTAATTTGATGTCATTGTGCTAACTTTAAAAATTTTGAAAAATAAGTTCTCAAAACTTACTTAAATTTGAAAGTATCCTATTAATTTTGTTAACACACCAATGAAGAGGAGGTTTATTTTAAAACTTCTATCATATATACACTATTCAAATTTTACACTGTTTATCTCATACTTAAATGATGTTTAGTTCACAAATTATACATTTTTAAAAATTTTAATATTTTAACATTTCTAAAAATATGATTCACAAGAATATAATTTTGAAAGGTGTTATATTATCATATTTGGTTCAATAAAAATATTATAAAAATTTTATAATATTATATTTTAATTAATATATATTTTTAAAAATATTATTAAATTACTAATAATATCCTTATAAAATATTAATTAATCATTACAAAAAAAAAGTTAATTTCTAAATATCAGTAATTGATGGTCAATCACAAAAGGTAGAGGTGAGTAATGATCAATAATAATAGTTTAGTAGTCTATAATGTAGGTTATCATGAATAATAATTAGTAGTAATTAATAATACTAAGTGATAGTTAATGATAGTGAGCAATAACAGGTAATGATCAATTATAATGAGTGATAATAAGTTATATTTAATGATAATAGAGTAATGATGGATGATAATTTATTATGGATAATGGTAGTAAAAAATGGTCAATAATAATGATAAATAATAATTATTGATATTAAGTGATGCTGAACTGTAATTAAAAATGGTAGATAGTATTAAGTGGTAGTCAATGGTCGCAGATAATGATAGGGAGTCAATAGTGATACGTAATATTAAATAATAATTAAAAATAATAAATGATAGTAAATAACATTCAATGATAATATGTAGTGATAGATTGAAGTAGTAACAATGTTAAAATTTTAATAAAATAGTGAATAAAATAATCATTTTCAATGACAAAGTAACCTTAATATCATGAAAATATAATCTTTCTCTCTCTATCTTTCTTTCAATTTTTTTCCTAATTTTAAATCAATCATAGCCCATTAAAACACTTTAAAATATATGAAAAAAATTTATATGAATCAAATGCCATCTTATTAACTTAAAACCTTTATTTATTTGATTATTTGATCAATAATTTTGCTTATCAGACCTTTTTTCTACATACATCAAAATCTAATTGTATTAATAATTGCATAATCAAACATTTCTTATTTAACTATTTGATTAGTAGTTTTGATTGCCATTTTTTTTATATATGTCAAATTTAACTATATTAATAATTGCAATATCTTAATGTGAAATATATGAAAGTATACTATCCAATGACTAATTTATGTAAACTAATACAAATTTATTATATAATTTATATCAAATAGATTATATAAATCTGTATAACTATCACAAAAAATTTCATATTTATATATTTTTCTATTGAAATTCAAACTTTTATATAAATTGATAAAATTTAAAAAGATATTTTCATTCAAATTTAATATTATATTAATTTTTATTTACATGCTATATATAAATACTGTAAAGAATTAAAAGATTTTAAATATGAAATTTGAATTTTTATAATTTTTAAATATATGTGCCCCGCAGCGGAATCTAAGGGAGGTGAGCGAGCTTCTGCGCCTCTTAAAAAATGTGATTATGTATAGTATGAATAAAAAAAAAAGAGTTGTCATCAATTATTTTTTATAGTGTGATTGGAATATCGAAAATAATTTGCATTCCCAAAGTTCAGATTTGGGAGTAGGTTATGTGTAGAGAAAGTATTAGTACCCTACAACATCCATTCAAAGAATGGTTGTCCATTTATTATAATTCTATCTTATGAATTGAATCATAATGGTCCTTATTGTATTACATGTATATTTTCTTGAGAATATGATTTTAATTTTAATTATTTTTTATCAATTTAATTATCCAAATATATCCAACTTCATGGCAAGATTTGGATGAAATAAAGTACCTTAATAATGTTAAGTTTCGTTATGATCGCACTTACAATCGAATTACTTAATTTTGATATGTCATAAGTACAAATTTTATTATTTTTGAAATATTTTTATTTTTTATTATTTTTAACTCTTCTTAAATTATTTGTTGATATGATTGTCGAATTCTCTCAACTTCATAATAGGATTTGAATAAAATAATGTACCTCAATAATATTAAGTACTATTATGATCGCATCTGCAGTCGATTACTTAATTTTAATACATCATAGGTACAAGTTTTATTATTTTAAATATTTTTTATTTATCATATTTGAAAATATTTTTAAAGAATTATTATTTATTATTGATGAAATATTATTTTATCTTTTTATAAAGATTTTTATCTCATTATTTTTTGGGATAATTTTAATAAATAATTGTAATATAAATTTTTTTAAAAATTATTTTCAATAATTTTATTTATTCTTTTATTTACAAAAAATATCATATTAATAATTTTTATTTAATATTATCAAATTTATCTAACTTCATGGCTAAATCTGAAATAAAAATTTAGAAAAATTAAAATTACAATTCCAATATTATTTCATACTTTTAAAGTATTAAATTTGTTAACTTTATGATCAAATCTAAATACATAACTATTCAGAAAAATTAAAATTAAAATTTAATATTATTTTATAAATTTTAAAATATTAAATTTATCTAATTTCATGGTCAAATATGAATAAACAATTGCTCAAGAAAAATTGAAATTATATTTATTACACTTATAATTAATTTCAATATTATTCCGTTATCACAAATATTTATAATATACTTGTAAAATAAAAATATAAATTATGAGGGCACATAATGAATATAAAATAATTTTTATGTGTAATAATATTAAGATTTTTGTTTAATTGACTCATTCGATTTAATTTTAAAATATCGCTAACCTCAAGAATATTAAATAATTTAAAATTTTAAACTATTTATTTTTATTCCGTCATAGAAATTTTAAAAAATAATATTTAATATCATATATTAAATATATAAAATATTAATTACTTTTTATTTAAAAATAGTAAAATATATAAATATAAAAAATTAAAAAAAGTGGATAAGACTGGCACTGGGTGTCGTCCCATCTACTAAAGCTTGTGGGGGGAGGGGGACATCCTTTTCCCCTTCTTTTTAATTAATATTTTATAATTTATATCTTATTTATTTAAATAAAAAAATATAAAAGAAAATAATAATAAAAAAATTACACTAAACATAAAATAAAATAAAAAATGTAGAAATAAAATAAAATAGAAGAACAAAAAATAAAATAAAATAAATAAAAATAGAGAGGGGAGAGAATGGTTATCAAATGCCATGTCTTATCCTTTTTTTTAAAAAAAATTCCTTTTCTCTTACTTTTCTCACTCTCTTTCTTCTTCTTACAGGTATTCTGCTTCTTTCTCTTCTGCAAATTTGATTTACTTATTCTCTTCCTTTTTCTTTCTTTCTTTCTGATGACTTTTTTACAAATCCATCTCCTTCTTCTTTTCTTCGTATCTCCTTTTCCTTCCCTTTTTTAGATTTTTTATATCTTTTTTTGCTTCCTGCTTCTCTTCTTCCATGTCTTTCTTTTTCTTTTTTTTGTTCCCTCTTTGCCTCCTCCTCCTTCAAATGTTGATGAGAGCTAAATAAAAAGAGTGGAGAAACTACCCATGGATAACACACCTTTCCTTTTTTTATGTGTGAAAGGAGAGAATTCTATTATGCAATTGGTGGAGAAACAAGCTTCATGATTGATAGCTTTAAGTAGGTAACCACTTATTGAATGTGAGAAAAGTGGGAGCAATTGGATACAACTCCTTTTTTTTCTTCTTTTTTTATTTTTATAATTTTTTATTTTTAATTAATTTAATTAATTTTTTTATTTTAGTTATATTATTAGTCAAATAAATTTGAATGTTAACAACTGCCTCCTTTACTTATCCTTTTAGAATTTGGAGGTGAGTAAAGTCATTGACACACAGTTACATTCGAAACTACTAGTTTATTGCAACAAATAAGAATAATTATGAAGATACTATACCAATTATAGCCACTCAGGGTTCTATTTAGCAATTACTTCACAAGCACTAATAAACAACAGTAGCAGCGTGGTTACAGTGATCCTTGCATCTTGATCATTTTACTCGAGTTTTTGTCTGACAACTACCTTTTCATAGCAAAAGCCAAGATCAATAATAGCGTGATCACAATTAATACAACAATTAGTACTATTTAATCATTCATAAGACGAGGATTCATAATCCATCTTCATAAAAAATGGTAGAGCATCCCCTGTTGAACTAATCCTAATCATGGGTAACTATCATATTGCCATAGATCACAAATCACTGCATA
The DNA here is from genome assembly GCA_020226215.1 of Sindora glabra. Lineage (NCBI taxonomy): Eukaryota > Viridiplantae > Streptophyta > Magnoliopsida > Fabales > Fabaceae > Sindora > Sindora glabra. The sequence continues at coordinate 54,935,326 of CM035236.1, read as the reverse complement.
AGCTAAAGCTATAGCTTGGAGGATAATAGCCAAAACATATAATTTCCATATTGTGGTGTCCCTTCTTCAATTTTCTATAAGATTAACAAGCTTTCAAAAATTATCACAACACCCTTGTCTTGGCATGAAGCAGGTCAATAATGGTTTAAAGCAAAGGCGGAGAAAAATTAAGAAGTTAAAGAGAGGCAAAGAAATTATGTGATGAAAGTCAAAATAAGGTAAGGAAGTGATGAAGAGGAAGCTGAATTAAAAGAGGTGTAAAGAGATTAGGTGATGAAAACTGACATAAGGTAAGAAAATGGTGATGCGGAAACCAAATTGAGAGAGATGCAAAGAGGTCAGGTGATGGAAGAAGTGAAAGAGACCAAAATTAAATAAGGATGAAGGATGAAGGCCGATGAGGAAGGAAGAAATTTGATTAAGTGGAGAAGATTTTAGAGATAAGGGAATAGAATGAAATGAAAGAGGGAATTGAGAAAGGAAGTAATGTGCCAAGAAAGGGGAATTTTTTTTATATGTAAGGATCATAGCATTGGGTAAAAATGAGAGGAGAGGGATTTTCCTTACTGATATCGAATTCAAAAGAATAAGCCCACTTCATAGATCCATTTTAAATTATCAAGGCTTAAAATTAAATTGATTGATTCAATCGTAACAATGGAATTAAAAAAATTTAACCTAAATTGATCAGGTTCAAAAGAAATGACTTAGATAGACATGGGCTTAACCTAATGATGAAAAGGAAAATGACCTAAATTGATGTAGGCTTGACCTAAATTAATTGACTTCGATTTAACAATGAAATGAAAAATAACTTAGATCGACCGAAATTGATTGAATTCGATTTAACAAAAAAAAAGTAAAATGACTTGGATTGACGCAGGCTTGACCTAACTATATCGGGTTCGATTTAACAAAATAAATGAAAATGACCTAGATTAACACAAGTTTGATACAACTTGATTGAGTTCAATTTAAAAAAAAAACTAAAATGACCTAGATTGATATAGGCTCGACCCAAATTGATTGGGTTCGATTTAATGAAATAAAAGAAAATAACTTGGATTGACACAGGCTTGACTTAACTTAATTGAGTTTGATTTAACGATAAAAAGTAAAATGACTTGGATTAACGTAGACTCAACCCAACTTAATAGGATTTAATTTAATGAAATAAAAAAAATAACTTAAATTGACATAAGCTCGACCCAGCTTAACTGAGTTCGATTTAACGATGAAAAGTAAAATAACCTGCATTAATGCAGGCTTGATCTGACTTGATCAAGTTTGATTTAATGAAATAAAAGAAAATAACCTGGATTCATGCAAGTTTAACTTAACTTAACTAAGTTCGATTTAACAATGAAAAGTAAAATAACTTAAATTAATACAGGCTCAACTTGACTTGATTAGGTTTGATTTAATAAAATAAAAGAAAATAATCTAGATTGACACAGGCTTGACCAATCTTGATTAAGTTTTATTTAACGATGAAAAGTAAAATAACTTAGATTGATGCAGGCTCGACTTAATTTGATCGAGTTCAATTTAAAAAAATAAAAGAAAATAACTTGGATTGATGTAGGCTTGACCCAGCTTAATTGAGTTTGATTTAACAATAAAAAGTAAAATGACCTATATTGACGTAGGCTCGACCCAACTTGATTAGGTTCGATTTAACAAAATAAAAAAATGACCTGGATTAACACAAGCTTGACCTAGCTTGACTAAGTTTGATTTAACAATGAAAAGTAAAATGACCTAGATTGACACAGGCTCGACTCAACTTAATCAGGTTTGATTCAATAAAATAAAAGAAAATGACCTAGATTGATGCAAGCTCAACCTAGCTTAATTAGGTTTAATTTAACAAATAAAGGAAAATGACCTAGATTGATTAGGTTTGATTTAAAAGAGTGAATACTATAAGAATACGATACATGTAATAATGACTTTGGTTATTTCTCAGAAGAGTTGCTTTCTTCATTCTTTGAGGGACTTTTTCCCAAGAAGATCTTATTTGGAAAGTACTGAATTTTAAAAATTTCCTCTTTATTTGGTTTAATTTCTTCATTAACATTGCCCTTTGCTTTCTATATAGGAGAATTGAGACAATCCTAATGCTTGGTTCAAACATATTTGGATTATTGATTTTACTGAGACACATTTAGATGGGTATGACATCTTATACTATTTCAATACACACTTGTTATATGAAAATGCATGATATTTTCACAAGAAACAAAGGAGTGACATAATGATTATTATCATTGCAATAGAGACTAGGAGAAAAGCATGGATAGTAATACATATCATTTGCAATAGAGCTTATAAGGGATTCTACCCTTTCACAATATGTTTGAAAACAATAATGTCATTACCCCTTACATATGATTTAATGATTATAAAATATGAAACTAATCCTGATAAGCCTCATCAGAGCATATGATCTTTCTAGTTTATTTTCACATCAATCCCTTTTTAATAGAGTTAGCCATGGCTTAATGTAAACAATCTTTATTAAGACTCAATTGATCATACCAAGCCTAGATCTACTTAGCCTCTCTTAATAGTGATAGCTTAACCTAAGTGAGCCCAATTCATAAAATATGAATAGTTTAATATTAATGGGAATTTTAGGGAAAACTTAAGAATGAGGCAATAGAAATTAGTTTCATAAATCTTCCTCAAGCTTATACACAAAAACATTTATTTTCACTGAAGTCAAGAATGTAGAGGCACAAGTAGGAAAGTCATTAAAATGTAAATAGATTATAGCATTCATGAATCAATAATGCATGTTAGCCAAAGTCAAAAGTATGGCAACTTTATTTAAGAAATAAAGAACTAAATGGATTGTAACTCACAAGTCATACTTCCAATCTCTCAAGTGTTTAAGGGTAAGTGTCTTACTCAACTTTAACCCATTAAGAATTGCACTACCATAGGCTTGCTTAAATCCTTAATCTCAATTACTTAATTCACTTGTATAAAGTAAATCAAAAGGACTTATTAAAGGTTGTAATAGGATTAAGTTAAATGAGGGTAATATCATGGAAAAAGAAGTTATCAACCGAAAAGATTAAAAGAGTATTGATGGATGGATTAGAACAATAAGTAGTTAAGCAAGCATACAATTGGAATTGTAGTTGCTTTAATGATATATCATTGTTTTCCTTTTTTTTCTATTTTCTTTGTTTTGCTTCGCCTATTTCAATTTCTTTTTTTTTCTCTTTTTTTTAAAGGACTTTTCTTTCTCGAGCATTTGATATACTTCACACTTATTTAAAAACTTACTCTTTTGTTGATTCAATACTCTTCTAACCTCTAAGGATATATAGAATATATTTTTTGGCTTAAAATGAGCTAAAAAAAAAGAAAAGGTAAATTAGGCATAAAAAATGGGGTATAATGGACATGCAAAGGTTGGCTATTTAGGCATAATGGATTTATTCAAAAAATGCCTTAATCATATTTGCTCATGCATGAGAAAATGTAATCTTAATAAGAATTAAAGAAAGTTCTAGAGTGACAACCTGATAGGTGAATCTCTCATAGAAAATAATAGTTATAATCAATCATATAAGCTCAAAATCTCATGGTTAAGGGTTGCGAGACTTAGTTCTTTCAATTTAAATTTTATTGCCAAACTTGTCAATTCCAAGAAACAAGATAATTATTCAATCATGCCATAAAATCTTCAAAGCTAGTGAATTCATGCTCATGACTTATACAATTTTTAAAATCAGTGGAAAGCATCCGAATAAGCAAGAAGATTTAGAACACATCAAATAGAATTTAGAAATGGACCTTTTCTTTTCTTTTCTTTTTTTTTGAAATGAGGACAAATTATGAAGAAAAATATGCTACAAATAGGATGTGTATCAAGAGCAAAAGTTAGTTCTTTCTTTGTTTACTTGACTATCCTTTACACACATAGTTAGTTTAATGGTTTCACTAACAAAATTTTTTTTTTAATGAGGATAAATCATGAAGAAAAATATGCTATGAATGGGATGCATATCAAGAGCCAAAAAATAACTCTTTACTCAGCTATCCTTTACACACAGTTAGTTTAAAGGTTTCACTAACAAAAGATTTTTTTTTTTTTTGAAATAAGGATAAGTCATGCAAGAAAAACATGCTACTGAAAGGATGGGTATCAAGAGTTAAAATAACTCTTTACTCAGCCACCCTCACATGCACAATTAGTTTAATAGTTTTATGAAATGACGATGAGTCATGCAGGAAAAATATGCTAGTAAAGGGATACATATTAAGAGCTAAAAATAACTCTTTACTCTGCCATTCTTTACAAACACAACAATATTAATAGTTTTACTAATAATTCTTATCATTCCTACTTTCCAATCTAATTTGGACATTGTTTCTAATGTCTTTATAGATGAGGAAAGGTGCGAAAAATAAAGATAAAAACACAATAACAAAAATAAAAAATAGAAGTAAAACTATGAGAGTGAAGATGGTTACAATTAAAGAGCAGTATCTGGCTTATGCTTCTTCGTGCTATCTTGGGCTTGCCAATCTATCTATTTCATTAATAGGTTAGGTTCAGGTATAGAAATTTGCATTTAGTCAATCAGTTAATCAACAGTTAAGGCAGACGTTATAGAGTTACGAATTGCTTGAGAAATAAATCCTTGTTCCATAACTTGATTAAAAAAAAATAATAAACCATCATAAAAATTATTAATATTTAACAATCCTAATGGTTTTTTATGAAAGTTTAGTTTAACCTAATATGCAATGTTAGAAATTGCTTCCAATGTTGTTAGACTACTAGGTAATGCAATAAAGGCTTCAACATTATGAAGCATGTATCCATAACATTCAGGCAAGCTTGAAACCTTTAACTCATTACCCAAGGCATAATTGGTAATGATCTTGTCATCCAAATCTCTCACAGTGATACTCAAGACTTTACTTTCCCTAATAAGTGCAAATGCTATCATAGTTCCCCTTAAACATTGGATTCTTCCTCCATACACTAGGTTGATATTTCTGGTGGCTAATACTTTACCAAGCTCATTTGCCGCTTTCACAAACTCTTTATCTTTTCCCCAACAGTATCTACCAAAGACATAGACTAATTTAAATTTGCATATTGATGGTCCTTCCACTTTTTCCTTTTCCTTAGGATGAGCAATATGTGCATTGATAAATGTAAATATGCATATTTATACAGCAAAAATAAGTAGTAAAAAGATTATGCAAATTAACTATTATTAGAAAAGTTTGAAATTTAAGGAACCAGACATAACAATTTTTAGAAAATGGTGGGAAAGTGTATAGAAAAAGTCAAAAAGGTCATGCGAATTAATTATCATCAAAAAATTTAAGATTTAAAAAGGAAAAAGTCAAAAGTACATCTTAAGTGTAGTAATAATATAGAAAAAGTAAAGACAATTACATAGAAAAGTAAAAAAGAACCAAAAAGTTAAAAAGAAAAGATATGCACATGAATAGTAGTTGTGATTTTGGCTCACATCTTCCTTTGATTTTATATCTAGTAATAGCATAAACGCCTTCTATGAGTCAAGGATTTGCTTCCCATCTAGTTTTTTTATAAACCAACAAACAAGGTCTTTTAACATTAGATTTTCAAGACAGTAACGCTGCCTTTCCTTGTGAAATAGATCCACTAAATTGATAAGAACCCTATAAACTTCTCCACTAGTGTGCGTCTCAAGAGTTTAAAGGATATTATTCAATGACTCTTTACTTAGTTTATCCTTTATGAATTTAATTTTGTCTTCCCAATTATGGGAAACCATTCCAATGTTCTTGTAACATGTATTACATGTCTATCTTATGCACTTGTAACATACTCCCATTCTTTTAGCTCTCCATTTTTTAGCATAAGAACTTCTTCCTATTTCTAGCATACACTTACATAAATGAATCATGACACTCACTTGTTAGACATATCTTAGTTTTAATGATCCAGTGCACATCTTCAGGAAGACCTAAATGAATCACCTTTATTCTTTCAAGTTAGTATTTGTAGATTTTTCTAAGCAAATCCCTGAGAAAAGCAAGGAACCTAGTTTTGATTTTTGTGAGGGCTTCCTCCATATTTTCTATGATTCTTGCTTGAAAGCAAGATAAAGGCAAGATTTCTCTTCTAAGATAGTTTATTTAAATGGGTGAATGCATTTATAAGCCATTTATTCATTTCTTTTTCTTTAATGGCTCTGTGGCTTATTTCAAAAAGCCCATAATCATATACTTTCAATTTTTGACAATTTGAAGCTTGTAACCAATGGTCAATGAGTTCAAATGACTTTTGACGATATCTATGTATGATGAAATAATAGATGCAAGAGGTTAAGGAATAATCGCATTCAACTAAGCAAGAAAAGATATAGGATAAGCCATTTAAACAAGCTACCCAGTTTAATTAGTATATGGATTAATTCATTTTTTGGGTAAACTTGTATGGCTTAAAAAATTGGTCATGGAAAAGTTCCCTTATGTGTTCTTGAAGGATTTTTCCTAGGTTTAGAAATTTCCTCTCATAGGATAAACTTCTCTAAAATAAAGTGGCTTTAAGTTTATTCCAATTTGTGCCTGGTTTAGGTTCTATGATACCTAATTGATGAAAGGTCCCTAAATTGTCTTTACTATTGCCATTATAGGCTAGTAAGGCATCCAATCCTCACCTATGACAAGCTACAAATGAAAAGGGTTCAATTTGAGTGAAAGTGTTTCACTAGCCTGCATGGAGACTGATAGTCTCACAAAGGCATTGCTACTTTGCCCCTAACTAATCTTAAAAGTTATTCTAAAGCCCAGGTAGAAGGCTCATGATATGTGTGTGAGATCTATAATGTGCAGTGTGTGAGAGGGAACATCAATCATTCTAACAATTTTCACATGACTAATTTACCATAGATAAAGATGATTATAATAAGATAAACATGATAAACACACAAAAAGAAAATATTGAATCATAATGGACTAAGAAAATTCAAAACTAAGATAGAAAAAGAAGAAATAAAATGGCCTTACTCCAATTTAATCCCCAGTGGAACCACTAAGCTATCACAACATGTCTTAAGGTGGAATTCAAGGGAGGCGAGTGGACTTCTGCGCCTCCTCGGAAATGTGATTGTGTGTAGTGTAAGTAAAAAAAAATAGAGTCACAACTAATCATCTTTTATGTTATGATTGGAATACCAAAAATGATTTGTATTCCTAAAGTTCAGATTCGAGAGTAAGTTACGTGTAGGAAGGTGTTAGTACCTTACAACGTCCGTTTAAAGAATGGTTGCCTATTTATTATAATTCTATCTTATGAATTGAATTATAATGGTCCTTATTGTATTATATATGTGTTTTCTTAAGAATATGATTTTAATTTTAATTATTTTTATCAGTTTGATTATCTAAATATGTCTAACTTCACAATAAGATGTAGATGAAATAAAGTACTTCAATAATGTTAAGTTTCGTTATAATCATACCTATAATTAGATTATTTACCTTTGATACATCATAGATACAAATTTTATTATTTTTTTAAAAAATTATTTTTATTATTTTTAAAATCTTCTTAAATGATTTGTTGATATGATTGTCGAATCCCTTCAACTTCATGACAGGATTTGAACAGAATAATGTACTTCAATAATATTAAGTACTATTATGATCGCACCTATAATTGTATTACTTAATTTTAATATGTCATAGGCACAAATTTTATTATTTTAAATATTTTTTATTTATTATATTTAAAAATATTTTTAAAGAATTTTTATTTTATTATTAATGAAATATTATTATTTTATCTCATTATTTTTGGAATATTTTTAATAAATAATTGTAATATATTTTTTTAAAAAAATATTTTCAATAATTTTATTTATTTTTTATTTAGAAAAAATATCATATTGATGATTTTTATTTAAGATTATTAAATTTATCTAACTTCATGGCCAAATCTGAAATAAAAATTTAGAAGAATTAAAATTACAATTCCAATATTATTCTATAATTTTAAAGTATCAAATTTGTTAACTTCATGGCCAAATCTATATATATAACTGTCTAGGAAAATTAAAATTAAAATTTAATATTATTTTATAATTTTTAAAATATCAAATTTATCTAATTTTATGATCAAATTTAAATAAAGAATTACTCAAGAAATATTGAAATTATACTTATTGTACTTGTAATTAATTTTAATATTACTTTTTCATCACAAATATTTATAATATACTTGTAAAATAAAAATATAAATTATGAGGGCATGTGAGGAGTATAAAATAATTTTTTTATGTAATAATATTGAAATTTTTGCTTAATCGACTCATCCGATTTAATTTTAAAATATCTCTCACCTCAAGAATATTAAATATTTTAAACCTCCAAACTATTTATTTTTATTCCATCATTGGAATTGCACAAAATAATATTTAACATCATATATTAAATATATAAAACATTAATTAATTTTTATTCAAAAATAGTAAAATAAATAAAAAATTAAAAATTAAAAATTAAAAAAAGTGGATGGGATTGGCACTAGGTGTCATCCCATACACTGAAGCTTGTAGGGGGAGGGGGACATCCTTTAGAAGGACGTCCTTTTCCCTTTTTTTAATTATTTTTCTAATTTTTTTATAATTTATATTTTATTTATTTAAATAAGAAATATTAAAAAAATAATAATAAATTAAATTAAACATAAAATAAAATAAGATAAAAAGTGATAAATAAAATAAAATAGAAGAAGAAATAAAATAAAATAAAATAAAATAAAGTAAAATAAAAAAATAGAGAGAGGAGAGGACGGTTATCATGTGACATGTCTTATCCTTATTTTTTTTTTAAAAAAAATTTCTCTTATTTTTCTCGCTCTCTTTCTTCTTCTTGTAGATATTCTACTTCTTCCTTTTCTGTAAATTTGATTTACTTATTCTCCTCCTTCTTCTTTCTTTCTTTTTGATTTATATAATCTCTCCTTCTTTTTGAATAACTTCTTCTTTTCTTTGTATCTCCTTTTTCTTCCTTTTTTATATTTTTTTTTATCTTTCTCTACCTCCTACTTCTCTTCTTCTATGTCTCTTTTTTTTCCCGTTCCCTCTCTACCTCTTCCTTCTTTAGGTATTGATGAGAGCTAAATAAAAAGAGTGGAGAAGCCGCTCATAAGTAACACACCTCTCCTTTTTTCATATGTGAAAGGAGAGAATTTTAGTACACAATTGGTAGAAAAACAGACTTCGTGATTGATAACTTCAAGTAGATAACCATCTATTAAAAGTGAGAAAAATGAGAGCAGTTGGATACAACTCCTTTTTTTATTTTTATAATTTAAATTTTTATATTTTATATTTTTAATTAATTTAATTTTTTATTTTAATTATATTATTAGCTGAACAAAATTAGGAGTCAACATATATATTAAATATAATATTCATTAAATAATTATTAACAAATTAATGATCATCTAAATGAACATAATAGTTATACTGGATATTAATTTGTATGATAATAATATTTAATTTATACCATTAGTAGCATTCTTAAGGTTTTGGTTTTGTAATAATAATTAGCTCAATAAAATAATGAACTACCATTACTTAAAAATAATATTATATATTAATCATAACAAATTATGCTGAAGATTAATTAATATGACCATTATGTTACGTTATTCAAGAGCAATTGAGAGAAGGCCAAGATTTCCACACCCTACTGAATCTGTACCCTAGTCAATACCCTGGTCACATGGGTTGAAAGTAACAAACAGGTGCCAAAAAGAACTGGTTATGCAAACATTAGAGAGGGTATTTTACAATATAATCCTTTTGTTATTTTAAATTTTCAAAAGTAGCAATTTAGTGAAGTAGGGAATAAAGCAATTCTGAAAAAATCCTATCATTGCATAGAAGAAAATCATAGATATGATTTTAGTTAATTAATTATATTTTTATCTTAAGTTATAAATATATAAAATTATGTATATAAATAAATATGTAATAGTATAAAATATATTTAATTATATTTTTATTATAAATAATAATTGAATAAATTATTAAAAGCATCATTCTCATTTATTTTAGTGAAAAATATTTTTGTTGAAATATAACTATAAAATAGTAAGATAATAAAAAATATTCTATATGTTTATTGTTAGATGTTAGAGATTTGGAGATAATTTTCTCTCTTTTTTTTAGGGAAAATTATTTTTCTCTATTTCTATAGGTCTAAATATTATTTTTTTAATCAAAGTATGAGATAACATCTCTCTCCTTTATTTGTATGTAAATAAGTAGAATTTTTTTTATAGAAAACATCTTTCAAAAAAATAAACAAAGCCAAAATAAAATTGGAAAACAATTATCATGATCTTGCTATTAAATTTTAATGAAAAAAATAATCTCGTTGAATCATTTAAAAAAGTACAATATTAAAATGCAATATGATAATAATAAATTAATATATATTGAATCTATTATATTGATATGATAGGATGAATCACAATCAACATAAAATAGAGTGAACTTGATTATATAGACGATGAATAGGAATCACTCCTCTTATTAGCTCTAATCATCAATAAAAAATATTGAAATTTTGTTGTTGAGAGGAAGTTAATAAATTAATTTAATATTAATGAATAGTGATCACTATCTCTAAGTTGTAATATAAGTAAGTCATCCTATCATTAAAAACTACTTTTATCACATTATTAGTTTAGATAATTATTTAGATCTAATTGAATAAACACTTTATTTGGATCAATTTTTTTATATTTTATTTATTATTAAATTAATAAGTCTAAAAATAAAAATCTAACACTTGGATATTGGGATGTTCATTTTCTTCAATTTCTAGTTGAAAAAGGACCAAAAATTACATAAAAGATGACTAAACAATCAGAAGCGCTTGTAACATGCACATCTGGGCTAGGAAGAACAAGATGCTGGGAAGTGGGAACAAGCACTTGAAGTGGAAATATATTTCAAAAATTATCTTTCAAGAATTTCAAAAAAATATTTTAAAAGATTCTTTTGTGGTAAATTTGAAATTTTACCCAAAAATTTTAAATCACTAATTTTAAATATAATACAAAAATTTATATTACATTTGAAATCAATAATTTTAACGAAATAGAACCATTCAATTAAATTCTATAATCAATCTTAAATATTTTTATATATGCTTTAAGATTTTCTTAAATTATCAATATTTCTCTTCTATTATAATTAACAATTAGTTCATTGATATAAATGTAATTATGGCAAAAAAATATAAATGTAGTTAAATTTACAAGTAAAAAATTAATTGAGAATAATTATGAATTTTTTTTATAATGATAAGAATGATAATCCACATAACACACACGTAAGGTTCTTGAGATCGAACTCCAAATATTATAAAGAGTAAATGCACTAAAAATTAAAAGAATATTGACTGCCATTGCACTATTAAGGCACTGACAATTAAAAAAATTACTTTGAGAGAATAATTTTATCTGAATTTAATATGCATATGATTTTTTATATTGCATTTAACTTAATTATTCAAAAATTATGTGCCTAAAATTTAACTTGATTAATACAATAATTTTATTATCATCATTCATTATTTTTTTTCAAATCTTTATAAAAACACAATAATTTTGATAAAAAATTTGATTAATACAATAATTTTTTAATTATTATTTTTATTTTAAAACAAAAATTCACCCAAATGAGATGATGTTAATTTTGGTAAAGCATATATTAGTTTGTAAAATGTGCTTAGCAATTTTAAATATTTTATTTTTTAAAAAATTATCATTAAATTACTTATTCTGATAAATAGAATTATATTTTTTAGAGTTGAAACAATCTATAAATCTTGTTTCATATTTTATAAAATATAAAATAAAATTATATTATTAATTTTAATTTAATTCAATCATACATGTGAAAAATTTAATTAGTTACTAATTTATTTTTATATTAAATATAAAAATAAAATACTATAGGCACAAAAAATAAGATTTGAAATTGAATTTTAAATTTTTTATATTTATTAAATTGAATTTTATAAATTTACCTCAATATCTTGAATTTAATAATAGTTCTTTAGAATCTAATTTCAAATTACATTTTTAGTATATATAATATTGCTAAATATTAACTGTAAATAAGTTATCTTAATAAACTTAAGCCTACACAAAAATGAACTTAATTTCTATTTATCTAAACAGAAATCTCTATTATCTTTATTTTTTAATTTTTTCTTTGTTTGAGCTTAAAACTCTTTTATTTAATAAAAGGATAGGCCATTTTGTCAATCTTAACCAGATTATTTAATTAAATAGGTCATATTAAACTAAGTTAAAAGTAAAATAGATCATTTGGTCTATTTTTATCGATCCTCTCTTTTATATTATTTTTCTACTATAATTACAACTTGATTTATTTTTTAATTAATTTTGAAAAATATTTAGTTGACTATTTAAAAAAACCATAAGCTTAAAAAACAATAATAAAACTTTAAAAAGTTATGAAATGGTAAAATTTTAAATTACAATTAATTCAATCATATACATGTGAGCACAATCGAACTTAATAAAAGTATAAAAATTAACATAAAAAAGCATAAAAAGTATAACAATATAAAATGCTCTCAGTTTATAAATAACACTTAAAATTTAGTTAAATAGTTGATTATATTTTCATATATTAATATTATAAGTATTCTTATTTAATTATAAATAGTTACATGCATTAAATCTTTAAGATATAGTGGATTTGGGAAACAAAGGTAATTATGTGATGTATTAAAGTTTATTAATAAATAGCATTTTTATAGATAATATATATAAATAATGGCCGAAACTTCAAGCTTTTTCCTGTTGAATTTTTTAATAACAAATAAACTCTTTCTTGTCGGCTGCCGGAGGTACCTTATAATTATTATTTTTTTAAGGCCTAATTTACAAATTTAAATGGCAACCAGTTGCTTTGGGTGGCCGGTGAACACAATTCTGCCGGCCTCATTTGTCTTTTCCTAACTTCATAGTATTGGTGGCGTTCATGCTGCCACGTATCTGGGGTTTATTAACCCCGAAGTCCTGCCCCTGAGAGAATCATAAGAAACCTGACTTCTAAGTGGCAGGTGAAACATTTTCATATTTCAATTTTTGTTTCTCAGATTCAATTTAATCTCTACAATTCAAACTTGCTGCGAGAGGGGGATGTTTTGTTATAACCAAGGAGAGTCCGAACCTAGTCGGGTCTGATTCGTGCTTACTCCTGGTTACTTAATAATTAATATCTTATCATTTACCCCAAAATAATTAATATCTTATCGCGAAATCATACCAGGGCCTGTGCGTTAAAGGCCGTTACTTTCAGCCAGGAGGAGACGAACCGTTTGTCATGCCTTCGAAAATATTCGCCACAAAATTCTGCTTCATCTTCTATCCAATTCTCGCGTTCACCTCATTCTTTCAAACACAAAGTTCAACCGGCCAAAATATCTCTCTAACCAAACAAGCTATTACCACTCTCTTGCAGTCATGTTCTACAAAACCAAACCATCTCAAACAAATCCATACGCTCCTCCTTACGTCCGGGCTTTCCATCAAGAACAGCCTTATCACCCAACTTCTCGCCAGTTTCATAGCATTGGGAGACATGCCATATGCCCGCCAATTGTTTGAAGAAATGCATAAGCCAAGAACATTCTTATGGAACACATTGATTAGAGGGTATGTGGAAAACAACCTCCCCGTTGAAGCTGCCTCGATTTACAGGCAAATGCACCTTATGGATATTCGTCCTGATGGTTTTACATTTCCATTTGTGATTAAGTCTTGTGCTGAACTGGTTCCATTGTGGGCTGGCTCTGCTGTGCACACCCATGTGTTGAAACATGGGTTGGAGTTTGTTGCCATGATTAGGACTGAGTTGATGATAATGTACGTGAAATTTGGGGAACTGAGTTCGGCTGATTTTTTGTTTGGGACAATGGTTGATAGAGATTTAGTAGCTTGGAATGCTTTCATTGCAGCATGTACCCAGAATGGATATGGCAATAAGGCTATTGCCTTGTTTAGACAAATGGGTGCTGCAGGAAGAAAGCTTGATGCTGTGACATTGGTAAGTGCTCTTTCAGCATGCGGCCAACTAGGATGCATAGAGATGGGAGAGGAAATATACAGAGTTGCAAAGCAAGAAGGAATTGATTGTAACATAATTGTTGATAATGCACGACTAGATATGCATGTAAAATCTGGTAATGTTGATATGGCAACTCAGTTGTTTGAGGAAATGCCTTGTAGGAATCTTATATCATGGAGCACAATGATTGTAGGGTATGCTATTAATGGGGAAAGCAAAAAAGCATTGTCTTTGTTTTGTAGGATGCAGAGCGAGGGAATACAACCAAACCATGTTACTTATCTGGGTGTTTTGTCAGGGTGTAGCCACGCTGGGCTAGTGAGTGAAGGCTGGAAATATTTTCTTCAGATGTCTCAATCAAATGATGAAAACATCAAACCTAGGAAAGAACATTATGCTTGCATGGTTGATCTTCTTGGCCGATCAGGAAGTCTTGGAGAAGCTTATAACTTTATTAAAAGCATGCCTGTTGAGCCAGACGCGGGAGTGTGGGGAGCCCTCCTGGGTGCCTGCACCAAACACCAAAACGTGGAATTGGGCCAACATGCAGCAGATAGACTTTTCAGATTAGCTCCTGATATTGGCTCCTACCATATTCTAATATCAAACATGTATGCATCTGCTGGGAGGTGGGATTCTGTTAACAAGGTGAGACTGAAAATGAGGAAAAAGGGCATTAAGAAAATAGCTGGTTATAGCTCAGTTGAGTTAAATGGTGAAGTCCATGTTTTCTATGGGGGAGACAGGTCGCATGCACAGACAAAGCTTATATACCAAAAGTTGGATGATTTATTTAAACAAATGAAAGGAATGGGTTACAATCCGGAAACGAATTCTGTGTTTCATGACGTGGGTTTGGAGGAAAAGGAAGCGGCACTGAGCACTCATAGTGAAAAGCTTGCTGTCGCATTTGCTCTAATTAATATAGGATATGATCGCCCCATAAGAGTGATGAAGAATTTGAGAATATGTGATGACTGTCATACTTTCTCTAAATTTGTCTCCAAAATTTCATCAAGAGAGATAATTATGAGAGACAAGATTCGTTTTCATCATTTCAGAAATGGCACTTGTTCATGCAAAGATTTCTGGTGATTGGCTTAGTCCGCTGGGAACTGTCCCCCTTGAAGTGATAAAAATTCAGTTTCCGATTTTCTAAGTCTCATTTCTTCCAAATATGTGTGATTACAAAGGAACTACAGCTTATAACTTAATGGACACAAGTGTTGGTTGAAGGCCACCATTGAACTATACTGTCAATGTCAATGGTCAGCATCCAGATGAGCTGCACTTTAATAAAATCTGCAATCTTTCTCTTATCTAAGGACAAATCTTCTGATAGGACAAAGTGGACGATATTCACTACTCATGATTAAGACTTGTAAACTCTAATTCAGATTGGGCGACATCAGCTTGAGGGACTAGGCAAATTGATTGATCTTGTGTCTGAAAGAGGATTGTCTATTCGTCTACAGGAATTTCATTTGCTTATTAGTTGCATCTATCCTTGTACATTTGTATTGCTAAAATTAAGCATCAAGCTTCTGGCAAAAAGTGGTGGGCATGCCATTACGTGCATCATATGAGACTCTAAATTTCAGTTCCATGTTTAAAGCAAATGATGCATCATTTATTACTTTCTGGACCTTGGACCTTGCGACTTCACTAGTTCTTTCATTTGGATTATATATGAAACAGGAAGATATATTTGTAATTGGACAGATCATCTGTTTAATACAGAGAAGATATAATCAGATTTTGTAGAACTGACTACAATCAATGAACTTGCAATCTCTGGTCATGATCTTTATTTTGATTTCCCCTCTATTTTTGATTTGTTGTAATCACAGAAAAAAGGTAAATAATGAAGTTATTCTGCTTTATTAGTAATCATATTGCATCCTTTTTCACAGGTTTCATTTGAAGAGTTAAAGATATCTGCTTCTTTGAGCAAGGCAATAACAAGTAGACACCCTATTGCTTCTCTTTGCATCTTGTCCACATAAAGGCTAAATACACAATGAATTGACTTACATTAAGCCTCAATCTTGGATTGTTCTTCTTTTTTTTTTTTTTTGGGGGGGGGGAGGGGGAGTGGGGGTTGTTAGCCTTGAATACAACTGTGGGGTTCACTTGCCTATCACAACTCCTTATACATCAATTCATTGTGCAAGAAGCACCGCTCTTTTGTTTGATTTCACATTTTATGTCAAGATTTTAATCTGAATATTGCTACAGAGGAATTGAGTATAAAACCCATGGTTTAACCTTAATCCCCAGGTCAAAATTGCCATCTCCATGGAGCACAGTTGTCACGACCCGTCTTGATTGTAATAGATGTGATTCCATTACTGGTTTTTACAAGCCTTAATAAGTTTCGCTCTTTTTATCTAATGAGAGTTTCCAACTTTTAAGAGAACTTGAAAATTTATTTTAAAATTTTTATGGAAAAATAGATAATATTTTTTTTTATTTTTGGATATTTTTTGAGGGCCACACGTCCTATATATATTGAACCTGTTTATTTTTAGATATGACAGTAATCTCACATAAACACAATACAGTACAATTACATCATACATGCGAATAAACGATTCAACACATTAATAATTGAATCAATGAAAACTCTATCTTTATATTAATGCTAATTTCAATTGTCAAATCCTTAATAAGGCCGTTTTGGATCTTTACAAGTGCAATAGGATTTAAGGGCTCTTATTTTAACTTAAAAATATTGGAAATAAAAAAGAGTGAGTTATGTAAACTCAATGAATATATATCTACCATTATTTGGTAGGTGATTAACTTTATAAATAATTGCATATTACTCATACTAAATTAAAAAATATTGGCAAACTCATTTTTAAAATTTTTGAAGTATGTGTAAGCATACCCTTAAATGGAAGTTCATTTACATATGACTTAAACTCTATTTCTTATAGCATAATCATAAGAGTTTAACTTCTTGTTAGAACTCAAAATCATATACTACCTATTTTGGATAGGAATCACACTCACAATAGCCATTAAGGCTCAAATGTAAACAAATAATCACATTCATATCAATTCTTTACAAACAAGTTAAACAATGATATTCAAACACGAATAGATTTCTAACATCTTACAATCATTCATAGAAAGCAAACATATGTATATATGTGAGTTTTTGAATCAATTTTGTATTCTTTATAAATTTTTTACCAGGAATTTCCAATCCGACCTTCAGTTCATACTTATATTCTTTACAATTGTTTGCCGGCAACTCTTCATCCAACTTTCTTATCATCTATCATCATTCATAATTTCTAATGCCATTACTGGCATGATCCATAAATAGTAAACATAGGATAACTTAATTCCAACATCACAATTGTTTATGATATTTCAATACGAAGTCATAATTTCATCATAGGACAATATCAAGCATATTGTAGTGTACAATCATATCATACAAATATTGTTGATCTCTCTTGTGATCTATTTGTAACTGGTTACATCACCACTATACTTCTACTATACACTCTGATCAATTAATATTTACTCTAACCACTAATTGTACTTATACTATAAATTTGGATTTATATGTGATATATATGCATAAATATAAAATATATACTATTAATAAGTGAAATACAATTCACAACATCTAAATTATATTTTATTTAGATAAAAGTGGTGGTGAGATATATGCTTACCTACTCGAATCCACCTATTTTGTCTACTCTGAAGCATCCAAGTTCAATTTGTATCTCGTCTTCCAAAAAATGCAAGGAAATGCTACCCCTGCTTTAGCTCCAGTCACAGCTCCATTATGCTTTAGAAAGTTTCTTGGCACTATTACTGGTGAAACTGGTGGTAGCAAGTAGCTGAAAAAGTTCCAACGTTAGGCAGTGGCTCCTCCAAATAGGGCTGGACATGAGGTGGCTAAAAGACTTGTGCTTGAATGGTGCTAGCTTGCCTTAGTCTGGGCTCCCATTGCTGCACCAGCAAGCCTTTTGGCGAGGAGACGCGCAACCGGGAGCAACGCCAATGATGTGCAAAAAGAGCAGTGTGCAGAAAGAAAGCTTGGGCAATGGAAAAAAAAACAATTGGAGTTGGTAGGGTAAAAGGTGAGAGAAAGAGTCACGTCCAAACAAAGAAAGAGGCTTCTCGTGAGCTAAAAGAGGTAATGAGAAGAGAGGGTGAGGAGAGAGAAAACCAAAATGATTGACGGTGAAAGGGAAATAAGAAACTACTGGAATTTTTAGTAAAATAGGAGAGTGTGGCGGTAATGTTAAGAGAGAAAGAGAGAGAGAAGAATGTTGCTATTTGTAAAAAGAAGAAAATAAGGCTCAATAGCAGCACCAGTTTTCTAAAATGAGAGAGAAAAATTAACAAAATAAGGAAAAGAAATGGGAGTTATCGAGCAAAGGGGGACTTTTTTTTTTTAACACTTAGTGCATGGTCTATCTCTTCTTCTTTTTCTTAAGAGAAAAAAATACTAACCTCCCCTAAGATTTATAAAAATTACACTGACTTTTTTGTAATTTAAAAAAGTTACACTGATCTCCCCTGAAGTTTACAAAAATTATATTGACTTCCCTTCTAGTTTAAGAAGGTACACTAACTTTCCTTCAAGTTTACAAAAATTACACTAAACTCCCTTCAAGTTATAAACTAAGTTATACATAAATCCAAATTAAAATTTTCTATTAAATTACCTTTAAAAATATTATTAGTCCTTAGTCAACTAAATTATTTAATTAGTTAATATCAAGTTAAATAACTTAGTTGATCAAAGACTAATAATATTTTTAAGATAAATGTACTTTAATAGAAAAATTTAATTTGGATTTATATGTAGCTTATTTTATAACTTAAAGGGAAGTCAGTGTAATTTTTGTAAACCTCAGGGGAGGTCAATGTAACCTTTTAAATTAGAAGAGAGGTCAGTGTAATTTCTATAAATTTTAGGGGAGGTCAATGTAGCTTTTTTAAATTACAAGAGGGTGAGTGTAATTTTTGTAAATCTTTGGGGAGGTCAGTGTATTTTTCTCTTTTCTTAAATAAAATCTCAATCATTTCTCTATCTTAAAACTCAATTCAAATATTTATATATTTTCACTAATTTGATAAATTTCAAAATCCTAAAGAAATGTAATTATTTTAAACTTTAACTCTTCTTAAAATGATTCATCAACTACAAACATTATTTTCATAAATCAATGCAATTCTACTTACTAAAACTTATTTCTCCATTTTTAATTTTTTTTATAAAAATGATTTTAAACTATTCTTAAATTAATAGAATTCTTATATATAAAGATAAATAAATTCTCAATATTCTAAAATCTCTTAATATGAAAAATAAATTTAAAATCAATAATAACCACTAAATAGTTTATCCATAAATTTCGAAACTTATATATATATATATATATATATATATATATATATATATATATATATATATATATATATATATATATAACTTTATATTTAAACTGGGGATATTATAACAATAAACTAGAGATGTCAAAACAAATTAGATCTAACAGGTTGGCCAAGAATTGATATAATTTTACCTGACTTAAGATTGAGATTAATACAAAAAATGAAAATATTAGCCTAACTTAATAAGAGATTATAATTAATTAGTCTGACTTAATAAAAGATTGAGACTAGTTAGTGCAACCTTGTCAAGCTATTAGATTAACTTGTTATCCTAGTAGTAATGATAATATAGAATAAATAAGAAGTGTAAAATATAAGATTAATTGATTAATATGTGTATGTATTTATGCATGCATATATATGTAATATTATATATATAATATATTGTCACTTAATGGACCTTTGGTTTTGGTCCATTAAGTGACAGTGAAACTTGTTAGATGAGTCCCACTATTCGTTGTAATGCATTGGCTAAAATGCAATGTATGAGTTTTTATTTTTTTTAACATTTTTTTCTTTTTATAAATATTTCCTCCAAAGAAATTAAATTCACACAACAAACAAAGCATATGCTTTCATTTTTATCTCTTCAATCTCTTATACTTTTTAAAATTTCTATTTACAAGTGTCTAAATTTCTAACTTAATAGAAAATGAAAGGTGATGCATGAAGTTTCAAATTATTTAATTCTTGTCTCCTAAAGATTATTGGTGAAACTCTTCAATTCCCTCTACTTATATTTTTATAATTGTTATTTAGTTTTATACTGTACAATTCTTATAGTATAATTATTGATTTTATAGTTATTATTTTTGTTAACTTTTATATTAGTAATTTTTTATATTATTATTATTATTATTATTATTATTATTATTAAGTTGTAACCAAGAATTTGAATGATTCTAATTAAATACAAAATTGTTTGGATAGCCAAAATTCTTTAGAAAATATAGCTATTAGTTTTTCAAATAACAAAATTATAAATACTCCTTCAAGTACACTTCAATTTGCATCCTCTCCTCTTCCTCCGTAACATCCCTTTCTTCATAACATGCTTGTAGTCATAAAAATGTAAACAATCCCTTATCCTCAACCGATTTAGCAAAAAATCAAGGTTCTAATATTTGAAATTATTTTGATCTAAAAAAGATAAATGATTTAGATAAAGCATTTTGTAAGCATTGTGCAAAATCTTATAATTATGATGGCTATATTGATACCATTTCATTGAGATGACATTACTCTTTTAAACATGCAGTTATTGTAAATGCTAAAAAAAAGATCCTAGTATGCTTAGCTAAAATAGTTGTAAAACTTAATTGTGTAAATGGATTTGTCAAGATAAAATACTTTTTAATTTAATAAGTTGTCCAAAATTTAATGACATTCTTCAACACATTAATCCTTAATGACGGGGTATGAGAAGGAATACTAGTATTAATAAGTTCCAAAAAATTTTGGTGAAAAGAAAATGATTTTAGAATTTTTTTTAAAAATTCAAATGTATAATTGCATTTACATCCAATATTTGGACATCATCACCCTAAATGAGTTATATTTGTATAATTGCTTATTATATTGATGATAACTTTATTTTATATAAAAGAATAATTTATTTTAAACTCATTCTACCACCATATAATTCATCAACTATTACTTTTTATGTAGTAAGTACTTATAGTAAATATAAAATATCTAATAAAATATTTTTCAATTACTTTTTATAATAGATTTAGTAATATTAGTGCTATTAGAATTTTAATTCTGTCTTTAAATCCTGTTCTTAATGTTTAATTTTTTCATCCTAAATATGCATATCATATTTTAAATTTAATTGTTCAAGATACATTAAAAGTTCTTTTTACATTTGTACAAAATCTTAGAAATACGATTTTATTTATCAAATCATTAACTGTTAGAAAACATGATTGGAAGCAATTATGTGTGCACATGTCTCGGAAACTTAGAACACCCTCACAAGATGTTTTTATACAATAGAACTCTACTTTTAACATGTTAGAATTTTGTTTGAGTATAAAGATGTCATAAGTATTTTTTATTCAACAAAAATACAAGTTAATCATTATCTTAAAATTTTCGAATGGGAGAAAGCACAATTTTACTTATAATTTTTGCAAACATTTTGTATAACAACTAATCTTTTATTTAATTTTTATTATCCTACATCTTATTCAATGCTTGGAGTTTTGCTTAATTATAATTTTGTATTTTTAAAATTTAGAAGTATTGATGGTTTTGAGATTGTTATTGATAAATGCTTACCAAAATGGACTAAATATTTTAAAGATATTCCTTCTTTATATGTTATAGTTGTAATTATGGATCTTAAACTTAATGAATTAGGAGTGAAAAGTATACTAAATAAATATCATTCACATATGCAATATGAATTTGATGAATTATAAATGAATGATGTAAATAATTTGTTGCACAAGATTTTTAATATATATAATGGTAAATTTAATTCTTCATATTCATACATGAGTTTTTCATCTTCTTCAAAAACATCCATATCATATTTTGAAGGATATGAAAATTACTTATGTGTAACTAATAACTACCATTTAATTAACAATGAACCTAATTCTTATTTACTTACACTTATTATAATTAATATGGCAAATTTTGATATTTTAGAATGGTGGAAGGCACAAAGCACATAATATTCTATACTTTCTCTCATGAGTCGTGATATACTAACTCTTTCAATGTTTCTAGTGGCATCATAAAGTATATTTTATGTTGGTGAGTGAATTTTAGATGATAAGTGTTTATCAATGAATTACGAGAACTTAGAGATGGTCATTTGTTAAAGGATTGGTATGATACGGAAGAAAAATAACAAATAGTAATATATTCTTATATTATAATTTATAAAGTTACTCTAAAAAATATTTATACCTTTCTTATTTATAAATAGTAAAATTTTTACTGGATTAAGTCCCATGATTTTTACCTTCATGCTTGGGGTATTTCACGTAAAAAAAAATGTGTGTTGATTTATTTTCTTAAAATTTTGATATTAGTCTTGTTTAAGATTAACAACAACAATGATAATTCCACCAAAGTTCAACTAAATTTCTTTAAAATTTTTTAATATTTCAATTAAAATTAAAATTTATAAATTAAAAAAATTTAAATAATTTTTTTTAATTCTACTAGAATTTCAAATGTGATTTTCAAATAGTATTTTATATTAAAGACTTAAAGTCCCCTTTATAATTTATTATTTATGTTTATTATTTTTTAAATATATTTTTATTTTAAGAAAAAAAATAAAAATGTAATTTAACATTTAATAATAATAATAATAATAATAACAATAACAACAACAACTACGACGATATGACAGTAGTGACAATGCAACAACAATAACAACAATAACAATAATAATAATAAAATTTAAGTAACTATTATTTTTAATTTGAAATTAATATTTAAAATATAATGAGTTGTATAATCCTCCTAAGACTGCCTAATAAATATCAACTTGAGATTGGTACTGTAAAAATTCAACATAGTAAAAAAAAAGAGCCTAACCTAATATTGACTTGATATACAATATCTGCTTTTTAGGTTTGTAGGCCTTGGCAATCCATATCTAAGAAGGGATAAATTGAATTTTTTTTTAAAACTTTCATCATTTTTAAAATCTTTTTTGAAAAGCTTTTCATTTTGGAAAATCATGAGAATAAATTTAATTCAAATAATTGCAAGAGAGTTTTATGAAAATGTTTGCACTCAAAATATGATAATTCAAAGAATTAGTACAAATTAACTCATTCAACTATATATAAACAAATCAACAAGAAACAAATCCAAGATAATCTAATGAAGAGGTTTGTACACAATATATAACAATTCAATATATTTGCGCAAAGCAGTTCATTTAACTATACATAAATAAAGAATCAAGAAGTACATGTATAGGTAAATTTCTCTTTCAACCATTTAATCATTCAAGCATCAAGATCAATATTGAAGTATAATATATTAAAAAATTTTATGATGTAGACAAATCATAAAAAAGTACATGCATAGATTTGCACCTTTTTTAAGTATTTAATCATTCAAGCATTAATATAAGCATTGAAACATAATATATTTAATAAATAATAACAACAAAAATAGAGCATGTAATTAAGAAAAACAAAGCATAATGCAAAAAAATAAAGAGATAAAGGTAAAAAGATCAAATATAAGAATTTATAATGGGTTCCCCTTGAATTTCTCTCCAAGTGTACATCCACTTTCCAAATTTTCTAAGCTTATGTTTCAATATACTAGTCCTTTAAGTTTTAACCAGCACTTGAAGAAGTTTTATAATACTCTTGCTCTTCTTTAAGCAAATTCTTTCTTTACAAGGAATAATATCTCACCTTTTTAAAGAATTTCTAAAGGATACCTTACCCTTTACAATTAGAAAGTGATATAAGATAAATATAACTCAAACAAACTCTTTTATAGAGTGGGTGAAATAAATGAAGCTCCTAAAATAGAAAATTTTCGAATGGAGAGTTCAATTCATAATTTTGATAAAAAAGGAGTAAAATGATGTTTGATATTTCATAGCTTATATAAAAAGTTTATAGGGTATTATAGCCATTTGGAACTTTTGAAAATGAAAACTAGCCATTTATAGCTATCATTTAAGCATCAAAATAGTAAGAATTAAGTGTGTAATTGATTCTAATGAAATTCTTAACTTTTGGTTGACCAAAATCGAGTGTGCAATCGATTCTGATAAATTTTTAGCTTGTGGCTAGCTAAAATTGATTGTGCAATCAATTTTCAAAGATAGAATTATAGATTCAACTTTAAAAAGTCATAACTTTTTCATTTTAAGTCTGTTTTGAGTAATAACCTATTGTTGAAAAGTATTTAAGTCTACTTTCAAATGAAACTATTTTCATCTCATATCTTATATAATTTTTCATTTATGATTAAAATAATGAGTAAAGATAAGAAAGAATGAATTGTAAAAATCTAATTTTGATACTCAAGAGTAAAATTCATAATTCTTTCTTGATCATTTTTTATAGAAAACTATTTGAGTCTATTTTCACATAGAAAATTTCATGCTTATATTGTTTGTAGTTTTTCATAATTTTTTGAAATATGGTCAAAATAATAAGTAAATGTCAGAAAAGACTAGAATGTATAAAATTAATTTTTAGATTCTATTTGAAAAATTCATAACTCTTTCATATATTAATCATTTTAAGCAAATACTAGTTCATAGAAATATATTTGAGTCTATTTTCATATAAAAAATTTGACAATTGGATCACAAGTATTTTGTGAGATATGATTAAAAAAGTGACTAAAAGTTAAAATTGAAAAAATCAAAACCTTATATCTCATTAGTTTTTGAAGTATCCTATAAGTTATCTTGTAAAAACATGATTATAAGTTATTTTTTTAAAATATTTTGATCAAATTAAGATTTCAAAAATATATTTGAGTTTTATATCATGAAAAACTTTATTTTATAGGAAAAATATAAGCCTAACATAAAAAATTATAATAAAGAAATTTTAGATTTCTTTCAAGTTTTTAAAACTTGAATTTTTTATCATTCAATGCTTGAATCACATTTTTTTTATTTTTTTCTTTTTCTTGAGTTGAGCATAATGTAATTTTTTATTTCTTTACTTTAATCCTAACTCTCATTTTACTTATTGGATTTTCCTATAGACATGAATTCTGCAAGTCATTTGATTAGTCCAATGTAATATATCAATATATTAATATGCAAGATTCATGTATAAAATATATAACTAATTAACACAAGAACATGCATAATCATCATATCATATATCTTAACTAATTATTTATTTAGTGGTGCTTGTATAAAATATAATTTTTTAACACATAATCAAACATTGCTATTATAATCATAATGTAATATGTTTATTGAAAATTTTTTAACACTTTGGTATAAAGATATATACTATTATTGTGATATTCATTTGTCATCATTAAACTTATTGTATAAAACTTAGGCTAACAGGGTTAGCTTGGTTTGCATTGATAGGTTTATACTAAACTTCCCTGCTTCGGTTGCTTCTCTTGGTTTCCTTATATTACTAATTCTATCCAGCTTTTGCATTTGTTATGTCAGCTTTGTTTTTGCTGCCTTAATTTAAGATAACATGTGTCATGCACTTAATTTGGATGTACTAAATGTAATCATCATACATTTTGTGGATTCCAATGTGGATACTTATCATTTTTTGCCTGCTATTCAGGGATTACAATTAAATCAGGAGCTAGCTCTTCAACCACCTGATATGATGAGCATTTGGACTTATCCCGTGGTATGTTCTGTTCTTGTTGATGACTTTCTTGCCCGTTCAGCAGTTCTAGCTCTCTATTATGAGCACTTAAAAAGTGGAAAAAATACTCAAGCTTGGACTATAATGTGGGGAATTGTTTTCCTGTATACATCCTGCAGAAGGTAAAACCTTTAACCGGATAATATCATTCCAAGGGAGAACAAAAACTCACTTCTTCCCTTCCCATCTGCGTCCACAGTAAACAGGTCTCTTTCAACAAAGTTTCTTGGGTAATTCACAGATACAAAAGAAGAAAATGCAGAAAAGTTGAGCAGGAAAACACAGAAATAGGAGAAAAAAAATACAGTGAACATAAACGGAGGTTAAAGATAGAGAAATATTTTTCAGAAATAATAGTATGTTGCAGGAGGTTTTTTACAATGCTAAAGTTTTGAGCTACTCTCCCATATTTTACTTCCATCTTTAAATACTTTCAGTAACTTGAGTTGGGTAAATTACTTAAGTAAAATGAACCAATAACCCTGATCAGTATTAGTTACTAAACTATTTTTACCAAGGGTTGAGATCCTTTGACATAGTGCTAGTGGCTAATAAATAACTACTAACAATTTTTCGGGTACGATTCTGACAGGACTCAAAGATGGGTTTTGCTATGATTCGTCTTTGATAAAGATTGCAAGTTTTTTTTTATGTAAATTTAACGTAAAATTAATAAAACTTGCAACTTTTTATAAAAATCTTACAATTTTTTCATAGAAAATTTTCAATGTATATTGTATGTAACGTATAAAAAATCTCAACTCCATAATTCAAAGTTGCAATAAAAAAATTTCAAAATTTCTTTGAAAAAGTTGCAACGTTTAACAGGTAAGTTGCAAAATTAAATAAATAGTTGTAACTTTTAACGAATGGGTTGCAAGAGTACACATGAAGACATTTTCTTCTCAAGGGAGTACCAAGACATAACCCTAAAACAAACCACTGCAATGATATGCTAATATCTTAATGTGAAACCTAAATAAGTCATCAAGTCTCTAGAAAGAACAGTTAGTCCCAGGTCACGACCCTGATGTGACAGGATCCAAACGCAATTAAAGATACTGAATTTAGTAGTGCCATTTACAATTACTAAGCTATTTTACTCGAGTTGGTAATCAAATTTACTCAAGATATTATGGGAAAGGACCATAATAAAACTCTGGTTTGGGTTGATAGATACATTTGTTAGAGTGAAAATCATGTGTAGTATTGGCTGTTCTCCCAATTATTCCATGGTCCCCTCCCTCGGGTAAGCAGAGATTTTTCAAAATTTTATGGAATTCGTGATAACAGTTTTCAAACTTGGATTAAAAAACGAAACAGTGTTACTAAATAACATAACCATAAGAAGTTGATTAGTTATTTATTTACTAGCTTAATTACAGTTTTATCTCTTTTCATATGCAAATTGATGACATTTGCTCCCTTTCAAATGAAATATTCGATTTTAGTCTTCTCATATATACAAATTAGATAGATTCTAATCGGTAACTTTCAAATTTAACAAGATCTTAGTTGACATAGGATTTTTAATAGAACTCCAAATTGATAATTACTTAAATATTACGTCAGAAAAATGTGCAAATCATATGATTCATCTAAAATTGAAAAAAAAATAATAAAAACACTTTAATTTGCCCATTAACATTAACTAATTTCTTTCTTAGTGATTACTATCTTAGATATCTGTTGAAATTCATTATATCAATTAAAATTTTCGACAAAAATTATTAAAGTAAACCAGATGTAATTTAATATAATATAACTGAATCAAAATAAAATATTCAAAATAAAATATTATAATCTAAGAGTGATCAAATATTATTAGTTTGTATATTAAAAAAGGTTAAAATTATAATTAACCTATTTATTTTTGTGAAACTCATGCCCTATTAGCATAGGCATTGAGCTGCACTTATAATACATGCTTACAATAATTCACGTTTTATACATCTCACTCTTATTCACAAGATCGCCACTTGGGTAAACTATATGTATAAAATAAACAACTGATTTCATTATATAGACTTTGCAACTTACATAAAACTACATATAATATGACATGAGATTAAAGAAAAATGGAAGAAAGGCAATAATGAACTGTAACGTCAATATTTAACAACAATAGATTTTGTTCCACGATGTCAAGGTCAAACAAACAAACTCTGAAGCCATGTTTCAGTGCCTATAGAATCAATTTTCCAGAATGCTTTTAGGCTTCACTTGTTTGTTTCATAGTGGCTTTTAGTCAACTTTTCCTGATGTTGCTGAATGCTGATTGACTTACAATGCAACCTATATTTTCTTAAATATTAGACACAGCTGTAAATGGATGCTTGCTCACATAACTTCCAAATATTTGTTTAAAGGTGGACAATAGACACGTGTTTTCTGAATTTCGTATTATAAAACCCATATTTTCTCTTATATACATATCCAATTTTTTTAATTTTTTTTTGTTGGGGGGGGGGGGGAGAGTGGACACTTGATATACATGGTACACTCCGAGCCGATAAACAAATTATCCCAGTTTAACTTGTTATGATGAGAAATATTCATATGTATCAGTTATAACACGTGCCTTCCACTTAATGGAAAACAGAAGGTCATAATTTTTAATATTTTTAAAATTGAAAAATATAATACTTCTCGTATAATTGATATATAGAAAATAAAATTGACTATTAACTTTTTCTTATTAAGTAATGACAGTAGATTATATATGCTATTGATGCACCTATTCTTTTGCACAATCAAGTATGAGTATATCACCGTAGCATATCTTGCTCAAGCTCCTGTTCAAATCATTTCGGATCAAATTAAAAATATTTGCGTGGAGAAATTTTAGATATATATAATGTACTAGCTACTTGAAACAATTGCAAATGATTTTTAAATATTAAATTATTTATAAATTTTAATTTAGTGTAATAATTATAATTATAATTATAATTGTTATATATGGTCATTTAAATAAGTGGGTTCCTTGCATTTTCATAAATCGCATACTAATCAAATAT
This sequence comes from Sindora glabra, assembly GCA_020226215.1. Taxonomy (NCBI): domain Eukaryota; kingdom Viridiplantae; phylum Streptophyta; class Magnoliopsida; order Fabales; family Fabaceae; genus Sindora; species Sindora glabra. Next base: position 54,906,364 of record CM035236.1, on the reverse strand, counting down.
CAAATGAAAGATTTATGACAAATCAAAATCAATAAAGTAACTATAAAAATACAAGGAACTGTCAAACATAATAGACAATTATAGTGGCTGCACTAGATCAAAATTTATAAATAATTTATTATTTAAAAATTATTTTAAAATAATTTCATATAATATATAATATGTACCTAAGAATTTCTCAATTGGGTGGCTGCAATTTTGGCTAGTATTGAATATGAGGGTAGTTAGCACTCAACTAATTATAATGGATCAAAATTTATTAATAATTTATTATTTAAAAATTATTTTAAAATAATTTCAGATAATATATAATATATACCTAAGAATTTCTCAATTGGGTGGCTGCAATTTTAGCCAATATTGAATATGAGGGTAGTTAGCACTTAACCAATTCATCGATTTTTTATTGATTTGGAGGCATTTATCTAATTGATCAAGTAAAATTGTTGTCTTAAGTATTTAATAAATAATTACTTTAATTAGCTAATTAGCGACCAATTAACCATTTTGAAAAAATAGGGAAACACGATGCTTTCAATTTGCTAATTTATAAAAGATAGGTAAAAAGAGAAAATTATTACCAAATTGTATAGTTATATAAATTTATTATTTTGTTTAAAATACTTTATGGAAGAATTGAACCCCAAACCATACAGTATACAAACAAGAGCTTAGCCATTTAATTACTAATCATTTTTAATTATATATGTACAAATTTAATATATATTAGAATACAATAATTCTTTATAAAAAAGAAATAATTATTTAGCTTTTTATTAATTAATTTTACATAAGAAAATTAATATAGATTAACAAAATAAATATTATTGTGTTATATGATTATATAATAAATTTAAATTCTTTTCATATTAAAAGAAAAAAAATTAATTAGATTGATTTATACATATATATATATATATATATATATATATATATATATATATATATATATATATATACAATAGTTTTTTTTTTCAATTTGTAGTAGATTCAATTTTTAAATAAAAAGGGACCATTTAACATACGCTAATAAGAAATAGCATAATGATTTTTGATTAAGTTATGTTCTTCTTTAAAAAAATATGATGATGAAGATATATATAGTACGAAAATAGCAGAATCATATATATATATATATATGCAAAGAGTATGTTGAAAACTTGATATAAAATAACGCAAAAGTATATATGAACACCTAAATATATTTATTTTTAAAAAATTAAATAATTATAATATATTATAATTATTTATTTCTTAAAAAAATTTTAACAAGTATAATACATTATTTTTAAGAATAATTTAATAAATAATAGAATGCGATAACATATCTTTTATAAGAAATTTTAATTTAATAAATTTTGAAATATTATAAAAGAAAAAAAATATAATTGAATAAATTATAAAATATATTCATATTTTTATATGTAATTTTATATATAAATAACTGATAGTCAACTAATAGTAAATAATTATTTTACAAAATATTTTTATTGAAATAACTTTAAATGAGATAATATAATTAACTATTAATTAATAATTAATTAGATCAATTAACTATTAATATAATTATCTAATTGCCAAATAGTCTATTACAATTTTGAGTAATAATGTTTTTAAATAATTTGCCCGTAACATTCAATTCTTGACTTCCAGTACATGCTATTAATGTAATGTTTAAATTTACCTCAAAAGATTAGAGGATTCCCCTTGCAAGTAAATATTCAGATTTTGCTGAGAGAAAACGAATTTTGAAGACAAACATCCCTCTGAAAATAACCATTTACTGAATACCACAATTTAACCTTCAATTAATCAAAGCTATCATTGCAAAGTTGTATGGATGTGACCCATACGCATTTAACATTAATGGAGCCTTTATTTTTGGGCAGTTGATATTATTTATAAGATTTAGCTTTACAACCAACTTGCCATCCTCTGTGGGACCTCTATTTTTGGGTCACGGCTTCCACATTAGGCCTTAAATGGTGCTCCCTCATAATATTGGAAGATATGAAGATAAAACTCATCGCAATGAGAAAAATGGAAAAAAAAAAAAAATAGAGGGGAAATGGTTATAAGCCAGCAAGTAGCAAGATATACAGAAAATAATAGTAATTAATGCTACTCTCATGATTAATATAAATTTTAATAATAGCACATATCGTAAAATTTGGATGAAAGTGTCTTTATTTGCTCCAAAAAGATTTTTTTTTTTGTGAAGTTAAAATTAGTCATCAATCACTTTTTTTGTTTTTTTTGGGTGGGTAGGGGGCGAAGAGTGGAGGGAGTAAGGACAATCGGCATCGACTCTCCTTCCTGCACTTTATAATAATAATATGAATGCCTTCTTGGCATAAAATGTTCAACTTAATTAGTGGTAGTTAATATTTAAAAAATGAGATTATCGCTATAATTCTACTAAATTACTGTGCATACTATTTTAAGAACTTAAAAAATATTTTTAAAGATCATCTAATCTCTTAGAATCTTAGACTATGGCCAAAATTTTAATACCTACATAGTTTGAAATAAAGTTATGAAGACGTACAGAAACAATAGTGAGGCAAGCATCCCTGATGAAATAATTGGGTGGGTGGAAGCAATAAACTAGAATTTTATGCAAATTGGACAAAGAGAGAGATGGGGGTAGTTGCACTCTTACCGCTCTCTTCAACTCGCATTTATTTGTATGCTCTATAATGGCACCAAGCAAACATTCATTTAACGTTCATGGGCAAACACTATTCCTAGTAGTGAGAAGTGGGAAAGAAAAGGAAAAAAAATTGAAAACTCTGGTCTCATTCATGAACAGAATCTTTTGAAGGGATAGAAAAACTTGCATTAGAAGAAATATCTACTCTCTTCTCTAGTCATTTCTTTAGGGTGTGATTTTCTGGGATTCAGTTGACAACTAATTCCAAGGAAGTTTCTATAGCTTCTTTATAGATCTCGCCTTGAAAGAATTGCACTTTGTTTTGTCCATAGGGACACCGAAGAAAACTAATATTTTGGTGTCCACCAAAAATTATAAAAAATATATAATATTTTTTTTGCATAGAGAACTGTGGAGCGCTCACCTATGAGAAATTAATGGGGGCGGAGAGAATCGATTTTCCCATTTCACAAGGATGTTTGTATTCTCATTGAACAAATGAAAGGGCATCAGTGTCTCTTCCTTAGAACGGTTGCCTTATTTATTAGGGCTCTGATTTTTTTCCTTTTTATCATAATTTTTTAAATAATATTAGAAGTTATAAATTATTTAATATACATATATAAATTTTTTATAAAAATAAAAAGAGTAAAATTTTAAAAATAATATTAAGTCTTATTGCCTCATTATGAATGTAATCTATAGAAGTTTGAATAAATTCATATTCACTTTCTAAATATTCTCATTATTCCCTCTCTCTCAACTTACAAACAAATTAGGGAAGTGAGTAAGGAGTGACTTTGAGGATCATGTGTGGAAGAGAATTACATAAAAACTAAATTTAAGGAATTGTTTAGTTCGCATAAGAAATAATTTCTTGTGGAAAATTCAACTTTTTAAAAAATAATTTTTTATATGAATTTTTTGAAAAATATTCAAAATTATTTAGTTAACACATAGGAAGTGACACTTATTAAAAAATAATTTCTTATATCTTATTTAGTTCAATTTTGAATATTTTAGGAAAGATTAATAAAATAACTACTATATCCCTAATATTATTATAATATAAAATAATAAATTTTAGTTATTATTAATTAAATTTAATAAGGATAATTTTATTATTATATTTATAAATAACATGAGAAATAAAACTTACATAAAGGGAAGGTGAGTAAGTAACATCTTAGGAAGTAAGACTTCTTAATAAATTTTATTTTTTCAATTTATAAAATAATGATCAACTAAACAACTTATTAATTTCTTATTTTTTAAGAAATAAAATTTTCTATATTGTTAATGTGAACCAAACCACTCTCAAGAAATTAAAGGTAATATTGTATTCTAAAAGTTTTATATCTATCTTCTCTTAATGGAACAGGAACATTTTAAGACACAAAATTCAAATTTGTCTTTGAGATAAAAGAAGGGCCCACAGATCCTTCATATCACAAAATTTTATGCCATTAATTAAATAATCAAGTGGCTGGATGGTACGGTGTCCTAAATCTTGAGAAAGCGTGGTGGCCCGTTAGGACAGGCACCCTATTCGTGAAAGAAGAAAATTAGTGCAATTAAGTGAAAAAAGAAAAAACGGATGGGACTTCTAGGAATAATCAATCAAAATAGTACTGTTTCTACCCAATAATTATTGCCTAGACAGTATCTCAAGGCCTCTCCCAACTCATACACACATCAAGAATCTTGTTCTACACCTCTGAATATAGGGTGGGCGTCTATATACGTTGCCAACTACCCGTAGTCGGAGGTTTACCATTTTCTGAGGTTATTTATAGGATTTTCTAATCTTCATTGCCATTTTATTGTAATTAATAAAATGATATATAAATATAAAAATATAATTATCACAATAAAAACTTTTAAAGAATTATATTTGTGTTACGGTCTGTAACAGTAAATTTAAACATAATATTGCAATCATGAATCTCAATTTAGAAAGTTAAATTATAGTAAAAGAATTTGAAATTTCTCGCTTAAGCGGTACCCAATAATTTTCAATATATATATATATATATTTTTTTTTTCATTTTTTATGTTTCGGATTCAATTCTAAATTCTTTTGTTATGCCAATCCATCGTAATGAAAGAAGGTATGCACGATTGAGGAAAAGAATTATGGAAAAACTCCTATTCCAAATATCATGGCAAAACGCTTTGTTTCAAAACAATTATTTATGAATTCATGTCAATTTATTTGTGGTAGAATATTAATGTTTAAAATAATATTAAAAATATAAAATATAATTTCAATTAATTTATATAAATTATTTTATTTGAAATATATTATATCATAAATAAATTGATATTGGTACAAAATTAATGATTTACATTAGCCGATAAATGCTAGTTTACAATAAAATCGACATTTATTTTGATATGATGATATTTTTAAAATTATATGAAAAATTTAAAATGATGAATAATAATACAATTGACATTTAAACATTATTTATAAACTTATGGTGTTAGTTTTAGACACAACTATCATCTAAAATGAATTATAAAAGTGTCATTAGAAACTATGAAATCATAGGACTTCCATTTTAATCAACAATTATTATTTAAAAGACATTTCAAAAGTTCCATTAAAACTACAAAAGAACAAAATGTCAATTTTTGTTAACAAACATCATCTAAAAGCCATTTAAGTAGTCATGTAAGAAACCACAAAATCATACAACATCGATTTTGTTTAATAATCAACGGTTATTTTTTTCTACAAATTTTTGCTCGAATTTTATCTTTTCAAATGAACTTTTCTGATGTCTCTTCAATATGATTGAGTATGATGAGTGTAATACATAATATTATTGTTGATTTCTTACTTCACTTTCATCAAGAGAGTGTAAAATAGAAGAATCTTGACCTTTGTTTCTCTCCTATTATATATTCTTTCATTTCTTATATTGTAAAAGTGGAATAAAAAAGTCAGTGAATGGAGAAATTGCTGAACTTGCACTCCTCTTTCATCAAAAGAGTGTGCAATGGAATAACCTTAATCTTTAGTTTTCTCCCATTGTATACTCTGTCATTTCCCAATGAAGTATACAAATTGAAAAAAATTGAACAAATAATGCTGGAGTTTGCATTAAGAATGAAGATTATGATATATAGTAATTTTTTCATTATTTTTGTGTATTCATATGTAGACATATAATTTTTTTATTGATGATTTAATGTGGTTATTTTGTTTAAATTTGTAGTTTTGTTTCTTTTTACTTATCTATATATTACTTTTACTTAAAATTGTATAATAGGAATTTGGATTACATAGACTAACAAAGAGAAGACATATTAAAATAAATATAATATTCTATGTTAAATTGGTTTTAAAATTACTTTTTTTCATATTTAATTATTTGCCAAACATAAAAACATCAATTTTTTATGTCTAATATAATTAATTTTTTTTGAAAATATATGTTTAGATGAAAACCATTTATGATGACTTTTAAAAGAATGAAACTGAATATATCTAAACGAATAAATTTATGAACAAGTCAAAATGAGAGAAACTAATGAAGTCTAAATAATGAATTGATAAAAAAATTTAAATGAATAAAAATAAAGAAGTCTAAATAAATGGAACCGAAAATAATTTCAACAATGACATTTAATGAATAACTTACAAACCATTGTGTAAGTCCATTTCAATAGTCATTATTGTTCATCAATAATTTACACATCATTTTACTATTTAATTGACATCTTAAGTCATTATAACTATACATATGACCAAATAAATGAAGTTAATTTTAACTAATAATTGACATTTTTTTTTTGCTCTTGACATATAAATAGGATTTTTGTAATCCTTCAAGATAAAAATCTTTTTCCATGAAAAGTATGGCTTCTCAATTGCAAGGTGTCGATTTAAGCATTTGGCAATACCATGACTATTTGGAAGGTCTAACAAACTTTTAAACTTTCTTACAAGGCCTTGTATTCACACCTTGTATGGCATTTTAAAAGATTCCTAGATTTTCTACATAACCCAAGTAATATTAATATTAAGGTATGCATGCTTTATCTAAGGAGCCTTTGATGGATTTAAAAAATCATTGCTTTTAGAAGGTTTTGGATTTGATCTGAGTTCCTTCTAAGAACTTGTATTCATACTTTGGCCATGAACATAGGAATTCTACAGAGCATTTGTAGGGACTTGGACAAGAATTCTTCCAAATTCTTTGTAGAATATTTGTATTGATCACTAAAATGCAAATATAAGTCCTTTAATTGAAGGAACATTGAGAGATTCTAATTTCTTTTCAATGTTAAATACTATGATCTATATCTTTTATCTCAATCTTAGAAGTTATCTCTTACAGTCATTGATATTACATCAAATTATGATTATCTTTTGCACCCAAATAGATGATTATGAGTATATCCGTGGTTTAATGTTATTGTTATGATCATAAAATTTGAAATATTTTTACTTATGTAGCATTGATAGCATGTGTTGTCCTCTTATTGACTTCGAGATACTTAATTTCTTCATTTGTTATAAGCTTCTCCTGCTTCTTATGTCTCAATGTGAAAATCAATACGTTGCTTGCTTTATATGTTGTATCAAACTTTAATACATATAGAGTAAGAAGAATACTCATTTTCACACTGAAATATAGGAACATTAAAAGGTTCATAACAAATAAAGCACTCAAGTATCTTAAGGTTAATAGTTTTAAAATTGATTGAATTAAACATCTCATAAGCTATCAAGTAATAGGAAGGAATTACGAGCAGATGATAATTGCTTTCCTTTTAATTTTTGTAAGGATACCATGTAATATTTATTATAAGTGTAAAGTTTGTTGTTCATGATAAATGATGGTTTTTTTCATTATATATGTTCATGTATTGATATGAAAATATATAAAATAGAAGAATATACGTTCATAATATATTGTCTCCTTTCTTATTTTTTGTTTTATTTACATTTAATTTGTTGCTATTTTGTTTAATTCTATAATAAGAAGAAAAAAAATTTGGTTCTCTAAAAAACACATTCATCTATTATGACATCATTTTTTTATTGCAACTGATGTTAAACATTATTTAATATGATAACGTTATTGAATTAGAGACGATGATGATTTTCACAATTGATGTGTAATATAAATTTTAAACATTAGTTGTTATGTAGTAACCAAGAAGTGGAATAGTAAGCCAAGGGCATGAATTGAAAATAAAAAAGATAAAGCATAACGTATGTTGAAAATAAAAAGAGTGAAGCATGGCACCATTTGTAAATTTCATCTTGAAGTCATTTTGATCTTAAAATGATTCTTTGTTTAAAGAGGTATGCTCTCATTTTGATTTTAAGATGATTTTCTTTGGTTCTGTTTTTACCCGCTAATTATTTTGTAGGGTTAAAAACTTAGTTAGTTTGGGACTAAAAATATAAGGTTTAGCATTTTCTAGAAAAGTATAGAATATAAATGTGAGGATTCTTTTCTAATTCTTGTGTTTATTCTTATAGTTTAGCTTTTAATTTCTTAATCGATCCCATTTTGCTACATATCATTTTGATATAACTTTTATAGATTTGCATAAGTAAAAAATTGAATTTCATTTATCTTTTTTTATATTCTTTCATATTATCTATTATTTATTCATACGAAAATGTATAGTACACCAATTTCAACAATGTTCATTGTATTTATAGGTATTGTATTCAAAATACTTTGCTAAAGGGTACAAACCTTATATATCGAGTAATGGGTGTTAAGATAGATTTAATAAAGTATCTATTTTTTATTGTGGCATTATATACAACCTTAATTGTTTTCAATCCATTGTTATCATGTTTATTAATTAAAGTTATCTAATTCAGATTTTCTAAAGTAATAAAGGATGTTGGCTTTTTATATTTGATTAGAAATACATGGGAAAGAAGGATGAGGGAGTGGAAAATATGGAGATGAGCTTAAGGTTTAGGATGAGAGAGTAAGGAATTAGGAGTTAAGGCATGGGGATGGGGATAAGGATAAGTTTTAGGACTAGGGAGTGAGAAACTAGAGGTCAGGATTGAGACATACCTCAACTATTTAAACAATTTGATATAATATTGTAGGTATTAGACATCAATTTTTAAAAAATAAACAATGTTTAATGCTATTTCCTAAGATAATAGAAATATAAATGATGTCAGTTCTTTTCAAATAAAAAATAGCATTATTTTTATATTTTATGATAGTTTACCAATTGACATTAAAATTATATATATATATATATATATATATATATATATATTATGGTACTCCATTACACATGAGTTATTTTTTTATGTATAATGCCTTATATATCTGATGTCAATTAACCATTTTATTGTAACGTGATAACATGATGATGGAGTTATTAGTTCTATATGGGTTTTATGATAAACAAGGTACATTTTAGTAAAAATTTTAATAAATTTGAATTTTTTTAATGTTATAAGTGCAATTAAAACAAAAATTACAAATAACATAAAAGAAAATGAATTCATTTTTTTACGTCCCTCCATATATCATGTGGACAAGAATTCATTTTAAAATGTGCAATAAAAAAGGTGCCACTGAATGTAGAGGTAATCCAACATTTCACTATTATGGTTATGATATTTAAGACAATGTGTCATAATTACAGTGTTTAATCAGCCTATTCTTTTTTCCGTTTTGTCTTTCTGGCGCACAGGGCTAGGCACAATACAGAGCGAGCCAAAGATAGGAAATTACAGTTCAGGTCCACAAGTAATCCAGAATCTACAAAGAAACTCGGAGAAAATAGAGCTTAGACCTTTGATTGAGTAATATAAAAGATACATAAATTTTAAAAATATTATACTTTATTTCCCTGAATTTTAGTTGTGTAACAAAACTAATACATGAATTTTAGAACCTTACCATTTATCCTTTAGAATTAATGAAATTATTAGCTTTAAGTTAAATCTAAAATTTTGTTAACTTGATTATTCTAGCAATATACAAGGAAAGCCATCAGAAAAACTGTGAAGGTCTTGTGATAGTCATTGTAAATTGAATACATTATGTTGAAGTTTGATCCATTTGTATCTAATAAAAGTTTTTTTTTTAAGGTCTCCAAAATTCATATTTGTTAAAGCCTAATAAGCTCTATTTAATTTATAGATTTGAAAACTAATTATTTGACCAACATAATTAAATAACATTATAGAAGGTTTAGTTTAAATTGCTCTAGTAAATTACTAACTAAATGGTTTTTGTATGAATGACGGTTTTAATCTAGTGGAGAAACAATGAATTTAATGTTATATGCCTGATTTATTTTACATGTTTTTAAAATGTGAAGCAAACTTATATAATCAAAATAAATTATATCATTCGAGAACACCTTAGCTTAAATTTTAGAAATGACTTTGAATCCTAATTTGTTAGCTTTTCACTTTTTTTCTTTTTTGAGAATTTGTTATTAAACTTGAGCTTTTTTCCCTTGTCTAAACTAAAGAATGAATTAACACAACGGAAAAGTAAGACTTAACAGATGTTACAGATATACTTAACTTAAAATAACAATTTCATTTTTTTCTAAAATTTTAACCCCTTGTTTGACAATATTAAAAATAAGATTTCATTTCATTTTCAAATGAACTTTTTTAAAAAATGATGTTTGACTTTAAATATAAAAGGATTTAATTTCATTTTATTTCATTTATAATTTTTATTTTAATTACATTTATGTCATTATGAAATCCATCTAATTTAACAAGAATTTCACTAGAATTCATTTCATTTGACTAAAAAAATATTTTATATAAAAGTTTTATCCTCTTTTTAGCATTATATTTATCATAATATTATCAAAATTTATTTTTTAATTAAATTTCATATATTTTTAATGTATTTTAAATAAAATAATTAATTTACAAATGAATTGAAATCATTATTTTTTATAAAGTATCTAAACAATACAATTCATTTGTAAATGAATTGAAATCATTTCAATTGAAATGAAATGAAATCAATTCTAAAAAAATTACATGCCAAACAAAGCATAAGGGATAAAGTATAAGGCTTTAAGTTTATGTACTATTTTTATTACTCAATTAAATTTCAAGGGTACACTATAAAGTCTTAAAGTTTGTATATCATTTCTGTTGCTTAATCAAACTTCAGAGGTATATTATATTTTTCCCTGAGAAATTTTTACATATTTCTCCTTCTTAAATTTATATAAAAAAAACCCATGTGGTTCACAATCAAATGAAGTTCATAGATTCGCAAAATGATATATATTTTTTGTTAAATTTCACATTTATCTAATACTAACTCACATGTAGGAGAAAAGAATGAAAATCAAACATTGCATGTGAATTCGTCTTTTCGTCCATCATTTTTTAGAGCAACAAATTATATGGAACCACCCTTTTAAAAATATTAAAAAGGAAGATGAAAAAAGTCATCTTTATTTGAAGATGAAGCATAGCAGTCAGTAAGTGCATGTGAACAATAACACCACAGATTTTTCCAATGTTACAAGGATCCATCCTTTTATCAATGTTTTTCCTATGTTTTATGGACCTATCCTGTTATATAATTTAGAATCTTAATGCCACATGGCTTCGGAAATTAGAAATATTCAGCACAAACCTGAGATTCAATCACTAAATCAACGTCTTTGCAGTGTTCAAGCAGGAAGCATAGTGGTTAGTAAATGCATGTGAGCAATACCACTGATCAGAACTATATCAAATACTGCGTAGAGCCACAGTGCAAACACCAGTAATTTAAAGAAGAGGAAGAAGAAAAGTAGATGAACAAAGAGTGTATCTGACAATAAATTACAAAGAGTGTATCTGACAATAAATTAAGACTCTATCTTTTTTCAGTCTTTAAACAGAAAAGAACAGAAGAAAAATCACTGCTAAAGAAAAGAAAGAATTAACAGTGCCTCCTGATCTTTCTCACCCCACATTTCCTTTCCATTTATTACAACTGCACATGTAACTTTCACTAAACATCCACACTGAAAATGCTAGAGCTATGCTCCCATTCTTTTCCAAATCTGAACTGCAGGAAAAATCCATGGTTCTAAATTGTGATTGCAGTTGTACTTCTAATGATAAAATTGCAGATAAATACCCATAAAATTGATGCATTAGTTACAGTACAAAATAGTGAAAAATTATAATTGCGGTGCGCTCCAAGATAATAATGTTGTGTTCAACATTACGGTTATAGAACTGAGGAAAAATGTTTAAAATAATAATAAAAAAAAGGGATCTCACACTCATTTGCAATTGAATTTAAACTACCTTAATATAATAGCATGAAATGCTATAGATTACAAGATAACTGACATTTGCAGTTTGCTCGAAAATACGGAGAAATATAGTGATTGTGAGATAAAACTACAAAAAATTGCAGCTATGAGAGGTGAAGTAAAAGTAATACTGGGAAGACAAACCGCAGTTTAAAATGATGCTTATACCAGAATCGCAGCCACTAATTATGAAGAGGATTTGGACCTGTGTGAATTACTCTTTTATCATCTTCATAAAAGGTGTCTGGATCACCATTTGTGGCCACAAACTGAGCTTCAGAAGTAGCAGCAGTTCTTGATGGTGCATAAAACAATGACATGCTAAAACTACTTCGTTTTCTCCTTGGTGATGGTGACAGCGGCCGCGGCAGCCTCATTAACTGGTTGCCTCTGCTGCTGCTACTCCTGCTGTAACTGCTGCTGCTGCTTTCATTGTGAATGGACAAAAGCAAGCTTATTAGAGCAAAAACTAAGATGACCCACAAGAAGAAAATTGCAGCTTTAGCTCCACAAAGCCTTCTTTCTCTTGTCCCTTCTCTTTCTCTTAAACCTATCATGGCAGTTTTCTGAAGATCTTGTCTCTAGAAAGTAGTTTCCTTCAGAAAATGAACATATAATACACAAAAAGGAAATCTCTATCAGAGACTAAAAGACACAAAATAGTACCGAAGAGTGTAAATGGAAATTGGTTTTAGAAGAGGAGAGAGAAAAACCTAAGACATTGGGTGCTTTCCTTGTCTTAAGGATGTAGTCACATGATCTTGACCCTTGATTCCTGGAACCTTCTTATAATTCTTTTATTTCACTGGATTCTTCTGAGTTTTCTTTGGACTTTGAACCTTTTAACTCTCACCGTCACTCAACCTTATGTTTTTCCTGCACTTTTTGGCTTTTGTTTCCTGCACTTTTTGCCTTCTAGTATTCTAATTTTAGGGACGTTTACTAGAAAAAGGGGATAGGGCCAACCAAGGATACCAGACAGAAGAAGGAAAATGAATATTTCATAACTATTCACTTTAAATTAAAGGGGAAATTGAATTGTCTTGATTCATTCTGTTAAAGGGAAATCAAAATTGCCTTGATTCATTTTGTTAAAAATTAGTACAAGTGAAATTTTTTTGAATTTTTATTATTATATCATTGTTAGTGTTTATTATTATTATTATTATTTTATTAATATTATTAATTATTTTATTATTAAGTATTTTATTATCTTTTTTATCCCTTTTAACTAATATTGTTGTTTTTATAATTATTTATTATTTTAATATGGATAATTATTAATATTTTATTGTTATAAATATTTTATTTTTTAATTTCATTATTCTTATTAATTTGTAATTACTATTGTTTTTATTATTATATTATTATCAATATTTGGTATTTTTATTTTATTAATATTATTAATGTTAATTATTTTTATAAAATATTTTATAATATTTATTATTATAATTATATTTAATATTTACTATATCATCATCATCATCATCAACAATATCATCATCCAAAGATGATAAATCTAAAGTTTAGAATGAGCGAATTTTAGTCCTTGAGATATTTAGGGGGAGTCATACTTGCTAAATATTTTTAACATTCTTGAGAATGTTTTAAAAAAATATTACATTTTCATATTTAGTTTAAAGTTTAAAAAATACTTAGGAATGTCATATTCTTGGAAATATTTTTAACTTAACTTTCTTGCAAAATATTCTCATAAGGGGAAGTGAGTATCTTAGATCTTCGTGAAATGGAAATGTGGATAGTAAAATAAAAGGAAAGAATTATTCTTACATTTAATTCTCTCTTTTATTTATCACTTTATCAAATAATTTTTAATTTAAATTATGAAATAATTATCACTTTATTTTTAAAATATTTTTATTATTAAGAAATACAATGATATTAATTTTTTAATTGCAATTCCTTTTCTATTATTCTTCCTAGTATTTAGAATGTTATTTTAATATATTTATATATACATATGATTCCTTTCATTGAAGAATTATACAATAGGGTTGAATTTTTTTTAAAAAAATACATATTTATACATAAAAATATAAAATAATAATATTAATTTATTGTAAATAAAGAATGTATTAATTACAATATATAATATATTAAATATTAAAATATAATAAAGTAAAAAATATTTATATATACATTTCAATGAAGTTTTAGGTGTTAAATATTAAAACTTAATTTATTGGGTGTTAAAAAAATTTTAATTATTTATATATTTTTAAATAAAAATATGATTTATTATATTATATTTTATAATAAAAATACTTAATAAGAATATTTTTGAAATAATTTAAAATTTTTTTAGAATATCAAATATGGACCAAATATAGTAATATAATATACATAGGAATTTGGTAAAATATTTCATAAAAATTTATAATAAATCAAATATAGGAGTATTACATTCTTATTAATTAAATTTTCAAGAATTATAATTTTCAAAATATACACTTTTTTGGGAATATAAAATTCTATAAACCAAATGTTATCTTAAAGTAATCTCACTAAGGAAAAATGGAGAATGGAAATTAGATTTTTCTTAACTAAACACATACAAAGAGAATGAAAACACTTAATTCCCTTTTACTTTCTTAGTTATCCTGGATTTAATGGACTCTCATTGTATTTGATTTGCAATATAAAATTTTATTTTAATCCCTCTTAAATAGAAAGATAAAAAAGTTTTAAATTCAAAATTTTTAAGTGGAAAATTAGTGTATTCATCTTTTTACTATTGATATTGAATTGAATTTATTTTGCACGTTCATTACTCATTATTAACGCTATTTAATGAATATTATCTTAAATATTATTTCTTATTATTAATTTTTAATAAGTGTTTACTTAATACCTTAATTCCTTATCATTAATATTTAATAGACGTACACCTTAAGCCTTCATTCATTATTATTGTTATATATTTCATATTTTATTACTTTTTAATTTTGAATTGAATGGGCATTTAGTAGAAATTCAGTACCTATAATTACTATGTATATTATACATGAATTCATTCACATTCATATAACGGTTCATGTTTTATCCTTAATGGAAAGATGAAACTAATGTGTGTGTATATATGTATGTATGTATGTATGTATGTATGTATGTATGTATGTATGTATGAAAAATTGATTGGAAAGGTTCCTAAACTAAGCATTTTACAAAATACACCATCGAGTAGAGTTTACTAGAGTTTAGAAGTGCCTATACACACACTGCATGTATTATATATCAATGGTTAGAAGTTCTTCATCCATTTATGCACTTTTATTTAGTTCACTATTTTTCTTTATAAAATGTATTTGATTATTCATGTTATCTAACAGTTAGTATCAAAGTGATTTTAACCTCTGCCTTGATGTGTTTGAATTTTATGTTAAAATGTCAAAACTTATTTTGTTGTTTTGATTCTTTATCCTTCTAAAATTGACCAACCTTTTGTTTCCTCTTTTTAAAGATTAAAATTATTCCATTTTTGTATTATTTAAAGTATTCTATATTAGCATTATCTGTAAATCATGGATACACAATTATTAGTATAATTGTATGAAGGTGCTTAGAATTTACTAATATTTTCTAAAATAATGTTATTGTGTACTATTAAATAAACTTTTTAGGTTTTGATTTACTAGATTAAGAGCTTAATCATTACATATTATACTACAATTTATAGTTGATCACAAATTTATTTGATAATATTAATTATCACTATGGCTTCCACACTTGTTATAGTGTATGAATGTGTGAAAAACCTTTATGATTAAATTTAATTACATTTTATACAATCTCTAGCATGCTTTACTAATTTTAAGAAAACGAAGACTAATTTGGCATGCTTGATTTTATGCATAAAAATAAGGATGTATTTTTGTCTACTTATTACATGTTGATATATTTATAATTGATTATATTATCTTATGCATAAAATTGGATGTCATGTTTCCATGTAATTTTAATTAATTAAAAATTAGTCACAAATATTTAATTATGCTAAAGTATTTTTGGATCACATATAGAAAAATCACATCAATTATGATTAATCATATTTGAATATAATAAATTTTATACCATAGAAAATTTTATTATATTTGTATGATAAATTAGGATGAAATAACAAATTATTTTTCTAATTTACTCATAAGAATCAAGAAATGGAATATAATTTAATAGGTTTATCATGAAGTTAATATATGAATTTTTAGTTAAAAACTTAGGTGATAAGAAATTTCATATGGAATTTGGTTCATGTTTTAAGCATAATTTATATGTTTTACATTGATAAAACATGATATCTATTTATTTTCTTCATAAAATTTGTATATGAATCTTTTGATTAAAAGCTTAACCCATGAATAGTTATCATTTGGTATTTGATTCATATTTTTATGTGTGACTTATATGTTTTACATTGGTAAAATATGATATATGTCTATTTGCATCATTAAGTTTATTTATGAATCTTCTAATTAAAAATTAGACACAGACAATTTCTATTTGCTATTTAATTCATATAACATATGAAGTATAACCTACATGTTTAGCATTGGTAAAACATGATATACACACACTTGTCTATCTAAATTTTTGTAATATAAGTAAGTATATACAATTATACAATCTATAAATATTTTTATGTAAAAAAAATAAATAAATAAATAATAACATTCTTGAAATAAAAAGTAATAACTATATGATATGAAAAGAGAAATTTTTCTCCAACTAAGGTGGATGGGCATTAATTATGCCACTCGAAAATATGAACTACCTAAACTAACTAATGCTGGCACTTGGGCTAAAATCAACTCTACAGAAATAGGATACCATATCGCTACATAGGCATCATCTTAAGTGAACATTGGCTCTATATTAACAAGGTTGCATTTTTGAAATTATTAAAGAATTTAAGATGATAATTTTTTACTTAATCGACATCATAATGTAAGGTATTAGGAAAATGAGGAAACTTAAAACGTTAGTTTTATAATTAACTGACATTTATTTAGATATGATGATATTTTTGAAATTATTATAAAAGTTAAAATATCAATTTTTTACTTAATCAATGTCAAATTGTATGACATTTAAAGGTTTCTAGAAAAATGATGAAGCTTAAGATGTTATTTTTTGAATTAACTAGCATTTATTTAGATGTAGTAGCATTTTTAAAATTATTAAAAAAACTTATGATATTGATTTTTAACTTAATCAATATTAAAATGTATGAAATTTAAAAGTTGTTATGAAAATGAGGAAATGTAATATGTCAGTTTTGAAATTAACTGACATCTAAATGTATTACAAAAATTTGGTAAGAAAAATGTCAAAATTTAACAAGCTAGTTTTGAACTAAAGTGATGTCTAAGGTGATAGTATATATGAGGTTACTAAGAATATGTGAAAACTTAAGATATTAATTTTGTTTACAATTGTCATCTAAAGATATTTCAAAAGATTGGTTGGAAAATATTACACATTGATTTTGTACTTAATTGAAGTTTAATAGTTTAGCAATAGTTAGTTACTTGGAGAATAGTGATACATAAGACATTGGTTTGTGTTAATAACTAATGTTTAAAGTTGGTGACATTTTGACATTATAAATAAAGCATATCTTATTTTTTTATTATTATCACTCTAACTTTCCCCTTTTTTCTAAGCTCTGCCTTTGTCTCCATCTAGCTCCTTCTACAAAACTCTAGTTGTCATTTTATCCTTTACTACATGTTAGTGAGCTACTAATACTCTTTCAACTAACATTGAGTATGAAGTAAATGCCATATTCCATGCTACTGATTCAAGATATCTTTCTTACTTCAGTTTCTTAGATCTTCATCTCATCTATTTCTTTAATATTTTGTATAAGTTTTTTAAGAGGTTTTATTTAAGGTTTCTTTTTTACAACTTCCAAGGTTGTATTTAAGTTTTGAGTACTTATTATATATTTGATAAATGTAGTAGACTTTGAAGTCACCCCAAATGCCTTTCTTGCTTTTATTTCTCAGATCTTTGCCTTTTCCATTTTTTTGATTTTTTGTGCAGGTTTTTTAAGAGATTTTTGTTTGTGTGCCCTTTTGTATAATTTTCAAGGTTACATCTAAGTTTTAAATACTTATTATATGTTTCATAAAATATTTCAATAGAGTTCAAAATCAGTTAAATAATGATCAAAGATAGAGAAAAGTAAAAAAAAAAGTCCAAGAAAATAGCCATTTTTGGGGATTTTGAGATGGGAAAAACCTTATTAGGTTTTTATAAATAGATAAACCTTAAAAATTTACATGAAATTATATAAAATTTACCCTAAATGGATAAGTAAGTATAAAATTATAGTTTTTCAAAGTTTTAAACTCAAAATATACATTTTTGGTAGGACGTTGAATTTATTCAACTTTTTTTTATCATAATCCATTTCTAGACTATCATGATTGGCATAAAAATATTAACTAGATATATTTGCAAGCTTTTTCACAAAATTACCTTTTTAAAACTTTACTATTTTATGAAAATATGCAATATGCATAAATCTAATATTTGGAATTTCACTAATTTTTTATGCATATTTATACATGCAAGTTTCCAAACCTTTATTAAGATAATATGTGTTATAAAATCTAGATAATTAAGATTTCAAAAAAAATTCTTTTGGAAGAAAATAATTAATATTTTTATAAACATAGCCTCCATTAAAAATGGTAAAGTATTTGAAAAATTATTTTGATGAAAAGTAATGCAGTAGTTTATATCTATCTAACAAAAATATAGAAGACTTATTCTTTTAGTAAATAGACTTTGAAAATAGATTTATAAAACTATTTGAATAACTTATTCTTATAAATTTCTTAAGAAAATAAAAAGGCATTTTGAATAAAAACTGTTGAAATACTCTTCAGATTCTTTTCAAGAAAATAAGTTTCTTTTCAAAACTTAAATTTAAATCATAAAATAAATACAACAAAATAGGATTTGGTTAGAAAATAATATGAACTTGACTAATACTTGACAAGAGGTAGGCTCAAAAGGATACAAAAGGCAATTGAATCCCATGTGATTCTAATTTTGCTTAAGGGAATGGAGCCCGAATAGAAGAGGCAAATAAGGCTAAAGCTCTGGTTATTCAAGCCTAAGAAAATCATAACCCAATATGGAGTGTAACAAATAAAGAAATTTGAAGATATTTTCATAATATGGAGTTTAACAAATCTGGAGATATTTTCCCAATATGGAGTGCAACAAATAAAAAAAATATAAGGATGTTTTCCAATTTTAATTACATGATAGTCAAAGCTTTGTATTCTCCTTAATGTGGTATTTACTATTTGTAATTTACTAGGAGTCTTCTTATGGTTTTTAAGGAATCACAAAGTAGCTTATTAGTTAAGATTAGTATAAATAAGAAGGTATGTAACTCAAAATTCACCAGTTGATGAATATACTTCAAAATTGAGTGTTTCTTCTCCAAAGTGTGAGAATTTTATCTTCTTATGCTCTCGTGAAACTTGGCTTTGTCAATCTTCCTTATAAGATTTGTGATTCAAATTCATAAAGCTGTTATAAACCTAGCTGGCACTTTGCATGATCAAGCTCAAGTGGAGAAGGACTTGACTCTAAGTGAAGGCTCGATGACAAGAGGATGGCTCAAAAGGATACAAGAGGTAATTGGAGTCCATGTGATTGTAACTCTAGCCCAAGGGAATAGAGCCTAAATAGAAGAGGCAAATAGGGTTGAAGTTATGCTTATTCAAGCCTAAGCAATTCATGACCTAATATAGAGTGCAACAAATAAAGAAATTTAAAAATATTTTCCTAATATGGAGTGCTACAAATCTAGAGATATATTCCCAATATGGAGTGCAGCAAATTTAGAGATATTTTTTCAATATGGAGTGTAACAAATAAAGAAAATATGAAGATATTTTTCAATTTTAATTACATAAGAGTCAAAAGCTTTGTATTTTTCTTAGTGTGGCATTTACTATTTATAATTTACTAAGAGTCTTAGGATTTTCAAGGAATCATAAAGTAGCTTCTCAGCTAGGACTAGTATAAATAGGAAGGTATGTAACTTAAAATTCACTAATTGATGAATATACTTCAAAATTAAGTGTTGTTTTGCAAAATGTGATAATTTTATCTTCTTATACTCTTGTAAAACCTTACTTTGTCAATCTTCCTTATAAGATTAGTGATTGAAATTTATAAAATCCTCTAATTTGTGCTTTAACCTAAGTGTGTTATTGTATGAATTAATTAACTTGTGTTCATGGTTAGGCAAGAGGTCTAAGTAGTAGGTCATGTTTCATATAACGTTAGTTAGCTATTTGCATTTGTTAGGTCATTAAACAACCTATATTTAGAACTTATCACTCCCAATTCCTTTCTTCAATTTGGAGTATGGCACTCATATCCTTCTTTTTACTTTGTTTGATTTTCTTGAATAACCTATGCTATGAAAATCAGGCCACCTTTAATGATTTCCCATCATTTAGTATCAAGAGCTCTTGGTTAACACCGTAAGTGTTTCATCTTATCCTTTTGTTTTTGCCATATATATAAAAAAGAGAAATTCATGTTAAAAAAAGAAAATTTTAAGCAAAAAGCATAAAAAAAGAAAAAATTCATGAAAAAATTATTAAAGAAAAGAAATGATAATTTAGTTACATGCTTTATTCATTTCCTTACAATTTGATTGAATTTTCAAATTTATAGAATTGCATAGTTGTGCATTAGCTCATAATGATAAACTTTGTTCTGCATAACTAAGAAGTTCCCTTATTTTCATTGAATCCCTAGCCTAATAGACCCTATCCTTTATTTTGTGACCTATTCTGACCATTTACTTTCATATGCTTGGTTAAAGTTAAGAAATTGGCATTATTAAATCACTAATAAGGATTTAGGTTGCATAAGAGCTTAGGAAGATATTTAAGGATCAAAAGTTAGTGAGATTATCAAGAAAGGAGTGAAAACACTAAGTGGAGAGAATTTATGAGATTATATATTATATCTATTTTTTTTCACTAACATGGCAGGAAATGAGAAGACATTCCATAAGTAGGATTAGCCCCTATCCAAATGCAAGTATTGGTAAGCCATCTTGAAAGGTTGTTTAATAGAAAGTTAAAAAGGCTTCATGAACAGTTGGAACAAATGGAGAATCATGTGGTTGCATAACAAAACCCTTTAAACAACCCAAGGCAAGATGAGCAATCTTATAGAAATGCGAAAAGCGGAGATAAGGAGGATGAATATGAAGATTACCAATTAAAAGGGAGGAGGCCTAATTAAGAAAAAATAAAGAGGTATAGAAATAGAGAAGAAGATTTTGGAGGAATTAAAATTAAAGTTCCTTCATTTCAAAGAAAAAATGATCCTAAGGGATATTTGGAGTAGGAGATGTGAGTTGAATAGATTTTTTCATGCCATAAATACTCTAAAAGGAAAAAATTAAAACTTATAGCTCTTGAATTTACTGATTATGCTCTTATTTAGTGGGATCATATGCAAAAAGAGAGAGTTCGCCATGGAAAATGTCATATTACCATATAGGAAGAGATGAAAACAATCATGATGAGGTAGTTCATTCCATCTTACTACCATAAAAAGCTTCACAATAAGCTGAGCACCTAATTCAAGGATCAAAGATTGTAGATGAATACCATAAAGAAATAGAGATTGCCATGATTAAAGCCAACATATTAAAGGATTGAGAGGCAACAATGACTTATTTCTTGCATGGACTTAATCATGATATAGTTGATGCTATGGAGATGTATCACTATATAAAGCTTCAAGAGATGGTACATCAAGCTATCAAGGTTGAACAATAACTCAAGAGAAGAAATAATGCAAGGAAGAGCTCCAATTCAAGTTCATTTAACTCATAGAGGAACAACTTAAAGCAAGACACTCCTTTTATTTTAAATTCTAAAAAGGTTGATTCAAAGAAAGTTAAGAAGCTAGCTAGCCCTCCCAAGAAAGTTCAAGCAAAACCTAATCTAACAAAACACCGTGACATAAGGTGCTTCAAGTGCCAAAGTAGAGGATATATTTCTAACAAGTTCCCTAACAAGCACACCATGATTATTAACCAACATGATGATTAGGAGATTGAAGAAGAAACCACTGAGGAGAAATAGGAGCTACCTAATGATAATGAAGAAAATGCAATGGAAGGAGAACTTCTAATGGTTAGAAGAACACTTAGCACTCAAATGATGAAAGAAGAGAACAACCAAAGAGAAAACTTGTTCCACACACATTGCCTAATCCGATACAAGGTATGTAATGTAATTATTGACAATAGAAGTTGTAGCAATGTGGTAAGTGTTGAATTAGTAGAGAAGTTAAGCTAACGTACACTCAAGCACAACTATCCCTATAGGTTCTAATGGCTCAATAAGTGTGGTGAAATGAAGGTGACAAAACAGGTGAAAGTTTTCTTTTCTATTAGCAAATATAGAGATGAAGTACTATGCGATATTGTACCTATGAAAGCATGTTATCTCTTATTAGGTAGACATTGGTAGTATAATAGTTGAGTCATACATGATGGGTTTTCAAATTGTTTTTCTTTTATACTTTGAGGGAAACTTATAACTCTCTCTCTTATGTTCCCAAAGAAAATATTGGACAATCAAACCAAGAAAGAAAAGAAAGAAGAGAGTGAGAGCAAGAAAGAATATTAAAAGAAATAGAATGAAAATAAAAGTAAGAAAAAGCTAGAAAAAGAAAGCCAGCTAAAAGGAAAGAAAGAAAGAAAAGAAAAATTGAAGGGAAAAGGAGAGAAGAGCTTTCTAGTGGCAAAAAAGAGTAAGATTAAATAAGCTTTGTTTTTTTAACAAAACCTCATAGTACTTATGTACAAAGAGGCTATGTTGAACACTAGAAACTTAGCCTCTATATTGCCTAGTATTATTTTGTCTCTTTTACAAGAATATGAGGATATATTTCTTAATAAGTTACCTTTAGGGTTAGCACCAATTAGATGGATAAAATATTAAATTGATTTCATTCTCAAAACATCTTTGCCTAATCATCCAACATACTACATAAATCTTTAAAAGGCTAAGGAAATCCAAAAGCAAGTTTAAAAGTTGATGGACAAGGGATATGTAAGAGAGAGCTTTAGTCCCTATGCAGTTCTAATATTACTTATGCTTAAGAAGGATGGTACATGGAAGATATGTATTGACTATAGAGCCATTAATAACATAATGGTAAGATATTATTAACCTATTCGTAGGTTAGATGATATGCTTGATGAATTGACTGGTTCTATCATCTTCTTTAAAGTTGATTTGAAAAGTAACTACCATTAAATTAGAATGAAAGAAGGAGATGAATGGAAAATGGCATTTAATACTAAATATGGACTTTATGAATGGTTAGTTATGCCCTTTGGGTTAACTAATACACCTAGTACATTCATGAGACTAATGAATCATATATTACGAGCTTACATTGATAAATTTGTAGTAGTTTATTTTATAACATTCTTGTGTATAGCAGAACCTTAAATAAACATATGGATCACCTTAGATGAATTTTAGGGGTTCTAAGAAAGGAAAAATCATTTGGCAATTTGAAAAAGTATAACTTTTGCACAAATAAAGTTATTTTTCTTGGCTATGTTATAAGCAATAAATGTATAGAAGTGGATAAAGAGAAGATCAAGGCAAGCTACGAATAGCCAACTGTTACCACCATCAGAAAAGTAACGAGCTTTCATAGACTTGCAAGCTTCTATAAGAGGTTTATGAAGGACTTCAATAAATTAGCTACCCCACTGAATGAATTGACCAAAAAAATGTTTATTTTAAGTGGGAAAAAGCTCAAAAGAAAGCCTTCAAAGCCATCAAGGAGAAGTTCACTAGTATGACTTTACCAGCCTTTCCAGATTTTGGTAAGACTTTTGAAACTGAATGTAATGCTAGTGGAATTGGCATAAGTGGTGTACTTATGTAAGAAGGCAAACCAATTGCATATTTCTATGAAAAGATAAGTGAACCCACTCTTAACTATCTTACTTATGATAAAAAGCTATATGCATTGGTTAGAGTGTTGGAAATTTAACAACATTATTTATGGCCTAAAAAATTTATCATCTATTCTAATCATGAGGTTCTTAAGCATGTAAGGAGCTAAAGCAAGCTAAACTTTATGCATGCTAAATGGATTGAATTCATTGAATCATTTCCCTAAGAGATTAAGCATAAGAAAGGTAAAGAAAATATTATTGATGATGCTTTATCATGGAGGTATGTTTTTCTTTCCATGTTAGATGCTAAGATTCTTGGTTTTGACTTTATT
This sequence comes from Sindora glabra, assembly GCA_020226215.1. NCBI lineage: Eukaryota > Viridiplantae > Streptophyta > Magnoliopsida > Fabales > Fabaceae > Sindora > Sindora glabra. Next base: position 54,882,075 of record CM035236.1, on the reverse strand, counting down.
AAGCAATTGTATGTTAATGATGTTAATTTTGGTGAGGCCTTTAGTCATTATAAACTGGGTGTTGATTGGAATAAATTTTTCTTGCATGATGGCTTCTTATTTCATATTAACAAACTTTGCATCCTTAATTGTTCATTATATGTGATATTATTGTAAAAGGCACATTTTAGAGGTCTCATGGGATATTTTGGCATTACAAAAACTTTTGCTATTCAAAATGAACGTTTTTATTGACTTAGGATGTGTAGGAATGTTGATTTATGAGGAAATGTATTGTATGTCATAAAGCAAAATCTAAAGTAAATCCCCATGATTGTACATTCCCCTCCCTATTCCAAATGTACCTTGGGAAGATGTTTTTATGGATTTTATTTTGAAATTACCTAGGTTAAAAAAGGGGAGAGACTTTATTTTTTATTTTCTAAAATGACACACTTCATTCCATGTCATAAAGTTAATGATGCTTATAACATTGCTCATTTATTCTTTAGGAGAGTTGTAAAGTTGCATGGGATACTAAGAACCAATATGTCTAACTGGAATGCTAACTTTCTAAGTTTTTTTGGAAAATCTTGTAGAATAAGACTAGGATAAAGTTGCTATTTCCTACAACATACCATCCACAAATTGATGGACAAATTGAGGTTGTGAGTATAATACTTTCCTCTTTGTTGAGAATAATCATCAAGAAAAACTTAAAGAATTAGAAAGAATGTCTACCACAGTTGAGGTTGCTTACAATAAGGCTGTTCATTCCACCACTAAATATTCACCTTTTGAAATTATTTATAGCTTTAATCTTTTTGCACCTATTAATTTGATTCCTTTACCTTTACAGGAAAAAGCCAACATGGATGGTAAGAAATGTGTTAAGCTTGTTAAATAAATCCATGAAAAGGTACATCATAACATTGAAAGAATGATGCAATAATATGTGAATTATACCAATAAAGGAAGAAAGCAAATAATTTTTGAGCTTGGAGACTTGGTTTGGTTGCATTAAAAAAAGAGAGATTTCTAAAGATAAGGAAATCTAAACTCATGCCTAGAGGAGATAAACTTTTTCGAGTCCTTAGGAGAATCAACAATAATGCTTACAAGCTTGAATTGCTTAGTGAGTGTGGAGCTAGTACTACCTTCAATGTTTATGACCTTTCTACTTATTTTGATGCAGATTTTGAAGAGTTAAGGATGACTCTTTTTCAAGAAGGGGAGGATGATATGAACCTAACTAGCACTCTGCATGATTAAACTCAAGTAGAGAAGGACTTGACTTTAATTAATGGCCTAATGATAAGAGGCAAGCTTAAAAGGATACAAGAGGTAATTGGAGTCCATGTGAATGCAATTCTAGCCCAAAAGAATAGAGCCTAAGTAGGAGAGGCAAAGAGGGTTGAAATTCTGCTTATTCAAGCTCAAGAAAATCACAACCCAATATAAAGTGTAATAAATAAAGAAATCTGAAGATATTATTTTCCTTATATGAAGTGTAACAAATCTGGATTTTTTTTCCTAGTATAGAGTGTAACAAATAAAGAAAATTTAAAGATCTTTTTTAATTTTAATTGCATGATAGTTAAAAGCTTTGTATTTTCCTTAGTAGGGCATTTACTATTTGTAATTTACTAGGTGTATTCTTAAGGTTTTCAAGGAATCACAAAGTACTTTCCTAACTAAAACTAGTATAAATAAGAAGTTATGTAACTCAAAATTCATTAGTTGATGAATATACTTTCAAATTAAGTGTTTCTTCTCCAAAGTGTGAGAATTTTATCTTTTTATACTCTTGTGAAACCTTACTTTGTCAATCTTCCTTATAAAATTGGTGATTCAAATTCACAAAAGATGATATAAACCTAACCAGTACTTTGCATGATCAAGCTCAAGTAAAGAAGCACTTGACTCTAAGTGAAGGCCCAATAACAAGAAGAAGGCTCAAAAGAATACAAGAGGCAATTTAAGTCCATGTGAATGTAATTCTGGCCCAAAGGAATAGAACCCAAATAAAAGAGGCAAATATAACTAAAGTTTTGCTTATTCAAGCCCAAGCAAATCATGACCTAATATGAATGCAACAAATAAAGAAATCTGAAGATATTATTTTCCCAATATGAAGTGCAACAAATCTGAAGATATTTTTGTTAGTATATGTGTCCTTAGAGCTAATCATAAGATAATTATAATAATGCACAATGTACCATATTTTATTTTAAGCAATGCAATTATTATATTTTATTTCATTTTAATATTAACATAATTTATAATTTAATATAATAATTATTCTAGAATGATTTTACTATTCTTAAAATGTCTATAATTGAATATTATTGTGAAAAGAGATAGCAATAGTATATTGAGACTATCATGTATGATGACTGATGATAGTGAATCATGGATATATGATATCAAGTCAATACATAAGTATATTGTTATTGAATAAATATACTAGACTAACCCATTGTGCAAATACTGCATGGTATGTCCTTTGTCATTAGTTATTCTCATATAACTACATTGCATGTAGTCCTTTGACCTAAAGTCATTATAGTTCCCAAATAAAGAATCACACACTTTGATATCGTCCTGTGTCATCTTTAATTGGGATGTCATGTAGGGCGTTAATTGAGTGTATCACGAATCATACAAAGAAAAGTGAATGATGTAGATGAAATTTTATTCCTACTGTATAAAAGGAGTGATATCTTTAGGCCCCTTAATTGAAGAAGACTAAGAAATGCATAGCCATGCTCAAATAGATCAATATGTGATATCGATCATTTATTTAAGTTAGTCTACTCGGTATCAAGAAATATGGATTAAACATTGATAAGGATGATACATCCCATATCTTTAGTTTGATTTAGATATCGTTACAAATAGGACTAGGTTGCAAAGTGTTATTTACACATTAGATAGATGCCAAATCACATATATTCTTACTACTTGAATAGCATTGATGTATTGTTAGATACTGCCTATTGTTTATGGTCCACAAATGAGTCATTGCTAATGTAATAAGAACCTACAAGGTGACACAAAAAGGAGTAAGAATAAGATACTAATTAATTGGATTTTAGTTAGTCTAAAATCCTATTAATTGGACTTGTTATTTAATGCATATATATATACTATTAAAGTGGTATATTATATAATATTATCTGATATTAAAGTAATATTAGATAATTATATTATAGGATAATGTTATTATCTAATAATATTTAGTTATCAATATTAAGATAATATTAGATAACTAACAAATAAGCTTTATCTCTTCTTACTCTCACTATGATAGGGATAAGGTATTAATAGTTAAATGAAATTAAGAGAGTATAAATAGTTTCCTAGTGAGACTAGGAAAATGGTGTGCCTTAGTTCTATAAAAAGGCATGAAGGTTTCGCTTTATAGATGGCATACAAATTGCCACAAAAAAATTGCGCAAAAAGCCTAGTGCCATGTAAAAGAAGCGCTTCCTAGCAAATTCATGAAGGTAGAGAAGTCATTATTCACTCTGTGTGAATACTGTAGAGGCACCATCACTTAACTATGCTCATGGTTCATGATATGCATTTCAAGAGGTAATCCTCATGGACATAATTATTAATTTATGTCCTTATGCATTGATTCTGGAAAGGTTTTACAAATTTTTTAAAAACCTGTTGTGCTTAAGTATACGTAAAATCTAAAAATTTTCCCAATATGAAGCATAACAAATCTAGAGATATTTTCCCAATATGCAGTGCAACAAATAAAGAAAATTTAAAGATATTTTCTAATTTTAATTCCATAATAGTCAAAGCTTTGTATTTTCCTAAGTTTGGCATTTACTATTTGCATATCCTTCTTTGGAATTAATAAATATCATACTATTTTTAGAAATTGCTTTATAAGAGAAAGTAACAAATAAATAAGGTTTTCAAAATTCAATAGTATATAAAAACATTTCTATAAACTAAATACCTTTTTATTAAAATACTTTAATGTTGAAAACCATTTTCCTTTTTCCTTTGTAAAATCATAGGCCAACTTGCTAAGTATCATAAAAATCATTCATTTTGTGAACACCATAAGGTAATAAGAATAATATGCATGTAACATTAAAAGCCATACACATACATAAATATGCATCATATATTATGCATAATTATACAAAAAGTTATTTAGGCCATGTAGTAATCTAGTTGTTAGAGTTTTAAAGTAATTATCATTCTTCCTTCTATAATGCCATGCCAAGCCTAGGATCCTTTAGCCATGATCTCTCCTACGAAGTTATTTAATTTAGGATACTTTGCCCTTAAACATTGAACCCAAAAGGCATTCTTTTTTGTCTTCGCTTTCCATATGAGTTTAGCTAATAACACCTTATGGATAAAATGGAAAACTTTAAACCCCATACCTTATTGGCCTTTGGACAAGCATAAATAAGCCCATGATAATGGATAAAAGAACCCCTTCTTGTCATAAAGGACACCCTACCAAAATCTATGATGTAATACAATTTCATTTCTAGCAAATCTCAACTGAAATCTTAAGCATGGACATAATATAAATAGGTAATTGTTGTAGAGTAGAATTATTCATAACACTACACCCAACCTATGATAAGGACCTCTTCTTCTACCTTGCTAATCTATTCTATGCCTTATTTATTAAAAATTAAAAGTCATAACACTTAATGATAAGAATAAAGGTATTGTTAGATATCTAGCATCTTTCCTCATAGAACTCATACCCATAAACTCTAATAAGCATTTCTTAGGATTAATTCTCATATTTGTAGAAAAGAAAATTCTTGACTTTTATAAGTTTATCTCTTGATCCAATTAGCTTTTGTATTGGTTGAAAATACACTATAGGTTATCTTCTTTGGGAAAATTCACCTTAGCAAATAGCATAGTGTCATCCGCAAACATGAGATGGGTTATAGATACCCTATTCTTAGATAAGTGCACCCTATGAATAAGTTTCTCTGCTTTAGCCTTAAATAACAACTTGAATGGAATTTTTAGGCATAAGATAAATAGATAGGGGGATAATGGTCCCCCTTGCTAGATTCCCCTAGTTAGATTAAATCACTTAGTAGGATTTCCATTTAAAAGAACCTAGAAAGAAATTGTTGACAAGCATTGTTCCATTTATTACACATATGTAGGATGAAAACTAAAAAATTCCAAAATTTTAAGCACAAACTTCCATTCAACTTTATCATATGCTTTCTTGATATCTAATTTTAAACCCATTAGACCTTCTTGATCATTTTTCTTTTTGAAAGAATAAATTACCTTTTATGCTAAAATGCTATTTTTAGCTATCCATCTAAATAAAAATGGGTTAGTTTAAGGAAATTAATTTGGATAGAATATCTCTTGTGTGATTAGCCAATGTCTTTAAAATTAATTTATAAACTAAATTACACAAATTGATTAGTAGAACACCTTGGATTTTAAGAATTAAAATAATAAATGTTTAATTTAAGTCTTTCAAAATTTTTGTACTATCAACACTACCGTTCCCCAATTTTCCCCTAACACCTTTTAAAGAAGATTGCTATCATTCTATCTGACTTCAAAGCTTTTAAATTAGGCATTGCCTTTAATGCGTCCTAAATTTCATTTAAAGAAGAAATCTAACATAGCCTTCTATTTTCATATGCAAAAACCATATTTTAGATGAGCTTATTTAAGTTTACTAGATATAAGGGGTTTTCCTTAGCAAATAAATTTAAAAAACTGTTAACAAAATAAGTTGTCATAGAATCTCTATCTGAAATCCATTCTCCCAAAGTGAGCTTAATGCCAATAACATTATTCTTATGTCGACAAATAATAGTAAACAACTTATAGAAATGAGAATTGCAATCTCCATCCCTTATCCATATTACTTGTGACTTCTAGTGCTAAATCTCCTCATGTCAAGCTAACTATTCTTGTAAATTTCATTGAATAATTCTCTTTAGCCTTTCATTTTCCTATGAAAGATCTTGATTTTAGATATCATTTAACAACTCAGTTAGTTATTTGATACAAGAGTGTGTGTGTGTGTACCTATAATGCTCTCTATTCCATGTCTTTAAGTCATGTTAAACTTTTTTAATCTTCTAAACTAATTAAAATAAAACTAATCCTTGAATGTTACAATTCTAAGCTAAAGTGATAACATCTTGAAAAGAATCATCCTATAACTAGGCTAATAAGAATTGGAAATGATGTAAAGCTTTATCCTTATCTTGAAAAATATCAATAGAATGAGGTTATGGTTAGATACCAAACTAACTAGGTGAGAAATTATTGCCTTAGGAAACCAAACACAAAAGGAAGCATCACAAGCCACCCTATACAACCTTTCATGAATAGTTACATCCCTCGCTCTCTTATTATCCCATGTGTAGGGTTTTCATTAAAATCAATCTCAATTCCTTTAAAAAAGTCTATAAAAGCACCAAATGCTGCATCATTAGATGTACCCACCTCATGATCCCCATTTTTATCATGATAATGCATAAGAGCATTGATATCTTTAAAAATAACCTATAGTTCCATCATAGCCTCTTGAATTGAATAAAGTTAGTTCCATAATTGATTTTTTTTCATTGCTATAACTAGAACTGTAGATTCCTCTAATTCCACCATTGAATTCCATAATACAGTAATTCCACCTTTCTTACATGAGCCTCTACCATAAAGGCATGCTAAAATCCTACCTTATATGTCACATGTTCCTTACACTAAGGTTTAAAGAGCCCTTATTGTCGAAGGACCATTAATACCTCTACAATTCCATGCAATTGGTTGCATAGCACCTATGGGGCATGCTTTGCACACCTATTCAATTGTAGATTCAAATTGTGTAGCCTTTGCCTAGTTCTTTGACTTAGAAACATTCATTCTTTTGTTAATAGAAACACCTACCTCACTTCCTAAGTGGAACTTAGAGATATCCATTAAAAACTACTTAAATACTTTTTAACATTGTAGACATTTTCCATCTAGCACACTTATTTTCCTTTTTTAACTTGTTACTTTTCCCATCAATATTAAGAGGCAAGAGTGACTTGTTCATTACTATCCATAAGAGTTAGCTCCAAGGAGGATAACAATGAGGAAAACACTTTGCTCACTAGAAAAAAATTCTATGATGAACTTCCTTGCTCTTTACCTTTACACCTTTTTCATTAGCCTTAACATAAGGTTTTTGCCAAAGATTTATCAACCATAGCCACGACCAAGCTATCCCCTATTTCTTCCATGCCTTTAGAATCTCAGAGTTCAATTGTTTACCAAATATAGATAGTTGGTCATTTGTCAAGCCTTCATTAAGAATGTTTTTAAGAGGTTTTGTTGGTGCCATGCAAACTTATAGTCCATAATGCCTTAGTTTATCTCCTTCTCCAATACACAACCTTAGATTACAATAGTTCCATTGGTTAAGTCCCAATATTCCACTGCCATAACATACATTTTGTAGTTTCTTATATTTAAAGGAAACTTATGATTTATTTCCTTTCTCCTTGGGTAGCCAAAAGCATAAGGGCAAAGGCTTCAAAATGTTATGCTAAACCCTTATCCTAATAAAGGGTCTTAGCAAGTATGTATCCTATATAGATATTTCAATGTCAATAACCCTCTTAAATTTTGTTCCCACTCTTCTAGCATTTTCTTTATCCATAAACTTCAAAGGAAGTTGATATACCTATACCCTTACAAGGGCTAAGTCAAAGTTAATCTCTAATATGCACATACCTATCCTTAAGGTTTGGAAATTCAACAATTAGCCCATTACATTCCATCATGCACATCATTGAGCCTCAATTTTAAAGGTAAATATATATGTGCTAAGGTTATCGTTTGCAATCATTAGATTAGTCTACAAATCCCAACTCTTGTAGATCATAGATTTTACTATTCCCTTATTTAGAGTATGAGAGCAAATTAACTTTCTCACTAGCATATATGACTTATGATGCTTAGACTCGTCCATTTCCCTTACTATACCTGTGTCAACATGACAAGACACAGTATGGATATGGGATATGAGTCCAACTCTCCAAAAAAATTTGGACACGGCATAATCAAAGATAAAGATGCCCAACAGAAAAGAAAAAATAGTAGCTAAGAAACTTACTATCAATTCGTCACCTAAATGATTTGAATCTCAATTGTTTCTTCTCCTGAATTGTAGTTCTAATCGTGTTTGATTGTTTCTTCCCCTGAATTGTAGTCCTAATCATGTGTTTTGGTGCTAAATTAATTCCATCAATTTCATCTCCATTTAATTCTTCAGCTATTCCAGCCATTGCAGCCAACTGAGAAAGCAGAAAGGAGGATGTCGGCTACTCCTTGAGGAAGGATACTAAAGAGAGAAAAGAGAATACTAAAGAAAGAAGTGGAAGAATAGAGTTTGGTGAAGGTGAAGAGAGAATACGATAATGGAAAAGGCTCAATAATGGTAGCATTGATGAAGGAGAAAGGGCGATTGTGCAAGAAAGATGGAAATTTGAAAGCCAAAGATGCAGCGGTAGTAAGATGGGTGGATAAGAAATAAAGTAAAATGGGAAAAAATAAAAAATAAATAAAATAAAGTGAAAATTTATAATTTTTAAATTTATAATATTAAATTTGTATTGAATTGAAATTTAAATAAATTAATGAGTCTCAACTTTGAAACTTTAAAGTATTTTTTCTAAGTTTATAATTTTATAGGAATAATATTTTTCTTAAATTAATCTCATAATTTATTTTTTAAATTTATTTTGAATTTAGATAAATTATCTCTTTTCATTTTTTTAATTTACAATAAATATATCTTAATTTAGAAGATTGAATTGGATAGCTATAAATTGAATTTATGATATTTATCAAGATTGAGATTAGCTTAACTATTGGGAATTGTGAAGTGCTCATTAAGATTGAGATTAACTTTGATTATTGAGAATTGGGACACAGAAAATTGGAAATTAAAGATTAACTTGATTATTATAAAGAAGATGTTTTGCATTCATAAAAGATTATTTAATTCTATTTATCTATCATAAAATGCATTCTAACCTTAATAAATGGGAAAAATAAATAAATAAATAAAATTAAATGTATATTTATAATTTCTAATTTTATAATATTAATTTTATTTTGAATTTAAATTTAAATAAATTAGCAAGGTTCATCTTCAAAACTTGATACTTTTTTTAATTTATGACATCAGAGTAATAATACTTTTATTAAATCTAAATTTTTTTAAAAAAATTGTTTTGAATTTAGGTAAATTATTTCTCTTCAAATTTTTTCTTAATTTATAATAATTGAATTGAGTTGTTAAAAACTTTAAATTGTAATGCTTATTAAGATTAACTTAATTATTGGGAAATGGAAATCAAAGATTAACTTAATTATTACAAAAAAAATTAACTTGACACTTTGAATTAATAAAGGAATATTTAATTCTATTTATTTATCATGCAATACATTCTAACCTTAATAAATGGAAAAAATAGAAAATGAAAAGAATAAATAAAAGAAAATGTATATTTATAATTTTTAAGTTTATAATATTAAATTTGTTTTGAATTTAAATTTAAATAAATTAATAATTTTTTACCTTTAAAACCTCATAATATTTTTTTAGTTTATGATATTAGAGGAATAATATTTTTCTAAATTTCATCTTATAATTTGTTTTTCAAATTTGTTTTGGAGTTAGATAAATTATAATTTCTATTTTCTTATTCTTATTTAAGATAAATATATTTTAACTTAAAAGATTGATCTATACCGCTGAAGACTTTAGTTAATTAACTTGACTATCAGGAAATGTGAATTAAATATTAGCTTGATAATTACAACAAAAAAGATTAACTTGATATTCTAAATTAATAAAGGATTATCTAAATCTATTTATCTACCATACAATACATTAATAAATGTAATTCATATTAATTGAGATGATTTAAATTTATTTATAGATCAATGTTTAGGAGAAATATAAAAAATGATAATTTCAATTAATATATAAATTTAAGCTAAAAAATTAAAATATAAATAAAGTTTATTGTATAAAATATAGTGAAAAACATACAAAATTAAATCAAAAGATATGTATTCATGATATTATGATAAATAAAAGGTTAGATTAAGGATAATTTTTTTTATAAAACATTTGCTTATACTAAATGAGATGAATTCTAGTTAATTCCTAGATAAATTTAAAAGATTTTATAATGACAGAAATATATTAACCCATAATATTTCATATTAATTGAAATAGAATATTTTTAATTTAAATTTAAATACAATGAGGAGATAAGTTTGTTGTAAAACAAAAAGAGAAAAAACATATGATTAGCAATGTTGATCCTAAACACTAGACTTAAGAAACATATTAACCTTTATTTTGAGTTGTCTTTAAATATCATCATTTTCTTACATCATTTAACTAGATAATATTTTGACCCATCATCATATAATCAAGTGAACAAATAGTAAATATTTGATGAAATCTAATAATCCAAAATATGACATAAATGAAAACACAATCATAACATGATAACTAGTATAATCATCTTGTATCATTTAAATTCAATAACTAGCATTATCAATCATTATCATAAAATCAGATAAACAAGATTTAATATAAAAATCAATTAGTATTTTGTAATAGTTTAATATTAACAATTTAGTTTATATTAGTATCCAATTAGCAACATGAAATCAACATGAATGAAATCAATAATAAAACATATTAATACAAATTGTTTTATATCATTCTTAGAAAATCATTATTGATTATCATAGACATGTATACATTATACATACATATGCTATAGTTTGATATTAGTAACTTAGTTCATATTCAACAAAAGTCATTTGGTTAGAAATATTTTTTTTAAACTAAACTTAGATTCAAAAAATATTTAAGACATATGCAAAAACTAACAAGTTATATCTACAAAGAATATGTAGTATAATATAAAATAAGATGCAAAGTGGAAATAACTTTGTATGACCCATTCACTATAATACTACAATTAGCACCACCATCTTATGTATTATATAATATACTTAGTTTGTATTAATATCTAATTAGTAACTTGAAATTGACATCAATGAAATTAAGAATGAAACATATTAACTTAAGATCATTATATATCATTCTCGGAACATCATCATCCATTATCATATACACATATACATTATATATGTTGTGTAATTTGATTTGATATTAAGAAATTAGTTCATATTAATCGGTACTCATTTAATTAGATATGATTTTTTAAAATTAAACTTAGATTTAGAAAGTATTTTAGATGTATGTACAAGTTAGCAATATCAAGTACTTTCATACAAGCACTATAATTATTAGATTAGTTGCATTATATATATATATATATATATATAATATAATATAACGAGTATAATGAATATAATTATAATATATACTAGCTAGAAGTCTAGTAATATCATCCACTTTCACATGAGCACAAAGGTTTTTTTTTAATTTTATTTTGAAATTAGATAATTAACTCTTTTTAAATTTCTTAATTTATTTTTTTTAATTACATCACAAAAGCAAATTTATTTCAATTTAAAAGATTTTGGATAGTTAGGAATCTTAGCACTTGATGCTTATCTGTACAAATGGTAAATATCAACTTGATATTTCATTTTTTAAAAAAATTATCTAATTCTATTCTATTTAAAATAAAGATTACATCGCATTAGTTGAAAATAAAGGAGTACAGCAGACCTTTACACTTCTCATAGATATTAGTCGCAGCACTTTTGTAAATTTTTCCTTTGTTCCTTATGCTCATTTTTGCAACTAAAGCATCCATTTTTACACTTTCCAAGAAAGAAATCTATAAATTCTTCAACTTTTTATCAAGTTTTTTATTCAATATTACAATTTTTTCATCTTCTTTTGTCAATACGTCCCTACGCTAGAATCTATGCCTCTGCCTTTGTTAATATTGGCTTCACCAAGCTCCACCATACTCAACCTCCAATGAAAAGAAAAACTAGTTACAAGACCAACTAGAAATCGGTCTACTCCATTTGATGATAAGCCACTATGGAACTATGTCAAAGTCTTGAAAATTGTTGCTAATAGAGGTAATAGAGTTTAGTCTTGTAACTATTGCAATAAAAAAGTGACAAGATCGTACTCTAAAGTTAAAGCTCATCTCTTAAAAATACTAAATCAAGGTGTTGAAGGATGTAAGAGAATATCATATGAAGTACGAGATGCAATAAAAAAAGAGCACGAGCAAGCTGAAACTCAAAAGTCTAGAGAAGTCTATGAGATGAAGAGAAAAACAGACTTTATGCTTCTGCCCCTGGTACAGACCTACTACAACAGAAAAGAAGAAAAGGGATATTAGAGTATTGTTTCAATGTTGTTAATAGGAATGAGGTTGACAAAGAGATGGCTCGAATGTTCTATACTATAGCATTACCATTTTCTCTCATAAAAAATCCACATTTTCGATAGTTTGTTCAAAAGCTAACTAATGGCAAATTAGTAAGCTATGTTCCTCCTATATACAATAGACTCAGAACAACCTTGCTTGCACAAGAGAAAACACAAGTGGATTCACTACTTCAACCCTTCAGAGATTCTCGGAAAAAGAAAGGAGTTTCACTCTGTTCGAATGGATGGACTAATTAGCAAAAATAATCTCTCATAAATGTAATGGATGCTTCTAGTGGAGGTTCTATGTTTTTAAAGTTAGTTGACAAAAGTGGCAATATAAAAGATACAGAGTATGTGACTAATATTTTTTTTGAAGTTGTTAAACAAGTGGGGTTGAAAATATGGTTCAGATTGTGATTGATAATGCATCAAATTTCAAAGCTGCTAGGGTAAGTATTGAGGGTAAGTATTCACACATCTTCTGGACCGCATGTGTGGTTCACACATTATACTTAGCTCTCAAAGCTATATGCGAACTAGCCCAAAATTATAGCCACTATGATCAATGTAAGTGGATCTCAACCTTAATATCTAATATGCATAACATTAGAAATTTTGTGTTGAATCATACGAAAGCTTTAATGGTTTTTAAGAAGTATTCAAGTCATAATTTTTTAAAAGTAGGGGAAACCAGATTTGTATCTCATGTTATTATGGTTAAATGTTTTCTAAAGGTGAAAAGTGAATTAGAGAAAATAGTTTTAGATCTTGATTGGAAGTTCTTTTGAAAAACATAATTAGAAAGCAAAGCTGATGCAGTTAAGGAATGTGTAGTTTTTTTATAGCTAGTAGGATAAATTGGAATATTTCTTGAACTTTACAGCCCCTATATATAATATGATACGGTCTATTGATAGGGATACTCCTTGCTTGCATCTTATTTATGATATGTGGGATACTATGATTAAGGAAGTCAGATGAATAATTTTCAAGCATGAGGATAAAGATTTGATTGTTGGTCAATCCTCTTTTTTTGATGATTCAACAAGTTTTAGAATCTAGATGGAACAAAAGTAATACCCCTCTTCATTGTATGGCTCATTTATTAGTTCCTAAGAACTATAATGAAGTATGGTTGCAAAGTGGAAATAGTTTTCTTCGTAGATTAGCTCCAAATGAGGACAATGAAGTTTCTCTAAATAGAGATAAATGCTTCAAAAAGTTATTTCCAAATCCTGATGATCCTAAGAAAATTTATGCTGAATATGGAGCATTTTCAGGTGGTTTAGGATTTTTTGGTGAGGCTCATGTTTTGTAGGCTAGAATGCATGAAGAGCCTCAAAGTTGGTCAGCAAACTATGGTGTTTCTACACCTATGTTACAAGCCTTGGCATTCAAATTACTTTCACAACCTGCTTCTTCCTTATGTTGTGAAAGAAATTGGAGTACCTACTCTCAAATCCAAAGCATCAAGAGAAACAAACTTGCATCACATAGAATAGATGATTTAGTTTATGTGCATAACAATCTTCGCCTTTTGTCAAAAAAGCGAGAGGAATATAGAAAAGGGCCATCAAGTTATTGGAATATTGGTAGGAAGTTATTTTTTAATTTTTTTTCCAATATTGTTTAAAAATTAAATTTTGGCTAACTAACTCATTTTTTTCTTCTTCTCTTTTCTATTAGTTGAAGATGCCCTTATAATTGATGAAGATAATCCTATTGCAAATCTCTCCATTGATGATCCAGAAATTGAAGGGCTGATTTTTAATGATGAAAATGAAGAGGATCAAGCTCTAAATGAAGATTCAAGTGAAGCTCCTTAAGTTGCTGCTCAAGAATGTCTTATTTTGTAAGTTCCATCATGTTTTGAATGTCCTATTAAGTTTCATCATGTTCTATTGTTTTATGTTTTACTATTTTAATTATTCGACATTTCTAGTGTTTCTTTAAAATTGGATGTTGATATTATATCCTATTTATACATATATAAAGTTATTCATATCCCTGTGTCTGTTTCCTAAATTTAGACACTTATTAAACGTATCCCCGTATTCTCAAATTTAAGATTTCCCATGTCAAACTCTGGGATCCATACCTGAGTTTGATACTTGTACCTAAGTTTGAGCATCATAATATATGACTTTGTTAGCAACTTTTTATTAAGCACCAAAACTAATATTCCCTCCTCCATTGTAGGTGGATCAGTACTATCACTGGTTGCTTTCATCACGACCAGTAGCAAACCAAACACCAGTTAGGAAATTACGCGTACCAAAACACTAGAATACAACCAGGGGAAATCACCACAATTGCCGCACCATGTAAATGATAATGTGGAGTAAAGACAGCAGCGCAAACCACAGAGAAGGTACGAGCAGATGCTAAGTCGAGTGGATGAGCAGCCAACAAGACGAAAAGAGATGCCTAAGAGCATGAATAGACAGCACATACAGATGAAAGGACTAATCGTCATACATACAAAGGAGCTCTCCTGAAGAGAGAGGAAAATTTTCCCGTAGAATTGCACTATTAACTAATGAGTAGTTCGGGCTTGTATGATTGGCTGTCCATTTGAATCAATCAAATCGATTCGCCTAATTGCATAATAGCCCGGTATGCGACCTTCTAAGTAGAACAGCTAATGTAACAAGGGCAAATCCGTCATTTCATTACATCACGGGGGTAGTTGCTCCCGGCTTTAGCTGGCAGGAACGTTCCTAATGCCATGCAAGAGCCATACTAACTATAAGCCACATGTTTGGCTGTGATCATGTCACGTGTAGGATCGTAGTTGCCTCCAAATGATTTCTCCCAGCCGTGTTTTATTAAAATAAAAACTTTGTACATCTACTTTATTTTATCTCCAATTTGACGGTTGGGTCCTTTATAAAATATAAGATCCATTTTAGAAAATAAAATACCACAATATAATTACGGATGAAAAATTAAAAATTAAAATTTAGATAAATAATTGGTAATTGAAACAACCAATTTTAAATTTATGGTGTTATTCAATTTTTTATTTTTTTAAACACTATGATGAGGTATTTTATTTTTTAAAATATAAAAAATATTATAAATATAAAAATGGAATTCAAAATTAAATTTTATAAATTTATTTTGTGATCTTGTATTTAATGATATTTTTTATTTATATTCAAAATCTAATTTCAAATTTTATTTTCAATTCATATAATATTAGTATTAAAATATATCTCACGTCCTAGTGGAGATTCGAACTGATTTGAAAGAAATTATCGACTAGAATCCAATTTAAGTATTAAATGAGAAAATATATAATTTTGTGTTCAAAGAAAACTAAATACAAACAGTGATGCAAGGATACCAAACTTGTAATTAATCCTGACTTTTTTTCCTTTCCTTTATTTGCTTGGTAAGAGTGTGGGGCTGTCCAGTATTAGTAGCCGCTGTCTCCGGAATATATTCAAATCTGGAGAGCATTGGTAAACAAACTCTGCGGTTCGTTCGTACGCGTTTTTTAAATTGATGTTTACATTATTCTTTTTCTGTGAATATATTTATTTATTTTTTCATTATTTGATTTGAGTTAATTTAACCTCTCAAAATATTTTAAAATAAATTAATTCCTTTGGTCCTCTAATTATTTCATTATACTCAATTAATTTTTATTGCAGCGCTGGTTGAACCCACGTCATTTTTTTCTCGGAAGAAAATTCATTATCCTTCCTTGGATAACAGTAATACAGATGTCGTAATGATTATGTTTATGTAAATAATATTCTCAAAAATTTAGAATTTAAATTTAATTTATTATTTTCATAAAATCTTGTGTACAATCAATAAATAACATGACGTATCATTAAAATTTATAATTTTTATTAAGATTTAAATTTTATTTATTGTAACATAAATTAACTTTAAATTATCATATATTTATATGTTATCATGTTAATAAAAAATTATTAAAAACTTCTTTATTATTATTAAAAATATTTGATTACTGTTATTTTTTTAAACAACTTATTTTCTTCTCTTTCATTAATAATGTAGAACATTTTATATTGAAAGTAGATCAAATTTAAACTCCTTTTATTAGTAGTAAAAATATTTTATTTTTAATAATTTTTTTGATGTGACTATACATGAATAGGTAATAGTATAAAATTAATTTTTAAAAATAGTAAATAAAATTTAAATCCAAAAATTTAATGACATTGATAATATATATTGTAAATTTTTCAAATCTATAATTGAGAAATAATATTTATATAAACTAAAAATTTATAAAGAAGAGTACATGAATCGCACAAATGGGATAAGGAATTTTTGAATTACTTGGTTCTCCTATTGCATCCATTAGATCATATTTGAAAAAATTTGTAGAAAGGGAAGAAAGAAGATAGAGAAATGGTTCACTACATATACATCCTTTAAATGAGTCTCTTAAAGAGAATTTTGACGAAAACAAATCTGCTCTCTTATGGGAAATTGCAACTCACCTTATAAGGAAATAGAGAGGGACCTAAACTTGGATTATAACCCAACTAGGATTAACTAACCTATCATAATTAACCTAGAGTTAAGGTATACACACACACACTTTATATTTTATATTATACAATATGGTCTAGGTATTATTATTATATTAGTGACATTGAATTATTTATTTAATCCAACTATATTAAGATATGTTAGTCCACTAAAAATATTTACAATCTCTCACTTGGACAACACATTTTAATATACAATGACTTGGATTACAATATGTATTCACATTCAAACAATGTCATTAATACAATTCATACTATTACAACCATAGGTCAAATATGAGTATTCAGTAAATACATACCTACTCATTTGATAGGATTGAAAAGATATACATTTATAAAACACCTATTTCAAAATGACCAAACAAAAGAAGTGAGTGTGCAATCAAAACATAAAAATGGTCTGTGCATCTGCCTAAGATGCATTTACAATAATTTGAGACAGTGTCTAAACATCTCTTTACATTGCCATAATACAATATATGCACCTATTACAATATAGGAAAATAGCAATATTATATTATCATAAAATCTCAAGATCAATACTGTTTTGTGTTTCAAAATATAGAATACTCTCACTAACTTAAAACATAAAAAAATTCAACAAGGCACATACCTAATACATGTCTTTTAAATATTCTTATAATAAGGCCTTCGGTTAATAGGTTTGCAAGCATACAATATGATGAAATATGCTCCATTTGAGTAGGATGCTTGCATATTTTCTCTTTCACAAACTAATACTTTACATCAAAATATTTCATGCAAGTCAAATTTTTATTATTTTGAAAGAAGCTTATAGTAATAGTATTTCGCAATAAATGGTTAAAGGTTTTAAAATGCTTTCAACTAAGCAAAACTTAGAAATAAAATTCCTTAACCACACAGCCTCTCAAGTTGCTTCATAACAAATGACATACTCCACTTCCATAGTGGAGGTTGTTATTAATGATTATTTAACACTTTTTTATAACACAACTCCTCCTACAAGCATAAAGATTTATTCAGATGTTAATTTCTTATCATCTGGATAATTTATAAAGTTAGAGCCTGAATAGTTTGTATAAACTAGATCATTGAACCTTCTATATGTCAATATATAATTCTTTATAATCTAAAGGTATCTCATGACTTTCTTAGCTACTGTTTAATGCCTTTGACCAAGGTTACTTAAGTATTTTCTAAGTGCACTAACTACAAAAGCAATATTTAAGCATGTATACACTTGAGCATGCATTAGGCTACTAATAACTAAGGCATATAGGACCACACTCATTCTGGATTTCTCATCATCATTCTGAGGGTGCTAAGCTTTTGAAAATACTTCACTCTTCTGAATAGGCAAAGAATTATGCGAGCACAAAGCTATATTAAATCTCTTAAGTACTTTATCAATATAAGATTTTTGAGACAAACCAAGCAAACCTTAGGATCTATCATGATAGATCTTTATGCCAAGCATAAAGGACACATTTCTAAGATCCTTCATGTCAAGATTCTATGACAATGCCTTTTTTTATCTTATTTAAAAGGCTCACATCATTACTAGCAAGGAGAATGTCATTAACATATAACACAGATCACAAAATTTTTGCATTCATTAAATAATAAATGCATTGATTCACTGTATTCTCCTTAAAACCAAGAGAAGTTACAACCTCATCAAATTTAAGGTACCATCGCCTGGATACTTGCTTTAGGCCATATATTGACTTATTTAACTTACACACTAAGTGCTCTTTTCCCTTCTTTTGGAAACTATTTGGGTACTTTGTGTAAATTGTTTCTAATATGTTACCATTAAGGAAGGTAGTCTTCACATCTATCTGGTGTAGCTTTAGATCAAAATATGCTACTAAAGCTATCATAACTCAAAATGAATCTTCGATTGAGATTGGTGAGAAAGTCTCCATATAATCCACTTGTTCCTTTTGAGTGTAACCTTTAACTACTAATCTGGTCTTGTATCTTTTAATCTCACCTTAGGTAGTATGTTTAGTCTTAAAAATTCATTTGCACCTAACTACTTGACACCTTATAGACAATTCCAATAAATCTTATACATTATTTTTATACATTGAATTTATTTCCTCTTCCATGACATGCCTCCACTCTAAAGAATTAGAACTTGAAACAACTTCTAAGAAATTAATGGATCTAAATCATCATTCGCATTAACCTTATATTCTTGCAAATAAACCACATAGTCATATATGATTTCTTGACGACGAGTTCTCTATAATCTTCTTAAAGGAACTTAGTTCAATCATTAGTTAAATTAGATCAATCTATGGCTTAATAAGTAGTTGATCTGGATTAATCTATGGCTTTATATGAGATGGTTCAACTAAAGGAACTATAAAAGGAACAATACCTTGCTCATCAGTCATTCGCAAGATATTACTTTGTTCTTCTTCAAGATTAATCCGGGGTGACTTGCTCCCATTTTTTCACTCATCCTTAAAATAGATAGCACGTTTTGACTCAATGTTGAATGAGTTATGTAATAAAATCTATTTCCTCTACAACTAATGCAATAACTAATGAAATACCTATTGATTGTTCTTGATTCAAGTTTTATATATGTAGGTTATAAGGCCTAATTTTTGCTTTCCAACCTTATACATTAAAATGTTTCAAGCTAGGTTTCTTCCTATACATCAACTCATAAAGAATCTTTGGCATAGATTTACTTGGAACTTAATTCAACACATATGTAGCAATTCTTAAAGCATCACTCTACCAAATTTCTAATAAAATGGAATGAGCAATCAACATCATGCCATCTTTATAAATGTTCTATTTCTTCACTCTGCAATTCCATTCTGCTCTGATGTACTAGGCATAGTGTAACTAGCTTCTATTCTGCACTCTTGTAAGTATCTTGCAAAAGGACTATGATTCCTTTTTATTTCATCATATTTACCATAAAATTCACTACCTTTGTTTAAATGCACATATTTAATCTACTTCTCTAGTTTTAATTGAATTGCAATCTCGAACCCTTTAAATGCTTCTAAAGCTCTAGACTTTTTAGAAAGAAACTCCACCCATCCAAATCTTGAATGGTCATTAATGAAAGTAATGAAGTATTTGAAACCTCCCATTACATTAGGTGAGATAGGTTCACACACATAAGCATGGATCAATTCTAAAATACTTCCTTTGCTAATCCTCTTGCCTTTTATAGCTTTAGCTATTAGCTTTTCTTTGATGTAATCCATGGAGACGCTGAAATCTGAGAAGTCAAGATCAAGTAAAATTGCTTATTTTATTAATCATTCCATTCTTTGTTTAGAAATGTGGCTTAATCTTTTATGCTAAAATATTGAAGATGTTTCATCATATCTTTTCCTTTTATTTCCAATAGATAGTGTTGATGGAATTTTTAAAATTATTATTTAAATCAATTTTATATAAACCACCACACAAAGTACCAGTTCCAACAATAGAGAAGTCATAATATAACTTAAAATTATTTTTTCCAAATAAACATGATATCCATCCTGGTTTAAATAAATTAAAGAAATTAAATACCATCTCATGGAAGGTACAAAAATAACATTTTTTAATTCTAAAATATGACTAGTAGATAAAAATAAAGAAATGACTCTTGTATGTTCAACTTGTACTATATCTTCATTTCTAAGTTTCAAAGTCATTTCATTGTCACTTAGCTTCCTCAAATTTCTTAATGCTTGTAAGTAATTTGTGACATGGATAATGGCACCAGTATTCAGTCACTAAGTGTTAGAAGGAACTTCAATAGTATTTGATTCAAAACAAATTAGAGCTAAAAGGTTACATTTTTTTCTTTTCAAGCTATTTCTTGAATTTGAAGCAATTAGCCCTTTTATGCCTATATTTCTTATAGAATTTGCAATTTCCTTTGAAGAAAGCTTTCTTGGGCTTATGTCGTTGTTCTTTCATATCATTCTTCTTCTTTTCATAACTAGGCTTCCCCTTATTGTTTTTCTGGATAGGCTTATTTGCTTGTCTAGAACTTGAACCATGAGAAACAAAATTTTGGGTTTGCATATTTATTTTCTTTATATCCTCCTCTGCTTGACTTACTATAGAAATTATGTTATTAATGGTCCATTCTCCTTTTTTAGGTATTGTAGGACATTTCTAGCATATCAAATTATGGAGGAAATGACTCTAAAGCATGCCAAATCAAAAAACTATCTCCCAAGTTGACACTCATACTCTTCAACTAGTTATAATAATGCACCAATTTTAATATGTGCTCTCAAGCACCATTCATTCTATCATAAAGAGTTTTCTCTAATAAGAACAAATAATGCCCTTTCTCTGCTTTATCAAACTTGACATATTTCTTCACCATCAAGTTCAGGAATGCTTTTGCATTTTCATTATCTAGAATAATCTACCTTGTAATTTTTTCCATAGTGTACTTTATTACCATGAGACAAACTCTATTAGAGTGAGTCCACTTTTCATGTTGTGCTTTTGAGCAGGAATTAACTATTCATTAATTACTAGTTCCTTTTCATATAAGGGCAAATCAAGATTAGAGACCACTAAATATAGTTTCAATAATTCCACCTAGTTCTTATAATTGGTTCCATTCAACATTTTCACAAAAATCAATTGCATAGGAACTAAAGTTAAGGAAAATCATTAAAGAATTTATGAAACTACTTATAAATTTTCAACGTTCCATGTAAAACATTAATCATGCTAAAATTTTTCTCATAATTATGTAACTGTTTATAGTATAATGTTATAAGACTTAGTATCGATAGGGTATAAGTATCACAAGTACTGATAAAGTATAAGTATCACAAGTACCGATAGGGTATAGGTATCATAACATAATATAAAGAATTATATGCCAAATTCCTAAAACTAACCTTTGATAGGGAATTTAATAATTTTAAAAAATTAACATATAATTCTAGCACTCATGTCATCATCTACAAACTACATTCACAACATTATACCAATAGGGTACACTACTATTAATATAGTACTCTCTTTTATTCATACTTTTATTATGATTAATATATAAATAATTAAATAACATAATAGATATTTTCATATAACATCATAAAATTTTATGTAATTGACCCTTGATAAATGAGTATAAATTACATAAAATTTAAAGGTGTAACATGAGTAATTGCAATCTTTACATAAATGGAATAATTGCATATTATTAACAAAATTAAGGAAAATATGGATACAATATATAAATGATCCAAAAAATTTCCACACAATAGATAATTGTGCAAAGATTGTATAGTAAAATTTTCAAGCTAAAATTTTTATTAAACCAATAATTATAAAAATAGGATAAAATTACCAAAAATATTTAATTTCCAAAAAAATCTAGAAAAATCACAAAAAAAGAAGCTCAGAGAGTGGAGCCTAATAATATTTTTGGTTTAGTAAGATTTGCCATGAAAGGTGGTGTGTGGCTTGCACACATGTGGTTTAGTTGAAATTTTGATACAATAAATAATTTTGGCACATTGCAACCACTTACATCTGCATCATCTTCTCCATCCAATTTTGCATAAATTGGGGTTTATGCAGTTGTGTTTTCAACCTTAAAATTGACTTGGTTTCTAATTTAGTATATTCAATGATTTTTCATTAAGATTTTTAATGGGTAATTGTCCTTACATAATTCTTATCATTATAGAGTAATTTATTTCCAAAATTGCTCATTAAATGAGATTAGTTTTACATAATTATTTCAGTACTTACCCTAACTCCTTCATATGAAATCATGTAACATTAATTGCTAATTACAACCTATTATATACAATCAATATTTACAATTAACTACTAATTTGCACAAATTTTTTAAAACACTTTAATCCGTAAAGGTCTTTAATGAATTCATCTATAACATTTTAGATTATGCATGAATTTTATTAAAAATTCTAAGGCTTTAATTGGGTTTTTTTTTATGGAAAACAACCTAGAAAATTTTTTTCCTTTGATTCTCTGAATCAATTAGCACCAATTCCATACAGAATAAGGAAAACATTTTATTTTATATCTAGAAAATTCTTATAGAAAATTCATCACCATAAATTGCTTATACATGAACTATATTATAATTTTCTCAATTGACAACATAAACAATAAGAAAATAGATAAGAAATTAAGAATAAATTTGCCATAATTTTTCTCAGTTATTATGATTAAAAGTATACAAAGAATTTAAGCTAGGTGAAATATAAAATTATATAGTATAAAAAATTATATAACTTGTGCAATTTGACTCATTAATATGGATTTTAGGCTTGGATATCAATTGTAAAATTTTCAAATCTAAAATTGAGAAATTATATTTATACAAACCAAAAATTCATAAAGAAGAGTACATGAATTGCACAAATGGGATAAGAAGCTTTAAATTACTTGGCTCTCCTATTATATCCATTAGATCAAATCAGAAAAAATTTGTAGAAGGGGAAGGAAAAAGACAAAAAGATGATTCACTGCTCACACACCCTTTAGGTGAGTCTCTCAAAGAGAATTTTGGTGAAAAATAAATTTATTCTTTGATAGGAAATTGTAACTTACCTCATAAGGAGGTGGGTAGGGACTCAAACCTTGATTATAACTCAAATAGGATTAACTAACTTATCACAGTTAACTTAGAGTTAGGGTATACGCATACACACTTTATATTTTATATTATACAATATGATTTAAGTATTATTATTATATTAGTGATATTGAATTATTTATTTAATCCAACCATATTAAAATGTGTTAGTCTACTAAAATTTTTACATATATATGTATGTATGTATTTTTAATAGTAGGAGTGGTTCCTAAATGCAAAAAAGACAACATATTCTTAAGAAACATCAAATACTACTTAAGTGGCTAATAAAGTATAAGAGCAAGAACTTGAAATTGATTGCTAATTTTATTTTTCTTGGAAAGCAACTTATTTTCTTGGAAGACTAAAATTTCATTAAAAAAATTGATCTCAAGTTTATCTTAACTGAAAAAATCCTTAGCAATCTAATAAGTATAGAATTTATATGTACATTATTAATAAAAATTTATCCTTTTATTATTATAAAAGAATTAATAAAATATTTAATTTTTTAACTATTCTTCTTTAAATTTATTTTAGTTTTTTATTGATAATGAATATATATTATATATTTACTAAACAACCAAAATTTTCTTATTATAAATGTGAATTTGCCCCATCTTTAATAAAAGATGTGGATTTGAATTGGATCTATCTTTTTTACAATTAAAAAAAATCTAACTGGGCCACTAATATTAAAAGAATAACAATAACATTAATATTAAAATTCATAATTAATTAACATATTTGACGTTGTCTCAAGTGTAAGATCTTATCTTAAATGCATTTCCTAATGTTTATAACCTTTTCATAGCTAAACATTCAACATAATTTGAATTGAATTCATTATATTTATGTTAAGATTGATATGTTTAATTCAATTTAAATTTGTTGTAATGTAGAGAAACATGAAGATAATAAGACATGCTTGTAAGAAGGCAAGTAATATTATTATTCATTCTATACTTTTAAAATGACCAAATTATGCTTCAATGTTGTGCCTTATTGATGTCTCCACCCTTGGGGTGTTTTGTTGATGCACCTAGATAAGATACTCAAGTAAAACTCCATTGACTTCTTTACTTTTATTCTTTTGAGTGGCATCATTTCTTATGAGCTCAAAGTTAACATTAGTTAAAGCAAGCTTTGTAAATAACAAGTTATAGATCAAAAGTAAGATTTGAAATTACATTTTAAATATAAATTAAAAATTGTTAATTGAATATAAGATATTAAAATAAATTTATGAAATTTAATTTAATAAATATAAAATATTTAAAATTCAATTTTACATTTCAATTTCAGTACATATAATATTTTTGCTTTGCAAATGATTATGGATTGGTAATTTTCAATTAATTGTTAGGACAAAGATATGAATCTAGCCTTTGGAACAATTTCCCTAAAGGTTGGAAACTTCTACTTATATAATAATAAATATTAATATTAATTAACAATTAGGGAATTTTAAAATACACAACAATAATTATATAACAATAGATTTGCCATAAAAAATAATGCTTTATTCTAAAGAGCAATCTCATGTCACCAAAATGAAGAAAAGAAAATAGTCTCTTATTATTACAAAACTACAATACAACATTTTCACATAAATATTAGTTAAAGTAAAAATTGACATATATAAAGGTACGGTATCATTTTTGAAAATACAAATAACTTATCACATTAATTTTAATTAAAAATTAATATTGTGAAATTATAATATCATTCCCATCTCGATTTTTAATAAATTGACTTCCAATAGGAGTTGAAGATAAAAAAAATGAAGATACATTTACCATGTTAAGTTTTTTACATTATCGACATATAAAATGAGGACATATTATTTTATTATAATATAAAATATTCATTTGATCTTCATTTTATTTTAAATTCTAAATTTGTAATATAATGTTTTATTATGATACAAGGTAATGTTTCATTGTTCAATGTGTAAAATGGTAACCATTAATTGTAAGAATGCTTAGAAAAAGTGTTTTATTTTTTTAAAACAAAATTATAGTTTTCCATGTTGGTTGTTTAAAAAATGATATGATTAGAAAATTATAACCTATTAACCTATTACATTAGTATTTAGAAACTCGACATAAAAAATGAAGGCAAATTGCTAGATTTGAAGATGATGTTGAACTTTAGATCTTGATTCTAATAGATAACTAACATTGAAAGTTTACATTTAGTGGCATTTTATAATTATACATAAAATATTAAATGTTAGTTTTAGTAATAATTAATGTGAAAAAGTTTATAAGTTGGTTGTTTATTAATAACTGATGTGAAAAGTGTTACTACTAGCATATCCTTATCTTTGTTTCTTGGAACCATTGACAAACTTTATTTGTATGATGATTTGCTCTTCATTTGTGCATACTCTCCATTCCATTTTTTCTAGTATTTGTTTGGTGATTGTATGGGATCAACGTTCTACCATCTTTGAGCATATACTCCATATTATATGAGGTATTTTCCCTTGTTCACTTATGTTTTATGAGCATTTTGGATTTAGATTATAGTCTTCAAGGTTAGATAGGTAGCATTGTTTTATATTATTGCAAAACTTTCATTTTTGTACTTTAAAATTACTTTTCAATGGTTGTAAACATGGTTTAGGCTTGTTATTTAACATGGAAAGTTGTATACCTAAATACATGTCTTATTTTGTACTTCTATTTTCAAAATGTCATTTTTGCTTGAATACTATATTTTTTGCTTTATTGCTATATTTTTGGACTAACTTTCTACATTAGTGTGGCTCTATTGGCTAATTTTAATTTGCCATAGGTGAAGTTTTGTTTTAAAATCACATTAAATGTGATAAAATGATTTCAAATCATTCTTATTATTTAAGCTTTCACGTGTATGTGCTTGGGTACTTGTCAAATGTTGCATAAAGCATAAGTTAAATGCTTGTGTTTCTTTTGTTATAACTTTTCATACATAAGTGGTAATGTATCAATAAAGGTAGTAAAAAAGGAAGGGAATTGAGATTCCAACAATTATAAAAGATATGATCCTTAAATGCACTAAAAAAAGAGAGGTTGAAAGTAGATTTTAATGACAAAAGCCGAGTATACGAGCTTAGTGTAATAGATTTTAGCAACGACATCAAGATGTCGGCAAGCATTATAATGCCCATCATCATTAAGAAATAGCACTAAGTATTAGAAGATATCAAAGAGGCCATTTGGCAAGATATATTCATAAGGAACCTTAACACTCATCTTTATTTCATTTTTTACATGCACATAATAATCTTTTTGGATTACATATTCATAAGTGTCATTTATGTGTGTTAATATTTAAACTACCTTTAGTATGCTTGAGTAGTACAAAGAACACATTTTGTAGATAGTAGGTAGGAGGTGAAAGGACTTTAAATATAATTTGGCCAAGGATTACATTGGCAACAAAAGGAAGGTGATGAAAGTCCACTTAAAAAATATTATTAAATCAATCCCAAGATATGGTTAGACTTTATGGAGATATGGAAGGAAGAGAAGTTTTAGGTAAATTCAACCATCTCCTTATTATCTTTATTCCACTATTGATAGTGAGTTCATCTCTTATATCTTTTTTTTTTTAGCAACAAGCCTAAAGTGCAAAGAATAAGGTGAAGCATGCCAAAAATACTTACAAACATAGGTTGTCTTGGGATGGGTACAAGAAACTCAAGGATGATATCATAAAAGAAAGGACTTAAGCTATTATTGTTTAGCCTACTGATTAAGCATCTACCACTATTGCCCTTTATCAAAACATGAGTTGTAGGTGAAAACTGTAGCCAACTATTAAGATGAATACACAATTAAGGAAAGCTAACTAGTTGTTGAATGAATAGTAAGTGATGTTACTTTTTTATTCATTAAATATGAAGTATGTTGTTCAATTATTAGCACATGAGTAATCATGTTTGATTATCTTATACTAGGGTGAGCTTGTGTATCAAGCCTTCTTAGGAGAGTTTTAGGTGGAAGAGAGGATAGACAAATTAAATATTGCTCTATGATCTTAAAAGTATTCTAGACATTTTAAAGGCATTGGAGAATTACTGGGCTTTAAGGCCTATTATGGGGGAGCTTTAAGACATCCTCACATTGGAGGACTATTTGATAGAGATAATAAGAAGATGAGGGCACAAGTCACTCTTGAGGTGCTAGAAAGAGTTAAAAAAAAGTTATGGAAAAGATAAGGGTCATGTTCAGATAAAAGGGCATGTGAGCACCTCCTATTTTTACAAGAGGATGACAAGGTACGAATGGTGGCCCCTATGACGCAAGAGGGTAGCTTTAGTCCTATTAATCCTAACCTCTTCACCTAGCTATCACGGGTAAATGCTTATCACCTACTTGCATGTTGTTAGGTACTTTCAATATTATTGTAGTTTTACATTCAAATTTATTAACTAGTTTATTTTTCCTTGCAAGCTGGACACAGATGTTTACTTATAGTTATGGGACCCCTTATTAGGCATGTGACAATAGGCATGACTTTCTTAAATCGCATACTACCCACCCTTGCATTACTAGAGGATCAGTATAAGGTTATAACAAACGTTGTTGAAAAAGGTATGACTGAGGTGCCATTGCTAATTGATGAGGTGATAATGGTGGCCCAAGTGATTGGTGCCTACCTAGCTTGGTAAAAAGCTTTGATTACATTGTGCATAGAGCTAAGGTTTTCTATCAATTGAAGTTTCTTGTTTATAAGTAAATATATATTACTTATATTGTTTGATTCTTATATTTTTTTTCATAATATATTTTAGATATCTCAGCTAAGAGAAATCAATAAGAGCCTAGCAAAATTAAATAAGGATGATGATGACAAGTCCAAAAAATAAAGAACATTAGCAATTCATTCTTAACAATTCTCTAAAAAGTTAAATCTTAATAGGAGATTCAATCTATTATAGATGGAATGTATAAAATGAACATCGTACTATTGCATATAAATATGAGATTGTGGGACACAAATATGACGTTAGTCTTTTAAAAGAGTTTATCTTGTAACTTTTAAACATGGAAAAGCTAGATGTTAATTGCATAGATATTTGGATCAAGTGTCTTCATTTTTATCCCTCAAGTATTTTCTCTTTTTGTGTACATATTAGACATTATGAAGTTGAGCTTATGCATTATAAAAATGTAGGGCCTTGCACTATCTTGCTAAGGATATAGAATTAGGTTCTTACTTCAATTTCTTATATCCATACTTCACTCATCAAGTATGGAACATGCTTAAGCAACATTATAAGTACATAAACATAACCATGTTAGTGGATAAGAAGTAAGAATGCTAGATGGAACTATAACACCAAAGTTGATTACTTCATTTTTGGTTCTATTTTCTCATGAATAATCTTACTTTAATATTAATAATGTTAGAGGTGACAGTAGATGCTTATTGCAATCTATTTGAAAGTCAAGATGGTACTCTAGCTTGACTCACCAAGGAAAGCTTGGTGTGAGGCTTGGAGGTCGATAGCTAATAATTCTCTAAAGGTATATTACATGCTAGACAATGCTAAAAAAATGGATGCCGTCAAATGGGTGAAAGTGTAGGTGATATTATAATGCATGTTTGGGCATCTAATATAATAATCAATCATCATTACATGAAATTAATACTTTTTTAAGTTATTTATTGTAGTACCCCATAAGAAGGCAATGTCAAGTGTGCATACTTTATGATAAAATACAAGGTTGAGATAATCAAGCATATAAAGAAGGATGATGACCTCAAAAAGGTAATTCATTTGAATTTTAGTTAGGTAAACACTTACGAAAAATATGTAATCCTACTTTTTTATTGAGCTTTGTACATAAATATATAATTCTTTTATCATAACCTATTTCTAGACCATTGTGATAGGTGTAAAGATATCAATTAGACATATTTACAAGCCTTTCTAAATAAAATCTTTTTCTATTTTTTGAAAACATGCACCATGCAAAATTTTCAAAATTTCAAATTCACTAATTCTTTTAAATTGAAAAATAGCTTCTCTTAAATTGATGAGGTTTAATATTATAAAATTTTGAAAATAGAAATTAATCATTGACAAATAGAATCCTCGCATTTGAATAAACAATGTTTTTAGTATGTAAGAAAACTCTTTGAAAAATCATATAATGAATATTTTATGAAAATATGTAATCAAGTATTAGATATTTTTTAAAAAATACTTTTTATAAACAAGTACCTTTTTCTCAAAATATCTTGAATACTAAAAATCATATTTTCTCCCTTTTCCTTTGTAAAATCGTAGACCTTTCTCTTGTTTAATAAAAGCATTACTTTAATTAAAGCATAGTGAGAATCAAAATAATAAATATGTAATCATCATATACTAAAATATGCATCATATAAATACATGATAATGATAGCTAAGTTATATTAAAGCTTTTGAGTCAAAAGTCAGAATAATTATACAGATAATGCAAAAAAGTCAAATAATAACTAGATAAAAATTAAAATATAATAGCTATGATAACTAACTATTGGAGAGGTCAAACTCATTATTTTCAAGAGTTAAGGTAGGTGGCAGCTCGTAAACTATTATTGGTAATATTGTCACTATTGCTAGTATAGCAACTACTACGGGGTTTATAAAAGTATCAAAGGATACTTGCATGCAGAATTCAATATAATCGAAAGATGTTGGAATCAGAGTCTTTAAGACTACATGATATGCATCCTTTACTGCACGGATAATAAGGTACTCTTGATCTAAGTTAGGAACCTTCAATTCCAGCCTTATTACTCTTACTTTAGCTATTACCTGTACATTAGTATAATCAATGCTTAAACCAAAATAAAATTCTAATTAGTACCATTTGTAAGCAATCTTATAAGCATGCCACTAAATATTAATGGTGATCATAGGAGCCATCAACCGAAGGAGTACCTGAAAAGTATATCCATATATAGAGTAAGTAATAAATTGTTTAGTGAAATGGCTATCTTACCCATTTTCAAAAAGGTTTTAGCTAAGAAAATTGATGATACACAAGATATATATTAGAATATTTTTCTTACTAGAAATACTTTTTTATACATTTGATAATATCATTTCTATTTTGCTGCATTATAAATATTTTCAAATAAACTTAGCAATAAGTCAAACACATTATATAATTATGTAGCAAAATAAATAGCAAAGAGACATGTAAGGTTCCTCCTTGTGATTCTAAACTAACCTTACCACACATTTCCTAACCTTATTCTAACTATTCCACCTTCCATTCATCCTTTTGTGTGACTTAGAAGTCATAAGTGCCTAGCCAAAATCTACACACTCTAAACAAGGTCTTATAGTCCATATTCATATATAATCATATCACATCATCACATAAGCATTCAAGCCTTAGAATCATATAGGCATTCTAGTCATTAAATCACATAAGGCATTTAAGCCATAATTTCCACATAGGCATTCTAGCCTTTAATCATATATGACATATTATTTTCTCATATCACAAAATAAGCTAGGATAAAATGTCATCTATTACCAAAAACAAACATATATCAATAATATAATTATATTTCACAATGCAACATGATAGAATTTACATTTATCTTATCATTCTATCACATTTCAAGCGACTTTACTCAAGCATTCTTGCTTTTATATGCTAGATATTATCTCATACGTGATATCTATCATACTTTTAAAATCATATCACATTTATCCTTGCTTATTAATTCATTAGTGCATTTATAAATAAATCTCATAACTTAATCATGCACTAAAACATTTATCAAGCTTACAATTTACTTATAAGAACTCGTAGAGCACAATGCTTTGTTCTAAGCATTTCTCATTCATATTCAAGCATAACTCATGCTACTATTTCTATATACTCATATATTATAACAAGCAACATTCTTTTTGAAAATCTATTTAATATTTTTCTAGCTTTTCAACAAGAAAAACTAGAATGTTCAACTTGGATTTTCCAAGTTCTTTTATTCTCAACCTATGTAATTTCAAACGTATTTTTTATGTACTATTTTAACAAATGAAAAGAATATTTTAAATCCTTAATTCAAGCCTTTTTAGTACACTATATAGCATTGAAAAAAATTGCATCTTTTCATCCTATATTCACATCAAAATCTTTATGCAATTAAGCATACAACCTCCCTAGGTTTTACCAAGCAACCTATAATTGAAAATCCAATTTTAATTATCAAAATTCATTGAATTTTTCTTGAATTTTCCAGATTTGAAACAAGATTTATGAAGTTCATTTTTCAATAATTTTTAAGCTTAAAATAAGTTGCACAAGTTTCTCACATATCAAATTCTCAAAATACTTTAAAAGGTCCTATTTAACTTTTGAAATTCCATCTTTTTATGTAATTTACATGAAAATTTTCTTAAAATTTTCAATTAGTAAATAATATGTTTAAATATCAATTTTCAAGTGTTCTCATACCTAAAAACATGTTATATTAATTACTCAAACACTTTTCCTTGAAAACCACTTTGTAAGAAACATCTTTATCATGCAAAATAGAATTTTTTTTTTGGGTGTTTTTGGGTAGCACCAAAACTAAAAGCCTCTCTCCTTTTCTCTAAATGATTTTGTTTTATAAACCTTAATATACTAATTAAATTAGGATACATTTAAAGAAAAATGTAGATAGTTTTTGTTAGAAAAATAAATTTTTTCCTTTTTGAAATACATGGAACCTGAGAGTTCCTATAAATGTTTTAAAGTGGATTTTTGTTTTAAAACCTTGATGTAAAAATTTTATAATACTTATAATATATTCTAAAATAATGTATGCTAAAATTTTATGTGAAAATAAAAAATTTGCTTCATAGTACATGAAGTACTTGAAAGCTCCATTATGTTTACTTCAAAAAATTTTGATTTGCTTTGTATGAAAACATGCTTCTTACTTTGATGTTTTAAGTAATATCTTAGGAAAACAATTGTATGCCCCTTCAAGAACTTTTCTTAGTAAACCTCATTTTTTCTAAGCATTCTTTTTACTTCATTTATTAAGAAGACCTTTCAAGGACTTTTCTTTTTTAAAGCAATCATTTTAAATATCAATTCTTGTCCTTTTTTTTTAAAAAAAAAAGAGTTTTCAAGTTTTTTAATCCTCTAAGCATAGGATTAATCAAGATTTCATCTTTTAAGAAAACTTCTCCAAGAATTTTCTTTCTTTAAAATGAAAACCAAACAATCATTTTCCAAATAACAAACCTTCTTCCAAAACTCTTTCAAGAAAATTTTTCAAGCAAATCCATTATGATAAATCATAGTTTATACACAACAACAACCACAAAACATATACATCTCATAAGTAAAAATGTTTTTCAAAGAAAACGATGAAGGAAAATGGTAGACTTCCACTCACCATTAGTGTACTTGCTTGATTTTTCTATAATCTTATGGATTCAAGTTCACCATTCACAAAATACTATAAAATTAATATAAGATTTAGAAAAGAACTATGAAGGAAAAAATGAACCACTTATAATAGAAGAGTTTCTACCTTCTTAGGGAACCAAAGAACAAGAACTCCAACAATTTTAAGAACTTGAAGAACTTTCACTCATTTTTCTCTAAAACTTATCATAGGAACTCAAGAATTTCCTCCACATTTCTTTCTCTCTTAAAGCATGTATGCTTTCTCAAAATAGGGTCATAAGACATGAAAATCTCACTCCTATTTATAGTAAAGTTCATGGGCTTTCATGACATTTTATCATTTCCCTTAATTTTCAAGAAGCTACAATTTTACTCCACCAAAGGAGACAAAATCTTCAGAATATTCCTTCATTATTACTAATATTTCCTCACATGCTTAATTCTCTAATAAAATAATGCACAAGATCTTCATAAAATCTTTAAATAAAATCCACATAATAAAAGTACAATATTCTTCTAATGATGATAACTCACATGCTAGTTTTTCTTTCTCACATGAATGATGTGTCAATATCTTATTAGCTCTCTAATTAAACATGTGTTTCTATGTTTCATAAAATAATATTTCCTATTCTACATTATCTTTTCGAGAATGATTATTTAGGAAAATTTCTAAAATAGTCCCATTACTTAAAAAAAAACTACTAATTCACTTATACTTTTCAATAATTTTCTTTAAAGAATGATATCGAACTTCATAATTCAATTTCTAGAATTCCTTTATAAATTTACTAAAAACTTGAATTCATAGTACTAATCAAACAATACTAGTGAGTGCTACTCTTATTTCTTCAGCTAATTAAATTAAATAAAAAAACTTCTTTTTAATGAAACACTATTGGAAACATTTCAAGAAAATTAGAAATTTAGTTTTCTTTTTTATCAAACTATCATTCACAAAAACTATTTGTTTTTAAAATCAAACATTTCAAGGTGTAACCTTGCACATTACCTTGTTTTTGCCACAACTTTGGCTACTTGGATATTTATAGGATGCTTTAAGGTGAAACTTTAGGTAACTCTAAGACACTATCAATCTTTTTCCAAAATAATTTTTAATGAATTTTCTATCTGTTGAAATTAATAGGTACTTTCACTAATTACCATTAATAAAACACTTTCTAATTAGGATTTAATTATTTAATCCTATTAGGTATTTAATTTTCGAAGGAAACATAACCCCTTATAACAAAGAAGAAATAAGAGGCTTGTAGGAGGTATGGTTTGCATATATTTTGAAAGAGAGACTAGCATTAACTTGAATGTGAGTTACTAAATTTTAAGTTAGTAGGATTATTTATAAATAAAATGTGTATATGCTTGATCTTTGTAGGATTTAGTGGATTAGTTGTAAATGTATATATGTTTTGTATGCATTATTAATATTATTTATAAGTATTGTTGTATGATTTATAGTTTTTTAAAAGGTGGTACTTTTTTGCATTAATAAGTGTGTCTACCCTATTGTTTATATAACAAGTTTAGTGATTCATTTTCTTTCAGGCAATAATAATAGGAATTGTAAAAGAATTAGTAAAGAAATAATGTTGGTTGTTTATTAAAAATCGACATCAATATGTTATGACATTGGTTTTCTACATCTAATTGATGTAGAAAATTCAAATATAGATATTAATTGTTAATAAATTAACCTATTGTATTTAACTGTTAAACATTTTAAAAATAATATTAGATATTAGTTTTAGTATATAACTAATATAAGATATTTAAACATCATTTTGCTTTTCTTAAAACTTGTAAAAACAAAGGTTGAGGTTGAAATTAAAGGCAAGCCTATCTTGGGGACCAAAGTGCAAATTATAAAGCAAGATCATCTTGCTCATAAAATTAGTAATGCTTTACGAAGAAATATGCATTAAAGATTACTAAAGGTCGATCTCAACCAATAGTTTGGCATCATCTCACTAACATCTTCTTCTTATCGTTAAGGTGCATTCAAATGCCTTGTTTTTTTCTCTAAACCTAAGAAAGAATGTTTACCTATTGTGATTGTGTAGATTTGCATAGATTTTATGTTTCTAATATTAATTTTTAGGGTTTTTGGGTTTAAGGTGGATGTTAATATATTCCTCATAGAGAGGATAGATTGTACATTCTTATGAAGTTGTGTACTCTGTGTTCAAAGTGCAAGTGTTTTTATTAAAAATAGCAATTTAGAAAATAACAAACTTCTACGTGCTAGATATCATGTTAAAAGAATATAGTTAAAGATTTTCCTAGCAATATTAGAAAATTTTGAAAATAATAAGTTCATATTTTTCATACTCATATTCTATATATAATATATATAATTAGTAGTATCTTTTTTATAGTTAGTTTTTAATATTTGTTTATAATTTTTTATCTTTAATTAACAAGCTAGTATTAAATTTTATGTTCTAACTTTTCTAATAACTATAAAAGCCAAGTAATAAATTTCTCTTCAATAGAATTATATACTATTACTATTACAATTATCACGTTAATTATGACTTGCTTGTACCCTTCTTTTATTACAGTAGATTTCACAAAGGGTTCTTTCAATAACCATATCACAAGAAGATAATGTAATTTCCTTCTTTGATTTTTAAAGGTATTACTATCAGTTTTTGCAATTTTTACATATTAATCATTATTCTAATGTCTTCATTTTTTAACCCAAATAAATGTATAAAATTATTGCCATTAGGATTTTCTCATACTTGGGTATTATTTTTTTGCCATAAAGACATTAAGATAAGATTTGAATATTGTATTAGGTGTATAATAATATTATTGGATGCTATCTTTAATTAGGTCCGGGTGAATACTACTCTAGGTATGGGGGTATAGAAATTAAATTGAATATTAGAAGGTGGATAATTAAATCAAATTGACCTATTCTATCGATTGTCATATAAGAAATGATTTAGATTTTCAATAGCAATTAATTAATCAACATCTTAAATAAATAGTTGTAACAATTCTTAAACTAATAACTAACATCATATATCAATGCTTTACATTTTCCAAGTGCTTAATACATTAATTTTCTTATAATTGAACTAATGTTATTATCATTTTTCACATCAGTTAAGGATCTAACATCAAATATTTAAACATATATTGTTGCCTATATATATCAGTTTATAATCGATGTCGTATCATAATTCTAGAGTAGTGTCTAAGTTTAATAAATATTTTTATACACTATAATGGTCTAGAATCTTTTCACTTTTAGTTGATATAATTTCAAATTCTTATTTTATTAGAAAACTTTAAGGTGATAACAAACCTTGCATTATTAATTATTAGAGACACATATAGTATGCTCACATGTAAATTTTTTTTATAATCTAGGTTGGTTCATTTTGACTGTAAATGAAATCTTATGAAAAATAACATTTCAAGAAAATATATATTTAAAAATAATTTTTTATTTAGGAAATTTACGAGAAAACACCTTTTCCCTTTTTATGCTGAGAAGTAAATGATCTTTTATTCGATAAGGATACAAAATGTAAAATGTAGATGTGGGGTACACCCATAATGGGGAACCCACATCTTACAGAAAAAATAATTTGATTTATTTTTTAAATTACATTCAAATTTGGAGGTGGTTATTCTGATAACCACCTCCCTCATTTTTTTGAAAGTAAAAAAATTGCTAGTGCAGTTACAGAGCCATGATCAGGAGAGGAATAAAATTGTTGTGTTCAGTTTTTAGAAAAAAGAGATTCAGAAAAGAACTACTCTAGGCTTCCCCTCTCTCTCTCTATTCCCTGTACGAATGTAATTTGGGTGTTGGGTGTAATCATCATGAAAATAACAAGGAGTTTGGTGTGATTCTTGTTCACCGTGTGAATCAAAGCATCAACATGGAAATCAGCATCATTTCTGGATCAAGTAAGTAATTTTGCATTAAATTCATTGTATGAATTTAATTTTTCCTACATTGGTATCAGAGCCTGGTTATTGAAATTAATGTCTGTGTTTCCCCATACATGTGCTGCATTGTATGAGATGCTTTGAGTTAAATGTATGTATGAGATGTTCTGATGATTAATTTTGGCCTACAAAGCATGTTTATTAATTTTAATTCTTTTGATGAAATGATTTGGCCATTGATATGAATTTTTATTTTAGTTGTATAATTCTATTATTTCTGGAATGATACTGTTAAGGATGAATTTAATAGTAATGAATGCATATAAAACTTTCATAAAACATTCCTGAACATTAGAGAACAACCAGAACACATAAATTACCATAAAATTCGTAATTTTCCAAATACTGGGTCCCTTGGAAAATTAATTTTTTAGGCCATAAAATTACCCTAGAATAATAGAGGATGATATTCTGAATCTGTAGGCTTTTAAATCACTCAAATCGGACCTCCAGATCAAAAGTTATGGCCATTTGAAGTTTCTGGGTCAATTAGGTCCGCGAATCGGGTAGGGTCAACCTGATCTGACCCGCTGGAGGTTGAAGATAACGTAAACGACACCTCGTTTTAGGCCTTCAGTAAACGACATGTTGTTTTGACTAAAGGGGTTGATTGAGTGCACCAAAATGACACGTCGTTTTGACAAATGAATAAACGACACGTCGTTTCAATAATACTAAAAAAAAACACTCTCTCCTCTCCTCACTCTCGGGAATGGCACGTGGGGCCCACCGCCATGTCATTTTGCCACGTGTCACACACCAATGCATAGAAGATAAAAAACTACACGTTCTGGCATCTTCCGGTGGTCAGAATCGCCACTCACGGCAGTGCGTAGACTGCACACGCCATCGCCGCACATGGTTCTGGAATTTTTTCTAATTTTGGCTATTTTTTCCATGCGTGGAGACACGTGTAAGCGCGTGCGGCGGCATTTTTTACTGCTGTTTGTTTCTAAAATTTTTAAAAATTGAGTTCTATGCAATGGTAATTTTTCTAGAATTTTTAGAATTTTTTGTGACACTGTTTGTGTTGAAAAAAGTGGTAAATTGACATATTTTTTAACTAAAAATTTATTTTTCAGTCATGGAACAATGGTTCTTAGAAGAATATGACCCGTATGGGTTTGTGGAGAACTATATTGAGGAACCGGGAGAATTTGATTAGGTGGACACATCAAATGACTTTAGAATCATGCTTCACCAACTGTACGAAAGAACCTCCAATACCTTGCATCCTATTATGCCTATTTGGGAGAAGTAAGAAACTTGAAAACAGACCTCAAATGAAGAGGAAAAGTGTTTCCAAATTACCTTTGGGTTCATCACATGTTGAACGAGATTCTGAATGACAATTTTTGGAAAGCAATTAAGAAAATCATTTGGCTATGCAAGGACAACAAAATCGAAGTCACAAGACGCATAGATCTTGAAAAATGTATGGAAGAATTGATATTGCAAGAACTCTGACAATTAAAAAACAATTGGAGTAGGACAATCCTTCTTTCACAATTCCCTAATATGAAAAGTGCACGACGAGTTAGTCATAGCACTCCAGAAAGGGGATTACATCTCAAAGGTCCACTCAAAGGCATGAACTCACACTATTTTGGACTAGCACACTCTAGAACTCCACCTAAACTTTTTAACACTTTTGAAGAAATGAAAAACCCAAGTTCTGAGTAGGAAGCTTGTTTAGAAAATTTATGTATTGAATTTGTAATTTCTTTTTGTTGTTTGTTGCAAGTTTTTTATTGTTTGAATTAGCTTCCTGAACTCATTTTATTATGTTTGAACTTGGTTATCAATCAATACATGTTTATTATCTTTATTTCAAATGTGTATATCTTATGAAATTCTATATTTGAGTGGGAGCTTTTAGGTTGCATTGTCCTGAGAGCAATATAACATTTACATGAGTATGATCTCGTTAAGAAATAATGATAATATTTAGACACACATGTGATAGGGGTATGACAAACGTAAACTCCCGACCATGAACTAAGTAGTATCATCATTGTCCTATACAAGAACCATGTAAACAAAAGACATTGTATACTCATAGGAAATGTTCATGAATTGTGATTCAACAGAATGGCAAGCAAAAGTATAATTGCTGAATTGAACAAGGGTGATAAGTTAAACGGGGATAACTGGGACATTTGGCATCGGAAAATTTCTTACATTTTAGAAGAGCAAGACGCTCTAAAAACCCTGAACCATGTCATGATTGAGCCTGAACAAGGGAACTCTGCTCAGCATAGGAGAGATGCTGAAGCTTATACTGTTTGGAAAAAGAAGAACAATATTGCCTGCATTGCACTCTTGAGTGCAATGACGGACGACCTCATGTGTGAATACGAAAAATACCTAACTGCTCAAGGAATGTGGATAGCCCTGAAAAAGAAATTTGGTGGTACTTCAACCTCCAAATTAAGAAGACTCACAATTAAGTTTGACACTTATAAACTTCGGCCTAATACGCCAATGAAACAACATTTAAGAGACATGTCAAACATGATTTGTGAACTGAAAATAGTGGGGCATGCACTTTCTAATGAGCAGCAAGTGCAACCAGTGATTAGATCACTCCCTGCTAATTAGAAACACATGAAGGTAAACTTGACTCACAATGAGAGCATTGTTACATTTGATGATGTGGCGCGACATCTGGAACTTGAGGATGAACGTTTGGAGGCTTATCGGTCCTCCGGACAAGCCTATCTAACAGAAGGTTCAGGACCCTCACATTCTAAGCTTAAATACAAGAAAGGCAAGAAATTCAAGAAGAGAAAAATTGTACCCCATTCTAAGGGCAAGAAAACCTTCAAAAAGAAGAAGGGAAGAAATGGCTTAAAGAACTTTGATCTAAAGAAGATCAAGTGTTATGCATGCTAGAGAATGGGTCATTTTACTCGAGATTGCACTCAGCAAAATGAGCAGAACAAGGTATTTCTGGATACTGAAAATTTATATTTTTCACATGTTTCCAGTACTGTTTTTCTAACTGAATCTCATCCATTATGGATTTTGGATTCAGGCGCCACAAACCATGTAAGCAAGGATAAAGGATCCTATATGGATTACCGTCGATTATCAAGTCATAGTAGGTGGCTATACATTGGAAACAATGCAAATATTGAGGTCAAAGGAATTGGGACATGCAAATTGGATTTGCGTGGAGGAAAGACCTTAATTTTACATGATGTATTGTATGCACCTGATATTCGACGGAATTTAATTTCTATTAGTTCCCTACTTCAATACAGTTTTTCGATCAATTTTCATGATAATATTGTAGATATTTTTAAAGACAATATATATTATGGTTTTGGTTTCATTTCCTATGGATTTGTCATTTTAGATATAGTTGATAATTCTGCTTACGATTACTTTACTACTTCTACTTCCAATCTAAATGATGATATGGATATTTGGCATGCTAGGCTAGGACATATTAATCAAAATAGAATGATTAAACTAGCAAAAGAAGGCTTGCTAGGACCAATTTCAAAATTGGAAATATCCTTGTGTCAACATTGTTTAGCTGGTAAAGCAACTAGAAAATCATTTGGAAAAGGGATTAGGGTAGAAACTCCATTACAACTAATTCATTCCGACATATGTGGTCCTTTGAGTGTGAGGGCAAGGCACGGAGCTTGGTATTTCATCACTTTTATTAATGATTACTCACGGTTCGATCATATCTATTTGATTTCACACAAATCAGAAGCATTAGAATACTTTAAACGTTATTTGAGTGAAGTTGAAAATCAAATGGATAAGAAAAGCAAAATGCTCAGAACTAACCATGGACGTGAATACTTATTGGAACAATTCAAAGAGCTCTGTGAAGAAAAGGGAATAATAAGACAATTAACAATCCCTGGCACTCCACAACAAAATGGAGTAGCTGAAAGAAGAAATAGAACTCTTTTAGACATGGTTAGGTCAATGATAGCGCAAACAAATCTACCATTTTCATATTGGGGAGATGCTTTATTAATAGCCACTTACATACTTAACCGTGTGCCCTCAAAGTCTGTTATATCCACACCCTATGAACTCTGGACAAAACGCCAACTTGATTTGAGTGTGTTCAGACCATGGGGGTCTGCTGCGTATGTCCATGATACCTCCCATAGATATGGAAAATTAGGTCCAAGAGGGAAGAAATATATTTTTATAAGATATTCAGATCTATCAAAGGGTTACGTTTTCATTGGTGAAAACGAAGATGGAACAGTAACGGAACTTGAATCAAGAGACGCCATATTTCTCAAAAATGAATTTCCTAGCAGAGGTGAAATTGATCATACTATCTCATTTTATGAATAGCAAGATCAAATGGATAATAGCGAGTCTTATCCATCTTATCCGAGTGGGAGCTCTCAAAGAGCACTTACTATTTCGAGTGGGAGCTCTGAGAGAGAAAAAGAAAATCCTATTTTTAGAAATGACATAATACAGGGAATCCCACTACGGAAAAGTAAAAGAAGAAGTGTACCCAAGAAATGTTTTTCGATTGAAGGATCAGCGTTTATGGTTACTCCTCAAGATGAAGAAGAGCCTAAAACAATACAAGAGGCTTTGAGTTACCTTGCTAAGGAACAGTGGAAGAAGGCAATGAAGGAAGAAATAGACTCAATGATAACTAACCAAGTTTGGAAATTAGTTAACCTTCCATCTGGCCGAAAGGCAATTAGGAACAAGTGGGTTCTCAAAATTAAAAGGAAAGCAGATGGATCAATTGAAAGATATAAAGCTCGGTTAGTTGCAAAGGGGTATACACAACAAGAAGGAATAGACTATGAGGATACATTTTCACCTATTGTGCGTTTAAATTCCATAAGATTGCTCCTAGCCATAGTAGCAAATTTAGATTTAGAATTACATCAAATAGATGTAAAAACCACTTTTCTCAATGGAGAATTGGATGAAGAAATCTACATGGAACAACCAGTAGGTTTTATACAAAAAGGAGAAGAAAAGAAAGTTTGTAAACTTCAAAGGTCCATTTACGGACTCAAACAGTCATCCAGACAATGGTATTTGAGGTTTCACCAAGCGATAACCTCATTTAACTTTCAAATGATTGAGGATGACCATTGTGTTTACATCAAGTAGTATGAAGGCAATCTAGTAATATTATCCCTTTACGTGGATGATATACTATTAGCTAGGAATAATCTGAAATCGATTATGGCCATTAAGGAATGGCTATCCTCGAATTTTGAGATGAAAGACATGGGTGAGGCAAATTATATCCTTAGAGTCAAGATCATTAGGGATTGCTCCAAGAGATTGATTTCTCTTTCTTAAGAAATTTATTTATGGAGAATTCTTAAGAAATTTAACATGAAAGACTGCAAACCTATGGATACCTCTGTAAATAAGAGTGAGCCATTGAGTCAAAACATGTGCCCTCAGAATGAATCTGAAAAGAAAGCAATGGAAAGAATTCCTTATTCCAGTGTGGTTGGTAGTCTTATGTATGCAATGATGTGTACAAGACCAGATATTTGTCATGCGGTCGGACTCGTAAGCAGATACCAGTCAAACCCCAGACAAAAGCATTAGAAAGCTGTCAAGCGAATACTGAGATATTTAAAAGGCACGGTTGATTACGCGTTGTGCTACTAAGGCAAAGATTTGTGCTTAGTCGGATATTCTGATGTAGATTAGGTAGGAGATCTAGATAAGCGAAAGTCCACATCAGGATACTCATTCTTGCTAAACAATGGCGCCATATCATGGTGTAGCAAGAAGCAGACATGCATTGCATTATCGATAATGGAAGCTGAGTTTGTAGCATGTTCTGCAACGGTACAAGAGGTTATATGGCTAAAAAGATTTTTAGAACATCTGGGAATTTATGGAGAAAACCTAGATCCTATCCTGATATATTGTGATAGTCAGGCAGCCATTGCCTATACAAAGGATTCGAAGTACCACAGCAAGACTAAGCACATTAATATAAAATATAATTTTATCAGAAATGCCATAGCACAAAAAGATATCACCATTCAACACATTTCTACGCAAAAGATGATAGCAGATCCATTTACTAAGCCAATACCTAGAGATGTATATATTGAACATGTAAAGTCTCTTGGTATTCGTAGAATGTAATCAAACATTTCCAAATTTGAAATGAACAAAGTATATTTCATTCAAATACAAATTTTTTGATGTGTGTATGAGTATACAAATGTCTCGTATGTATGTCATACAGGTTGATAAGGTTGATTCTCTCACACGAACAACCGCCTCTAACACTCATGAGAAGTGGGCAGGGATGAGACATGTGTTCACCAACATGATAATATGAAATATTCATTTAGTAGAAAAGTAACACAAAATAAAATATGTCACCTCCAAAGTGGAGATAAGATCCAAAGTACAAATATGGATCAGTTTTTATGGATACTCCCACTTTCCACAATACCTGTAGCCAGATAATGAATTCCTCACATACAGACGTCAAGAAAAGTCAATAATGTGAAGAATTCAGGTTAGGTACTGTGTGTGCCTGAACTAAAGTCTGTACGTTATTACTAATAAAATCTGTAATGTCCCGAATTTTTAATTCTATTATTTGAATCTTTAATTTCTGAGGCCGTAGAAACGAAGAACATGATTGAATTAGTCTGGTGGGTGAATTTTAGGTCAAAGGAACTTAAGTATAAGGTAAACGAAATTTTGAGAGAAAAAGGGGTGGTAGGGAAAGAATTAATTTCCCTAAATAGTATGAATGATCAGAGGAGGTTAGGAAACCCTAAAAAGGGAAGTTGTCTGAGTCTGAAAGTGTAAGGAATTTTAAATAGACAGAAACCCTATGGACTAATTTGCAAAAGTGCAGAATCGGGTGTGGTTAAAGTGAAAGTAATTAAGGCTTTGGGATTTAATATGAATAACCAAGAGTTTGGGGTGCAATATGTGATTTTAATTAGTGTGACCAATGGACTTATGACAAGTGTCATTGCTAGAAAATTAATGGCAAGAATAGCCTTACTTTTGGTGAAAAAGGACTAAAATACCCTTGAGAATCTTAGAAATGACCAAATTGCCCTAGAAGCTTCTTGAAAAGTCTTCTCTCTTCTCCTTTTTCAAAAAGCTGCAGAATTTCTCCATGAAAGAAGCTTAGACGTGAGAGAGAGAGAGAAGGAAGAGAGAGAAAGTTTCTCATAGCTTTTTCACCTAAAAATAGTGAGATTCAAGCTAAGGTGTAGA
Source organism: Sindora glabra (assembly GCA_020226215.1). Taxonomy (NCBI): domain Eukaryota; kingdom Viridiplantae; phylum Streptophyta; class Magnoliopsida; order Fabales; family Fabaceae; genus Sindora; species Sindora glabra. The sequence continues at coordinate 54,837,927 of CM035236.1, read as the reverse complement.
AGGGAAATTTGTTCTTCTCCTCAAGCTCTATCCATTGGTGTGCTTAGAGTGAAGAAAGGCTCAAGTTTGGTTAAGTTTGGGGAGTCCCAAGTGAGGATTTTCAAGTTGCACTAAGAGGTAAAAATGCTCTCCTCTAAGAGCTCTTTAATGTACTCTTCTTATTTTCTTGAAATCTTGAAGTTGGTAAAGTTAAGGGTGATTGAACATGGAGTTTAGGAGGATTTGAACATATTTGATGATGTTTTGAATGTTGTAGTGTTGATTTATGGTTTTGGTTGGGTGTAAAAACAACAAGAAATCATGGTTACACACCTGGGTTTTTAGGGTATAATGATGCATGTGTAGTATAGGCATGATGTGTTTAGAACTTGGCTAAGTTGGTGAAGTTAGAATAAGTTTTATGAATTATAAAGCCTATGAAAGGTGAAACTTTGATTGTGGAAGTGTTTGTGTGCATTTTCCCTTTTTGAGAAGCCAAAACTATGGATGAGAAAAGAAGGGAGGAAGGAGTTTTAGCTGTTTAGTGTGTTTTCGGAGGATCAGCAAGGTACACGGTGTGGAACACGGCTCGTGTTTTACCCCGTGTTCCTCGTCGAAGCTGATCAGTGTTCTACACGGGGTGCAACACTCCCCCGTGTTTACCTCAGGACTAAAGGGCAGTGATGTACACGGGGTAGAACACGTCCCGTGTTTTCCCCCGTGTTCTTCTCTGATTAAGCCAGTGAAGCCTCGAAGCCATCCAGTGAGAAACACGGCCCTGAACACGGGGTATGGGACCCCCGTGTTCTTTGCTGAGTGATCTTTTTTGGCTTTAATCCTTCATGTTTTGCATGGCTTTGCCCTTGGATCCTTTTCTAATGTTCTTATGTGTTAGTTCAAGGTTGGAAAGTAAAGTATAGAGCATCTAAGTATGCATTTAATTAAGTGGAGAAAGTAAAGAATACATGAGAATTAAGGAAAGCGATAATGTTCTAATAAGAAACTATGATGTGTATTTTTATAGCCTGAGGAGTGCCATCTTGCAAAGGCAAGAGGAAGTGTAAAGGAGTTTTTGGTGAGAGCAAAAGGAACATCACATTGGAAGCTTGTGAAAGGTAGCTAGCTTTATCCTTAAGCTTTGTTTTCTAATTACATGATTTTATGTGTTTTATGCCATTGTATGGAATGAATATGAGATTGCTGTGTGCGCGTTCCGGGAAGACAGTAGATTACTATGTTCGGCCTATGGCTCGGGTCCCCGGAATGATATTGTGAGTGTTGTGGTACCTATGGCTAGGGACCTCGGGAAGACAGTGTGATACTGTGTTAGGCCTTTTGGCACGGGAACCCCGGGAAGACAGCGTGATGCTGTGTGAGGCCTAGGTACAATTGTTGAGATGACCATCTAGATATTGTGATAAGTCCTTAAATGGACTTGATGATTGTTGTGAATTGCTGTGTGTGTGATGCGTATTTCCTATAATAGTATAATATTGAATATGTTGATGAATGATTATTGGATTTCGAAACGTATGTCTCAATTGCTTAAGGATCTGGAGTGGTTTGAAATGTTTTTATAGCACTAGTTAGCTACTGAGAAACTTTGTTTCTCATGTTTTCTGTATTGAGACTAACCATTCCAGGTGATGCTTCCAAGGGCTCTCACAATAAAGGGCAATAGTATTTGAAGTTGTAAATAATTGTATAGTTGATAACATTGAATATGATGGATGTACAATTTGTAAAGTTGAACTTATGAGTAATTATATGACTTTTGATCATGTGTTTGAGATAAGCATATTTGAGATATTCCGAGTAATTTGGAGCAAATAGCATTTTAGTATGCGCTAATTATCTATTAAATGAGGAATAAGGCGTTATTAAGTAAGGGAGTTACAAAATCGACATGCACTTTTATGTTAAAAGGGAAATACTGTAGCATGTGATTCATACCACATGTGTAAAAGAACTGCAAACGGGAAACAAGTAAAAGATCCCTGATTCATTGCTGTATGAGTCCTAGAAAAGAAAATTCTTTTCATGGATACCCTTTGACTTTGACGATATCATGGAGAGATGATACAGTGCTCGCTACCTTAGTATGCATCTTATGATCATGATATAAACGGTCTAAGAGATAAAATACTAGGAAAACAACTATTTTCAAATTAAAATGATATGCGGGCGAAAGAAAGATTTCCCAACATATACACAATTATTATGCTAATGTCTAAGACATGCCCATTATGAAGTTAATTCAGGTAACTTCATAAGTGTGGATACTATGCATATGTGAATAGAAATCTGAGCTTACATTAAAGCTCGTGAGGGATCATATTTACAAGTGGAAAGTGTATATAGGATAATCTAGGGCATCCGAGGCATTATATAAACAAATGGAAAATAGGGTTATTTTGTGCTGATCTTTCGTCAAGATTTCTAGTATAAGAACACCTGAGGAGATGTCATGCTCACGTGGTCATAATGATATACCAAGTATGAAAACCCAAAAAAGAGATGAAGGCTATATGATGTGGCTCATCCCATTATGTGCGAGTGGGAGATGTAAAATGTAGATGTGGGATACACCCATAATGGGGGACCCACATCTTACAGAAAAAATAATTTTATTTATTTTTTAAATTGCATTCAAATTTGGAGGTGGTTATTCTAATAACCACCTCCCCTATTTTTTTGAAAGTGGGAAAATTGCTAGTGCAGTTACAGAGCCATGATTAGGAGAGGAATAAAACAGTTGTGTTCAATTTTTAGAAAAAAGAGTTTCAGAAAAGAATTGCTCTCGGCTTCCCCGCTCTCTCTCTCTATTCCCTATACGAATGTAATTTGGGTGTTGGGTGTAATCATCGTGAAAACAACAAGGAGTTCGGTGTGATTCTTGTTCACCGTGTGAATCAAAGCATCAACATGGAAATCAGTATCATTTCTGGATCAAGTAAGTAATTCCGCATTAAATTCATTATATGGATTTAATTTTTCCTACAAAAAAGTTATCATGAAGTACATAAGTCTTAATAGAAGGAAGGACTTTAATTGATAACCTCTTCCACTCTTTATAGTAAAAGCAACCCACTTCATGACTCATTACAAGTTCTAGGACATAATAACAAACTAACATGAGATAAGGATTAAAACAATATAATAATAAACTCAAAGATAAGGTTTTAATGCCATGGACAAGTAGTAACTCTTAAGAGACACTCCACCACTATCTTATAATCACTCTTAACCTAAACCTTGCAACCATTAAAATTAAGAGAAACCATCAAAGCCTTTTAGATAGCAAGAAGCTTGACAACAAAAGGTGATGTGAACTCATTACTATCTTACCATATTCCTAAAGTTTCCCTATCATAATTTCTAGCTATGATTATCATAAATGAAATTCTAGAATTCTAAGTTGAATCAACATTTAATTTAATGGAATCCACTAAGGAGGATTCCAATAACCTATAATATGACTTAGAGTAATGCTACAATTAGATCCCCCAATTTCGTCCATATTATTGCCTAAATTTCATGGTCAATAGCCACCAATCTAGCTACCTTTTTGGCTTGTATCACCTTATGAACTCTTCTCTTTTCCTCTTGCACATTGCATTTAATTTATGCAATTACTTTGTCCAAATCTATCCAAGATCCATTATAGATGATAAAATTTTATACATCCTAAACTATCTTACCCACCCAACACTTAGAGCACTAGATTGATGATACTCTTCTTGATGGATGAATGATGAAAGATGTTGATCTCCAACCAACAATAACTTAATAAGCTTTCTCACTAATTTCACATAAAGCCACCTAATCTAAAAGCCACACACCTTAAATTAAAGAAATTTGGTGATTTTTTAGTTCTATAACAAATGCAGCATAATTTTAACTTAGTTATCATATAGCAAACACTAGGTATTTTTTGCTCTTATCAACATTCCAAATCTTGCCTTTGTAACTAGAACACCACATTTATAACATCATAAAACCACCTTATATCTATTATGCTATTCTAAATTCTAGAGCACAACTTACATTTTATTTACCTAGATTTTTTGTGTAATATATGACATAAGTGTTTTGTATGCTAATTATGTAATGAATTTCTCTAATGAATTTAAGCCCAAATTAATTTATCTTGTCCTTTTGTTAAATAAATGTCTAAATAATCATTTAACATCTTGAGGGATAAATAATTGGTGAATTAAATTCTAATTCCATATTCTATAATTATCTATCATTAGGTCCTTAGTTTAGAAGTTATAGTCTATTGTAAGCCCTACCTTAACTTTTGGAATAAAACTTTGATAATGCAACACCTAAATGTCTTGCATCACTTAAATTATATTATCATCTACTATGATATGAAACCTCCCTTTTATAACAATATATTGGTCTTCTAATATAACTTTCCAAGCTCATGAACTAGCAATTAGAAAACCACCAAAAATTTTTGAGCTAAACTATATTTTCCATATACACATTATACCTATAAACTTTCATCACAAGCTACAACCTCTTATGCTAATTTGGATAGTAATGCTACATTTATATTTTGAAATGTATTAAGATATAAACCACCTAAATTCTTTAGCTTACATATTGCATCATAAGCTTTTAGATAAAAGTAATAAGACTTCCCACATGGCACTTGTTAGGTTTCAGATCAACATATGCAATAAAAAATTAAATTTTTTTATCCGAATCCTACTAAGGATCCATGCAAAAGGACATAAATCAATGTTAGAGTTTTACCTTTTGTGTGCTTGTGTTCTTTTTGAAAAAAACTTTGAGAGATCGAGATGAATCATGAATCAAATGCCAGCTAAAAGGTATAACATCTCTATGGTATCCACATGAAGTGAACAATGACTTCTCACCCTCCACAAATTTGCTAGGATACATATCTCTCACTAGGATTAGGATTAGTGCATTTTTCTTGAGTGATTTTGGGTTTAATGGTAGCTAATGTATATATATAAAGTGTTGCCTTTAAGTTTCTTTTATAGAACTAAGGCATACCACATTCCTAGTCCTACTAGGATAATGCTTCCAAAATCCTAATCTCACTTGACAATTATCACCTTATCCTTATCATAGAAAGAGTGAAGAGAGATAGGACTTATCCATTGATTATCTAATATTAGATAATAACATTATCTTATAATATAATTATCTAATATTAAAATGGCATATAGTTATCTTATATTAGAAAATAATATTATCTCATAATATAATTATCTAATATCTCATAACGTGATTATCTGATATTACTTTAATATCATATAATATCACATAATATACCATATATTACTTGAAAATATATTATTATTTTAATAATATATATGCACAAAAATAAACCTAATTAATTGGATTTTAGTCCAACTAAAGCCTAATTAATTATCTCATTCCTACTCCTTTTATATGACCTTATAGGTTCTTACTACGTTGGTAATTGCCCACTTGTGGATCATAGATAGTGAGTAGTATTTAGTAATACATTACTGCTACCCAAGTAGTAAAAATGTCTATGACTCAATATTCACTTAATGTGTGAACAACACTTTGCAACATAGTCCCTTTTGTAACGATATCTAAATCGAACTAGAGGCATAAATATGTCATTCTCATTGATGTTTAATTTTATGTTTCTTGATACCGAGTAGACTAACTTAAAAAAATGATCAATATTTCATATTGATCCATTTAAGCATGGCCATACATTTCTTAATCTCACTCAATCAAGGGGCCTAAGGATATCACTCCTACTATGTAATAGGAATAAAATTCCCATCTATATCACTCACATCCTTTTGTATGATTCATGACACACCCAATCAACGTCCTACAATACATCCTGATTAAAGGTGATACAGGATAATATCAAAGTGTGTGACTCCTCATGTAGGGAACCGTGGTGACTTCAGGTCAAAGAATTATGTATATTGTGGTCTCATGAGAATAATTAAAGACATATGACAATCTATGTAGTTTTTCTAATTGCGGGTCAGTTCAATACATCTGTTCACTAACAATGTACTCATATATTGACTTGATATCATATATCCATGATTCATAATCATCAGTCACTATACATGCTAGTCTTAATGTATTATTACTATCCCTTTCATAATAATACTTGACTAAGGGTATTTTAGAAATAGTAAAACTATTCCAGGGAAGGAAGAATATTTCCATCAAGTATTATTACACCAACAAGCTCATATTGTAGTTGGTACCTTAAGTATTCACATGTATAACTATGAGCTTGTTGAATTACTAATGACCACATAACTAATCTTCCTATCCAAGGCAGGAAAGAATATTTCCATCCATTTAAAAGGCCCTGAACCTTCTCAATTAGATATTGGAAATCCTACACTTTTAACTTTGATAAAAACAGTGGCAGGCTTGATTATTTAACATTATCACTTACTTGAGACATCTTTAAGAAATCAACCACACTTTTTTACACTTTCCTTTGAGTGTTTCTAGAGAAAAATACCCCAAATTTAGATAAATTCATCTCTTGTCCAACCATGCTTCATTTTGATAATGTGATGACCATAAGTGAATAGCTTTTAGCAATAATGCTTTTATAAAGGTAATTATATCATCTACAAACATTAGGTGTGAAATAGTAGGCCCTAAGCATAATATTCTTAACATTGCTCCCCTCCAAAAAGAAAAAGAAAAAAGAAAAATATGAGAAACACCTTCTCTTAGTTAATATTGAAGGAAACTACTTATTTTATTGAAAAATTATCATTATATACAAATTTCATCTTCAAAGTTAAGTCTAAGAATAATCATTTTATTATTAAAATGTTTTCAAAATAAAAGATAATAAATCTTTAATACTATCAATCAAGGGTTAAGTGTATTTTAAATTAAAAATAACATTTAGAAATGAATTTTTAAATCCTCTTTTTTCTCTTTACATTAAGAAAAATGCAATATTCATCCTTCAACTTTAGAGTGGTTGTATTTTACCCCCATTAACTTTAGAAATATCTATATCAAACCCTTAAATTATAAGAAATTTGTAATTAACATTTATCATTTACTAAATTAGCAATTTTATTAAATTATTTAATTTTTTATTTATTTTTAAATAAAATTATAATATTATTGTATGTTATTTTATGCATCATTTTTTGGACATAACTTTAAATTTCATTTTTAAGTATTTAATTAATATTTTATATGTATAATTTAATTTATATTAATTATATAATATATAAATTATATACAAATGATTGAAATAATATACCAACATTCAATAAATTGTGATTCTCATTTAAAAACTTCTTAAAAAATTATACAATTTAATAAAATAATTAATTAAGTAGATAATTAGTGTTAATTGAAGGTTTTATACAGTTAGAGGGTTTGATTTAGAAGTTTTGGAAGTTAATGAGAATAAAATGTAATCAGCCAAGGTTGATTATGGTATCATGCATTTTTATCTATATTGAGAAATTTATATTTATATGACCTTGACTCAAATTGATTACTAAAATTTTCAACTATCCTAATTTTCTAAATACTTTTTCAATATAATTTTTAATATAATTATTAACACTATAAGAGAACAATTGATATACTATAACTATTTAGCAACAACTTAAAAAAGTTGTTGTGGAGTGATATTTTTCAATACTGTTATTTTCTTACTACGGTAGGCAATCAATTCTACTAATCTATGCAACCACTTTAAATTTTTAATGTAACTATAGTAAATGTCATTACTATAACCAAAAGAATCTTTTATGTGAAAACACACACATTTTACTTTATTCATGTTCTAAATTTGCTCTTCCATATCTCTTTCCCTTATATTTCCTTCCACTTTCTTATTTCCTAGCTAATTTCCTTTTCCTTTTACTTTATATTGCCTTTCACTTCACTATTTACACATTTAATTTTTTTCCAACCTTGATGAACTTTTCATTTTCAAATTAGACTCCAAATTTGTCAAGTAAAATCAATGACAAGCTTCTTATTTTCATTTTTATGATTTGAATCTTAACATTTTGTTTCAAATGAAAGTTAAGTTAGATGGTGTAATAAAGAGGAGAGGTTTGTATATGTCTTTACTTTCTAAAACCTTAGCTATCACCAAATTTTGTTTTAGATTTCTAGTATTACCTTTACTCAAGTCTCTGATTTGCTATGTGATAATCTTCAATTTCACAAGTGGAATTTAATTCATTCATCTAATATTTTGATTTCATAAGTTTTACTCATTACCTTTTCAATTTCATGGGTTCTCTAACTTCTCATTTTTTTACCTTGTCAATTTCAAGGAAAAACATTTTTGCTTTAAATTATTCATTTCCTAATTTCTTTTTTTTTTCCCTTCCTTGTATTTACTTCCATGTTCCCTTGTTTCCTTTAATGTATTTTAAAATTTTAATGAACTTTTGATTTTTCATATTTAGCTTCAAATTTCTTAAGTAAAAACAACATTAAGGTTCCCTATACTAGAAGATGGAAAATTTCCCTTAACATTTCCAACATCTTAGTGCTATCACGATGGGAAATGACCATAGCAAATTAATGGCACCTTATTTTTCCAATACACATTTATTTCTCATGGCATTAGAAAAAAAACTTTTATTCTCGAGGCTTATAGTGGGAAATACAAAGTGTTCCATTTTATTGAATGCTTACAAGGTTGTACCTCTAGGAAATGTCATGGCAAAATCAATATTTATTCACATTAGGCATAATACCTCTCATTTTTCTCTTATCCTTTCTTCTTTAGCATTCCTCTAAAGCTTATCTACCATTTCTCTTCATTCCAACCACTAATTGAGGTGTTTGTTGGTTTGATTGCTTTTTTAAACTCTCCATCAATGGTAAGTATATTTTACTAATTATTTTCTCAATATTTTTTCTAAATGTTCATAATGTTATTGCTACTTATATATTTTGGTTAGGTATATTTTTTGTATATAAGAATAAGAATCCTAAATATTTAGTTATTTGTCATGTGATCTACTATTGATGAAATATTGTGGCTATGTTGAAAATGATTTTAATTTAGTGGTTATGGTACATGTTATGGCTTTGCTTAACATGAATATAAATGGATGATGAGATAAAATAAATAGAGAAGTTTGTCATATGATTTACTTATGATAAATTTGTTATAGTTCAAGAGAAAATGATTTTACTTTACTTGTTGTGTTGCATATTTTAAGCATGAATATATATATGTATATGTATATATTTATATGAGGCATATCAAGTGAAATAAGTATTTTTTATGTAAGAATGAAAGGAATGAATTGTAGCCATCAAATCTATCATTGAAGGGCAAATATTAAAACATAAGGTCATAAGATTCTTATTAAGTGATCATATGACATCTTTAAGTGGTTACATGACCTTCAATTATGTTTTAATCCTAACCATTAATTCAAGATTTAATAACCATGATTCACTTCATTCATCTCTTGTATAAAAATGCTTCTCACATTTGATATGTTCAATATATATATTTATATATATGGATGATGAGATAAAATATATAATGAATAGCATGACAAAAGGAGTTTAAGTAGATATGAGAGCATGTGGAAAATTCATTGTTTGATATGTTTAAGTTTCAATGTTAATCTTATAAAGGTTTAGGGTTTGAAATACTTTTTCACATTATTAAATATATATGATTTTAATATATATATATATATATATATAATTTTTATAAATGTATTCACTAAATTATAAAAGTTTTATGCTTGAATAAACCCCACATGGTCGTATAATGGTGATAAGGCAGTGATAACCCTTTCAAAGCCTTTGTTGATCAAATGTAACCACTTTTAATTAGGAAAATAAGCTATTCAACACAAATTATATCTAAAAAATCCTTTATTAAGTAGAGAATTATACTAAGCAACCTTTTTTAGATCAAGAATGATAAAAGAAAAAAGTTCCTTTTTTTTAAGGTTAAAATTATTGTAGCACAAGTAGATTAGGAAGAGCAACTAAAAAAGCTCATGTTACATTAGAAAGGCAATAAATGAAGCCACTAGATGGTAAGGTGGAAAGAAAAGCACATCATATTGATCTTAAGTAGAAAGTGCTCATGAATCATATAAGTTAGAGTGATGACGTAAGTTAAAGAAGCCTTTATTCATGATAATTTATATTGTATTTTTTATATTTTTTATATTTATAAATTGATTGTAATATAAATTGAAATATTTGTTTATAGAAATAAAATTAAATATTTAACTCATTTAATTTATGAAAATAAATAAAAATGCTTTAAATTAAGCATTTTTATATTTTTATTTTTTAAAAATTTTTGCATGGCAATTTGCAATGAGAAATTATCAAAGCACTTTTTCCTATGATAAAATAACTATGTTAATACATGTTTTGTGAAAAAAAATTATCGTAAAAAATTCATATAAATAACAGTGGGGATTTTTTCCCATACATGTTTTTCTTATTATATGTCAATTGTAGAAACATCATGGAAAACTTATTTTTCCACAAGTCATTAGAAAATAACTATTTTCTAGTAGTACTTATCTTTATTTGAACAAATTGTTGATAATAGAAAATTGTTTCTAAATTGATGTCAAATTCAATGATGTATTAAAGAAGGTGAGGCTCATATTTATTTTTAGCTTTTAAGGCCTCAACTTTTAACTAATTTTACCTTATGCTTTCCTTATTATCACTGTTAGCTTGCATTAGCCTTACTTAAGCTTTTTATTTGTGTCATCCTTAGTTATCATGTATTGATTATTAATTTCTTTTCCAAAATAATCATGTGACTTTTCTTGTTAGACTAAGGAGAATTAGATCTAATCATGAATATGGAAATGGTTATCATATTCTTTTTAGGGATGGTCTTTGCTTGGACTTTGCTTCCTTTTGTATCATACATATTCTTCTTAACTTTCTCTTTAATTTTCCTTTTTCTTTTGTATAATGTCTAAGAATACTACATACATATATATATAAACATGCATATCTCATTGAGACTTATTTTTATTCCTTTTGGAGTTATATGTTCTCTGCAATTCAAAATTTTAATTATTTTTTATTTAAGCTATTTAGGATTGAAAGTGGAAACTAGCTAGTAATTGTTATTCTAGTAATATATAGGCTTTACTTAGATAATTGAAAACACATCTATCTTTGTTTATTTTTTAACATTTCTGCATTTGTTCACTAATTCATTGTAAGACTATTATTAACCATTATATGCATAGGGGATAATCATTGTATATGTACTAGTAGGGCCTAAACATAACATATTATGGAGCTTTTGATAATGATAGAGACATTTACACTTTATTCTACTAGGTATAGTTTGTAAAATATAGTGTATCATAATTATTACAACTTTTGGGCCCTTAAATTCCTTTGTATTAATGAATCTTAGTAAGTATGAAGTCTACTATCAAGAGGGGATAGGTATTTATTAGCTAGATCATCTAAATAAATGAAATTTATACATTGAAATTTTAAATTATGATTTATTATCTATTCTTATTTTTTAATGAAAGAAAAATTGTTACTAGAGTTTTTAATTGGCACCACCCCAATTATAATTTATCTTTGTATGTGATAGCTTTTTTTTCAGTAAAGGTTAGTTTCAGGTCTTATGTGGCCAATGCTTTTGCTCCTTCATTACCTATTAAAAGCATTTATATAAAAGAGATTCAAGTTAAGGTATAGTTGTTGAAGCCTTATATAAGTTTATCTATGATTATTAACTTCTTGTCATGACTTCTTATCAAGAAAATAAGATAATGACACTTATATTGAGGTTTTTATCTTATCTAGCCACCTTTTTTTTATCTTTTGCATACTAATAATTTATATCTTTTGTAATGTAATAATTTATAGTTCATTTAACTATCTATTTCCATCAATAAAACATCATTTATTTATTTTTTTGGTTAATTTTAAGCTTCAAGGTGAAGTTTTTATTTCATGTAAACTTATATATCTTTTAAGTTTTCAAGCATATAAATCACTCACATAGCATTCCATTCTATGTACTCCAAAAATGGTTAGTGTATAGATGCTTAATTATAATTTTCTTATTAATGTGATTTTTTTTGAGTTTTTGAGAGTATCTGTTAAAATATATGATTGGGTACCACTTTTAATTTAACTTTCTATAAGCTAATTGAGAATATCAAACAATCATTACCCTTTTCAATTTACTATTATTGGTAGATTTATTAGCCAATTTGACCTTTTAACATTATAAGAGAATTTCTAATTTGTTATCAGTCATATATTTATGTTCTTATTGATCTAAATCAATGTGAAGAGATCTTATTGGATTACTAATCCTTTCATAGGTGATTTTTTTTATCTATGTACTAATTACATACTAGGGGAGAAAGACAATAAAGTTATCTACTTAGTTTCACTAGGATAATTATTAATTGTAAGGACAATTCCACTCTTTGACACTTTTCCTACAAATGAGAAAAAAATCAAAGTAAATTTCTCAAAAAATATTATAAAGACTCAACTCTAATTGCCTTATTTTTCAAGAAAAAATTCATAATTTATAAAAAAAATTGTTTCCTTGAAATTAGCCAAACTTTTACTATAGGGATGTTGTAATATGATATTTTGTGGATATTTCTTTTGTTCTTGTGAATCTTGAAGTGAAATTTTATAGCTCTTAAAAGAAGTAAACAAAAAGGATTAGACAACTGATATTGGTAGTGATATGTTAACTTAACACATAGGTAATAAAAGTTTCCTTAGTAATAATCTAGCATGAACTATCTAGAAGCAAACAATTAGGGGGAATTGGTCTTGTCATATTCATGTTTACATTTTAACGTTAATTATAGCTAGTAATTTTATGAGTTATATTAGTGCTTTACTAGCTTACTTAAAGGTAGAATAGAATAAAACTTCACTTAGAAAGGCCGTTATACTTTTCAAATCATCATTCTTACATCATCTATTAAAAGTTTAGAAGATATGGATTTTTCCTTTTGTTAGCGTGAGTCAAGTTTAGTAAAATTTCCAACTATACTACATTAAACAAAAAGCTTAAGGTATGTTAGAATTTTAATAGCAAATTATAATTTTGTGAAGATTAAGGATGGAATTAATGATACATGTGTTTTACGCTAGCTAAAACTAGAATAATACATTAGTACTTTGATTAATTACTTCTTATGAATCATAAATTGGTAATATCACCTTTTTATTTTCCTATTTGTGTACTTAATTGATGTTTAAAGAATTGCACTTTTTTCACAATATGATTAGGTTTTTCTAAAATATAAGATGCATTTGGTTGATTATGGAATATGAGTGGGGTAAATATATTAGTTGATCCAATCCTGGTGGGCAACTTGGTTTTCATAATATTCTAATGTTATGATGTTGCTTAAAAGTTTTTGAAGAGTTCTTAGGTACTTGATATGCAAATTATTATCTATATTATTTCTTCCTATTTTATGTCCCTTAGTGTTATATATGCTTAATTTTATGGAATTGGACTTATTATGTAATTAGGTGTTTATTTTTCAATGTTTTGAAATTCTTCAATTAATCCTAGATTTTTACATTATTTCATATTTTTTTGGTATAACTTGAGTTTTGAATGTCAAAATTGGGTTATATTTATATTGTTAGAAAGCTTAGAGAATGTTTTAAAACTTCTATATTTTGACCAGAGCTTTGTTTGGATGTTTGAAAGGTAAAAAATGGTAGTGAATTTAATGCCTTATTTCTATCCAAATTGAGTTAGTCTTGATTTTTAGGCTATATTTACAGCTCAAAAGGTTCAATAAAGGTAAAATTAGTACCCAAAGTTGCTTAATACTTGGACCAATAACTTTCATATCTAGAGTTTAATGAAAAAATGTAGTTTTAAATATCTTATAATGGCTAAAAGTCAAATCTATAAGATTTTATTACAATAACTCTTTTAAAGTATTTTGTAAATTCGGTTTTTAGGCTTCTAAAATAAGCAAGACACTATTCTTTGTAATCCTAAGAGGCATATTAACTTGGTTCATTAGATTTTGTAGCAAAGGAAATCAAATTATAGGGCTTTATGCTTCCAAAGGCAAGAATACATAAATCTAGACATCTTTCTTCTCTTCTCTAAGGTTCTTCTTTTGAGCCACGGAAAGCTAATTTTTGGATTCACTCACAAAATGTGAGGCTTATCATGGTTTGAATTATGATATTCTCATTTGTAATGTTGAATTTTGCTAATTGATTTTCCTCTTTCTCTATTTCTCTCATTTGATTTTTTAAAATTGCATGAATTGGATATTGATTTGGTATAATATATATTCATTTATGTGATTTATGATATTTATCTAGTTTTATGTTGAATTTTGGTTGGTTAATAATCATTCTGCTTGTGAGAATAAAGGATTAAATGATTAAATTAGAGGTTTTTAGTTTAATTCTTTAATTTAACTAAATTCTATACTTAAATCAATTTAGATCTAACTTATGAATTATAATGGTTGCTTAATTCTACTAATCTAAATTAATTAAATCTTAGATAGTTATCTAGCATAGAATTTGCGAATCATTGTAGAGGTTTTGGATGATTCTAGGTTGTAAAGTAAATACAATTGGTAAATATATTGTGATATATGATTAATCTACCAAAGAGTTCTTAATTTCCTTGAATTAGTTGTGTTTCTCTATTTCTTTTTTGTGTTAATTATTCATTATGTTTCTAATCTTGAATTCTATTTATTTTCGAATCAAACCTTTCAAGTTAGTTCTAGTTACATTCCTGCATATTGTTTGCATCTTGTGTTTAATTGCTTAATTTTGTTCTTATATACTTGTTCCATTTTTTAATATAAAATGCTTAAATAATTTTTTAATTATTATCAATAATTGAATGTGAAAAGGTGTATTAAGTGGGTCATTAGGGGCTCAACCAAGTTTGTTACCTTATACGGCACATTTTCATTAAACTAGTAATTTCTAATTTTGATTGACTTTGATAATTATTAGTACCTTTTGGTCGATGCAAGCCAATTAGTTTGTTTATTCTTTTATTATCCTAGTGATGTTCTATTTTTCAACTTCATTATACTATTAAAGGATAATTGATAGGGATATTCTAACTAGTATTCTACACTAGTACATTATCTTACATTATTTTTACTATGAATTTACATGTTAACAGATAATAAACTAAAACCTTTTTTTAGTAATATCAGATATGACCTAAATATACCATTCTCATAATCTTTTTTAGTGATTTATGGTTATGAAAATAAAATTTAGAATGTATGCTAACATAACTTTAAAATTACATTGTGAGATATTTAGCTTTCTCAAGGTATGCCATTATATACTTCTTAAAATGTTGTAGTTCCAATATTAATTGTTTTTCTTTATATTTAGGTTCTTTTTAGTTTGATAAGGAAGCAAAAATATACAAGCAACTATGGAGATTTATTTATTAGCAAATATATTCTTTCTTTTTTATAGCTTCAATATTTTGTTATATTATATGCTTCCTATGTAAAATTTAAGTATTATAAAAGTGGATCATTTCAAATTTTTGTTATTTTACTTAGAATCATATAATTGATTCATTTGGGTGATTTTATTATTGTACCTATAATTTTTATTATGATCATGTTGGAGAAATATAAAGTTGAGTAACAGTTATGATGCTAATAAGTTATTCAATAAGTATTTTTTATGTAAAAATTAAACATTTAGTATCTACCTAAGTGGTTGCCAAAGATGCTAAATTTAATGACACACTATACTACCAAAGTCTAACTATGATAGCAATAAAAGTAGCTACTAGCTTATATGTAGCTTTTCAAAATGACACCTATTGCTGCTAAAATGAAATTAATGCCAACAGTCCTTTATTATGGTTGCAAAAACCTTTTGCAACATTATTTAATGTAGCAATGGCAATGATCATTTGTTGTTCTCAACCATAATATATGGAAGCAACTTTTATTTATATTAGTGGCTATGTATCATTCTAAGATAAATTTTTTGTACTAGTGTAAATATTAACATTTGTGGGATGAAAGAAGAGAAAGTAAGGGAAAGAGAGAAAAGAGGATGAAGAAGTGGTGGAGGAAAGGAAGAAAAAGAAAAGCAAATAAAGAAACATGAGAGAGAGAGGGATGAGAGAAGAGGGAATGAAAGAAGGAGAAAAAAACAAAAGATCATAAGTGAGAAAGAGTGGTAGAGAGAACAAATGAAGAATGAAATTATGTGATATATGTTAATAGAAAAATAGTTCCTTTTAATTAAAAGGATAATTGACTTTCCTTCCAATTTGCTATTATTTTCTATTCACTATAATTTACTTTTTGTTGATCAACTTTCCAATTATTGCCAAACATTAAAATAATTAGAAAAATGGTCTTAAGAAAAGTATTTTTCCTTAAATAGGTAGACCATAAATATATATAATTTATAATGAAAAAGTCAATAAAAAATTCACTTCTTAATATAGAATTATCATTAATGCATTTTTTCTTGCCTACATTTTATGATAATAATAAAGTGATTAGCTTAGTGTAAATTTCTACTTATATATAGTATGAATGAAGTTATTTTTTTTCTTATTTTGTGATTTAAAGAGGTAGTATTAGTCCACATGTGTTTTACTTTGTTAGTTTTTACCTAGTAGAATAAATTAATTTGCTCAACCTTATCTTCATATTTTTCTTCAAATAAGTTATATAATTAAATTAAATAACAAAGTCATGATAATTATGTGGCATTTGGTTTGCAGAATATTTTTAATATTCTTGAAAATATTTTAAGAGAATATAACATTCCTATATTTAGTTCAAGGTTTGAAAAAAATATATATGGGAATGTCACATTTTTTAAAATCTTTTTAACCTAACATTCCTTCAAAATATTTCCATAGGGAGAGATAGGTATCTCAGATTCTCATGGAATAGGAATGTGATATTAAAATATTTTCAGAAAAATTTATAATGAACTAATCATAAGAATGTTACATTCCCATTAATTAAATTCCCAGGAATCACATTCTCAAGAATTTACACTTTCCTAGGAATGTAAGATCTCGTAAACTAAATGTCACCTTAGAGTTATATGGTTAAACTATTTAATTAGTTGCATGATGTGTTAGACCAAAATTAAAATTTGAAGATATATTACTAATTTTATCATGCATTCCCTTAATATGATATTAGTCATTTGTCAATAATTTTTGTAAGTTAATCTATTTCATGCATTAAATTTAATATGCATAAATATAACAAAAATAAAATTAGATATTTAAAAAATAATCTTTATAATAATAGAATAGAATTCATATCTTAGTTTGATCAAAATAAAGAAAGTTATGCTCAAGAACTTATGTGTAGTTTTTCAAAAAAACTCATGAATTTCTCTCTCTAGACCCTTACTTTTTGTATACAACCACATTAATGGAATTTTTTTGTAATACACTATTATAAGTAGAAAAAAAGACCAGTTTACACACACACACACACATTTGTCCTTAATCCAATGCACCTATCATGCTAATCAAAATATCTAATTAAATGATTAAGATTTTTTTTAGCTATTATCATCCTTAATGGGAAATTGTAATCACTAATATCTCCTAAATTAAGAATATGAATAGGCTAATTCTAACATGTATTGAGTAAAAACCAATGCATGTATGAATTGGCTCTGTCAGTGAGTTGTGACCTATTAAATTGAATGTTTTTTGCCTAAAAAGAAAATATAAAATTCAAGGTGAGCATTAGATTCTATGCTTTGGGTAAAACTTAATACATAGAAGAACTCATTAGATAGATATTAATAATTTAAATAACTATCCATATCCTTTAAATTGAGAGCCAAATTTAATGGATAATTTAAACATACTCCTACTTGGTCTGATCATAGATAAATAGAAAAACTTTAAGTGTATTTAAAAATCTCATGGATAATGTTCATCATTATATCATTATATCATTATTATACTAAAACACTTGTGGGAACACTATATTAGGTTTATAAGCAATACATGCGTTCATAATGTTTAATAATAATGACTCATAGAGACTTTCATGTTTGTGTAATAAACAATAAAGTGAACACTCATAAAAATAAAAAAAATTGTTAATGTATTTTAGAAATATATAAAAGAGCTCAAAATGTGAACACAATCAAAATATTATTCATAAGTAAAACTAAGATACATTCCATGTACATGTTCTTTAAACAATTTTGGTTGTAAACCATTATAAGTGAATCTTTAATCCTATGATACTTTCTTACACATATAATAAACACTTTATTTCTAGAAATTCTTCTTGATGACAAAAATGCTTTATTTTTCATTCATTTGATAGCTCTTAACTACTAGTTAATTTAAAGAATATTTTTAGAAAGTGATGATAAGTTTTCAACAACTTAGTAATGATGTCAACAACCCTAGGTTCTAAAATAGACTTTGCAACCAAAATTCATAAGTTATAACTTTAACATGACATGAATTTTGCTCCTATAATAGATGTCACGATCCGTCTTAATTGTGACCAGTATGGATCCCATTATCGATTTTCATAAACCTTAACATTTTTCACTTTTTTTTACCTAAAGAGAGTTTCCAAATTTCAAGGAGACTTGAAAATTTCTTTTTAAGAATCTACAGAAAAATAGATGGAGTCTCCCTTATTTTTAGATACTTCCAGAGGGCTACACGCCTAATAATATAAAAATTATTTTAAATTCAGATATGATAGCAATCACACAATACTATACAAATTCTCTTATACATAAATAAACAATTCAATTCATCAAATGAGGGATTAGTAACATTTCTATTTCAAAGGCTACTCTTAATTTAAAGAGAAACTCTAACTGTCAAATCTTTTCATAAGGTGGTCTTTGTAACATCCCGAATTTTCAATTCTATTATTTGAATCTTTAATTTCTGAGGCCGTAGAAACGAAGAGCATGATTGAATTAGCTTAGTGGGTGAATCTTAAGTTGAAAGGAATTAAGTGTAGGGTAAACGAAATTTTTGAAGGAAAAGGATAGTAGGGAAAAGAATTTATTTTCATAAGCAGTATAAATGATCAGAGGAGGTTAGAAAACCCTAAAAGGGGAAGTGGTCTAAGTCGGACAGTGTAAGGAATTTTAAACAGACAGAAACCCTATGGACTAAATTGCAAAAGTGCAGAATCGGGTGTGGTTAAAGTGTAAATAATGAAGAATTTGGGATCTAATATGAATAACTAAGATTTTGGGGTGCAATATGTGATTTTTATTAGTGTGACCAATAGATTCATGACAAGTGTCATTGTCAGAAAAATATTGGCAAGAATAGCCTTACTTTTGGTGAAAAAGGACTAAATTACCCTTGGAATTGTCAAAAATGGCAAGAATGCCCCTAGAAGCTTCATGAAAATCCTACTCTCTTCTCCATTTTTTCAAAAAGCTGCAGCAACTCCATGAAAGAAGCTTGGGACGTGCAGGAGAGAGAGAGAAAGAGAGAGAAAGTTTCTTTTGAGTTTTTCACCAAAAAATAGTGAGATTTAAGCTTAGTGGTAGAAGGGAAAGTTGCTCCTCTCATAAAGCTCTATCCATTGGTGTGCTTAGAGTGAAGAAAAGCTCAAGTTTGATTAAGTTTGGGGAGCTCCAAGTGAGGATTTTCAAGTTGTAGCAAGAGGTAAAATTGTTCTCCTCTAAAAGCTCTTTATTGTGCTCTTCTTAGTTTCTTGAAATCTTGAGGTTGGTGTGGTCAAGGGTGATTGAACATGGAGTTTAGGATGATTTGAATATGTTTAATGGTGTTTTAGATGTTGTTATGATGATTTATGGCTTGGGTTTGGTGTAAAAACAACAAGAAACTTGATGTACACATTTGGGTTTTAGAGGCATAATGGTGCATGTGTAGTGTTGGCATGATATGTTTAGAACTTAGCTAAATTGATGAAGTTAAATTGGTTTCTATGAATTTATGAAGCTTATGGAAGATGAAACTTTGAGTTATGAAGGTGTTTGTGTGCTTTTTTTTCCCTTTTGAGAAGCTAAAACCATAATATGGAAAAGAAGGAAGGAAAGAGTTTTAGTGTTTAAAGTGTTTTCGGAGGATCAGCAAGGTACACGGGGTAGAACACGGCCCGTGTTGTACCCCGTGTTCCTCGTCGAAGCTGATCAGCGTGCTACACGGGGTGCAACACCCCCCGTGTTTATCTCAGGACTGAAGGGCAGTAAGGTACACGGGGTAGAACACGTCCCGTGTTCACCCCCGTGTTCTTTGTCGAGTAGCCCAGAAAGTGAACCAGTAAGGAACACGGCCCTGAACACGGGGTATGGGACCCCCGTGTTCTTTGTTAAGTGAACTTTTTGGCTTTAATTCTTCACGTTTTGCATGGCTTTATCCCTGGGTCCTTTTCTAATGTTCTTATGTGTCATCACAAGGCTTGAAAGCAAAGTATAGAGTATCTAAGTATGCATTTAATTAAGTGGGGGAAGTAAAGAATACATGAGGTTTAGGGAAAGTGATGATGTTCTAATAAGAAATTATGATGTGTATTTGTATAGACTAAGGAGTGACAACTTGCAAAGGCAAGAGGAAGTGTAAAGGAGTTTTTGGTGAGAGCAAAGGGAACATCACATTGGAAGCTTGTAAAAGGTAGCTAGCTTCATCCTTAAGCTGTTTTCTATTTACATGATTTTCTGTATTTTATGCCATTGTATGGAATGTGTATGAAATAGTTGTGTTGTGGCACAACCCGAGAAGACAGTAGAATACTGTGTTTGGCCTATGGCTCGGGATCCTCGGGGATAATAGTGCATTTGTTGTGTGTGGTACCTTTGGCTCGGGAACCTCGGGAAGACAGTGTGATACTGTGTTAGGCCTTTTGGCTCGGGAACCCCGAGAAGACAGCATGATGCTGTGTGAGGCCTAAGTATGATTAATTGTGATGGCCATCTAGATATTGAGATAAATCCTTGAATGGACTTAGTGATTGCTGTGTGAAATGCATATTTCCTACAATGGTATGGTATTGAATATGATGATAATCGATTAATTGATTTCGAAACGTATGTTTTAATTGCTTAAGGATCTGGAATGGCTTGAAATGTTTTTATGGCAATAGCTAGCTACTGGGAAACTTTGTTTCTTATGTTTTCTGTTTTGTGACTAACCATTCCAGGTGATGCTTCCAAAGGCTCTCATGATAAAGGGCAATGATGTTAGAAGTTGTGATTAATTGTATAGTTGGTGATATCGTATATGATGGATGTATATTTTGTAAATGGAACTCTTTTTGTATAGTTATATGACTTTTGCTCATGTGTATAAAGTACAGAATTTTGAGATATTCCGTATTAGCTTGAGGTAGATGGCGAATGAGTACGAATAATTATCTATTAAATGAGGAATAAGGCATTATTAAGTAAGGTAGTTACAGTCTTGATCTTCCATGATGTAATAAGCTTAAATATACTCACCATAACCTAAAAGCATTGAAGATACAATAGAGTGAGTTATAAGAATTCAATGAGCATATATCTACCACTATCTTGTGGGAGATCAATTTTATATATAATAATTGTAAGTTAAGCATGTAATAGCTTAGAAATTGTTAACAAACCCATTTCTTGGATTTTTGAAATCTATGGAACCAAATCTTGGAATGAAAGCTCACCTACATAAGACTTATGGAAAGTACACCTATCCAATAATACACAACATCATTATCACAACACGCACTACCGCTTTCGGGTAAACAATGTAATCATAAACAGCCCTTAAGGACGGAATACAAACAAATCATCATAGTCACATTATGCTTTTACATTCTAGTCAAGTAGTGAAATTTCATAACAAGCAAAGTTCTAATATCATATCCAATCATACATTTAGTTATAGTAACCATATATATAGCCACCCTTTTTATTTCAAGATCAAGTCTATACTTTTCTTAACTAATCATTAGGAATTTCCTATTTGATTCTCAAGTCAATCTTATATTCTTCACAACTACTAACTAGGGAAATTCCATCCAACTTTTGTTATATCTCTTTATCACAAATTACAATATTCGATGTCATTGCTCTAGCACAGTTCTCAATTTTTCAATGCGTTATTAATTTCAATTCACAATGTAGTCAATTTTCTACCAAACTCAATACAAGCTCGCATAGATAATTATTTAACAATTGCGGGCAATCAAAGTATATGACACTGACATAATATGATCTATTGCAATCCTATCACAATCAATTAATTAGTAACTAATAATGATATGACCATGCTTTCACTATACACTCTGATCTATTATCATTCATCAATAGCTAGTTACTTTTGTATTACAAAACCAATTTCATATAATGATTATGAAATATATACTACTAATAAGAAGAATACAATTAAATTATCCTATATTAAGATAAAGTCAGTGGTAAGATATATACTTATCTGAAGGGGAGCGTCCATTCCTAGAAGTTCTGAAGCACCTACTCTTATCTTTTACTCTTTATTCCTATTTCACAATTTATTAGGACAAATTTATTGATAAGTAAATAAGCATTCTTTGTTTACTTTCCTAATTATCTCAATCTTAATTTAAACTATGGTACATTAATAATCTATCATTTGTCTCCATAAAGACTGAGGAAATCATTTAATTAAACTCTTACCTTAACAATATAGTTATGTTTGAAATATGCTATTTTGATACTTGTGATCATAAAATATTTATTTAATAAATACTATATCAAGTGCCTAGATAATGATATAAAATAAGGATTTTCTTAAATCAAAATGGAATCCCTCAAAATATGAAAATATAAGATTTCGTTATTACGTTAATCATAGTGTTCTAATAATTTATATAATAAAATTCTTATTTCGCAAGGCCGTAATCATATAGTTAAACTTACTTACAATCACCATCATTATTGAAAATAATATCATATAATACCCTATGATAATTTTACTATGCAATATATAGATAATTTCTCTAGAACAATCCCAAAGTAAAATCAATATTGTAAAAATGCCACAAATGTGATATTCTACCACCCTATAACGTAAAATTTTCATTTTTCAAATTCATTCTCATATTCTTCAGACATACAAAATAGATTTTCCTAATTTATATTGAAATTCATAAAATTTTGGATTATAACTCATTAGAAGTATTCTAAATAGATCATTCTGACATTTTATATCATAGATCATTTATTATTTAAAGCCTTTATGATCCCAATGCTTTATATAAATTTTAGTTTGCCTATATTAGTATCTTATAATATAAAAATCATATTTTTATCAGGCTTCATCATATATATATATATATATATATATATATATATATATATAAATATCCTGGATTGATTAGCAAAATAGTATAAAAATTGAAACTTTATGATGTAGATTAGCTTATCGTCACCAAAGGAAGCTATCGACAGCTCACCTCGCCGAAAATGGTGACTCTCATTGGAAAAGTGCCTCTCTAGCTCACTGCCCCTTTTTACTGTTAGTGGAATAATAGGGAAGCTTCTATTTGATTATAAAATCTAAGTCGCGTCAATAATATTGTCCTTGAAAATTATTTCGCTTGCACAGATATCCTCTCAGGATAGAACAGATTCTTCCCGTAATAAAACAGAGGCACAAAACAGTAAGAAAAATTAGCCAACCCAAATAGCGATGAGAATAGTATAATAATCATAAAAATTTCTTTCCTTTTTCACATTAGGCCATTTAAAAAAGGCAAAGCAAAAATTCAACATTGCAGAGTAAAAGCAATTTATGGAGAGTAAAAGTAATTTATGGGTAATTAATGGTATTGATGTGGTTGTTGAAAAGTAAAAGCTTTTTATAAGAAATTAATTGTATTAATGGTATCAATTGTATTAATATGGCTGTTATAAAATCTCCAACAAAAATAATTTAAAATTTAAAATTAGATTTTCAACTTTTCCAGGTAACTTTTTTCTATTTAACAAACTTTATATAAAAACAATGGTCCTTTTGAAATACTCTTCTTTTTAGTTCTACTTTCAACAATCCCCTACATATTTCAAAAGGTAAAAAAAAAAGAAAGAACATCTGGGTTGTGAGCATGGATGTAAATATTTTAGAATTTGATGTCTTTTGGACTATGAACTAGACCTATACTAATAAAACTTAACACACAGAGCTATCAGTGAAGCTTATTGCTTCTATATACCAACAACTCTTATTGTATGTTAGAGGTCTTATTAATCAATTTATACCACCACAATTCCTGCTGTTTACGTTGTTTGCACTTTAATTGGCCATGTGCATGCCTGGTTTTCATGAGTGCTTTAGAGATTTTGCCACAATCTTATAGGAGCGGCCCCACTCCATACTCATGTAGGTGATTTCATCAAGTGTATCTGCATTTAATACACCACCCTATAAGGGCTATGAAATCATTAAGAGTTTTATGCTCATCCTCTCAGTGAATGCATACTAGCAATTTTTCTCACACCATAGGAAGGAACTAGAGTTAAATGCTAGTAGAACTAGCAGTGACTTGTTATTACCCATATGAACCTTCTTTATGGGATCTCTAATCATAAAGGTTGGGTAACCATCACTATTAATTTCAAACTGGCTTAAGTCTCATTCCCCTCGATGTTTTAAAAATTAATTTTCTACCCAAGGGTTTAGTCAGGGGATCTACCAAATTTACTTCTGACCTCACAGAATTGATTGATATAATATCATCTTTCAACAGCTTCTTAACCACATCATGTCTTAATCGAATATGTCTATTTTTCCCATTGAAAGTTTTGTTTTTTGCAATGGCTATTGCCGCTTAGCAATCATAGTGTATAGATATTGATAGTGTAGGTTTTACCCCTAAAGGAATATTTGCTAAGAAGTTTTTCAACAACTCAGCCTCATTGCTAGCCAACTCCAGAGCTATAAACTCTGACTCCATAGTGGATCTAGCTATAATAGTTTGTCTGCCTAACTTCTAGGTTATTGCACCACCACCAAGAGTAAATATATACCCGCTAGTGGATTTTGTCTTGTCTGAATCTGATATCTAATTAGCATCACTGTACCCTTCAAGTACATCGGGAAATTCACTATACAAGATACCATAGTCCATGGTACCTTTCAAGTATCTCATTAGTCTAACTAATGCAAACCAATGATCACTATTTGGACAGTGTATGTATTTGCTCAATCTACTCACAACGTATGCTATATCAGGTTGGGTGAAGTTCATTAAATGCAATAGACTTCTAATAATCTGTGTATATTCAGATTGAGCTATAGGTTCACTTTTGTTTTTCATTATTTGAGTGTTAGCATCATAAGGAGTACTTACAGGTTTATCATCAAAATGATTAAACTTTTTAAGAATTTTTTCAATATAACATTCTTGTGATAGCAATATGCTATTAACTTTCTTTATAATCTTAACACCCAAAATCACACTCGCTTCACCCATATCTTTCATATCAAATTCAGAAGCAAGAAATTATTTTGTTTCAAGCATAACATTCATACTTATTCCAAAAATGAGCAAGTCATCTATATATAAACAAATAATAACACATTCATTATTCACAACTTTTGTATAGACACATCTATCAACTTCAATAGCTAAAAACCCATCTTTTATAAAAAATTTATCAAATTTCTCATTCCATTATTTAGGAGCTTGTTTCAAGCCATATAAAGACTTAATAAGCTTACAAACTTTATTTTATTGACCAGGAATATTATAACCTTCTGGTTGCACCATATAAATTTCTTCTTCTAAATCACCATTTAAAAATGCATTTTTAATATCCATTTGATGAATATAAAGTTTGTAAATAAAGGCTAAAGCAATCAAGACTCGAATAGAAGAAATTCTAGCAATAGGTGAAAATGTATCAAAATAATCAATATTTTATTTTTGTGTAAATCCTTTAGCCACTGTCCTTGCTTTATATTTATCAATAGTCCCATTAGGATTGTATTTCCTTTTGAAAATCCATTTACAACAAATAAGTTTTATTCCTAGAGGTAAATTAACTAAAATCCAAGTATTATTTTTAATGATAGAATCAATATCAAATTTAATTGCTTCTTTCCAAAATGGTGCATCAGGTGATGTGATTGCTTCAAAATAAGTTGATGGTTCATCTTGTACCATGTAAGTATAAAAATTATTTCCAAAGGATACTTCTTTTCTTTGTCTTTTACTTCTCATTAAGCCTTCAATAAGTTTTCAATATGATTTTGTTCAAATGAAGAAGAAGCATTTTCTGTTGTTTGAGAAATATTTTTAATTTTTAAAGGAAAAATATGTTCAAAGAATTCAGCATCCTTTGTTTCTATTATAGTATTATGATCAAGTACATCACTTTGCAAAACAAGAAATCTATAGGCAACACTATGCTTAGCATAACCAAGAAACATACAATTAGAAGTTTTAGAACCAATTTTCCTTTTCTTAGGGTCAGGCAACATAACTTTTGCAAGACAACCCCACACTTTTAAATAATTTAAATTTGGAGCATAACTTTTCTATAATTCATATGGTGTCTTTCCAGTTTTCTTATGAGGAATTCTATTTTGAAGGTAACAAGCTAACAGTAAAGCTTCTCCCTTAAAGATTATCCGGAGCAGATAAGCTAATTAATATGGCATTCATCATTTCTTTTAATGTTTTATTTTTCCTTTCTACTACTCCATTAGATTCAGGAGAATATGGTGGGGTTATTTCATGAATTATTCCTTCTTTTTCACAAAAATCATTAAATAAGGTATATTCCCCTCCTCTATCTAATCTAACTCTTTTAATTCTTTTGTTTAATTGATTTTCTACTTCAGCCTTATATAAAATGAACATATTAAAAGCTTCATCTTTATTCCTAAGTAAATACACTTTGGTGTATCTCGAAAAATCATTAATAAAGGTTATATAATATTTTTTCCTCCTCTAGTCATAGTCTATTTTAAATCACCTAAATCAGTATGAATTAAATTAAGTAATTCGATTTCTCTTTGTATAGAATAGTGAGATTTTTTAGTTAATTTAGATTCTACACAAATTTCACATTTATTTAAACGTGAAGCACTTATGCTAAAAATTAAACCAAGATTTTACATTTTTTTAAGATAAGATATACTAGTATGTCCTAATCTAGTATGCCACATATCAAAAGATTTAACTAAGTAATTAGAAGATGATGCATTCTTATTAAGTTTAGAAACATTAAGTACAAACAGTCCTTGATTACAATAACCTTTGCCCATAAAAACATTGTTTCTTGTCATTACAATCTTATCATATTCAAATGACACTTTAACCCCAACTTTTCCCAATAAAGCTACAAAAATCAAATTTGCTCTTATGTCAGGTACATGAAGGACATCCTTCAAAGCTAAGGTCTTGCCAAATGTGAGTATGAGAAAAATATTTTCTTTTCCTAGAACCTTTGAAGTTCTAGAATCACCAAGATAAACACATTCTTCTCCATCCCCCATAGAAGAGTAGGAGGTAAACATTTCTCTATTTGCACATATGTGTCTGGTAGCCTCAGAGTCTACCACCCATTCTTTCACATTAGCCACAAGAAGAGCTTATGAAACAACCGCTATAATTATATCATCTCCTTGAACTAAGTTTGCGCTTGGATTAGAAGGATTATTGTTTCTGGCTCTTTTCCTACATTGTGCAGCATGATGACTTGGCTTTCCATAAACATAACAAATTTCTTTCTTTTTGAACTTCGGGTTAGTGGCTTTAGGCTTGTAATCAGACTTTTTATTATCTTACTTTTTTTTGTTAGGCTAAATTTGCCTTTGAAGTCATCTATTTAGCTTCGGTTGATTGAAGTTGCTTCCTACTTGTATCCTCAATGATTATGTGGGTAATGAGATCCGATAAAGACAGTTGCTTGTGCTTATGCTTGAGTTGTTATTTATATTCTTTCCAAGATTCTGGAAGTTTCTCAATGAGTATACCTGCAACAAATTCATCAGGAAAATTGATCTTGTTTGCTCGGAGATCCTCCAACAGCTTATAATACTCATTGATCTAGAATTTAATATCTTTGTCGTCTGTTATCTCCCATCGCTTGTAATTTCCTATCATAAACTTCTATTTTCCAGCATCCTCAACAGTGTATTTTGCAAGCAAAGATTCCCAAATTTCGTTGGCCTCCTTGTGTGTACAATAAACATTAAAGAGATCATTAGATAATGTGATGAGAATTGTATGCCTACATACCTTGTTGGCATAACTCCAAGCATCCAACTGAGCTTTATCTGCTATCAATAATGGTTTCCAATCAGAGAGGGCACCAGCGACACCATGCATGTCCAGCGTAGAAAATACATGCTCCTGCCATCTTTAAAAATTTTGTCCTCCAAAGGGCTCAATTTTTGAACAATCAAGAAAGGGCTTGATGGTTAGTACATACTAAACAAAAAGAGGAACACTAGCGTTAAAGTCACCGATAGTAGCATTAGCATTGGAAAAATCAACAGTCGGAGCAGGAACAAAAGAAGCAGGATCCATAATTCTCAAGATTGTTGGCAGAAAAATAGGCAAGCTTCTGTTTGATTATAAAATCTGAGTCACATCAATAATGCTGTCCTTGAGAATTATTCCGCCTGCACAGATATCCTCCCAGGATAGAACAGATTCTTCCCGTAATAGAACAGGAGCACAAAATAGCAAAAAAATTAGTCAACCCAGGCAGCGATGAGAATAGTATAATAATCATAAAAATTTCTTTCCTTTTTCACATTAGGCCATTTAAAAAAGGTAAAGCAAAAATTCAACGTTGGAGAGTAAAAGCAATTTACAGAGAGTAAAAGCAATTTATAGATAATTAATGGTATTAATGTGCTTGTTGGAAAGTAAAAACTTTTTATGAGAAATTAATTATATTAATGGTATTAATTATATTAATATGACTGCTATAAAATCACCAATGGAAATAATTTAAAATTCAAAATTAAATTTTCAACCTTTCCAAGTAATTTTTTTCTATTTAACAAACTTTATATAAAAACAATGGTCCTTTTGAAATACTCTTCTTTTTAGTTCTACTTTCAACATTTGCTACCCGTGGAATTCAACTCGCCATCATATCTCATGCTGCCTCCAAGCGCCACTAGCATAGAGATGCGATCGAGGTAAGTTAATTGCGGTAACTTGAGCAAGAAGTTCTTTTATGTTTGAAGTGGAGGTTAACGCTAAACTATGCTTCTGCAACCTGGTTCCTTCGCTAAAGCTCATGGTGACAGAGATTGAAGGGAAAATAGAGGCACCCGCATGTGAGATAGCAAGTAGCAACGACCTATCATCCTAAAACAGTAGCACATTACAGAGACGTAAGGCAGCAACAGTAAATAAGAATGGGAGGGAGAAAGAGAAGCCTGTCCCGAAGAAAGAAGCTGACCGAATACAAGAAGAAGAGGAGAGGTGGCGGAGGGAAGAAAAAAAACCAGAAGATAGAATGGAAGGGAGTCAGTGGAAATAAATAAAAAAATAAAAGAGTGAAACTCGAAAATGGAAAAGGGAAAATCTGGAAAGAGTGTAAGAGCAGGACAGTAGCTAGAGAAAAATAATAAGGAAGAAGGCACAAAAATTGGGAAAGAGAGAAGAATGCTCGAAATTCCTGAAATAAAAAGAGGAGCTATGAGTTTTACTATCATACTCCTCACTTTAATGTTCTCAACCTTACATTTTATATTGAAGAATATATAAAATATATTTTGAATATTCTAAAATAATTTACTCAAATTTCCCACAACCTCCAAAAATAATTTATCAATACAAATAAATTATTCCATAATTCCTTACATTAACAAATACTAAGTTATTCTCACTTCATAAGAAATTTCTAGTAAAATTATTTTAATATGATTATGAACCAACAATTGCCATAGAAATAAATATATTTCAAACT
Source organism: Sindora glabra (assembly GCA_020226215.1). Taxonomy (NCBI): domain Eukaryota; kingdom Viridiplantae; phylum Streptophyta; class Magnoliopsida; order Fabales; family Fabaceae; genus Sindora; species Sindora glabra. Next base: position 54,808,017 of record CM035236.1, on the reverse strand, counting down.
TTATCATCAATATTATTTTAATATTCCAAAATCCTTTAAAATCAAAGTTTAATTGAATAATTAATTATTCATAAATCTTGATATTTATACTTTATATGCAAAATGGGGATATTATAACAGGTGAATCATTGAGCAACTGTCTCTTACATTTGTATAATATCATTCCGTCTCTTAATATGAATAAATAATTTATATAATCTTTATATTATCAAAATATCTAGAAAAATTTAAATCTATGTGTCCAATCACTTTGAAATAATATAATTACCATGAGAACATAATTATTTATTTCTTTCAACTTACTATTACAAAAAATAGAAATAACTTTGCCTAATGTAAATATGTTAAAAGGAACATTGAGTATATATTGGAACCATGACATTTTTTAATATATGAGGAAACTCAAGACATCAATTTTGAAAAACATTGATGATTTTATTCATGTGGGATTTTAGATGTTGGTTCATAAAATGACCAATATCTAAAATCTTGGAATTGATAGCTTTTTTGAAAATATCAAAAAACTTTATATATTGATTCTTAGAAAAATTGGTTTATTTATTCTTATAAGACTTTAGACATTAATTCTTAAAATAATCAATGTTAAAATCTTGGGAGCAATGACATTTTTGTAAATATGAAAAATAACTTTATATGTTGGTTCTTGAAAAAAATTGAAGTGTTTATTTTCGTGAGACTTTGGATGATAGTTCCTAAAATAATTGACCTTCAAAGTTATGTGATTAGTGAAATTTTTATAAATATAAGCAAAACTTTAATGAGTTTTACTTTTGACATTGGCGATTATAATTAAATTAATGTCTAAAGTCTAAATATTAGACATTGGTTCTTATAAGTGAATTAGCATTTAAAGTCTTGTGTTCCCATTATCACTTTTACTCCCTATCTTATTTGTATCCAAGTTCAATCTCATCTCCTTCTACCTCCCTTTGTAAAACCTTAGATCTGACTTCCTATTCCACCCACATGTTAGTAAGTTATTGATATTTCTTCAATTAGCATCAAACATGAAACAAATGCCCTATCCTAAGCCATAGATTCAAAATATTAGAGCTATCTTTTTGGTTTCCATTTCTCTAATTTATGCATCTTCCATTTCTTCAATTTTTTGCATATTTGTTAAAGAGAATTTTATTTATGTTTTCTTTTTATAACTTTTTTTTGTTGTATTTGAGTTTTAAATGCCTATTATATGATCGATAAAATGTAGTAGTGGAGCCTAAAGTCAATTAAGTAATGATAAATCTCAATTAAAATATATATATATATATATATATATATATATATATATATATATATATATCGTCCTAAATAGACAACCAAGCACTAAGTTATGAGTTTTCAAAGTTGTTAACTCAAAATATGTGATTTTGGCTTTATGGACTATGTTTTTAACTGCACAACTAGGTCTAGCTAATATTGAAAAGGTGACTTTTTATTTTTGTAAGCCTTATAATTATTATTATTATTATTTTCTTCAATGTTTGATTTGAAGAAGTTTCAATTTTAAGTGATGGATGCTAGATTTATTTCATTTTTATTGTACAATAGGAGGTGAAAAACCAACATTTAAAGAAATATTATATAAATATTTCACATTAGTTTATTTTAACTAAATATCAACATGTTTTGTAAATAATAAAAAAAAATTTTAAAAAATAACATTGGTATCTTTAGACTCCCCTAAAAAAAAGATGTTGTAACCCTTTTCCCATCAATTAAAAAACTGGCATGGAATGATTTCAAATGTAAATGTTGTTCAATATTTGTCTAGACACTCATCAAATTGATGGATAAAGAAATAATAATGGATTAAATATTTATCCTAATTTCCTTTATATCCACCTTTAGGCATTAATCACTCTTACTAATTTCTTCATTCATAGAATCTTAGACTATAGTTTGGAAATAAATTTTGCATTTTTAGATTTCTCATGGTATCTTAATAAAAAAGCATCTAGAACTTGAAAATCTTATTTTCTTCATATAGATTAATAATATTTGCTTTTACTAAGCAATTTAAAACATACAAGCACATCAAATTAGGTTTCCTTCTAATATATAATTCAAAGGAACTTTTTATAATTGTTTGCTAGAATTGGTGATTGAGCATACTACAAAATTATTCTTCATGCTCTCAGCGATATTAATTAATGCTTGATTTTTCCTTTTTCCCACATCATTTTTTAGCCTAATGTACTATGTGCATATGCCATATCTTTTGAGGAACTTTACAAATGGATCATCCTTTATCCCATTTTATTATGTTTCCCACGATTCACTTCTATCAAATATTATGTTTTTTACCTTTAGGTCTTTTCACTTTCATGTACATACACTTTACAGAACTTTACTAGCTTTATACTTTAATAAATTAAATGAATATATCAACATTATGAAAACAATTAAGAAAAGTGTCAAAATGTTTTATCCTAAAAGGTGAAATATCAAAGATCTTCCAAAGCTAGTGTGTATAATTTAAAAAGTTAAGTGCTTTTTTTGATTTTTTTTCTTAGTATATTTGATTTGATTTTACTTGATGTAGGCTATAAATAACTAAGATTGGAAGATCTAGATTTAGAAGAATCAAATTCTTTACAAGTCTTCTAATTTTTTTAATATGTGAACCATACATTAAGACCACAAGTACACTTAATTCCAATATATTATTTTGAAAATATAAGTTGAAATGATAAAATATAGCTACCAAATGTAATGAGAAACTTTAATTGCGATGCTGCTATGTACCAAAATTAGATTAAAAATTGGTTTGCTATAAAATAATGCAGTAAAGTGGCACAACCAGGTCGTACCCCTAGTGATCCCTTGATATTATCTTTTCCAATTAAATTCCTAACAATATTTACACAATTGTTGAATTATTAATGCACTAAAAATGAAAGAATCTAATGCAAATGCAAATAGAACAAAGTGCAATAATAGAATGTAGTGTGCAATAATATGTAGTATGTAGAACAAAATTAGAATTAAAGGGTTGTGAATTTAAATTGAATTAAATATATTAAGTAAAATAAAAATGCAGAGGAACTAGAAAGTAAGAACTAATGTAACAAAATAACCAATTCAAGGAATTAAGAGTTTTAATTTGGATTAATTATGGATCAATTAGGATTTAACTTTTCTAATTAATTTTTCAAACTTGGATTACCCAGGACCCCTATAATAATTCATGAATCTTAAGCTAGATTACCATCTATGATTTGATCAATTAAGATTAACTAATTAGGCAACCATTATAATCTCTACACTAAATTAAAATTAATTTAAAGATATAATTCAATTGAATTGAGAAATTAAATTAGAAACCTCCTAATTAATCCCTTAATCCTCTGCCTTTATGTGTAAAACTATGATTTACCAACAACAATTTAACATCAGAATAACAAGAAATTAGAAATCACAAAGATGAATATTAATTATACCAAATCAACATCCAACATAAGTAATTTTAAGAATTTCACACAAATAAATAGAGGAAAAATTAATTAAAGAAAGTTAACATTACAATTCATGATCTCATAGTCCATAAGAGAAGTGCCTCAAACTCCTTGAATTAATTCTTAATTTAAGCTTCCATTGATGAAGCACAAAAGAGAAAACAAGAATAAGGAGAGTAAAAATTATCTGTTGAATCTGTGTAAAAGTCTGAATAGTCTTATGAGTTTTCCTTATTTATTTGATCTAATTAACCTAAAACCCTACTCAACTTGGATTGTATATGTCTTAGAATTATAATAATAGCGTCTTCTTAATTTTTAGAAGTCCATACCTATTTTTAACAAGACAATTAACTCTAACAATTACATTAGTGAATTCCTATAAGTTTAACTTCTAACCAGTTTAAGACCACTAAAATAAGGTGATTTGGATAATTCATAAACACCAATTTCATAGGCTTATGTTTTTATGAAAATTTGGGCACTAGTTCTATATTAATCAGACCTCTACAACTCCAAATATGGCCCAAATACAAAAGTGGGCTTAGTTAGGATAAAGACACGATTTCAACTTCTCAGCCACATATGACCTTTAAAACACCTAAATTAGGCTTGGGCTAAAACATAAAAATTATAGATCTCTCTTTAAGCTTTCTAAAAATACAAAGATCACCTCAATCTAACATCTAGAGCTCAAGATATAGGTGAAAAATAGAAATAGTATTAAAATCTAGCATTAATTAAATAAATTCATAATATTATAAAATCATCCCCAAATTATAAAATAAGACCAATTCTGTAAAATTAACTATGTGTAACCCACTAAGAGACATAAAATAAGAGAAAATAAAATAGTAAATATTTTTCTCATTAAACTTCAACATCCAAAGCATTTAAAAAATAATTATTTTATTTCTCATGTCAAATCAAACTTTAAATTTTAGGTAACCTATTTGCTAATGTATATCTTTTGTTAAAAAATTTACACTTACATATATGTCTTACATTCCCATTAATTTGACTAACTTTAGTAAGTCCCCTTTTCCTTAAATTTGTTAACTTTCACTTTAAGTGCTTTCTTAGCTCCTTAGCCTCTATGATTAATTAAATGACTCACTTGATTCATCAATCTTATTTTTTTTTCCTAAACTAGCATACTAACTAATTCATTAAAATTTCACTTGTCCTTACTAATGTTAAAAATCAATTTAAAATGACTTATAGATAGAAGATAGAGAGTTTAAATAAACCATACAATAAATAAGTTATTTACTATCATCGTTATGGTCTTTAAACTTGTTGCATTAGCAGTTATCTTGATGATTCACTTATATATAATTTGCTACTTATAAAATTTCATGGTCATGGATTTTATCATTATGGACAAATTATTCAAACCTCCACTAAGCATGTTTTAAGTACACAAACTTCCCTCTATTTTTGAGAAAAGTCACAAACCTCCCTTGTGAGGGGAAAAAGTTAACACCATCTAATAAAATTAATAAAAAAACTATTATGCCTCTAATTAAAAATAAACTTTAGAGGCCTTTCATTTCTTTTTCCTAGAAAGTTCCTTCACCTATTTGTCTATCTCCGATCTTTATCTCACTTTTTCTCTTATCAAAAGCAAAGCTCTTTGCCTTACTAAAGATTCTATTAACCTTGCTAGCCATAGATTACTATTATAGAATGTTGTGAAGTTATTTTGGAATATTATCAAATTAAAGCTCATTGAGAAATCGTTGTTTCTTTATTAACAAAATTTAATACTTTTTGAAATCTTCACTTCATTGTTCAAATCCATATTGTATCACTCAGTTGATGTTGTCATTATTATTGGCCATTATCACATCCAAGCTTATTTGAAAGTCAAATTCATGCTTTCATTGCCTCTTTTTTTGTTATTACTAAAGCTTTTTTTAGTTTATTATTGCTTAAATGTGGTTAAATTTAATTCGTAATTAGCCTTTTTTTAGAACTTTATTGCATTCACTACTACAAAATAGTTAATAAATATCGAATGTTTAGAGGATCACATATCAAAAAATGACCCACATGTAATCAAGCATTGTAGTATATGTGGTTTCAACATTAGTTAGTAAATTCTCATAAAAGATAAAAATAATGTTTTTTTTTATTTTGAAAGAACTAACATCATTTATGTTTCTATCATCTTGGGAAATAACATTAAACATCACTTAGTTTCTAAAAACTAACATCTAATAGCCATAATACTATATTAGTTCTTTTAAATAAATTATGTTTATGTCTTAACCTTGACCACCAATCATAAATGTAACTCCCTTACTTATTAACACCTTATTCCTCAATTACTAGATGATTATTACGCACTCATTCGCCATCTACCTCAAGCTAATACGGAATATCTCAAATTTTTGTACTTTATACACATGAGCAAAAGTCATATAACTATACAAAAAGGGTTCAATTTACAATATATACATCCATCACTTACAAAATTACCAACTATACAATCACTTTTGATATACAACTTCAAAACATTATTGTCCCTTATCATGAGAGCCTTTGGAAGCATCACCTGGAATGGTTAGTAACAAAACAGAAAAAAACATGAGAAACAAAGTTTCCCAGTAGCTAGCTATTGCCATAAAAACATATCAAGCCATTCCAGATCCTTAAGCAAATAAAACGTACATTTCGAAATCACTTAATCATATGTCACCTCATTCATTACCATTGTAAGAAATGTGCATCACACATAGAAAAAACATCATGCCCATTCAAGGACTCTTATCAATATCTAGATGGCCATCACAGATAATCATACCTAGGCCTCATATACAGCATCACGCTGTCTTCCCGGGGATAACTCGGGCCATAGGCCTTACTCACACAGTATCACACTATCTTCCCAAGGTACTCTAAAGGCCATAGGTACCACACACAACAAATGCACTATTATCCCCGAGGATCCCAAGCCATAGGCCAAACACAGTATTCTACTGTCTTCTCGGGTTGTGCCACAACAATTCCATACACATTCCATACAATGGCATAAAATTCATAAAATCATATAAATAGAAATCAAAGCTTAAGGATAAAGCTAGCTACCTTTCACAAGCTTCCAATGTGATGTTCCCTTTGCTCTCACCAAAACTCCTTTACACTTCCTCTTGCCTTTGCAAGTTGTCACTCCTTAGTCTATACAAACACACATCATAGTTTCTTATTATAACATCATCACTTTCCCTAATCCTCATGTATTCTTTACTTTCTCCACTTAATTAAATGCATACTTAGATGCTCTATACTTTGCTTTCAAGCCTTGAAATGACACATATGAACATTAGAAAAGGATCCAGGGGTAAAGCCATGCAAAACATGAAGAATTAAAGCCAAAAAGTTCACTTAACAAAGAACACGGGGGTCCCATACCCCGTGTTCAAGGCCGTGTTTCTTACTGGATCACTTCGGGGCTTCACTGGGTTACTCAACAAAGAACACGGGGGTGAACACGGGCCGTGTTCTACCCCGTGTACCTTACTGCCCTTCAGTCCTGAGGTAAACACGGGGAGTGTTGCACCCCGTGTAGCACGCTGATCAGCTTCGACGAAGAACACGGGGTACAACACGGGCCGTGTTCTACCCCGTGTACTTCACTGATCCTCCGAAAACACATTAAACAGCTAAAACTCCTTCCTTCCTTCTTTTTCATATTCATAGTTTTGGCTTCTCAAAAGGAAAAAAAAATGCACACAAACACTTTCACAAATCAAAGTTTCATCTTCCATAAGCTTTAAGCTTCATAGAAATTATTCTAACTTCATCATTTTAGCCAAGTTCCAAACATATCATGCCAACTCTACACATGCACCATTATACCTCTAAAACCCAAATGTGTTCATCATGTTTCTTGCTCTTTTTACACCAAACCAAAGCCATAAATCATCATAACAACATCTAAAACACCATTAAACATATTCAAATCATCCTAAACTCCATGTTCAATCACCCTTGACCACACCAACCTCAAGATTTCAAGAAACTAAGAAGAGTACATTAAAGAGCTCTTAGAGGAGAATATTTTTACCTCTTGGTACAACTTGAAAATCCTCACTTGGAGCTCCCCAAACTTAATCAAACTTGAGCTTTTCCTCACTCTAGGCACATCAATGGATAGAGCTTTATGAGAGGAGCAACTTTCCCTTCTACCACTAAGCTTAAAACTCACTATTTTTAGGTGAAAAGCTCAAAAGAAACTTTCTCTCTCTCTCCTGCATGTTTTGGAGCTTTCATGGAGGTGCTGGAGCTTTTGGAAAAATGGAGAAGAAAGAAGACTTTTCATGAAGCTCTAGGGGTATTTTGGTCTTTTTTTAAGATTCTCAAGAGTATTTTAGTCCTTTTTCACCAAAAGTAAGGCTATTCTTGCCAATATTTTTCTAACAATGACACTTGTCATGAATCTATTGGTCACACTAATAAAAATCACATATTGCACCCCAAACTCTTAGTTATTCATATTAGATCCCAAATCCTTAATTATTTACATTTTAACCACACCTGATTCTGCACTTTTACAATTTAGTCCATAGGGTTTCTGTCTGTTTAAAATTCCTTACACTGTCAGACTTAGATAACTCCCCTTTTCAGGGTTCTCTAACCTCCTCTGATCATTTATACTGCTTATGAGAATTAATTCTTTTCCCACTATCCTTTTTCCTTCAAAATTTCATTTACCTTGCGCTTAACTCCTTTCAACTTGAGATTCACCCACCAGACAAATTCAAACGTGCTCTTCGTTTCTACGACCTTAGAATTAGAGATTCAAATAATAGAATTGAAAATTCGGGATATTACAATAAACCCCCAATTCCTCACTCCTTCTTCCTAAACCTTAACCTTATCCTTATGCCTTACCTTTTAGTTTCTCACTCATTTATCCTAAATCTTAATTGCATTCTCATATTCTTTCTCCTTTGTCCTTTCTATTTTCTTTATATTCTTTACCAAATATAGAAAGCTAACATCTCTTATTACTTTAGAGAATCCTAATTTAAACAACTTTAAAGAACAAACTAAATAATAATAGATTGAAAATGATGTAAGGTTGTATACAGTACCATAATTAGAGATAGGTGCTTCACTAAATCTATCTTAATACCCACTGCTCAATATGTGATATTTGCACTCCCTAGGAAAAACCTTTGGAATATAATACTTGCAGATGCAATGAGCAATGATGAAAAATTGGTATATTACCCATTTTTATCTAAATAAATAGTAGATAATATGAAACAATGCCAAAAAAGATGAATGAGATTAAATTGCTTATTTGTATAAACTTGTAAAATTTGCATCAAAATGATAGGTAATAAAATAAGATTGATTAGAAAATCAAAAACTAAAAACATAATAAACTAAAAAATTCCCCACATTGATATTTTATGCTTATCTAGGGATGCTAAACCTTATAAATTTAGCTATAAGTTGACTAAGCTTTAAATCTTACAAAATAATTAATGAGCAAAAACATAATCAAAGAGAATCATCTTAAAGTTAGAAAGACAATATACCTTAGTAGATGGAGAATCATTTTAAGGTTAGAACGACTTTAAGATAAAATTTGTAGATGGCATTGTACTTCATTTTTTTGTATTTTCAATTTGCACCATGCTTTATCCTCTTCATTTCTAATTCACACATGTGGTCAAAGATTCCATGTCAATTATTACATAACAATCAATGTCCAAGATATAAATTACACGTTGGTTGTGAAAAACTAACTTTATCTTTAATACAACAATATCATCATATTATGTAATATTAGATGTCGGTTATAATAAAAAAATTGACATCTTAATAAATGAATGTGTTTTTGGAAAAATCAAATTTCTTTTCTTCTTATTATAGAATTAAATAAAATAATAATAAATTAAATATAAATGAAATAAAAAATGAGAAAGAAAATAGTATATTACAAATAGATACTCCTCTATTTCATATATTTCCATATCAATACTGTTGGGAATTCGGATTATCATACGCAGCGAAAATTCAAAATTTGATCTGAATTCTACCTAGGATCCATGCAAAAAATATAAATCAATTATTAGAATTTTACCTATTGGGCACTCGTGTTTCTACTGATCAAAACTTGAGAGCGGATGAATCAAATGCCGGCCAGAAGGTACAACGTCTCTACGGTATCCACACGGAGTGAACAACAACCTTTCACCCTCCACGAATCTGCTAGGATGCGTTTTTCTCTCTAGGAATTAGAATTGGATATTTTCTGAGTGATTTAGGATTTGTATGGAAGCTTTGAGCGTGTTGTAAAAAGTGCTACCCTCAAGTCCATTTTTATAGAACTTAGGCAAGCCACAATCCTAGTCCTACTAGGATAATGCTTACAAAATCCTAATTACATTTAACAACTTATCTTATCCTTATCCTAGAGATAATAGGGAGAGATAAGACTTATCTATTAATTATCTAATATTAGATAATAATATTATCTCATAATATAAATATCTTAATTATTAGATAATTACATATAGTTATCAAATATCAAAATAATATTATCTCATAATATATTTATCTAATATCTGATAATGTAATTATTTGGTATTACTTTAATATCAAATAATATCACATAATATTATATATATATATATATATATTATGTGAATAACTTATTATTATTCTTAATAATATATATATGCACGAAAATAAGTCCAATTAATTGGATATTAATATAATTAAAGTCTAATTAATTATTATCTTATTTCTACTCCTTTTGTGTGACCCTGTAGGTTCTTGCTACGTTGACAATGACTCATTATTGAGCCATAAACAGTAAGCGGTATCTAGTAGTACATCACTACCACTCAACTCTGTGATTCGACATCCACCTAATACATGATCAACGTTTTGCATCATAACCCTTTTGTAATAATATCCAAATTGAACTGGAAGCATGGAATGTGTCATCCTCGTCAATGTTCAATTTATATTTCTTGATACTGAGTAGACTTAAAATAAATGATTAATATCACATATTAATTCAATTGAGCATGGCCATGCATTTCTAAGTCTCACTCAATCAAGGGGTCCAAGGATATTTCTTTTTTATACAAGAGTAACAAAATCTCATCTACATCACTTACTTCCCTCTACACGATTTATGACACACCCAATCAATACTCTACTTGTCATCCTGATTAAAGGTGACATTTCCTTATGTAGGGAACCGTAGTGATTTCAGGTCAAAGGTTTATGTGTATTTGTGATCATATGAGAATAACTTATGACACGTCTATCCATGCAATATTCTCATAGTGGGTCAGTCTAGTATGTTGTTCACTAACAATGTACTCATGTATTGACTTGATATCATATATCCATGATTCGTAATCATCAGTCACTATACATGCTAGTCTCGATGTATTATTACTATCCTTTTCGTAATAATACTTAACTAAGGGCATTTTAGGAATAGCGAAGTTATTCCAAGGATAATTATTATATTAAGTTATAAATTACGCATAATAATAATAAAATTATAAAAATATAATATAATAATTAAATTACCTAAAATAAAATATAATACATTGTGTATAACTTCAATTATCTATTTGATTGGTTCTAGGACACACACCAACAAATACATGAACATATAAAATGAAAAAATATTTATTTAAAATAAACAATAAACTTTATATTATAACAAACATACATAGCATTTTTACAAAAATTAAAAGGAAAAATAATTATCATTTGCTCATAATTCCTCTATATTGCTTGAGGACTTCTAAGGAGTTTGATCCAATCAATCTTATTTTTATTAACCTTGAGGTGTTTAATTGCTTAATTTGCTATGAACTTTCTTGGTTCCCATATTTCAATGTAAAAATGGGTATGCTTCTTACTTAATATATATCAAAGTTTGATATAATTCATAGAGCAAAAATATCTTAATTTTCATATTGAGACATAGGAAGCATAAGAGACTTATAGCAAATGAAGAAATCAAACACCTCAACATCAATTAGAAGACAACACATGTCATCAATGCCACATAATTATAAATGTTTCAAATTTTATGATCATAGCAATCACATCAAGCCATAGATATGCTCATAACCATTTACTTAGGTGTAAAAAATAACCATAATTAGAAACTATACCCATGGCTATAAGATATGACTTTTAAGATTGAGATAAAAGGTGCAAATCGTAATATTCAATATTAAGAAGTAATTGAAATCTTCTAAGTTCATTTGATTAAAGGAATTATCTTTGCACTTTAGTAATGAACATAAAAATTCTACAAAGAATTCAGAAGAATTCTTGTTTGAAATCCTTAAAAGATGATAATTTGTTGTCAAGAAGTCCTATTTATAGACTAAGAACAAAATAATTAGATGTTAACTATTAATTAAAAATGAATGTCATACATTTGGTTATATGTATGGTTGTAATAACTTAAAATGTCAATTAAGTAATAAAATAATGTGTGTCTATTATGAAAAGTCACGACAATTGAACTGGACTTACACAATGATCACCATAAAAATCAACATTGTAATTTTTTAGTGTTGATTGAAATGGATTTACATTATGGTCACCATAAAAAATCAATGTGAATCATTAAATGTCATTATTGATGTTATCTTCCCTTCCATTCATTTAGACTTCTTCAGTGTCATCCATTTAAATTTCTTCATAGATTCATTATTTAGACTTCTTCAGTCTTTCTCTTTTAAACTTCTTCATAAATTCATTCATTTAGACATATTCAATTTCATTTATTTAAATTTCTTTATAAATGACATTTGTTTAGATGCCCTTATATATTTTAAGAAAATGTCATCATATTAGATGTTAATTGGACCTAAAAATGATGTTTTTATGTTTGTTACTTCCTTAGCATTATTACAATTTCTATTATCTAAGCAATTAAATATGAAAAAAAAAATATTTTTGAACCAATTTTACATAAAGTATTATATTTATTTCAATATATTTTCTTTTTTTTAGTCTATGTAATCCAAATGCCTATTATACAATTTTAAGTAAAAATAACATACAAATAAGCAAAAAGAAACAATATCTCTAGAAATTCATACAGAATAAGTACACTAAATCATTAATAAAAAAAACTACAAATTTACATATGAAAACATAAAAACAATGAAAGAACCACTGTGTATCAAAATATTCATCCTTAATGAACACTTTAATATTATTTCTTAAATTTCTCTAGTTTGTGTACATCATAGGAAATAAAAAAGTATATAATGAGAGAGAACTAAAGGTTGTGATTCTTCTATTATACATTTTCTTGATGAAAAGAGTGATAGTTTAATAACTCTTCCATTTACTAGCTCTTTCATTCCACTTTTACTACATGGGAAATGAGAGATTATATGATGGGAGAGAAATGAAGGTTAAGTTTCTTCCATTGTATAATCTCTCAAGGAAAGTGGAGCGAAAGATCAATAGTAACATTATGTGTTAAAATCATCATGCTTGAGAGCATAATGGAGAGATGTTGGAAAAGTTCATAAGGAAAGACAAAGTTAGAGTGAAGGTTTATAGGAAAAAAATAAATGTTAGTTATTAAACAAAACTAACATCGCATGCTTTTGTAATTTCCAATAAGACTCTTTAAATGACCTTTAGATAATGACTATTAACAATGACTAATGTCCTATGCATTTGTAGTTTCCAATAAGACTTTTGAAATGCTTTTTAGATGATAATTGTTAACTAGAACTGATGCTTTATAACTATGTAGTTTTCAATATGGCTTTTGATATTCATTTTAAATGATGGTTTTGTACAAAACTAACATTATAAGTTCTCAACCAATGTTTAAACATAAATTGTATTCTTATCTATTATCTTAAGTTTTCATATAATTTTAAAAATGCCACCATGTTAAAATAAATACTAGTTTTGTTGTAAATCAATGTCTATTGATTGACATAAATCATTAATTCCATACTAGTAATTAGGTACAATGATTTTTTGTATTTCTTTTTTCTCCAAACAATTATTTGTACTTTTGATAAAAATTTCTTTTTTATTTTTTCTTTTTGATTATAGGTTCATCTTCTAGACTTCTACCTCTTTCTTTCTTACAAAGAATTGCAAATCTAATCATTATGTCAATCTATTTTAAAATTTTTTGCACTTTTTATTTATTTTTCTTATACATTTTCATTGTTATTCTAATTCTAGCAATATATATTTTCATTTATATTTTAATATAAGTGATTTTTGTGCTTTGATAATACTCAAATACAAGAATGAGATTTTAATTTTTTTTTTATTTCTAACAAGGTTTTCTCAATTGTATGAGTTTTTAATTTTTTTTATATATCTTGGTATATCTTGGTGAGACGTGATATGATAATAGTGATATTTGAATGCTAATTATTGGGCATGACTAAATTGGGCTTTCTTAATAGGATGGGGACCTAGAGGTATAAAGTTAGGTTTTAGTTTATAAGATGGACTAGAATCAAGTATTGTTGACCTAACTAACTAAGAGTTGTATATAATGCAATTGAAAAGTGTTACCTATCTAAATAGCCAAATTTTGAGAGATCAACTAAAGTTTACTTGAAATTAAGAGAAATATGAATCTTGGCCTATAAGAAAGTCCCAACGATATGATTTTCCTAATTAATAGTGAGGGATATTAATTTGAATAAAATAGTGGGAGGAACATTTAATAAGAAAAACCTTTTTAAATGATTGAACATGATATATATATTGCATATTTTATCATAAATATAATTGGCAAACATATCAAATAACTTATCATTATGATCAATCCTTAATAAGGATAAATTGACCAGGATAAAATTCTTGAACTAATATAGCAATTTGAGAATAGTCTTCAAACATGAGTAAAGGCTATATGTCTTAAAAGGAAATGCTTCTATTGTGGTGAGATCAAACATTGGAAAAGAAATTGCAAATTCTACTGGAAAATCTTAAGAAAAAGTAGGGAAGTGTGACTTCGATTTCATGTATTTTTATTACAAAAGTTAATATATCTACTTCTACATCTTGGGTATTTAATACTAGATATGGTTTCACATTTATAGTAATGTCTATGAACTTAAAAGGAATAAAACTCTTGGTAAAATGAGATAGACCTATGAGTTGGCAATGAAGCAAGAGTTGTTACCTATATGTAGGACCATATTATCTTTACTTATTGTTTTGATTATTAATTTAGAAAACTATTATTTTATGCTTACTATTAGCATGAATGTTATTCATGTTTATGTTTCCATTTATTTAAATAAAGTATTTTATTGTATTGCATAATTATTTAATGGACTATATGTTTTAGATCTTGAAATGCTAGTTTATAATATAAAAAATAAATAATTCAAATTTAGTGATCTAAACCCTACATATCTCTAGCATTATCACTTGGCCCATATCAATGAGAAATATATATCTAAGCTCCATAAGGATGGACTATTTAACTTATTTAATTTTGAATCATATAAAGTGTGAATTTTATTTATTAAGTAAGATGACTAAGGCCCTGTTCACTAGACATAATAGGCCCTATTCATTAATCTGTTAAACCTTATATACAATGATGTATGTGGACTTATTAGTTCACTTGATAAAGGGAATTTTCATTACTTCATCATATTTATTGATAACTTTAGTAGATATAGCTATGTGCATCTTATGAAACATAAATTAAAATCCTTTAAAAAGTTCAATGAGTTCAAGAATGAAGTATAAAACTAACTAGGCAAAAGTATTAAAACACTTTGATTAGATTAAGGTGAAAAACACTTAAACCAAGAATTTGATGACTATCTGAAAGAGTATGGTATAGTATTATAACTTATTCCACCTAGAATATCATAATAGAATGGTGCTTCAAAGAGGAGGAATCACACCCCATTATACATGGTGCGATTTATGACAAATTATGAAGATCTTTCGATTTCCTTTTAGGGATAATCTTTGAAGACAACTACTTTAGCACTCAATTTTATTCCCTCTAAAATGGTCTAAAAGACTTCATATGAGATATGGATTAGGAAATGTCCCAATATATCTTTTATAAAGATCTAGGTTATAAGGCCTATATAAAATGTTAAACCTCTGATAAATTTGGATCTAAATGGATAAATATTATTTTGTAAGGTATCCTAAGGAAATCAATGGGTACTATTCCTATGATCCTATTAAGGGCAAAGTGTTTTTGGGATGAACTAGTGTTTTCCTAAAAAGATAATTCATTTGTAAAAATTAATGGGAGAAAACTAGAACTTGAAAGAATTTGCTTCCCACAAAATAACTTTGAACATATAAATTAACCCAAATAGAGGCCACAAGTTGTTATTTAATAGGAACTTATTCATATAACACAAGGCCTACATAAATCTAGTATAGCATGCTATAAGTTTAAGAGACATGGATTTCTTATGACTAAAATTAGTGATGTATTGCTTATGGATCAAGATGAACCCACTACTTACTAGGAAGCTATTGAAAAGCCAGACTTTAAAAAATAGCTTAATGCCATAAGATTTGATATAGATTTATATACATTAACCAAGTATGGACTCTGGTTAACCCACTTAAAAAGGTTAAATCCATTAGATGAAAGTGAGTTTTAAAAAAGAGAACATTAATGATAACATTAAAACATTTAGAGGCTAATTAATTATTAAAGGTTTTAGGTAAATTCATAGTATAGACTATAACAAAACCTATTTCTTAGTTATGACATTAAATTCCATATAGATCTTGCTTATTATCATAGTTTTTTTATGATTATGAAATTTGATAAATGGATGTTAAAATTGCTTTTCTTAATGGGAAGTTTTTCAAGGATGTGTACATAACATAGCTTAAGATTTTTGTCACTCTTAAAAATGTTAGAAATGCATATAAGTTACAATGATCCATTTATAAGTCAAAACAAGCATTATAGAGCTGGAATTTTTATTTTGATGATGTGATAAAAAAGTTGAGTTTCATTAAAAAATGAATATGAACTTTACATTTACAAAAGGGTTAGTGGAAGCATAATTATTTTCCTTTAATTACATATGGATGATGAATTACTCATAAAAAAATGATATTTATATGCTACAAGCTATAAAGATTTGTTTTAGGAATTATTTTTTGATGAAATACTTAGGTGATGCTACCTTCATATGACGTATCAAGATATACAGAGGGGTTCTTACTCATGTTACATGATATAAACTTATATAATGCTCAATGTCTTTTGACATAAATAAGAGGGACCATATGAATAAGATTTCATATGCATCAACAATTGGATCTATCTTATATGTTATATTATGTACTCATCCTGATGTCTCATATACCTTGAGCATGCTAAGTAAATTTTAGTTAAATCCTAGCAAGCATCACTAAATTACTATGGAGAACATCCTTAAGTACTTAAGAAAGACTAAGAATTCATTCTTGATATATAGAGGTAAGGAGGAATTAGTTATAAAAAGTTATACTAATACTAGTTTCTAGTCCAATAAGGATAGCTTTAGATTCCAATCAGCTTATATATTTTGCTTAAATGATTGTATTATGAGTAAGAAAAGTTCAAACCAAATAATAAAACCGATTCTACCATAGACACTAAGTATATTACTACCTCTAATGCATCAAAAGAAGTTGCTTAGATCTAAAAGTTCATTACCGAACTTAGCATTATTCCTATCTTTTCAAACTAGTAGACTTCTATTGTAATAATAATGAACCTATAACACAAGCTAAGGAACCTAGATTTTACCAATGATCCAAGCATATACTTTGGTATTTCCATCTTATCCATGAAATCATCAACAAAGAAGATATGAAGTTTATAAAAGGTCCCTAGTTAAGTATTATTATAAACTAGGATAATAATAAAATATCAAGACTAGTATGTGTTAGTTAATGATCATGGTCATGGATATAAGATATCAAGTTAACTCATAGGTACATGTTGAAGAGCAAATGTATTGGATTGAACTACCATGAGAATGCTATATGGGTCACTATGTGAGTATTATAAGTAATTCTCATAAGAACAATAATGTAGGTTGTCTTTTGACCTAAAATCATTATAGTTCCTTACATGAGGAATCAAGTACTTTGATGTCACCTTAATGAGGAAAATATTTACTATATTATTTCCTCCAATTTAATGTCTTTTAATAAGTTACATATGCTTAAATTCATAAAATTGGCCCTGTTTTATAATTTAGGATTAATTTTACAATGTTTTTAATTCATTTGGTTAATATTGTATTTTAACACTATTTCTATTTTTTAGCTATATCTTAGGTTCTAAATGTTGGATCAAGATGATCTCTATACCATTGGAAAGCTTAAAGAAAGACCTATGCTTTGTTGTTTTAATTAAAGCCTAGTTCAGACTCTTTCAAGCCCTTATTTATCTGAGAACCTGAAGCCCAATCTTCATCTTAACTAAGCTAGCTTCAATTTTTGGGCCATATCTAGAGTTACAAAAGTCCAATTAATGTGAAATTAATGCCTAAATCTCCACAAGACTTAAATCTACAATTTTGTGTTTATGGATTACCCAAATTACCTTGTTTTAATATTCTTAAATGAGTTAGAAGTTAGACTTATGGGAATTCATTGCTATAATTATTAGTGTTTATTGCCTTATAAAAATAGGTTTGGACTTTTAAATATTAGAAAGGCTTATTTTTATAATTATAAAATATATACAATCCAGGTCTAGTAAGGTTTTGAGTTAATTAGGTCAAATAAAAGGAGAGAACAAGTTAGACTTGAGACAATTTTACACATTCAACAAATAACTTTCTTTCTCTTATTCTTCTAGCTTGTGTTCTCTAGCCATGGAAGGCTAATTTTTGGAGTTAATTTAAAGACTTCAAGGCTTTCTTCTACATGATTATAAGATTATGATTTGTAATGTTAACTTTCTTTAATTAATTTTCCTTATTTTCTAATTACTTTGTTGAATTCTTGAAATTACTTGTGTTAGATGTTAATTTTGTATAATTAGTATTCATCCTTATGATTTATGATATTTTTCTATTTTAATGTTGAATCGGGATTGGCAAAGGGTTGAAGGATTAATTTAGAGGTTTCTAATTTAATTTCTCAATTCAATCAAATTCTATTATTAAATTAATTTTGATCTAACTTAAAAATTATAGTAGTTGCTTAATTTAACTAATCTTAATTGATCAAATCTTAGATTGTAATCTAGCATAGGATTCAAGAATTATTGTAAGAGTTCTAGGTAATTCAAGGTTGAAAAATTAATTAGAAAAGTCAAATTCTAATTAAGTTATGCTTACTCCAAACTAAAGCTCTCAATTCCTTGAATTGGCTAGTTCATTACATTAGTTTTCCTCCCTATTGTTTACTTTTTATTTTCATTTTTTTAATACATTCAATTTAATTTTGAATTACAAGGCCCCCAATTCTACATTCTACATACTACATTCTACATAACACGACATTTTGCATTGTATTTTGTTAATGGATTACATTCATTCTATTGCATTTTGCTTTAGCTTGTTTTCATATTATGTTTTCATAACTAATTCTACATTTTATGCCTACATTCTACTAGTAATCTATAGTAAAAGATAATATCAAGGGATCACTAAAGGTATGTCACTATATTGCATTATTTCAACAAACCAGTTTTTAATCTAATTTTGGTGTATTGCAATGTGGTTATCAAAATTTTCGTGCCATTAATGGGGATTATCTTGAATTCATCTTTTCCTACATATTACTAGCTATCTAATACACAATTATTCAAGCAATCCTATCATCAATTGCATCTTTTAGAGTGTTTCTTATGTTTTACAATAACTCTCACTTTTTGTGTTTTCTTGCATTCTAATGTGTTCTTTGATTTTTGCATGTTCCTCTAATTCAATTCATCATATTTTACTTCATCTAACATTAAAATAGAGGTTTTTAGCTCAAGAACTAGTTTTATACAATTTTGCACTTTAGCCTCTTTAAAACTATATTAGGTCTCACTCGCTTCAACTAAGCTAAAATTTTTACAAGAGTTAGTTTTTATTTTTCTTATCAAAAGTCATAAGCATTGCTTGTAAGGTACCCTATTTTTAGCTAAAATCCACTATTTAGACCACTTTTTTTAATATTTTAAAGATTTTTTATTATATTTTTGGGTTCTGCATAGTTATAGCTTTCATTCTATGGTGATCTCATAATCTTTAAAAATCTCTAGATAGGTTAATTAAATGTGTTTAAGGTCATTTTTCATACTGCATTTGCATTTTAATGTTTTGGTGTTCTTATGCTTCTATCTAGTATAGTTTAGTGCAGTGTAGTGCATGATAAGAAGAACTACTACTAAATTGCTTGAGTTTAATTCTATAATTGATAAGATTTTTTGTTTCCTTCATAAGAATAAAAATATAGGTAGTTATAACCTTCCTACTTCCTATTTTGACATTTCAAATTACTCAAAAAACATGGCAAATAATAATAGAACCTTGAAGGAATTAGCTACCCTTGATATTGCCTATCAACCATTAGGTATCTAATATCTTGAATTAGATGTTAATTTTGAGTTAAAATCTAGTTTTATACACTTACTTCTAAGATTTCATATTTTTGTAAGTGAGGAGCCTTACAAGCACTTGAAGAAATTTCATGTGGTATGCTCAACAATGAAGCCATAAGGCATTTCTAAGGACCATACCAAATTAAGGGACTTTTCTTTCTCCCTTGTTGATGCTGCCAAAGATTGGCTATATTACTTGCAACCTGGTTTTATGACAAGCTAGCATGACATGAAATAACTTTTCCTGGAAACATTATTCCTTATATCCAGAGTAGCTACAATAAGGAAAGAAATTTATAGCATAAGGCAACTAAATGGAGAGACATTATGAGTATTAGGAGAGGTTTAAGAAACTATGTGTAAGTTGCCCTCACCACCAAATCAGTAAGTAATTGTTAGTCCAATACTTTTATGAAGGTTTTCTTCCTATGGATAGGAGGATGATAGATGCAGTAAGTGGTAGAGCATTAGTGGACAAAACAACTATGGTAACTAAATATTTAATTATAAATATAACAGTTAATTCACAATAGTTTAGAACTAGAGTTATAGCTGTAACTAAAGGCATGCATGAGCTTATTTCCCTAGTTTAAACTAACAATCACTAGAGAATAGGTTGGACGAATTAACCTCTCTTATTAAATAAATAGCTATAGGATAGCAGCAAGTTCCTCTTACTACTTTTGCTAAAGCTTATGGCATATGCTTTTGCCTAACTCATCCAACAAATTGCTACCTCACACTACAAAATGCTAGGTGTCCTCTTTCTCTAGCATATACAGTAGTCATCTATCCTGCTAAGCCTCAATTCTAGCAGTAGAACCAACATCAATACCATTAACCACAACTAAACTAGTAGCACTACTAACAAGCTCAATATTCTAGTTAGAGAGATAACCAATAGTAGAACCAATTTCAACATAGCTAGAATTAGAGATATAGCATTAATCTTAGCCAATTTCGGCACCCTCCTTTCTACTTACAATAGAATGGCACTAAATCCTATGAACTAACCAAATTCCACTTCAATTACTTCTCAACCATCATTTGAAGAGATATTCAAGCAAATGGTAGCTAGAAACCTACAATTCAAGCAAAGAGCAAAGGCCACATCAGAAATCTACAAACCTAAATTAGCCAATTAACTTCCACTATAAGTGAGCTCAAAGTAAAAGGTTTTGGTCAACCATCTTCCAACAACACAAAGAATAAGGAAATAATGAATGCTATTATATTTAGAAGTGGCAAGGAAATTGACAAACATATACAACTAGAATCAACCAAACTAACAGGCAATCAACCAGAACGAAGACATCAACTAACAACTAATAAACCAATAAGCAGTCAAGCATAAGCAAGCAATAAACCAAAAGACACTAACGTAAAATAACTAGAAAAAGAAACAAAACATTGTGACAATGTGTTATACTCTTTCCCTACAGCTTTACCTTCCATTAATTTTCCTTGTCCTCTTCCTTTTCTAAAAAGAAGAATTTTTCAACAAAAGAAAATGCAAGAAGAAAACCAAATTTTAGATTCCCCTAGCAAAGTAGAAATTAGCATACCTTTACTAGATTTCATAAACAAATTCCAAGGTATGCTAACTTCTTGAAAATTTTGTGCATCAATAAGAGAAAATTAAGGGATGATAAGAAAGAAAATGTAAAAGCAAATGTGTTTGCAATCATCTAAAGAAAATTACCAATAAAATACAAAAAATCCAAGTATATTTACCATTCCATGCATCATATGGAAAACCAAAATAAAGTATGCCATGTTACACTTAGAAACATCCATTAATGTTATGCCTCTTTTTATTTTTAATGCTTTGAATTTAAGACTTTAAAAAAAATAAAGGTGATTATTCAACTAGTAAATAGATTTAACATTTATCCTTTGGGAGTTGTTGAAGATATTTTAGTGTAGGTTATTAGCCTAATTTTTTCAACATATTTTTATATTTTAAAGATGGAAAATGAGGATTCCAATATTCTTCCATCCATTATTCTTGGCTAGCCTTTTCTTAAGACAATAAAAACCATAATTAATGTTTGAGATGGAATATTAACCATGGAGTTTGATGGTGTAATAGCAAAGTTTGACATTTTAGAAGCCATGTAAGATAATTTTATATCCTTTCTTTAAACTTTGGAACCCTTATTGCACAATATTCCTCATCCTAATCCATTTGATGTTGCTATTTTTTATTCTAAATTTGTTTGTTTTCATTCTACTGTTGTTATTTTTGTTGTTTTTAATTTTGAAATTTTTATTTTTAATTTTATTAGTTTTGCATGTGTTGATTTTGAATTACATGTTAATGTTGTCCATGATGACATACTTGTTGAATTCCTTGAAATTTTTAAATTTATGCATTATGTTGATAGCCATGAATGTCCTTGTAGAGATAATTTTATTCCATGTGATATTTATGCTAAAATTTTTGCATTTTTAGATAATGAAAACAACAATGTTATTTCAAAAATTATAGAAAAACATAATGATAAGGACATCCTACCTTTTGAGGAAAAAGAGTGCTTTCAAATTGACCATTGTAACTATTTTGTTAATCATATTGAATTTATTATTTAGGATGGCTTTGAAGTTGAAAATTCAGAAGTAAGAATGATTTAAGAATAGCACTTAGAGGAATTTTTCTAGAAGACCCTCAATTTCAAAATAACTCTTTCAAGGATGATGTCAAGGTTAACAAATTGGAAACAAAGGAGGTAGCTAATCCCCATGTAGATCCTATTTAAAAAAATTGAAACCATGGTTTAGCCAAAGACATTAAAGAAAAGTGCTTCTTATGAGGTAACCTAAGCAATTAAAGATTTATTTTCTCCTAACTTTCTATTTTATTTTCCTTATCCTTTATCTCTCTTTATGTATCTTGATGATCTTTCTTAATAATGTTAATATGCTTTATGTTGAGGATAATGTAGAAATTAAGTGTGGGCAGGAGGATTTTAGGATTTATTTTGATTTTGTGTGTTCATGCTTTTAAAAGTATTCATACTTTAGAAAAAAAAAACAAAAAATAGAAAAAAATTTATGTTTTTCACTTATTTTTAAGTCATTTAGTTTGCTTTCTATTAATAAGGACTTTGCATTTTTATGAGTAGGATTCAATTGAAGTTAGACAAGATTCATAACATGATTGAATAAATGATTTTACTTCTTAAAATTAATTAATGTAGTGATGGATTTTGAATTAGTAGATTGAACTTGGTAGCATGACTTACCTTGTGAGATTTTAAGCCTTACATTGAAAATTTATATTATTCTCTTTCCTTCTTATGTGATATTCTTCCATGCTTTATTTCTTTAGAACTTACTTTGATTCTTTTTAAGAATAAATTTTGCACATGCAAGCACAAAATGGATAAATGCATTATTTCTTTATTTAAGTTAAAGCCATATAGCTAACCTTAAGTTTTTATCATTGTTAGTCCCCTTGAGCCTTAATTACCTTTTTCTCTGTTAATTAACTAATGAGTATATTTTTTTCAATGAAAAAGAAATGTCTTTACATAACCTTAGAAATTAGTAAAGTATTTGAATATTTGTAAGATGGGTTCTTGAATAAGTGTGGGGGATGTGTGACTTTGTATGTTATAAAAAGTCATAATAGATTGACTAAAGGAAAAAAAGGAAGAAAAAAAGTAAAGCAAAAAAATAAGAAAAAAGAGAAAGAAAAGTGAAAAAAGAGAATAAGGCAAAAAAATTAAATTAAAAAAATAAAGAAAGAAAAGGAAAAAGGAAAAAAACTAAGAAGTCGATAAGTGTATGAATTCAAATTTGGATTGTTATGTTAAGTTATAATTATTGATGATTAGCTTATATGCTTTTGATTCAAGTGCTTTATTAATTTCTTTGGTTTCTAACCTCTTATATCCTTATTTTTCCTTCCCTTTTTTCTTAGCCCCATTATAACCTAGAATAAAGTCCTTTTGATTTGTGTTGTGCATGTGATTTGAGTAATATATATTAGATGATTAGCATGATTTTAGTAGAGCAATTTTATGGAATGAATTTGAGTGAAACATTTACCCTAAATACTTGAGAGATAGAGAGTGAATCTTTGAGAATCTACTATGTTAATTTACTCTTTTTGAATAAAGTTGTTATATTAGTTAGTTTCAAGTTTATCAAGAATTTTCTTCATGGTGTATTTGTTTCAAGTTTGTCCAAATTTTTCTTCATGATGTATTTTATTTCTTGCTAACTTTTATTTGTCTCTTGCTTGTGAATTTGTGATCTTGAAATTTTTGGAAAGTAAAATCTTTTATTTCTTAATTTTTTATAAACTTATTCTTGCCCAAGGATGTGCAAGAGCCAAGTGTGGGAGAATTTGATGAGAAAAATATTTATTATATTACTTTTTCCTATTTAATGTCTCTTAGTGAGTTACATATGCTTAATTTCATAGAATTGGCCTTGTTTTATAATTTGGGGTTAGTTTTACAATGTTCTGAATTCATTCAGTTAATGTTGAACTTTGATACTACTTCTATTTTCCAGCTATATCTTAGGTTATAGATATCAAATCGAGATAATCTTTATACTGTTGGAAATCTTAAAAAAAGATATACAACTTTACTGTTTTAGTGAAAACCAATTTTAAACTTCTTTAAGCCCTTATTTAGCCTCTAGCTTTGTCTCTACTGAGCTAACTTCAATTTTTGGGTTATATCTAGACCTACAAAGATCTAATTAATGTGAAACTAGCATTGAAATCTCCGTAAGACCTAGATCTACAACTTTTGTGTTTATGGATTACCCAAATTATGTTATTTTAATGGTATTAAATTGGTTAGAAGTTAGACCTACGATAATTTACTATTGTAATTATTAGAGTTTATTGCCTTGTACAAAATAGGTCTAGGCTTCTAAAAATTAGAAAGGCTCCTTTCTTGTAATTCTAAGAGACATACACTCTAGGTCTAGTAGGCTTTGGGTTAATTAGGTCAAATAAAAGGAGAGAACAAATTAGACTTGAGAGACTTTTACACATTCAATAGATAACGTTTCTTTCTCTTCATCTTCTAGCTTGTGTTCTCTAACCATGGGAGGCTAATTTTTGGAGTTAATTCAAGGAGTTTAAAGCTCTCCTTTACCGTATTAGGGGATTATGATTTATAATATTAACTTTTTTAATTAATTTTCCTCTTTCCCTTTTTACTTATGCTGAATTCTTGAAATTACTTATGTTAGATATTGATTTGATATAATTCATATTCATTCTTGTGATTTATGATATTTTGCTATTTTGATGTTGAAATGATTAATAAATCATACTTTTACACATAAAGGTAGAAAGTTAAGTTATAATACTCTAATAGAGTAAGAAAATTTAAGAAGAAATTTTGAATAGAAAATTATCCCAACAGAAATTTGGTAATAGAATCAAGTAAAATTCTGCTAAACTATAAAAATAATTTTAAGATATATCTATCTAGAATTTTTGTCAAACTTATATTAGGTATTAAAATGAGTCAAAATACCATAAAAATCCTAATATTAGGTTTAGGAAAATTTTAGAGAAATATGATAGAAAATTAGAATCTTAAGTAATCAAAAATTTGCTCGATTAATCCGAAAACCTAGGGATTGAGCTCAAATTTGAAATAGACCATCCTAAATTATTTGAGCTGACTCAAATATGGCATTTGAACTAGGGAAATTCAACCCACAAAAATAAAGCCCATGTGTGTAGAAAACCCTAAGTAATTTAGTAAATAAGTGCAAAATCAAAGGCATTTGTTAAAGAATATTTTAGAGCATTTTATTTAACTCATTTTAATTGGATTTTGGGAAAAGGTCTTCTGAACTCCCAACAAAAGTCATGATCCCCATGTGTTTCCATAATAAAATAATTTTTATAAAATTTTAAATTAAGAAACTTACCTTGAAAGCTTAGGGTTTTTTGTGTTTTATATATCTAGGGTTTTAGAGTAAAATCTTACACATTTTCTTACCCATAAACAGCAAAAAGTGTGCACTCTTCAGCTTCCTTTATAAGAGTTTTCAATTTTCTCACACAACTCTAGAGATTTTTCAATTTGACTCTTTAATTCTAGCAAGTTAACTTAGGGTTTTCTTCATCTTTGTTTATATTTTCATGGCTAATTCTTCTCCTAAACTTATAAAATTTAATTTATTTCATTAGAGTTGTTCTTATACTATTCAAAGAGGTCTTTGCAAGTTTAGGAATTCAAGAAGTGGGGGTAAGTGACAATTACCCTTATTCTATTGAGTTTTCTCAAAATAGATGAAGGAATTTAATCAAATTGTCATTATAAATGTAATATGTGTGATGATGCTAAATAGTATGACTTTAGAGTTGTATATATGTTATTATGCTCATATTATGTTAATATTATAATGTTGAAATGAGTTGAAGATAGTTTGTAAAATTTTTCTCCAAGAAATGAGCATGAAAGAATGCTATGACTAAAGTGGTGCTAGGAAGGTTCCATGGTATGTTTCTGTCTCCTTTTGGAATCATGGTTAGAAATTTTTTAATTTAAAATTTGAAATTTTAAAGTCATATTTTGTGTTATGATGATTTTAGATGAAATTGGGAATTTTTGGTAATTTTTAAATGTAAGAAAAACTAAATTAAAAGTGAAACATTCAAAACTACTAGTTTCATAACCCTATTCTATGCAGTATCATGTTTGGAAATTTTTTAGGCATCAATTGGTTGAGAAAAATTATGAAAATTTTCAAGAATTCTAGCTAGGATGTTATTAAGCTTTTGTCAAAATTTGGTGGCAATTAAAGTTGATTTGGTTACTTAAATGGTTGATTAGGTTTTACAGCTCCAGTATTGTTTGAATTTGATAGCATTAGATCCATACTCTTAGTGTAACTCCCTTACTTATCAACACCTTAACCCTCATTAAGTAAGTAATTAACGCATACTACTTTGCCTTCTATTCCAAACTACTCAGGATATCTCAAGCTTGCGTATTTCATACAACATGATTAAAAGTCATATAATTATACAAAAGTTCAATTTACAAAATATACATCCGTCACATACAATATCACCAACTATATAAATGTTTACAACTTCAAAAATATCATTGTCCTCTATCATGAGAGCCTTTGGAAGCATCACCTGGAATGGTTAATAAAAATACAGAAAACATAAGAAACAAAGTTTCCTAGTAGCTAGCATTGCCATAAAAACATTTCAAGCCATTCCAGATCCTTAAGCAAATAAAACATACGTTTCGAAATCAATTAATCGATTATCATCATATTCAATGCCATACCATTGTAGGAAATATGCATTTCACACAGCAATCATCAAGTCAATTCAAGGATTATCTCAATATCTAGATGGCCATCTCAAACAATCGTACCTAGGCCTCTCACAGCATCACGCTGTCTTCCCGGGGTAAACTCGAGCCCAAAGGCTTAACACAGTATCACACTGTCTTCTCGAGGTATCTGGCCATAGGTACCGCACACTTGTCATCCCCGGGGAACTCGAGCCATAGGCCTAACACAGTATCACACTGTCTTCCCGGGTTGTGCGCACAACAAAATTCATACACATTCCATACAATGGCATAAAATTCATAAAATCATGTAAATAGAAAACAAAGCTTAAGGATAAAGCTAGCTACCTTTCACAAGCTTCCAACGTGATGTTCCCTTTGCTCTCACTTAAAAACTCCTTTATACTTCCTCTTGCCTTTGCAAGTTGTCACTCTTTAGTCTATACAAATATACATCATAACTTATATTAGAACATTATCACTTTCCCTATTCCTCATGTATTCTTTACTTTCTTCCACCTTAATAAATGCATACTTAGATACTCTACACTTTGCTTTCAAGCTTTAAAATGACACATATGAACATTAGAAAAGGATCTAGGGGTAAAGCCATGCAAAACATGAAGAAACCAAGCCAAAAAGTTCACTTAACAAAGAACACGGGGGTCCCATACCCCGTGTTCAGGGCCGTGTTCCTTACTGGTTCACTTCAGGGCTACTCGACAAAGAACACGGGGGTGAACACGGGCCGTGTTCTACCCCGTGTACCTTACTGCCCTTCAGTCCTGAGATAAACACGAGGAGTGTTGCACCCCGTGTAACACACTGATCAGCTTCGACGAAGAACACGGGGTACAACACGGGCCGTGTTCTACCCCGTGTACTTCACTGATCCTCCGAAAACACATTAAACAGCTAAAACTCCTTTCTTCCTTCTTTTTCATATCTATAGTTTTGGCTTCTCAAAAGGAAAAATGCACATAAACACTTTCATAACTTCAAAGTTTCATCTTCCATGGGCTTCATCATTCATAAAACTTATTCTAACTTCACCAACTTAGCCAAGTTCTAAACATATCATGCCCATACTACACATGCACCATTATACCTCTAAAACCCAGGTGTGTAATCATGGTTTCTTGTTGTTTTTACACTAAACCAAAGCCATAAATCAACACTACAACATCTAAAACACCATCAAACATGTTCAAATCATCCTAAACTCCATGTTCAATCACCCTTGGCTACATCAACCTCAAGATTTTAAGAAACTAAGAAGAGTACATCAAAGAGCTCTTAGAGGAGATCATTTTTACCTCTTGGTGCAACTTGAGAATCCTCACTTGGGGCTCCCCAAACTTGATCAAACTTGGGCTTCTCTTCAATCTAGGGACATCAATAGATAGAGCTTGAGGAGAGGAGCAATTTTCCCTTCTACACCTTAGCTTGAATCTTGGTATTTTGGGGTGAAAAACTCAAAAGAAACTTTCTCTCTCTTCCTTCTCTCTCTCACACGTCCAGCTTGCTTTCATGGAGGATTTTCTGTAGCTTTTTGGAGAATGGAGAAGGTAGTAGAGTCTTCATGAAGCTTTAGGGATATTTTGGTCATTTTTAAGATTTTCAAGGGTATTTTAGTCCTTTTTTCACCAAAAGTAAGGCTATTCTTGCCCTTAATTTTCTAACAATGACACTTGTCATAGATCCATTGGTCACACTAATTAAAATCACATATTGCACCCCAAACTCTTAGTTATTCACATTAGATCCCAAATCCTTAATTATTTTCATTTTAACCACACCCGATTCTACACTTTTGTAAATTAGTCCATAGGGTTTCTGTCTATTTAAAATTCCTTACACTATCAGACTTAGACAACCTCCCCTTTTAGGGTTTTCCAACCTCCTCTGATCATTCATACTATTTAGGGAAATTAATTCTTTCCCTACTATCCTTTTCCTTCAAAATTTCATTTACCCTTACACTTAATTCCTTTCAACTTGAGATTCACCCACCAGGCTAATTCAAACATGCTCTTCGTTTCTACAGCCTCAGAAATTAAAGATTCAAATAATAGAATTGAAAATTCGGGACATTACACTTAGTGCATGGGTGAATCCATGAAATTAATTGTACAACATCTAATTCAATCATTATTTGGTATGTTAAGAATGTCCTAGGAAAGTTTGGAAGCAATTAACTTCCATTTGGTTAAAGGAAAGTGGCTTGAATTACAAGTATGCACATTCTGCCCTATTTCTAAAACTCCCTTTTGGGTTCTGAGTGAATAGTATCCGTGAGAATTAATGTTTCATGTCTAATATAATGTTGAAATTGCTAGAACAAATCTTGGTAAAATTTTGAGCTAATTTTAAGGCCCCTAAAGGTACTAAACCATGATATATACACAAGCAAATGGAGTTGTAATTGTAGAGATATTGAAATGAATTTGATTGTATAGAATAAATAATGGTATTTGAATCATGTTGTTAGTTATTTATGTGATTTATATATAGTTATTAATGTGAATAAAAAAAGTTGTGTATATTACCCTTAAATACAATAATATATGGTTAAGGAAATTGAATATATAAGAATTAGAAATTTATTGGAAAATTGATAATAATTTATCTTTAAGTATATTATCAAGAATTTACAAAATATGGATAGGTATAAAAGCGGCTAGGTTTTTTGGCAAAGTTAATATTTTGATCATACCTAATGAATTTGAAATGAGTAATTGATGCTATGACTAACATCTTATCATTGCTCACTTTACACACAAATTATTAGGGGGAAGATTTACATCTTTTACGAAGAACGAGAAAAGTAATAAGGGTTAGAGGGATAAGGTTGGAGGCTTAATACCTAGGTAGTGAGGATAAGGTTGAATCAAAGATATAAGGAGAAACCTATATACCAACTATTGCCATTTGTTAGAAAAAATTTTGCAACTATTATACAGAAAGATTATATTAGATATGGTAGACTTAAATTAAATCAATACTTATTTCACATTTATATTTTACAATGTCTACTATTATGTTTTGATTTATAAAGATGAGAACTCCCTAGAAAAGGAATGGTATACTCCCTTACTGAGTATGTTAATACTCATACACTTTATTATTAATCTTTTATTTACAAATTTTAAGGATGGTCTACCCCAGCATAACTAATTTCTATATCAAAACCTTCCATATGCCTTCACATTCCTCATCTACAAAGTTTAGCAACAAAATGGTTCAACTTAGGAGTTTGTCTATTTTACTCTAGTATCTATATATTAACTCTGTATCTTTATAAAATTTCAATACTTTAGCATAACTATTTTCACATATGTAAATTATATTTTGATTTTCAAAGTGTACATGTAGCAAATTTTACTTCCTATAAATGTCTATTATTATCAATAGTAAAGTTAAGCAGTAAGAGTTAGAAGTATTTTAAAAACTTGTAAAAATATTTTTGCTAGTAGAATTATGCTAGTTAGATATCTTTACGCTAGTCATGATGCCAAAATTGGGTCATGACATAAAGGATTAATTTAGAAGTTTCTAATTTAATTTCTCAATTCAACCAAATTCTATCATTAAATTAATTTCAATCTAGCTTAGGGATTATAACAGTTGCTTAATTCGGTTAATCTTAATTGATCAAATGCTAAATGGTAATCTAACGTAGGAACTAAGAATTATTTTAGGGATTTCAAATAATTCAAGGTTGAAAAATTAATTAGAAAAGTCAAATCTTAATTAATCTATAATTAATCCAAACTAAAGCTTTAAATTCCTTGAATTGACTATTTCATTACATTGATTTTCCTTCTTAATGTTTACTTTGCATTTTCATTTTGTTCAATACATTTAATTTAATTTTGAATTACAAAACCCTCCATATTTTGTGCTCTACATATTGCATTCTACATAACACAACATTCTACATTGCATTTCTATTAATATATTATATTCATTCTATTGTATTATGATTTAACTTATTTTCTATTGTGTTTTCATATCTAATTCTACATTTTATGTCTACATTCTACTAATAATTTCTAGTAAAAGATAATATCAAAGGATCACTAGGGGTATGACCTAGTTTGTGCCACTACACTATATTATTTCAGCAAATGAGTTTTTAATCTAATTTTGGTGCATTGCAACATGTTTATCACACTTGTAATAGAGTTGGCCTAAGAAATGGTAATTAGATATATCATAAATTATGTGGAGGGATATGAGTGATTTAGATGAAATTTTATCCTTCCTATATAAGAGGAGTGATATCTATAGATCCTTTGATTGAGTGAAACTAGGAAATGCATGGTCATGCTTGAATAGATTGACATTTGATATACATTCATTTAGTTTTTTTAGTTAATCTACTTAAGAATTAAGAAACACATAGATTAAACAATAAAGAATGTGACATATTCCATGCTTCAAGTTCAATATGGTTATTCAAGATAAAAAGAACCAAACTATATAGGACATTGGTCTTGGAAAGGTTATGTTGAATCATTAACATTCTCATTACTTAGGTGGTAGTGATATATTACTAGATATCATTCATTGTCTATAGTATTAAAATAAGGTTTTAATATTACTACTAGCATCATGAGAACTTATAAGCCTAACAAGATTAGGCTTCACTAAATAATAGTGCAATATGATTAGGCTATACGCAAAGGACATTAGTTATAGGCTAATTACTAGCTAAAGTCATTTTTAGGCGTACTTAATAATCCAAGTTCAATTATCTCGTTTCTTAATGTAGTTTCGATTAGAGACCAAAAGAGATTTTATCTATAAGATAAAAGAAATCACTTAGATTATAATATTTATTTGGTATCAATCAATCTTATAAAAAGACTATTTGAGATATCAATCTTTTAAAAGGAAATACACAACCAAAATAATAATCTTTTAAAAAGGAAATATCTAGTTGAGATATCAATCTTTTAAAAGGAAATATTTGGCTGAAATATCCATCTTTTAAAAAAGAAAAATATGACCAAGATATTGATCATGTGATTTGATAAATATCTAGCTGAGATTAGAAAAACCTATATTTCATTTATGAGATAAAAAAAATCAAGATTGATCAAGTATGTAATAAGAAAGCAATCAAAACTAAATAACTAGTAACTAGCACTACATTGAGAGAAGGTGTGATCTCATTTGATACTAATTAGACATCTAAGTGCTCTTATGGATATTATCGAAGTGCTAGCAATTTGGATGGCATTTTATGATTCACATTCCATTTTGCATGTTCATATGAGTTTTGTTCCTATACTTATTTTTGTTCTTGGTTGTAATCAATTCACTTAAGGTTGGTTATTAGTTTGTTGGAACACTAGTGACTAGTTTGTTCATTAGAAGCAAATGTAATTCATACTTATGTTTGTGAATTTAGATGCAACAGGATTTTGAGTCTTCTGTAGTGATTTAAATCATGCTACAAAGGTATAAATTCTAACATTGGTTTATAGTCCCTCACATGGATCCTTATAGGTTTCAAAATAAATTTAAATTTTTTTGCTATGTTATTTAATCCAAAACCCAACATAAAGATAAGCTTCTGGAAGGTATAAGGATGAACTAGAAGTTAAAAGAAGGCTTACTTGTTTTTATTATATGATTAATGTATATATTATGAATGAAACATTTACTATTAAATTATATGTATCCACTAGTCATTAATGAGAGATGTTATGATAAAATCACAAGAAAAGTAATTCCAATGGGTAGGTAGGAATTTCTTATAGCTTGAAATTGTATGAGTATTTACTAATTAAGTTCCACATTTATCCTTCTACATTTATTATGCAGTTACCTAAGACATTCTTCTACCACCACCACCTCCTTAAAACTAAAGGAGTTAAAGCACTTTTGGAATAGGCTGGATATCATAGGGCATTTGTTGTAATAGTGAAATATGAGCCTTATTTTGTGTAGATTAAGAACAAAGATTGTAAGGAAACACATTCTTTTAAAGAAATTAGATTAGCTTATCTTCACAAGAGGGAGACATAAGCAAATCTAACTCATAACTTATAAAACCTACTTTTAATACACAAATTTCTTCTTCTACTTAATAGCAATTTCCTTTTTAGTTTGTATCTTGATTAAATAATAAAATGTGTATATGGGTTATAAAGAGAATAAAATGGTGGTAACCAGGTATTAGGTTCTACATTAGTCACAACCAATGTTAGGTCATGATAAGAAAAGTTCAAAAGATTAAACACCTTACTTATCTTTGTTCTTTCCTTTTCCTAACATGAAATAACTTTTACATTTCCTTATAGTCATTCTTTTTCATTTAAACTTAGGTGGAAGTCTAGTGGTGTGGGAAGAAAATAGAGCTTTTAATGGGTAAGGATGGGGGAGGAGGTTCAATTTAGTTCTTGTGGAGAAAGAGGAAGAAATGAAGAAATTATCATTTTTATGGGTAAAGGTGTTGTGCACCATTGAGTGAAGAGGAGGTTTTCTATTTTGATTAGTTTAACTTAATTATAACACTTAGAAAGTATCCAACTAACCCTTTTCTAATTGGCCTACAATCCTTTATCCTTTTTCTATTAACCTCCTAGTTATCATAGGTTAAAAGTTAAGTTCATTTGAAGTTAACTTAACATGCATTGGCCAAATAGGTATCTTAGGTAATGATGATGCTTAGTGTAAGTTAGTTTTCCCAATTTATACTTGATTTAGGTAAGTTTTCAATTCCATTTAAGGAATATAGAAGGCTTATTCAGCCCTTTTCATGTGGAGAACTAAATAGGCCCCTTATTTTGGCCTTAAAGACATAAATTTTATATAATATTTAGTCACACTCTCATGGTCTAGGCCCCTGTTCCTACTATGTATCCTTATGGACTCTTGCTCTTACCTAGTGACCCAATCCTATATGTTTTAATAATAAATTTCAATTCTTATTAAATCATGATTTGAATACATTGTTATGTATTTTTCTTACCTAAGTAAATTACTTTCCACAAGTATTTGCATCTACACCCTAAATGCTTTCCTTTTACAACATTAGTCACATCACCTTTAAGAGAAACTCCATATCTCATTGCATATTTAAAATGTTTACATGAAATTTTTATTATATGTCTTCTAACTATTGACACTAACCTTGCATCAATTGGATGTCCCTAGAAAATGTTATGGCTAAAACAATAAAGATAGGTTGGTGTTATGATGCTTAGATTTTCTCTTAATTGAAAAAACTTCTGGTTAATTGGCTAAAAATTAAATCATAAAATTTATATGGATCAAAGCCTTAAATGTCTATTTTCTAAATTTTTTAATAGTTTATTAATCATATATTTCTACATCTAGTTATGACCTAAATACCGATAAGTGCATAGAAATTCTACAAAAACATGATTACCTTCAAAATTTCCTAGTAATTTTGCTTGATTCTTATAAGCCAATCCACTTAATATCTCAAATCCTTTATATTTAATAACATCCTATATTATTCAAAATTTAGGCTTCCATATTTTTAATCCCATTTTCAATTATTTATGTATAATTTTTAATCTTCTTTCAGTATTTTGATAGTTCCTACTCCTAAATTTTTAAACCATTAATAATCCAATACCTATGAAATTCCTTTGTGAAAATCTTTCAATGTTCCTTAGTCTAACTTAATCAATTCATTCATCCTGGTCCTTTTTCCTAAATTTATACAACTGTTCATATATAAGGCTATAACCACTTGTCTATATATATAAATCTTTCTATTGTTTATTATAAGGTTGCAAGCTAAGATAGTAGTTTTGCTTATTTCTTTTATGTTCATTATCTATAAACAAATTAGTAGATTCAACATTCTCTAAAACTTCCAAATGTGCTATAGTATGTCTTCTTAAGTATTAGAAACAAAATTTTTTATTTGAAATTCATACCTACTCCTTTTGTACCCCTCTAGTTATTGCTTTTTCCTATATCAACTATTGGTTTTGAAAATATGTTTACACACACGCACACACACATGCACCTATATATATATATATATATATATATATATATATATATATATATATATATATATATACACACACACACACATATATTTTTTTCCTTTGTGTTTCTAAATTTCCATAGTAATTCAAAATCATGGATTGTTACCAACATTGTCACTACTTATTTTTTGGTCAATAATGATTGATGTGAAAACATTATACAGACATCCTCACAAGCCTTTCCTAGCTTTCCTTACATTGCTTTCATAAAAATGGAAGACTCAAGAAAATCTTATTAGTAAATTTTTTTTATAATATAAATCATATTTTCAATTTCATTTTTGAAAATTTTAATGGTCTATAAGTGATCAAGAAAATAGATGGAGGAAAAATTACTAAAAATTTTAAGTTAATTTGAAAACCATACAAGCAACTACATTTTTTGAAAAGTTTCTATAAGAAAATGTGACAAATGAGGATCATCTGAATATGATGATATTGTTTTGCAAAAAAAACTTATGAGCTCTTATTTCTTTAAGAAGAATAAGTTTGATAAAGAGACATTTCTAAAAATGAAATATGTTATATTTTCTTTGAATACAATATTAGAAAATCATTTTTTTGGTAAAAACTTGAGATAAAACTTCTTCTTGACACTAAATGAAAACTAGTACCATGTGATTTCTACTTCTTCTTTATTGAAATCATGCATTTGATTTATTTAGAATTTATTTATAATAGTATAATTTGTATTTTTCCTTGATTTTCTTTAGAAAACTGTGAAATTTGAGTATATAAGGAAAATTGTTTTTTTCCTATTGTCACACTAGTAAATTAAAACACAAAACATACATAATAGAATATGACCAAGTTAGTAAACTTAGATATTTTGTTGATAATTATTTGGAAATCAAATAATTGCATAATTTTAAAAATGGAGTCTTAGGTTACTAAAAATGACTCTTCCAAGATCTTTCTTATAGAAGATATTTCAAATAAAATAAAATTCTTGAAGATAATTTCTTATAACAATAAATTAAGGAAGTTTGTAAAATGAAATAGAAATATTTAAAATAAAAAAATTTTATAAAACATTTTCTTCTTATGATACTTCTTGTCATACACAAGGCTTTTTCCATACTACAATATTAATTTAATACTATAATTAACATTTTCTTTAAAAAACTAATATTTTCCAAGCATATAAATTATGAGAATATCATTTTTTAGTATTTATATGTTAAAGCAAGTGATTATATTTTGATGGGTTAAGTTAGCTGAGTTAATTAAATTTTATGATTATGCTATTTAAAGTGAATTAATTATTAATATGGAAGATAATATAATATAATATAATATAATATAATATAATATAATATATGTATATGTATATGTAAATATATATTTATATATATTTTCCTTATGGCCCTATACAAATTAGTTTATAAAATACTAGGCCATATATCCTTAAGATTACATGCCGAAATGAATCAAAATAGGAAATTTTGCTTACTAATTTGGCAAAGGATATTAGATAGTGGAAAGTGGTGCTAATGGAGTTGCACCCTATTATTCTGAATTCTTGATATTCATGATATCTAGAACTAAAAGGTTAAGAAGCCATTCCAAGGGAGTCAATCTATCAGTGATAGTGTACTATAAGTCAAAACCATCCACCACCAACATTACTTGCACCTTCAATTTGTAAACTCCTAATCGTGCAAAGTAATATTTGGTAAAATAGTCTGCAATTAAGATGGAAGGACCAGGTAGTTAGTCCATTAGAAAACCTTTTTGGAAAATAATTAAACATAAAATAATAAGTATGAAAACTCAATAAGTAATTACTAAGCCTATATTTTAATAGGTTTTTACTAGTAAAATATATGTAGAAATAGATACTTACATAATTGTGAATATTAATTCATATAACAAAATCAAAGAAATTTTATGAAAATAACCTTTTTATAAAAAAATGGCAAATGGTATGCAAGTTATCTCTTTATTACTCCCTTTAATATTATCCCTTTCTCCTCTAGCCTTATTTCTCTCATTACTATCCACACCTTTTTTTCATTATTAGAAAAATGTTAGTGCATCAAGCTAATGTGAATTCTAAAAGTGAAGACAAGCTTCCATACTCATCAGAGGATCCAATGACAAGAACTAAGGCAAGAAAGTTTAACGGGGGACTCCAAGAGCTTATGAAAAAGCAAGGTTGGAAGAGCTTAAAGGAGTTTGGGTTATGTGTATTTCAACTTTAAAGGATTCCATGTGAGTACTTGAGTACTAGACTTTCGTTTCAATTCTAAATACAAATACTCGTATATAACATTTGAATACTTATAGATTTCTACTCAGTACTTGAGTATTTAAGGCCTAATGCATGCTTAATTGCCTATTTTGCCTTGTTTCTTATTACTTAAGATATTGTTAGGCATTACATAAGTTTGGCCTATTATTTGGCACTTTATTTTAGTTAATTAATATTGTTTTAATTAGTTTTCTAGATTAAGCCTAATTAGTCCACTTAAAGCCTAATTAGTTTGGTTGACTTTCAACTTTAAAAACCTATTTCAAGAGGTTGTTCTTCATTATTACAACTTTTGGTATTTGTGAATTTGAAAATTCTTTAAAAACATTTCCTTCTAATGGTTTTAGTAAGAATTTTAGACTCATTAAGATTAATTCAACCCTTGTGGCATGAAATCTCATTTTTCAAAAGATAAACATCTTTTATGGTATAATCTCTTTTCACTAATTGCTACTGCTCTTCCCCTTTTCTAAAGCGTAGCATGATTATCCTACTTTTTTAATTTTATTTTGAAATTTAGGATAGTCTAACCCTAGTAATTTACATTATTTGGTATTCAGAACTTTGGTTCCCAAGTTCAAGTTATGTTATTCACTTTTTAACTTTATTTGATATATTTTCATGTTGAATTTTTTTATTTGGTTTTAATGCTATTTCTACTTTTATTTTGTTTTATTTTGCTATCTTTTTGTTCATCTTATTGTTACTTGTTGAATTTGTGCTTAAATTCAAGTTTGAGTCTTTGTTATTCATTAAATTATGTTCCTTTATTACTATTTTTGCATAACTTTGTTAAATTCCTTAATTTGAGTTGTGAGTTAATTTTATGTTTTAGTTTGTTTTTATGTTCAATCATTGAATCCATTGTTGTTCCTTGCTTTTTGTGTCTTAAATTTGTGCAAACTTTTGTTTGAAGCTACCAAATTTCATTAGAAATTAATTGGTTTGAAAGCTTGTATTGGAACTATTTGCAAAAAGTTCAAAATCTAAAGTTCAATTGCAAATACTCGAGTACTATAACCAAGTACCACATAAAATTGGATAGTACTTAAATATAGTAGTTAAGTACTTGAAAGCAAAAAGCACCTAAACTCGTAGTATTCAAATCTAGTACTTGAATACCTTGAACAAA
Organism: Sindora glabra; assembly: GCA_020226215.1. Classification (NCBI taxonomy): domain Eukaryota; kingdom Viridiplantae; phylum Streptophyta; class Magnoliopsida; order Fabales; family Fabaceae; genus Sindora; species Sindora glabra. Next base: position 54,769,221 of record CM035236.1, on the reverse strand, counting down.
TTGTTCAATACCCAACTCTAGTATCAGAGTATTGTCAGATAGAAACAACATTAATTTCTTGTACTCGAGTATAGTACTTGAGTACTCTTTTGTTACTCATAATATTTAGTTAAAATTACTCTTTCACCTTATTTTACTTAACACCAAAGGTGTTATATAACCATTTCAGGTATCAATCAAAGATATTGAAAGTTATTTGTTAAAGAAATTGATCACTCAATTGTATACCTTGTTTCATACTTGTATGCTCTAAATCATCTCTAAACCTATCATTTTAAATTAAACTTTTCATTATTTTTTTCATACATTTTAGTTTTTTATTATCCGATAATCTATTAGTTCTTAGTCTTATTTCTTTATTATCTATTGTTGTGTCCTTATATCTTCTTTTATATTTTCCTTTCTTGAATTTCAAGTGTGCTTATTAGTACCTTCATTGTTTAGTTCTTTGTTAAGTGAAATTGTTTTTACATTCATTGAATGTTGTTGATATTATCACTTAGTTCCTAAAGAAACATTAAGAGAGAAAGATAAGAATAACAAAAGGCAAAAATGTGTAAGATCATTTAAGGGAAAAAGCATTATTTAGTGTGCAAACATGAACGAAATGTTTTAAAACTCAAGTGAGCAATGTGCACTTATGAGATCTTATTCTTTATATAACCTTTTCTTGCAAGAAGAATCTCTATCTAGTTGTCAAATAGTGTGAACAATAGTGATACCATATCAAGCCTGTTGCTAGAGAAGAAAATCAATATATTACTTATGTAGCTTATTCTTTAGACCTTTTTGAAGAAGGTTCTATTACTAACATATTTACTTTCTTTGTGGATAACATCTTTAGGTTTAAGGCCTTGTGTATTCTATGTTTGGAGGATTTATGAATCTTTACTACTTATAAGCTTTCTGAGGTTCATCTCATAGTATCCAAGTTAAGAGAGGTAAATTGAACAAATATGGTCATTCTTCAAGAATAATTAGGAAGAGTTATGGAAGAACAATTTGAGAGGATTGGAAGAATGAAGGAAAGAAGGAGAGAGAAAAAAGAGAAGAGGCAAAATAAGAGATAAAATGATGAAGAAGAAGGAGATAGTAATAAAGGAAATAGTCAGGGTTCAAGCTTATCTAATAAAAATAAAAGATGAAGAGGAAAAAAGAAGGAAGAAAAAAAAAGATGATAAGAAAGGTGTGAAAAAAAGAAATGAAGAGAGAGATGAAAGGAAAGAAGAAGATAAGCAAATAAGGGAAGAACTGGATGATAAACTTAACAATATCAAGATGAAGATCACTTTATTCCAAGGGAAATTGATCCGAATGCCTATTTAGAGTGAGAAAAAAAGATAAAACTAGTCTTCAATTACTATAAGTATTTAAAAGAGGAGAAAATAAAGACTACAACTATTGAATTTTTGAATATTTTGTTATTTGATGGGATCAACTTATGTCAAATGTTTGAAAAAAAAATAAAGAAAGACCTATTCACACTTAGAAAGATTTGAAATTTATTATAAGGAAGACGTTCATTACTAATTACTATTATAAAAACATGTGCCAAAAATTGTAAAGCCTTACATAAGGTTCCAAGAGTGTTGAAGAATATCACAAAGAGATAGAGCCTATCATGTCAAGAGCCAATGTTGAAGAAGACAAAGAGACAATTATGGCTAGATTTTCTCTATAGCTTTAATAGGAAAATTGCTAATATGGTTACACTGCAATACTATGAAAATATAAAGGATATAGTGCATATGGTTGTGAAAATGGAGAGGAAATTCAAAAGAAAGTTCTTCCAAGCATAACTCTTAGTCATGTTCTTCATAGAAGATACGGGATTAGGATAATAACAAGAAAGAAGGATGCAAGTATAGTAAAGAATCTTCTTCCAAATCAAATAGTGAAAACCTCGAGGGAAAAAAGAGTCAAGAAGGCTCAAAGATATTCAAAGATCAAATACTTCAAATGCCTAGGGAGAGGATTCATTATTAGGGAATGTTTTAACAAGAAGGTTATGATCTTAAATGATGGAAACTATAAGCCTACTAATGATAAAGAGAACAAAGAATCCATAACATCTTCTTGTAAGGAAAGTGAAGAAAGTAGAAGCCTAATTGATAGAGATGCTTTAGTAATAAAAGAGCATTAAATATGCAAGTAAAAGAAGAAAATGAGCAAAAAGAAAACATCTTCCATACTAGGTGCAATATAAAAGGTAAAATGTGCAATGTCATCATAGATAATAATAGTTGTGCAAATGTAACTAGTACTATTTTAGTAAAAGGAGTTAAATTTTCCTGCTTTGTGACATCCCACTCTATACAAATTAAAATGGTTGAATAATAATGAGTAGAGGTGATCAAGTAAGTGATGATGTCTTTCTCCATAAAAAATACCATAATGAAATACTTTGTGATGTTGTCTCTATGCAAGCTTGCCATTTTTTACTAGGTAAACCTTGGCAATTTGATGGAAAAGTTACTTTTGATAGTATCCTCAATAAGTATTAGTTTGTAAAAGATGGGAGGAAAATAAATTTAACTTTACAACAAGTCTATAAAGATCAATTGAGATTATAAAGAAAAGGAAAAAGAAAAAGAGAAAAAGAGTACAAAAAAATTTAGAGTGACAAAAAGAAGAAAAGTGTGAGTGAAAAGAGGAAGAACATGAATGAAAAACAAAGAGCTCAAAACAAGTGAATGGAAAAATGAGTATGCAAAAGTGAGTGATATAAGAAGTGCCCACTTTGCATCTAGGCCTATGTTTGTACTCTTGTACAAAAAAGCCTATTTTAACATTAACCATGAAAGCCTTTTTTTTAAGAGCTATAAAATCTATTTTGCAAAGATTTAAAAATATATTCCTAAAGGATGTTCTAAGGAAATTCCTACCTATGAAAGGTATTAAGCATCAATTTGATATCATTTTGAGAGCTTTTATCTTAAACTATCTCATATATAGGATTAACCTGAAAAAAGCAAAAGAAATTCAAAGCCAAATGGAAGACCTCATGTCAAAAGGATATATAAGGGAAAGAATGAGCCTACATGTGGTGCCAATCTTATTAGTGACCAAAAAGGATGAATCTTGGAGAATGTGTTTTGATTGTTAGCTAATCAACAAAATCACTATAAAGTATAGAGATCCTACTCCTAGGCTTGATGATATGCTTGATGAATTGCATGAGTTTTTTTATCTTATCAGAGATTGATTTAACACAAGGATATTATCAAATAAGGATGAAAGAGGGTGATGAATGGAAAATTATTTATAAAATAAAACATGATTTATATGAGTGACTTGTGATGCCTTTTAATTTGTCTAACATATTAAGCACCTTTATGAGATTGATGAAACATGTTTTGTACCCTTTCATTAGAAAATTTATGGTTGTTTATTTTAATGACATCCTTATATATAGAAAGAGTATGGATGAATATGTTTTGCATTTGCAATGTGTTTTACAAGTCTTAAAAGATTAAAATTAATGCAAATATGGAAAAATGTTCATTTCTTTTGGATAAAATCATGTTTTTAGGCCATGTTACTAGTAGTAAAGGAATTAAGATGGACTAAGAAAAAGTGAGAGCAATTAGAGAGTGACCTACCCTTAAAAATACAAGTGAAGTAAAAAGTTTTTATGGGTTAGCTAGCTTTTATAGGAAATTTATGAAAGACTTTAGTACTATAACTAACTTGTTGAATGAGTTAGTTAAAAAGAATGTTGAACTTCATTAAGGAGAAGGGCCAGAGATTGCATTTAACTTATTAAAGGATAAATTGAGATTGACCCCTTACTTTTCTGAATTTTACTAAAATATTTGAAATTGAATATGATGCCTTGAGTATAAGTATTGGAGATAGGAAAAGAAGCTTATTGCTTATTTTAGTGAGAAGCTAAGTGGAGTGGTTCTTAATTATCCTATCCTACTTATGACAAAGAGCTTCATGCTTTGGAGACTAGGCAGCACTATTTGTGGCCAAAGAATTTTGTAATTCACACGGATCATGTATCCTTAACACATTTGAAAAGCTAAAGAAAGCTAAATAGAAAGCATGCAAGATGGATTAAATTTATTAAAACATTCTTATATCATACAATATAAGCAAGGTAAAGATAATATAGTTACCAATGTATTATCAAGAAGGTATCTTCTTATCTCTATTTCACAATCTAAGTTGTTGGGTTTTGAACATATTAAATATTTGTATGTGAATGATCTTGATTTTGCCATTATTTTTGAAGCATGTGAGAAGAAATCCTTTGAGAAATTTTATAAGCATGATAGCTTCTTTTTTAGAGAAAATGAATAATGTATGCCTAAAAGATCTTTTAGGGAATTACCTATGATAAAGGCCTATAGTGGAGATCTTATAGAGTATTTTAGGATTAGAAAAACTTTAGACATACTGAATAAGCATTTCTTATAGCCTAGTATAAAGCATGATGTAGAAAATTCTTGTACTAATTGTGTCATATGCAAAGAAGTTAAATCTAAATTTTTACCTTATGGTCTTTATACTCCACTTCCTATTCCTAGTGAATCTTAAACTAAGATTTCTATGCAATTTATGCTAGGTTTACCAAGGATAAGGAATGGAAAGGATTTTGTGCTTGTTATTATTGATAGGCTTTCGAAGATGGCTTATTTTATACCTTATCACAAGGTAGATGTCATAACAAACATAGCAATTCTTTTCTTTAAAAAGTTATGAGATTGCATGGAGTGCTAATGAGCATTGTATCGTATAGAGATATCAAGTTCTTGAGCTACTTTTGGAAGGTCTTATGAGCCAAGTTAAGGATAAAGTTACTCTTTTTAATAACTTGTCAAAGTTACTCTTCTCAATAACTTGTCATCCTTAAACCAACCAATAAAGTGAGGTAGTGAATAGAACATGAGGTACTTTTATTGGTGTGTTTCCTAGAACCAATCATATAGATGATTGAAGTTATACACAATGTATTATGTTTTATTTTAGGCAATTTAATTATTATATTTTATTTTTATAATTTTTATTATTATTATGCGTAATTTATAACTTAATATAATAATTATCCTTGGAATAGTTTCGCTATTCCTAAAATACCCATAGTCAAGTATTATTACGAAAAGGATAGTAATAATACATCGAGACTAGCATGTATAGTGATTGATGATTACGAATCATGGATATGTGATATCAAGTCAATACATGAGTACATTGCTAGTGAACAATGTACTGGATTGACCCATTATGAGAAATTGCATGGATAAATGTGTCATAAGTTATTCTCATATGATCACAAATACACATAAACCTTTAACCTGAAGTCACTACGGTTTCCTACATGAGAAATTACTCACTTTAATATTGTCCTATGTCATCTTTAATCAAGATGACAAGTAGGGCATTGATTGAGTGTGTCATAAATCGTGCAGAGGGAAGTGAGTGATATAAATGGAATTTTGTTACTCTTGTATAAAAGAGAAATATCCTTGGGCCCCTTGATTGAGTGAGACTTAGAAATGCATGGCCATGCTCAATTGAATTAATATGTGATGTTAATCATTTATTTTAAGTCTACTCAGTATCAAGAAATATAAATTGAACATTGACGAGGATGACACATTCCATGCCTCCAGTTCAATTTGGATATTATTACAAAAGGGTTATGATACAAAACGTTGATCATGTATTAGGTGGATGTCGAATCACAGACATTCTTACTACTTGAGTGGCAGTGATGTATTATTAGATACCGTTTACTGTCTATGGCTCAATAATGAGTCATTATCAATGTAGTAAGAACTTATAGGATCACACAAAAGGAGTAGGAATAAGACAATAATTAATTGGACTTTAATTATATTAATATCCAATTAATTGGACTTATTTTCGTGCATATATATATTATTAAGAATAATAAATTGACGTAATATATACATTATGTGATATTATTTAATATTAAAGTAATATCAAATAATTACGTTATCGAATATTAGATAAATATATTATGAGATAATATTATTTTGATATTTGATAACTATATGCAATTATCTAATATTAAGATATTTATATTATGAGATAATATTATCTAATGTTAGATAATTAATTGATAAGTCATATCTCTCCTCATTATCTCTAGGATAAGGATAAAATGAGTTATTAAATGTGATTAGGATTTTGGAAGCATTATACTAGTAGGACTAGGATTGTGGCTTGCCTAAGTTCTATAAAAGGGGGCTTGAGGTCAGCATATGAGAGACACGCTCATAGACTTCCTAAAACCTAAAATCACTCAGAAAACATCAAAATCCTAGTTCCTAGAGAGAGAAACCCATCCTAGCAGATTCGTGGAGGGCGAGAAGTCGTTGTTCACTTCGTGTAGATACCGTAGAGAAGCTGTACCTTCCGGCCGATGTTTGATTCATCCGCTCTTAAGTTTTGATCAATAGAAACACGAGTGCCCAATCGGTAAAACCCTAATCATTGATTTATACTTTTTGTATGGATCCTAGGTAGAATTTGAATCAAAATTTTTAAATTTCGCTGCATGTAATAATCTGAATTCCTAACAACTTTATTACACTTCTTAATTAAAAATATTGAATGCTTGCCTTATGTTAAGTTTACATAAAATAGACGTGTTCATTCTGCCACTCACTTTTCCCTTTCTGAAATTGTTTATAGATTTAATCCTTTAGCTTCTTTAGATTTGATGCCTTTACTTATTAATAAAAAGTCAAGTTTAGATGGAAAAAGGAAAATGAATGTGATTTACAAGTTACATAAGCAAGTCAGGTTAAATATTAAGAAAAAGAAAGAATAATACACCAAACAAGCCAACAAAGGGTGGAAGAAAGTTATTTTTGAACTAGAAGATTGGGTATAAATTCATATGAGAAAGGAAATATTTTTGGCTCAAAGGGAAAGAAAATTGTATCCAAGAGGAGATGGTCCCTTTCAAGTTATGGAGAAGATCAATGAAAATGTTTATAATTTGGATTTATTGGATGAGCATAATGTTAGTACCTTTTTCAATATCATTGACTTTTCTCCTTTTGATGTAAGATTTGAAGATTCAAAGATAAGTCCTTTCAAAGAAAGGGGGATGATGTGAATTCCAAGAGTAAAGAGGAGCTTCTACACTTATCGGATGATCCAATGATAAAAGCAAAGGCTAAATAGATTAAAGGGTACTTCAAAGGCTTATGAAAAGAGTTTGGATGCATAAAAAAGCAAGGTTAGAAAAGCCTAAAGGAGTTTAGTTTATATATATTTTAGCTTTGGCTAATTCCATGTGAGTACTTGAGTAATAGATTTTGATTTTAATTCTAACTTCAAGTACTCAAATAAAATATTCAAGTAATTATAGATTTTTGCTTACTATTCAAATAGTGCACTAGAGTACTTGATGCTTGATACACACCCAATTGCCTGTTTTACCTTGTTTTATTACTTAAAATATTATTAGGCCTTATATTAATTTAGCCCATTATTTTATACTTTGTTTTAGTTAATTAATGTCATTTTAATTAGATTTCTAGATTAGGTTTAATTGGTCCAATTAGAGCCTAATTACTTTAGTTGACTTTTGACTTTCAAAACCTATTTGAGAAAGATTGTTCCTTATTATTACAAATTTTTGTTTTACGAATCTCAAAACTCTTTAATAGCTTTTCCTTCTAATAGTTCTCGCAAGAACTTCAAAATCATCAAGAATGATTCAACTATTGTGGCGTCAAATCTCACTTATCAAAAGATTAACATCTTTTATGGCATGATATCTTCTCATTAACTGCTTTTATTCTTCCTTCTTTCAGAAGTGTGGTATGATTATCCTTCTTTTTTGGTTTAATTCTGAAATTAATGATGATCTAACCCTAGGTCTTCATATCATGGGCTAACTTCCTCACTTTCATATATTGACATGTTCTTACAATACCATAAAGTATAGCCATACAAGGCTTTTATGTAACATAAAATTTGGTATGGTTAAAATACCATTTTGGCCATGTCATTTTGTTTCATATGCAAAAAAAATATTAATTTAATTGGTTATAATCAAATACCAATGTCCATATATGTGACAAAATAGTCCATAAAGTCCATAGGTTCAAGTTCATATGGTTCATAAATAATTCATAGGTAAAGGTCCATACAAGTTTTATTTCTCCATATCCATATGGTCAAATTTTCAATTTTTGTTTATGAAATTTATTCATATCCAATTTGTTTCAAACTTTTCAAAATATTGATTTAAATTAATTGTTCTACCCTAGGAACTCAAGCACATATTCCAACCATGGCGTCAAATTTCTTTTTTACTCATTAATGCTCCACAAATCTTATTTTACATTCTAAGGTTTGTAAAAGATCATACATGCTTATTTTCATGTTAATAATATACATATAATGTCCTTGAAATAATAACTAAAATTATACAAACCATACAAGAGGAAATTTCTAGCAACATACATGCATTTTAACATATTCAAGAGTTTTATATTCACTAGTTAGTTTTTAATTTCTACTTAAGCTATAATGATGCATCCATCTATTTCTAATCATATTTTTCTCTAATTAAAAACTCAAAATAATAAGAATAATAACAACTTACTTGAGGAGTACTTGTTGGTGGCAAGAAACCTAATCAAATTTCATGAAACAACTTTTTCTTAATTAAATCATGATTTTTAAACAAAAAGGTTCAAATCTTTATTTTTCTCTTAATTTTTTTAAGAGCGTGAAATAGAAATATGATAAGAATGTAAAGAAGATACCTTGGATATAGGGAATATAAGGGAAACAATAGGCCTTTTGGAAAGAAAAGGGGATAATTTAAATCCTTTTTGAAGTATTTTAATGCTTTACAAGTGTTTAAGGTTAAAGAATGGCCATGCATGAAAAAAATTGGAACTCCAACTTTGAGAAAGGGAAGTGCTATGAGAATGATAGGAAATTCTAAAGTAAGAAGTGTGTTTTGAAGTTTGGCTTTTGTTGTGTGTTTAAAAAGACTTAAAGGAAAAAGATACTTACTATGTAATTGAGTTTTACATATAAGTGAAAACTTGTGTTTTGTTTGCATATAAGGAAAGCATGAAAGTCTTTCTAGAAAAAGGGAACTATTGATGAGCTTATAAGTGTTCAATTGTAAAAATGGTCTCCTTTTTAAGTTTTCAAAAACATATGCAAAAATTAATGTTCATGTATCGAGATAATATAATGGTACTAAATTTTTTGTACTAAAAGTTGAAACTTTGGCATGCCCTTTTCACGCATACATGGGGTTATGCATGTCTAAGGAAACCCATATGGGTACAAAATATCAAAATTTTAGACCAATTAAGGCTTAATATATGTATTAAGTCATAAACACTTGATTAAACAAAAAATTAGCTCTCCAAGAGGGCTAATCATAATTTTTTTAAAAAATTATGGGTAATTCATGATTTTTGAAAATGATTATATTTTTGTAATTTAAATCACAACAATACAAAATTCAATCATATTTTTGAAAATTTCCAAATTCATTTTTGAAGGGATATGATAATTCTCATGATTTTGAAACTATTGTTTAACACCCCTTTCCTTTTTTTTTTATGAATTTTAGGGTTTCATAGCATCTATATTCAAATACTTAATCAATAATTAGGATTTTCTAATTAAATGATTCTAATTTCTTTGAACCAAAGTATGAAATTATCATTTGTTAATTCTTATCAAATTCTAATTTGCTAGAAAAGATCTTAATTACTTAGGTTTTAGCTTTTTTTAACTTATTTAGGCCATTTTTAGCTAGAATTACATTTATGCCCTTTTGGATCTTGAGTTTTAGGCCTTTTCAAGGTAGCCAAATCGATTTTCCTTATTTGAATGGGTTAATATCCATATTTGAATTAGGCTTTAGCTCATTTTTTCCTTATTAGTCCATTTAAGCTCTTAGATAAAAAATGGCTTGCTAAAGCCCCCATTTCGAAAAGTTATTAACTTCCAATTTGTAATAAAAATTTAATTTAAACTTAATTTTCTAGTCTAATAAGGTTATACTAGTTCAATCGATTCCTTGATTGTGTCTACTAGTGATCTATTCGATTGGATTTTTTATGGATGTCACAATTGATGAGAATGATGAAATGGGGTCAATGATGTATGTGTTGTTATTCATGCACTGGATTTATGTTCCACTTGTAAAGGGATAAGTTTGACCCTAAAGGGATAAGAATGAAGTTTGTGAGAGGATAAGGATGACTAGAAGGTACAAAAAGGATTATTTGTTTTATGACATTCCACTAATATTATTGTTATGAGACTTAACTTGAAAACTTTTGTCTAGGTCTAATGGCCTATGTTTTGCATCAATTTCTTCTATTTCTAATGCATAATAAATCAAATAATTGTGTAAACATTATTAGTGAATCAATTTAGAGAAGATAATTTAAGGGATTACTAAGAATATAACTTGATTTACTTTACTTTACTGCATTATTTTAAGGAAACTAATAATAAACTAATTTTGGTGTATTGCAATGTGCAAATCAATGTTCCATTGTAAAACACCTATTTTATTCTTGTAATAAAATTATGAATCATGAAAAGCAAAAATTTAAATAAACATTAGAAAAAATACCTTTAATCAAATATTAACAAATTTTCTCTCTAAGCTTTTCCTTGTGATTTTCGCTTCTTTTCTTTACAATTTTGTGGTCTGTCTTTTCTCTCTTCTCTCTATGATTTTTCCTTTATCTCTAATCTAATCCCTATTTATAATTAAGAGGGATTAGAGTCCTTTACCTAATCTGTTTGATAAATATTAATTTAAAATTTAGTAATCACTAATTAAATATTTTTTATTAAGTATATGGATTATAATTATTATCGTTTGAGATTTTTTACCATTATTATTGAGGAAAGATAAATATCTTCCCTCTAATATTATTTTTAAAGTAATACGATATTCCCATTTTTTTATCAAGTTCAATATCCAAATTATCTACATGTTTGGTAAGGATTAGAATCTTCTCCATAATAAATTTAATATTTTTAATAAAGGAATTACAATAAGAAAATATATATGAAATTTCTTTTTCTATAATTTTTTAATTATTTTATTTTCTAAAAATTAACAAATTTCAAAAATAAAATGATAAGCAACATGCTAAATTTTGTTTTTTAATAATATTTGGAAACAATATCTTAACTTTTATATTTCTTATTATTATTATTTAAAAAATCAAGTAAACATGATTATGTAACAAGAAGGTGACTAATAATCAAATTTTAAATTTTTATATTTCCAATTTTTTTTATTTTTTTAGATATCATAAGTAATGACTAATAAATCACAAACAAGATTATTGTTAATAAATTAAAATCTTATTTCTCAAAATGTTAAAGCAAAGAAAATGGATATAATTTCTTTAGAACTTTTCTTTTTATGAAAAATTTTAAGATATTTTCAAATATGACCAAGAAAAAAAATGGCATTCACATATACAAATTCTATCAAGGGAAATTATTTCTCCTAATTGCCTTTAAACTAAAATGCACATGCCTTAAGCATGTCTTCAAACACCTTGATGGTACGTTCACATTGTCCATCAGTATATGAATAAGAAGTAATACTAAATCGCAATTGAATTCCTAATAATTGTTAGAAAGATTGTTAAAAATGAGTAGTGAATTAAGTGCTCTTATTAAATATGATAGTAATAAGGACTCCATGAAGAGGTACAATCATATCTAGACACATTTGAATACATTATGCCATTGAGAAAGTGGTATTACTTGGAAAGAAATGAAAGGTCTTGGTCAAATAGTCCATTATTACTTAGATAGAGTCATACCTCTTTTGAGACTTGGCTAATCTAGTTTGGAAGTCCATGGTTATATTTTCCCATTAATGTAGCCATTGATATTTTGCTTTTACTTGTTGGTAGGTAAGACACTTGGTAATGAAATCCAGCATATCTTTCTTCATGCCTTGCCACTAGAAGACATCTTGCAAATCATAATACATTCTCATAACACTAAGATCATCACATAGGAAGAATGATGCACTTGGTATAACAATTCATTGTGCCCTAAAGTCTTGTTTGATATTAAACTACACCTTGTTCATCAATTTCTAAGATCCTTGTATTGATTTCTTATTACTTCTTCTCTGAAATAAATATATTGAGGGTTGATCTTTTGAGACTCTTTAATTCTTTCTATTAGCATAGACTTTATAGCCATTGGGGTGAGTACCACTCCTTGATCACCTATTTTTAGTTCCACTAAGACAACAAATGATTTTCTACTCAAACCATTAGTCATAACATCAGCTTTACTAAGGTGATAAAAGATCAAATAATCATAGCCATTCACTAATTCCATCCATCTTTATTGTATCATATTCTAATCTTTTTGTTTAAAAATATATTTCAAACTTTTATGATCCATACATATCTTATAGGTTTCCCTATAAAGATAATATCTCTAAATTTTTAGGGAGAAAACTACCATTGCCATCTCTAAATCATAAGTTGGGTAATTAACTTCATGCTTTTTTAATTGATGAGATACATAAGCAATCACTTTCCGATGTTGCATTAGTACATAGCCCAGACTGTAACTCCCTTACTTATTAACGCCTTATTCCTCATTTACTAGATAATTAATGCATACTAATTTTCCTTCTACTCTAGGCTAACTCACAATACCACAAATTTCTGTATCTCATACACTTTAGGCAAGGGTCATGTAATTATACAACAAGTTCAACTTACAAAACATACATCCATCACTTACAATATCACCAACTATACAATCATTTTTAATACAACTTCAAATCTCTATTCTCCCTTGTCGAGAGGGCCTTTAGAAGCATCACCTAGAATAGTTAGTAATAATACGAAAACATAAGAAACAGAGTTTCCCAGTAGCTAGCTATTACCATAAAAACATATCAAGCCATTCCAGATCCTTAAGCAAGTAAAACATACATTTCAAAAACAATTAATTGTTTGTCATCTCTTTATCATCTCATTCCGTACCATTATAAGAAATGTGCATCACACATAGCAATCAACAAGCCCATTCAAGGACTCATATAAATATCTAGATGGCCATCATAGATAATCGTACCTAGGCCTCATACAGTAATTCACTGTCTTCCCGGGGATAACTCGGGCCATAGGCCTTACTCACATAGTATCACACTGTCTTCCCGAGGTGTCTGGCCATAGGTACCGCACACAGCAATTTTCATTACCATCCCGGGGATAACTCGGGCCATAGGCCTTACACACACAGTATTTGACTGTCTTCCCGGGGTGTGCACACAGCTATTTCATACACATTCCATATAATGGCAAAATATACCGAAAATCACGTAAATAGAAAACAGAGCTTAAGGATAAAGCTAGCTACCTTTTATAAGCTTCCAATGTGATGTTTCCTTTGCCCTCACTTAACAACTTCTTTACACTTCCTCTTGCCTTTCCAAGTTGTCACTCCTTAGTCTATACAAATACACATCATTGTTCTTATTAGAACATCAACACTTTCCTTAAACCTCATGTATTCTTTACTTCCTCCACTTAAATAAATGCATACTTAGATGCTCTATATCTTGTTTTCAAGCCTTGAAATGACACATATGAACATTAGAAAAGGGTCCGGAAGTAAAACCATGTAAAACGTGAAGAATCAAAGCCAAAATGTTCACTCAGCAAAGAACACGGGGGTGAACATGGGTCGTGTTCTACCCCATGTTCAGAACATGGGGTACAACATGGGCCGTGTTCTGCCCCATGTACATTACTGATCAGCCTTCGTAAAAGAACATGGGGTTCAACATGGGCCGTGTTCTACCCCGTGTACAGAACATGGGGTACAACATGGGCCGTGTTCTACCCCGTGTACATTACTGATCTTCCAAAAACACAATTTACATGGCTAAACCTCCTTCTCCCCTTGGCTTCTCAAAAGGGAAGTTTCATACATACTTTCATAACTCAAAATTCATCTTCCATAAGTTTCATAACTCATAAGAATCATCCTAATTTCATCATTTTAACTAAATTCCAAACAAATCATGCCAATACCACACATGCACCATTATGCCTCTAAAACCCAAGTGTGTACATCATGGTTTCTTGCTATTTTTACACCAAACCAAAGCCATAAATCAACATAACAACATCTAAAACACCATTAAACATGTTCAAATCATCCAAAACTCCATGGTCAACCACCTTTGACCACTCCAACATCAAAATCTCAAGAAACTAAAAAGAGCACAATAAAGAGCTTTTAGAGGAGAACAATTTTACCTCTTGCAACAACTTGAAAATCCTCACTTAGAGCTCCCCAAACTTGATCAAACTTGAGCTTTTCTTTAATCTAAACACACCAATGGATAGAGCTTGATGAGAAGAGCAACTTTCCCTTCTACCCCCAAGCTTAAATCTCACTATTTTTAGGTGAAAAAGCCAAAAGAAACTTTCTCTCTCTTCTCTCTCTCTCTCCTGCACGTTTTTGGTGCTTTAATGGAGTCTTCCACAGCTTTTGAGAAGAAAGGATAAGGAAGAAGACTTTTCATGAAGCTTCAAGGGTATTCTTGCCATTTTTGACAATTCCAAGGGTAATTTAGTCCTTTTTCACCAAAAGTAAGGCTATTCTTGCCATTTTCTTCCAACAAGGACACTTGTCATGTGTCTATTGGCCACACTAAATAAAATCACATATTGCACCTCAAAATCTTAGTTATTCATATTAGATCCCAAATCCTTGGTTATTTCACTTTAACCACACCCGATTTTGCACTTTTGCAATTTAGTCCATAGGGTCTCTGTCTGTTTAAAATTCCTTACACTATCAGACTTAGATAACTCCCCATTTTAGCGTTTTCCAACCTCCTCTAATCATCTATACTGCTTATGAAAATAAATTCTTTTTCCTACTATCCTTTTTCCTTCAGAATTTCGTTTACACTTACACTTAATTCCTTTCAACTTAAAATTCACCCACCAAGCTAACTCAAACGTGCTCTTCGTTTCTACGACCTTAGAATTTAGAGATTCAAATAATAGAATTGAAAATTTGGGACATTACACAGGCCAATTATCAAAGCATTGCAATATACCATATATTTTCTAATGCTTGATGGCAAAGCTAAAACTAGGGTGAAGGTTAGACACATAGTCAATTTCTAGAAGCTTTCTTCACAATCATCATTCCATTTAGATTTAATTCCCTTGCTAGTTAGTGGTGTCAATGGTGTCATAAATTTAGAGAAACCCTATATAAATCACATTATAGTATCCTGCTAGACTTAGGAAACTTTGAATTTCCAACAATGGGCTTTGGCCAATTCTCTATGTCTTTAATCTTTTGCATATTCACTTTCACTCCTTCTTGAGATAGTATATAGCTTAAGAATTTCATGTTTATCATCCAAAATTCACATTTTCAGAATTCAATATATAACTAATGCTCATGCTGTAACTCCCTTACTTATTAACACCTTATTCCTCAATTACTAGATGATTATTACGCACTCATTCGTCATCTACCTCAAGCTAATACGGAAAATCTCAAATTTCTGTATTTCATACAACATTAACAAGAGTAATATAATTATACAAAGGTTCAATTTACAAAAGATACATCCATCATATACAATATCACTAACTATACAATTATTTACAACTTCGAACATTATTGCCCTTTATCATGAGAGCCTTTGGAAGCATCACCTGGAATGGTTAGTCACAATACAGAAAACATAAGAAACAAAGTTTCCCAGTAGCTAGCTATTGCCATAAAAACATTTCAAGCCATTCCAGATCCTTAAGCAAATAAAACATCCATTTCGAAATCACTTAATCATTTGTCATCATATTCAATATCATACCATTGTAAGAAATATGCACTGCACACAGCAAACATCATGCCCATTCAAGGACTCTTATCAATATCTAGATGGCCATCACAAATAATCGTACCTAGGCCTATATACAGCATCACGCTGTCTTCCCGGGGTACTCGAACCAAAGGCCTAACACAGTATCACACTGTCTTCCCGAGGTATCGAGCCATAGGTACTGCACACAGCAATTTCATACACATTCCGTACAATGGCATAAAATACAGAGAATCATATAAATAGAAAACAACTTAAGGATAAAGCTAGCTACCTTTTACAAGCTTCCAATGTGATGTTCCCTTTGCTCTCACTTAAAAACTTCTTCACACTTCCTCTTGCCTTTCCAAGTTGTCACTCCTTAGTCTATACAAATACACATCATAGTTTCTTATTAGAACATCATCACTTTCCCTAATCCTCATGTATTCCTTACTTTCTCCACTTAATTAAATGCATACTTAGATGCTCTACATCTTGTTTCCAAGCCTTGAAATGATACATAAGAACATTAGAAAAGGATCCAAAGGCAAAACCATGCAAAACGTGAAGAAACCAAGCCAAAAAGTTCACTTAACAAAGAACACGGGGGTGAACACGGGCCGTGTTCTACCCCGTGTACCTTACTGCCCTTCAGTCCTGAGATAAACACGGGGAGTGTTGCACCCCATGTAGTACACTGGTCAGCTTCGACGAGGAACACGGGGTACAACACGGGCCGTGTTCTACCCCGTGTACCTTGCTAATCCTTCGAAAACACATTAAACAGCTAAAACTCCTTCCTTCCTCCTTTTTCATATTCAAAGTCTTGGCTTCTCAAAAGGAAAAAATGCACACAAACACTTTCACAAATCAAAGTTCCATCTTTCATAGGCTTTAAGCTTCATAGAAATTATTCTAACTTCATCATTTTAGCCAAGTTCCAAACATATCATGCCAATACTACACATGCACCATTATACCTCTAAAACCCAAATGTGTACATCATGTTTCTTGTTGTTTTTACACCAAACCCAAGCCATAAATCATTATAACAACATCTAAAACACCATTATACATATTCAAATCATCCTAAACTCCATGTTCAATCACCCTTGACCACACCAATCTCAAGATTTCAAGAAACTAAGAAGAGTACATTAAAGAGCTCTTAGGGGAGAACATTTTTACCTCTTGGTGCAACTTGTAAATCCTCACTTGGGGCTCCTCAAACTTAATCAAACTTGAGCTTTTCCTCAATCCAAGCACATCAATGGATAGAGCTTGAGGAGAAGAACAAATTTCCCTTCTACCACTAAGCTTAAATCTCACTATTTTTGGGTGAAAAACTCAAAAGAAACTTTCTCTCTCTCTCCTGCACGTCTCAAGCTTCTTTCATGGAGTTGCTGCAGCTTTTTGGAGAAATGGAGAAGAGAGTGGGGTTTTCTTGAAGCTTCTAGGGGCATTTTGGTCCTTTTTGAGATTTCCAAGGGTATTTTAGTCCTTTTTCACCAATTATTAAGGCTATTCTTGCCATTATTTTTCTAATAATGACACTTGTCATAAATCCATTAGTCACACTAATTAAAATCACATATTACACCCCAAGTTCTTAGTTATTCATATTAGATCCCAAATTCTTGATTATTTTCACTTTAACCACACCCGATTCTGCAAATTAGTCCATAGGGTTTCTGTCTGTTTAGAATTCCTTACACTATCAGACTTAGACAACTTCCTTTTTTAGGGTTTTCTAACCTCCTCTGATCATTCATACTATTTATGAAAATAAATTCTTTTCCCTACTATCCTTTTCCTTCAAAATTTCATTTACCCTTACACTTAATTCCTTTCAACTTGAGATTTACCCACCAGGCTAATTCAATCATGCTTTTCATTTCTACAGCCTCAGAAATTAAAGATTCAAATAATAGAATTGAAAATTCAGGACATTACACATGCAAGGT
This sequence comes from Sindora glabra, assembly GCA_020226215.1. Classification (NCBI taxonomy): domain Eukaryota; kingdom Viridiplantae; phylum Streptophyta; class Magnoliopsida; order Fabales; family Fabaceae; genus Sindora; species Sindora glabra. Next base: position 54,751,386 of record CM035236.1, on the reverse strand, counting down.
TTGCATCATGATATGAAGATGCTAGGCATGTTCCTTTTGACTCTTAAAGTACACCAGTATGTCATCTATGAACTTAATGACAAATTTGTTTAGAAAGGACTTGAAAACCCTATTTATAAGGTCCATAAATACCATTTGTGCATTAGTTAGACTAATAGACATCACCAAGAACTTATAATATGCATATTGAGTTCTAAAAATGATCTTCGGAACATCTATTCCATGAATTCTCAAATAGTAGTATCCAAATTGCAAGTTTATCTTGGAAAAGCACTTAGCCTTCTATAATTGATCAAATAATTCATCGATGTGAAGCAAATATACATTTTTTTATTGTTACTTTATCTAGTTGTTGGTATCTATACACAAACAAAAGGAACCATTTTTCTTTTTTAAAAATAGCATCAACACTCTCCAAGGAGATAAATTAGGTTGAATAAATCCCTTATCTAGCCATTCTTGCAATTATATTTTAACTCTTTTAGTTTAGTTAATGTTATTTTGCAATGGGATATGGGTATTGGTTTTGTGTTAGGTGTTAATTTAATGTTGAATTCAATCTCCTATTTTAGTGGTAATCTAGGTAACTTTTTCAAGAACACATCCAAAAATTCATGCACTATTGAAACTTCATTCATGTATAGGTCATTTAGATCTTTAACTATAGCTAAGTAAGAGATACATCCTTGCCTTATGAACCTTTAAGCTTTCATACTAGAAATTAAACCTATGGCTTCAAAGGTTCTCTCTCCCTGAGATATAAGTGATAAAAGTCCTTCCATAGAAAAAATCACCATCTCATCAAAGTAATTCATACAAGCACAATGTTTAAACAACCAATCTATTCCTAAAATTACATCATAGTTTACCTTTTCCAATAATATAAGATCGACTAACATGGCACTCCCACAAATCGTTACGAGGCATTCTCTAATAATATGAGTAGCACTAAAAATTTTAATTATAGAGGTCATAACCATTAAAAGTGATTTTAAAACATCACAAAAAAATTTTTTAACAAAGGGGGCAAGTTTTTTAAACTAAATTATTAAGTGGCACTCTGATTAAATAGTATTTTAGTAAGGATATTGTTTATATTAAAAGTAATTTTCACCACTACTTTAAATGCTTTCACTTCTTAGCTTATCAAATAATACACTCTTGCTCGATTTTCTCTAAAAATTTTCCCACAATTGCTTGCTTCTTCACCTATACTAAGTGTAAGTTAATTTCCTTCCAGGACACTAGCAAATATCATAGGTGCACCTCATTAAGGGGTGAGGTAGTTAGCACCATGACTACATGTAATTTTTAGGAACTCTCTTTTTTATTACCTACTTAGCCAAATTGATAACACATCACTTGATTGTTCCTTCCACACAATCCATTATGACTTTTGTTACAAATTACACAATAAGGTAAGTCCCATTAAGAAGTGTTCCTACCTTAAGATGCTCTTCCTTCAAACCATAGTTTAACTCTTGCATAATTTTGTTAGTTATTATATTTCTTCTAAAAAATGGCACAATGGAAATTTTTCTTACATTTGCTAACCATATGACTAACTTGTTCCCTTTACTCATGCAAGGATTTCTAGAGGGCATTATTCCCCTTGATGGCTGGTGGCATTAGGTTTCTTTGAGATATTCTTCTTTTTACCCCCAATTTAGGATTTCTATTCTTCTTTCTTTTTAAAATGAAATTCATGGCACAAAGCTTGATTTAGAACTTATTGATATATGTTGTTCTTATTAACATTAATATGGTTAAAGTAATAATGTTAGAGTCCATTGATAAACTTCTTTACTCTTGCTCCTTTAGTAGGGATTAAATGTCTTGCATACTATGACAATCTAGTGAAATAAGCATCACAATTGCTTATAGTAAAGTTCCCCTATTCTAGAGTTTCAAAACCCCTAGCTTTAGCCATAACTTATAATAAAAGGGTTACAATTTGCAAGAGACTAGAAATCTATAAAGGAATGACTTAATCATTTCCACCCTGTTCAGGTTACCTCTTTGATTTTAAAAATTGAATGAGGACTTTTCAAGTGCAAGGTCTTCATGTTGTTAACTGTTAGATGACACCCTTACTAATTCTAGAAAACATCAAACACAACTATAAACATTGAAATTCACTAAGTTTTATCCATCACCTTTAATCATAGACAATGTGGGGTTGATTGAAATGGTATTGATGATATGTAATCTTGAGTGTACATTTACCATTGATACAACTCCAATTAACACCCTTTGATAGTAAAGGAATAAAGTAACTTATCTCACACTAAGAGTTATTACCCTATAGGTTAATCCTAGACTGTGCTTTACTAAAAATTTTGTCAAGACCAAAATTTGGCTATGATAGGCATAGGATTATTCATTAATAATCCTATTAACCTAGGCATGTAAAATGGGCGGAGCGGACTTATACGGGCTTTGCCTGAGCGGGCTTTTACCCATGCGGGCTTGCCCGCATAAGCCCGCATTTAATGCAAGCTTTCTACTAAGGTGCCCGCACCACACTGTGTACAGTGCAGGCTTGCCTGCAGGTAGCCCATATTTTTTTAATATATTTTTTAATTATTTTATTTTATAATATATAAATTATATTTTAATATTCTAATTTTTATTAAATTATTTAAGTAAAAAAATTGAATTAAAGTATAGAAATTGGATTGAATTTATTAGGAAGTAATTATGTTAAATTTTTTTAATATATATTATGCTTAAATATAAATAAAATATAATTAAAAAATAATAATTTTTTACCTACGGTCAAGTCCGCACGATCGCGGACTCGCGGGCTTGATTGCGTGGTCTTTTGCCCTTGCGGGTTTACCAGTATAATGCAAACTTCATGCAAGGTTGCCCACATTAGTCCATGATCACAGTGACCGCGAGTTGCCCGTGGTCATGGGCCCCGTTTTACATGTCTATATCAACCTAATACATTTTCTTTGGTAATCATAACAAGGAAAGCGCACAGAAGACATAATTAGTCAATTTGAATTACTAATCATCCATTTCATTTCCAAACATTCTTTACAAATCAATAATTTATTTGTAATTAGCTAGAATGACTTATGAACCTTATGATGAGGCATATGCTATCCTAAATGCATAATAGAATGATCTTTGATTCAACTTTTATCATAAAAAGACTTGGACCATTATACTACTTAATCTTTTTCTATTCAAATATAAAATTACACCAAATCAAAATATACTACTATTTTTTTCTAAAAGATGATATTAACCCTTAAGGAAGGGTGTCTAACTTACTGTGGTGGTAAGAGTGGGAGATCTTGTAGTCTATCTAAAATATTGAATCCATAAAATAATAAATATAATACTTAGTAAGAAATATTTTACTTGATAGATAATTTTATTACCATTGCAAAATAGCTAATTAACATAGCACATTTAAAGGATTACATGTTAGAAAATGATCGACATGTAATTAAACATCATTGTATATGTGATTTTCATGTCAGCTAGTAAATTATCATAAAATATAAAGATAATATTAATTTTTATTTTGAAAAAATTAATATCATTTATATTTCTATCATCTTAGTAAATAATATTAAACATCATTTACTTTCTAAAAACTAACATCCAGTACACATAATTCCATGCCAATTTATTTAAATAACCAATGTTACACGTCTTCCCACCTTTATAACTAAACCCTAGCCTTTAATTTCTCACTCTTTTGTCCTAAACCTTAACCCCATCCCTATGTTCCTCACTCACTCATCCTCCTTATTTCTTTTGTATTTCTAACTAAATATAAAAAGCCAACATCTTCTATTACATTAGAGAATCTCAATTCAAACAAATTTAAAGTGAATCACAAAACATTAAAAATGATGAAAGGTTGTATACAATACCATATCAAAGATAGGTGATTCACTAAATCTATCTTAATATCCATTACTCAATATGTGAGGTTTGCATTCTCCAAAAAAGCTTTTTAAATACAACACCTACAAATGCAATGAACATTCATGAAAAATTGATATATTGCATATTTCTATAAGAATAAATAGTAGATAATACAAAAGAATGTTAAAGAAGATGAATAAGATCAAATTTCTCATCAGTGCAAATCTATAAAAATAGCATCAAAATGATAGATAACAAAATAGAATTGATTAGAAAAATAAAAACTAAATTACAAGAACTAACATAAGAAAAAAATCTCACATTTATATTCTATGATATTCTAAAGAGTGCTAAACCTCATATATTTAGCCACAAGCTAACTAGGTTTTTGATCTTACAAAATAATTAGTGAGCAAAAAATATAAAATTAAAAAGAATCATTTTAAGGTTAAAAGGAAAGCATACCTTATTAGATAAAAAATTATTTTAGGGTTATAAAAGCTTCAAGATGAAATTTATTACTAACATCATGCTTTATTCTTTTCCATTTTCAATTTGCATCTATGGGTTAAGTTCCTATATCAATTACGATAAAACAATTAGTGTCTAAAATTTATATTACATAACAATTTGGAAAAGATAAAATCTTCTTTGATACAATGATGTCTTTTTATTAAGTAATGTTAGACCTCATTTACAATAAAAAAAACTAATGTCATAGTAAGTGAATTTTTTTATTAAAAAATTGATCTCTTTTCTTCTTGCTTTAGTAACTTTTTCTATAACCAATTCTAGAACAGTCCTAAAACCTTTTCAAAATCATTTTCAAATGGCTAGATACAAATATATATATATATATATATGTGTGTGTGTGTGTGTGTGTACATATATATGTATGTATATATGTATATATATGTATATGTACATATACATATACATATATACATATATATCTATATATATATATGTATATATGTATATTTGAATAAAATTTATTTAGTTTTACACATTGTATATGTTAGAATATACACACACACACACTCATAAATTAAATTGGTATCCAAAACATAACTTACTCTAAGTGAAATCGATAGCATTAAAAATTTTTTTTGTATGATGACATTTTTATTATACAATTAACAAAATAGCAACAAATTGAATGTAAATAAAATAAATAAGAAAGGAGACAATCAATCATAAAAAAATATATTCTTTCATTTTATTTATTTCCATATTAGTACATGAACATATATAATGAAAAAAATAACTATTATTTACAATGAATAGAAAACTTTGTATTTACAATAAACATACATGGCATCTTTACAAAAACTAAAAGGAAAAGTGATTATCCTCTACTAGTAATTCCTTCATATTGTTTAATGGCTTTTGATGTGCTTAATTCTATTAATTTTGTATCTATTGACCTTAAGGTATTTCATTACTTTATTTGCTATAAACTTCTTAGGGTTCCTATGTTTTAGTGTGAAAATAGGCATTCTTCTTGCTCTATATGCATTAAATTGAAAACATGAATAGAGTAAGCAACATACCAATTTTCACTTTGAAAGGCAGGAAGCATGAGAGGCTCATAGCAAATGAAGCAATTAAACACTTCAAGTTCAATGATGCATAACTAGAAAGATTTCAAATTTTATAATCTTGGCAATCATATTAAACCATAAATATCTTATGCTCATAACCATCTATTTAAGTGTTGAAAATGATTATGATTTGATGCAATGCTAATGACTATAAAAGACATCTTCTAAGATTGAGATAAAAGATGTAGATCATAGTATTCAATATTAAGAAAGAATTGGAATCTCCATAAGTTCCTTCAATTAAAGGACTTGTGTCCATATTTCAGCAATGAACAAAAACATTCAACAAAGAACTTGGAAGTATCCTTATCTAAAATCTTTCTAAATGCTTTATAAAATTTTTTATGTTTAAAGTCAAAGTATGGATACAATAACTTGGAAATAACTTTGATCAATTCCAAAACCCTCCAAAAGCACTAGTTTTTGGAATCCATCAACAAAAAAGGATTTTGAGATAAAAGATGTAGATTATGGTATTAACAGTACTTAGGCTATTAAGAAAATTCAAAAATCACTTAGAGTTCCTTCCAAGGTGTGTATACAAGAACTTCCAAATAGTCATGGTAATGTTGAAAACTAAAATCTACACCCTCTAACTCAAAAGCTTTTTTTTTTTATAAAAGGAGATCTATCTTGAAAAATCTTAAATGTATGACAAGGAGCCTTATTTATAAGTCTAAAAAAAATTAGATATCAATTATTAATTAAAAAATAATGTTGTAAGTATGGCCATACTTACAATTACAATAATTTAAAATGTCAATTAAGTACTAAAATGACATGTAAATGGTTGATAAATTGTCATAATGATTGAAGTGAACTTATATGATGGTCACCAGAACAAATCGTCATTATAATTTCTTGTTATTGAATTGTCATGATGATTAAAAAAGACTTACATGACAATTACGATAAGAACTTAACGTTGTAAGTTCATTTATTATAACTCATATTTAGTTTCATTCATTTAAACTTCTTTAGTTTCATTCATTTAAATTTCTTCATAAATTCATACATTTAAATGTCCTTAAATTTTGAGAAAATGGCATCATATTAGACATTTCTAATCCTAAAACTAATGTTTTTATGTTTGATATTTCCTTAACAAAGCCTTTCAATTATTATAGATTTCAATTATGTAAACCAAATATGAAAATAAAGTTATTTTTGAACTAATTTAACATGGAATCTTATATTTGTTTTAATATGTTTTTATGCTTATTACATATTTTTGTTATGTAACTAATCGAATATAGAAATAAAGTTATTTTTGAACCAATTTAACATAAAATGTTATATTTGCTTCAATATATGTTCTCTTTTATTAATTTATGTAATTCAAATGTCTTTTTTTAGAATTTTAAATAAAAACAACATACAAATAATCAAAGAGAAATAATTTTACAAATTTAAAAAATCTTAATTATCATTACTTCATTCATAATGAAAGTACAAATAGATTAGTAAAGAAAAATAATATCTCTACAAATTTATACAAAATAAATACACTAAATCATCAACAAATAAAAATTACACATCTAAATGAATACATAAAAACAATAAATAAATCACCATATATCAAAATCTTTATCCTTAATGTAATCTCCAGTGTTGTTTCTTAAATTTCTCTTGTTTGTATACCCTAAAGAAATGAAAGTAGGATAAGAATATAGGATAACCAATTATTAAGCTATCATTCACCAATTCTTCCATTCCACTTTTACTCCATAGGAAATGAGAGAGTATACAATGGGAGAGAATTGAAGGTTAAGATTCTCCTAATGAGGTTTTAAAATGCCTTTTAAACAAAGTTAAGTAGAAAACTAGCATTCTAAGTTTCCATGCAAGGTTCAAATATTAGTTATATTTTTTTCTATCATCTTAAGTTTTCATATAATTTCAAAAATGCTACTATATCAAAATAAGCATTGGTTTTATTGTAAATTAACATCTATTAACTGACATAAATTGTTAATTTTTTTAGTTATGACTGAACAAATGGCATGCAATTCATGAGGATGCAAGCTTACATATGTGTCTTCTCCAAGGTGATTACTTATCATCATAATACCAAGGATCTCAAAGGATTTAATCATCAATGATAAACAAGTAAAGTTAACCATATTGAACACATAATGAAGCATTTATCAAGAAAATACCCTCCTTGTGTCTCTCGCCATCCATATCCCTTAAAAACCACAAAACGGCCTAACTATAACAAGCTAGCACTTGAGTGACAGTGCATAAAGGATACATAGTACCATTGTCCATTCTCATCTCACCATTATCACTAAGCCAATCAATCAACCAATGATTTATATTCACCTTTATACATATATATGGCCTTATAAGGCATTCCATTCTATAAATAGTGCAAGGAACCACCCTTTTCAAATTTTAGGATATAAAGATTTCATATTCAAGCAGTCCCAAATATTAGGTAGTATGTAAGATAATTTATAAGCCATACTATGTATCATCACATGTATTTAAGGTCATTCACTTACGTATATCATGTTTAGGATGATCCCTTATAATTATTTTTCATGAAAAATAAGTTTTATAAAAAAAATATGGCTATAGTCGATAATATAGTCCACTATCAATGTCCAAAGGCAAACTTTGGCACTTATAGTTAACTATATAGTTAATTATAAAGATTTAAAGATAACTTTCAATAATTATAGTCAACTATCAATGTCCAAAAGCAAGTCCTAGTTCAAATAGTTACTTATGTTGTCAATTATAATGTTCCAATAAGCAACTTAAGTATACATAGTTAACTATACACCATAAAGTTATTGGTATTCATGCATAAAATTTTTTTATGCACAACTAATGCCTCCTAAATCACATTAAATCCTCACTAAACTTTTGCAAAGTTATTAAATGCAATACATATCACTTCTAAAACTTTAAAAATCATCATATAAATCATTATTTCAATGCAAAAAGGCCATTTCCAAACATAATCATCAATATACCATAATAATACTAGAACTCATCAAAATGTCAAATTTTCATTTAATATTAAGTAGAACACTAGTCACAAGTTTGAGGACAAAAGATCAAAATGTAAGATAAGATGGTTAAGGCCTAAACTCACTAAACAAACAAAGATTTTGAGCTAGAGTTCTTGGTATCTTAACCTTTATTAATTAGTTTAGCTTGTAATTCATTCTTAAGGAGAAATTTGAATGAGTATAATAAAGATTGATTGACAAGGAAGCAAAAATTGACAAGTTAATTACCTTATGGGGTTAAGATTGATGAAAATATAAAAGATTCTTGCTTGAGGCATCTAGATTTCCTTTAGAAGTCTTGAGACAATAAGAGGGAATGAAATAAGCGTAATAGGGAAAGGTGTTTTAGGCTTTTTTACATAAATGGTCCAAAGGGTATTTTGGGAAAAAATAGGTAAGTGTTAACTAACTTACCAGCTAACTCTCATGGGTCATAACTGACTATACCTACCCAAAAAGCAACTTGAATGGGCATAGTCAATTATCCAAGTGTTCACATAATTATCATAACATTCTATCATTTGTCTTTCACATTACATACCATCTTTGTATTCTCATATTCAATGATATGATTCACAATCCATATTCTTTCCATCACATTCATATAATCCAATTTATTCACAAAATCTTTTAAACACATCATTAAATCCAATAATTTACCAAACAAATGATAATCAATACTTAAAATATTATAATTTAATTTCCAAGCAGTGTGATAATAGTAATCGATTATACAATTGACTGTGAACCCCTTAAAAGTAATTCTTCTAACCATAGTTAACTATATAATTAACTATTGCTTGAATTTTTCAAGATTTTAGATTTAATAACACTATTCATCAAATCTTTTAATGCATTCATGTCATTTATTCCTTATAACTACTTATCATATCATTAATCCATGCATTCATCACTTTATTCATGGCATTTATGTTATAAAAACAACATTAATCATGACTAATCTCATCATTAAAAATAAAGACATTAGAAACATAAGAAAAATGTCCTTAAACAATAAATTTCAACCATTTTCAATAATTTAACTTAAGATGATTATTCACCTAGTATAGAGGAGTTAAGGGAAAACTAAAATTGATAGAGAATGGTTTCAAATTAATCAAAATCATATAGTTAAGAGTTAGTGTTTGTTTTCCCTTTTGGATTATAACTTAATTTCTCCAAATCTTAGAAGAAAAATTAAGAAAGCTTTGGGGAAAGGTTGATTTTAAAGTTTTTACCTTGATTGTATAGAGAAATTAAATATATTTGTTAGTTCCCTTGCTTAATATTCTTGAAAAGAATAGAAAATGTAGAAAAAAAAAGGTAGAGGTAAGAGTGTTAGGAGTTGATAGGAAAAATGAAGAAAATGTAGGGAAGGGTTTATGTTTCAAGTTATATGGGCAAAGGCATTTTGAGAATTTTGCATTAACATTCCTCCACATTCACATCGTAATTCTAAACACTTGTAACATCTAATCTTTCTATTGTACTATAATTTTTACACTCTTTTAACTCTGATTTCTTTATTTTAGGCTTTTCCAAATTTATTACAATTTATCCATTTTCACTTGTTCATTTGCATTTATTATTGGTAAAATTATTCTAATCATTTCTCTTACTAATAAATTTTAAAATTATTAAGAAGCTGTAATAACTTAAATCATTAGATTTAAACCATTTAATATTTATATTAGAGATGTACATTTCAAGATATAAATGATCAGAAAAATATTTACTATTTTATTTTTTCCTATTTTATGTCTCTTAAGTGTTATATGTGCTTAATTTTACAAAATAGGCCTTTTTATATTTTTGGATTGATTTTACAAGTTTTTTAATTTATTCAATAAATGCTGGATTTTGACACTGTCTCTGTTTTTTAGTCATATCTTAAGCTCCAGATGTCGGATTGCGATAAACTTTATATTGATATAAAGCTAAAAAAAAATACAATTTTTATGTTTTGGTTAAAGCCAAGTTCAAACTCCTTCAAACCTTTACTTAGCCTCGTGTTTTTATTCCAACTAAACCTATTTCTGTATTTAAGCCATATATGGAGCTATAGTGGTCCAATTGACCTGAAATTAGCGCTTAAATTCTCAAAAAACACAGGCCTACAACTTTCATGTTTATAGATCTTCCATAATTCATCTATTTTATAGTCAAAATTGGGTTGAAAGTCAAATATGTGGTAATTCCTTGATGCTACTTCTAGAAATTTGGCAACTTCTAAAAATTTGATTTAAATAGGTCTAAACTTCTAGAAATTTTGAAAAGCCTTATTATTGTAATTGTAATTCTAAGAGACATCTAATCCTAGTCCAATAAGATTTTAGGCTAATTAGGTTATATAAATAGGCAAAAGGGCTAAAGAGAATAATAATTCAAATACACAGAAAATTTAGTAGCACAGCTCTTCTCTTCTTCTTCTAACTCTCTTTGTTCTTCATCAATGGAAGCCTAAATTTGTGGTTGATTCAAGAAGTTAAAGCTTTCCTTTTAAGGATTGTGAGATCATGATTTGTAACTTTGACTTTCGTAATTAACTTTCCTCTTTCTTTATTCACTTGTTTTGAATTCTTAAGTTTGCTTTTGTTGGATGTTAATTTAATATAATTGATATTCATCCTTGTGATTTCTAATTTCTTTGTTATTTTGTTAACAAATTATGGTTGATAAATCATAATTTTATACATAGGGACAGAAGGTTGAGGGACTAATTTGGAGATTTCTAATTTAGTTTCTCAAATCAACTTAATTCTATTCATAAATCAATTTCAATCTAGCGTAGGAATTATAGCGATTGCTTAATTTAGCTAATTTTAATTTATCAAATCCTAGGCGATTGTCTAGCATAGAATTTACAAATTATTGCAAGGATTCTAAGTAATTCAAGGTTGAAGAATTAATTAGAAAAAGTTAAATCCTAATTAATCTATGATTAATCCAATTTAGGGCTCTCAATTTCCTTAAATAAGTTATTTGATTCCATTGAATTCTCTTCTATTTTATTTTTATTTTACCTCTATTGAGTTTAATTTCATGCTTATTAATTATTTAATTCGTCTAACCAAAACCCTCCTATAATTTTAATTCTATTATGCAAACTACATTACCATTCTGTTTGTATCCATTCTTCATGTTTTTATTACATACATAATACAATAATTTTGCATATATTGTTAGGAAATTATTTAGAAAAGATAAGATTAAAGGATCACTAGAAGTACAACCTGATTGTGCCACTATTTTACATTTTTTTAGCAATCAATTTTAATACAATTTTGGTGCATTGTGGCATGCACATCAATAGAATATAGAATCTATTACATAATTTTGCATTGCAATAAAATATTTCGTTCAATTAAATTGAATAAATTTTTTCCTTTATTAAGAATGAAAAACCTTTCTAGCCTAAATAAGAAATAGAAATAATATTTTTACTAAAAGCAAGCACAAATTAACAACTTCTAACTTAATAATCAAACTAGTAGATAAAGGTGAATAATATATTCTTATAACTAAAGTAATGACTCTTACTCTATTACTAACCTGTAAGTCTACTTTACTTTTAGCCAAAGTTCTACTCCTTTTAAGTTCTTACATATTAATACAAACTTGAGAACGACATCAGGTATCTAATACCTAAGATGTAAAAGTAGATATATTAAAAGCAAATATATTAACTTTTATAATAAAAATACTTGAAATGGAAACCTCACTTCCCTTTTCTTAGGATCCTCCAAGTAAACTATGTAATTTCTCTTCCACTGTCTAGTCTCATAGCAATGGAAGCATTTTCCTTCCTTAGCTAGCTATGCTATCATTAGATTTCAACATAGAAGTCTTAGGCTTGGGCTTATCCTTAAATTTAGAATCTTTATTATTCTTGCCCTTGCCCTTTCAAACCATCATTATAGTATTAGCTTTTACTTTTTGCAAATTTTGTTCAGTAGTTCTTAACAACAAGCTTAACAATTTTAACAGTACTTTTGTTAATTTCATTCATGTTGTAATTCATGACAATTTGACTATAACTCTGTAACTATGATTGCAAAACTAAATCAATATTTTACTTTTAGCCCAGTGGAAAAGCTAATCTCTCAAGGTTTTTAACTTACCCAATTATTTTAAGTACATATAGCCAAATAAGATTTACTTTTGCCAATTTTCATTAAAACAATGTTGTAAAGATGCTAAACCTCTCATGTTGAGCTTACTCTTGATGAAGTTTTTTAAAATGCTTAACTATGTCATAAGCTTTCATGTTCTCATATTGCTTTTGAAGTTTAGAGTCCATGGTAGGCAACATATTACAACTGACATCCAAAGTGTCATCATGATGCTTCTAATAAGCATTTCTCTTAGCATAAGGACCACCAACTTCAAGTTATTGAGGAATTAGTCCCTCTAAGACATATAGCTTTTGTTCATGTTTGAGGACTATCCTTAAAATCATGTACTAATCCAAGAAGTTTGTCTTGATCAATTTATCCTTCTCAAGGACCAATCATAATGATAATTATTTGACGTGTTTGCCTATCATGTTTTAATAATCTAAAAAGATCCTTAATTAAATGTTCCTCCCACTATTTTATTCAAACTAATAATCTTTATTGTTAATTTAGAAAATTACATCATTTAAACTTTCTAGTAGACTAAAATCCATATTTCATTGAAACTTTAAGTTAGTTTTAGTAGATCACTCTAGTTTTGGCTATTTAGATAGGTGACACTTACTAAATGCATTATATATATATCTCTTGGATAGTTGGATGGGCAACAGTAGTTTTACTCCATCTCATGAACTAAGTCCAACTCTATGCCATTAAACCTTCAATCCTATTAAGATGGTCTAGTTAAATCATACCTAATAATTGGCATTTAGATATCATTATTATCCTATCATTTCTCATTAAGATAGATGAGTTGATTTGCATATGTATATCTACCATATGTCAATTAAGGCCTTAACAAATGCCAAGCACTAAAAGGCACTATAAATTATTATTAACTTAATATTTGTATTGAGTGATCTATTTAACTTTATTATTTTAAATCTCACCATTATTAGCCTTTTATTAATGCATCCAATCTAACATATCTCATACATTAAATAAAGTATATATAAAATGTGACACATTATGGCTTTAACTACTTAGATCCTTCTAAGCTAATAAAAAGACCAATTACTTAACCTAAGGTGAAGCAACTTTACCAAGAACTCTTTTTGGTTGCTTTTATATGGTCTCCAAATCTTTCTTCCTTCTATTCCACTTTAAAGGTGTGTTTATTAATTACATTATAAATTATAAAAGAAACCTAAATTTACATTTGAAAGGAGTTTAAATGAAAAAAAATGTACAAATATAAATTATAGAGAAAGGAAAAACACATAATTCATATTTGAAATTATAACCATAAAATAAATTCCAATCATGTTGATCTCTTGGATTTTTAAAATATGTTTAAATTTTGGTTTCAAATTATAGTCATTAGGATTAGTTATTCTTAAATCATTCAAACATGTGTATCACTTATACATTAAGCCATATTAAAACTATTTTACACACACACACACACACACACACACACATATATATATATATCATATATATTAAACTTAAAGCAAGAAATGATTCATATATTTCACATATACATCCATTTGTCTATAAGTTGACATGAACCACTTTACTTTTATCATGACCAGTGTAAAAATACCTTCCAGGCCTAACTTCTTGGATAGATATCCTTACAAGCCTTTAGAGTGTGCGTGACATTCCCTCGTGAATGTCAAATTTATGCAATAAACATTATATGCAAATAACTTTATATTTACTCGAATAGGTATACATACAAATACATAGATAAACAAAGTATGAGTATTTATACAGTATGAACAAAATACAGTGATGACATTAGACTCTAAAATAACTTATTAGATTCCTCCTCCTCTAGATTGGATTCGGGAGGGGTGGAGCTGGAACCATTACTCTCGTGACCCTCCGGAGGAGTAACCCTATGCAGCACAAATACAATAAAAGTGTTAGACTTCAAATTTATTAGTTTGAAGTCCACATTGTATCATAAGCCTACTTTTGATGCACCTATCTAAATTTCAAATCAAAACACAATCTCACAGGTGCCATAAGGGGTGAAGACGTAGCCATAGTAAGTATCAGCATGCCTTTCCGAATCCATGCTCAGCTCCTACAATTATAGTTTTAATAAATAATTGAATATAAAATATATTTAGTGAGTAATAACTTGTTGAAGTGTTTCAGTCCTTTCTTTAAGAGTCTTTCTTATGTTTTGGGAATAACATGTTAGATTTTCAATTTCCTCATTTACATGATTAATTCCATGAGAAATGGCAATAATTAGTATGTAGGTTTCGCCTTGTATCTTCGGTCCAACCTTATCCCCCGCCGTCCTAGGCCTAAGGCCACTAACTTTTTCCCTTCACTACTAGCCATGCCTCTCCTTTTCTGCAAAAGATGTTACGTCACCCCCTAATTATTTTGCATATATAATAAATAACTGTGGGATGCCACCCGCATTAACCATATTTCCACATATTTACACAATGGAATAAATTGAAACACCAACCTTGCCATGAGTGTCTTATGCTCTTTTACCATGAAAGTTTTATGCTTTTTTGCCATTCCAATTTCACAATAAGGTTCCAAATATGTACTAAAACAAGTCTCCTTAATTAAAAATTATTGTTAGCTTAGTAACACAATTTAAGAGGTAATTAAGTCTAATATTCCTTTTTTATGCTCATATCACATCCCATATTTTTAATATCAAATAATAGCCTTCGACATTCTAAATAACAATTAATTTGGGTGTAATAACAAGGTTCCTAGATTGAAGTTGTTAAATTTCAAGAACTTCACTTAATTTTCCCCCGTTTTAGGCACCATTGGAGTAGTCTTGAGGGGTAATTTGTTTGAGGGAACAAATGAATTTTAAAAATCATGAGATTTTATACCAAGCTTCCTTACACCTTAAGTGACTCCTATAAAGTTTTCTAGAATTTTCTTGATCGTTTGGTGCCTCTAAAAATTTTGTGAACAAAACCAGTATTTCTTAAGTTCCATTTTGAACAATTTTGAATCACAATTTTATTAAATAACCAAAGCAGCTTTGTTGGTCATGAAAATTTTACACAATCATAGTAACCTTAATTAATTGCCATAAATTTTTTTTAGAATTTTTCGAGGCCATTGGTTGCCTCAAAAATACCTAAACCTGAGACCAACATACAAGGATCCTATTCTAGATAACTTTGGTTGTCTATCATGGGAGGCCATCCTAAAAATATCTAAAAATTTCTAAAATTCACCAAAAATTTGAGAGTTCATCATCACTCCATGAAGGATCATAAAACACCAAGAATCAATTTTTTTTAGGATTATATATCTCATATTAGGTATTATTCAACAATTTTCCAATAGCATTTTGGAATTTCTATCTTAACTATTTCTTGATCATTCATCAACTTTTCCTTTACCGCAATTAATATACACTCTATTCATATTGACACAAATTCAAATTCTCATTACAAGAGCATTATATCATACAAAACTTCAACCCAAATCACATTTACAATAACCATCACAAGTCATATACGCATGACAACATTACCTATACAATAACTTCAACATAGCCATTGTAGAAATCTTTTAACAAATTATCACTCACCTTGTTTTCTTCACTTATTTCTTTCTTAGTAGCCCTTGGAACAATGAAAAGAGAATGATAAGGAGATGGCTTCATGGAATTAATTTAAATTTTAAGAATTTGAAGAAAATAACTTTACAAAGATTTAGAAGAAATTGAAGGGAATTATTAATTTACCTCACTAGTTTGAGTTTCTTATTGATTTACCTTAGGGTTGGTTGAATCTTCTTTATTTTTTTTCCCTTGAAGTCATGATTCTAAGGCTAGGAAATGGATAGAATTTTTCTAGTCTCAAGCCTTTTTTACTCATATAAACTAACCCTAATCTAATTTTTACAAAATTCTATCAATTTCTTTTTTAATGTTGTAAAAATTATTTAAGGACAAATGGATACTCCCCTTGGCCGTCCAAATGGCCTGAAGATCAGCTCATGATGACTCCTCTCACCAATAAAATTTAGCCATACTCAAGTTAAATTGGGTTATTTCCAAAAAGGACCCAAATTTTGCTATTTTCTTTCACTTTTGTCCTTAGCTTCCTTTGGAAGCTTAGGCTACATTTTTGGGCTTACAAAAATCATATGTGAGCCTTCAAAACTTAGGCTAACCCAGCCTAACACACTAAGGGCTAAATTACTCAAAAAGATAAAAAGAATTCATTACAATTTGGCCTTAAAATTTTATTTTCTTTGTAATTTTACCCTTAAACTGTTGAATTTTTTTTGAAATCTCACTTTTGCCCTTCTAAGTAAATTTCAAGTCCTAAAATTAATTTAGGATAGTTTTAATAATTTTCAAAAATTTATTTGCTAAATTTTAATTCTTTTCCTCACTGCTTGGCTCACTGGGCTTCCGATTTTTACTGAATCTTTCAAACGATTTCATACACCTAATATCAAAAATTTAAATTTAATTTTTATCTATTAGGTGCCTACATTTTTTTTCCTACTGGGATTTCAAAATCTGAGTTTCCTATAGAATTTTCTTTCTCAATATTCCTATCCTATTTTGGGGCATTACAAATCTATGGGTAATTATAGAATGGTCATTACAAGGAAACTTACTTAATAATTTAAGGTATCTTTTCCGCATTTCCTTTTCTAATTCTTAGGATGCTTCTTGAATTCCATGCTTTTCCCATAACACCTTGAACATTAGGACCTGTTTTTTATCATAGCTTCTGTGTATGTTAATCCATAACTTGTACAGGTTATTCCTCATATGTCAATTTTTGATCCAATTCTATTGAGGTCCCTTTTAAAACATAAGATTCATTTGGAATGTACTTCTTTAGCATGGATACATGGAAAACTAGGTGTATCACCCTCATATCTTCTGGTAACTCTAATTGATAAGCTTCTTTTCCAATTTGGCATTTGATCTTATACGGTCCCATATATCTTGGTGCTAGTTTTCCCCTTTTTTCAAACCTCATAACTCTTTTCATAGGGGTAACTTTTAAGAATACTTATTCCCCTGCTTGGAATTTCAATCCCCTTTTTTAGTTATCCGCATAAGATTTGCATCGATCTTGAGCTGCTCGTAACTTTTCTTGAATAAATTAAACTTTGACAATAGCATCTTCAACAAGATCGAGACTAATCATTTTAGTTTCCCCTGGTTCGAACCATTTAACAAGTGATCAACATTTTCGACTATACAATGCTTCGAATAAGGCCATCTGTATACTAGTATGATAGCTATTGTTATATACGAACTCCATTAGCGGTAAATATTTGTCCTAACTTCTTTTAAATTCTATTGTATAAGCTCTAAATAATTTTCTAATGTTTGGATCATCCTTTTTGACTATCCATCCGTTTAAGGATGAAATGTAGTGCTAAAGCATAGTTAAGTGCCCAACGTCTCTTGAAACGATTGCTAAAATTGTGAGGTGAATTACGGCCCATGATTCAAAATAATTGTAAGTGATACACTATGCAACGGAATGATTTTATCCAAACAAAGCTGAGCATATTGCGAGGCAATATATGTCATCTTTACTGGTATGAAATGAGTTGACTTAGTTAAATGGTCTACAATCACCCAGATGGAATCGTATCCTTCACTAGTTTGTGGTAACCCTATTATAAAATCCATGGTGATACTTTCCCATTTCCATTTGAGAATGTAAATATGTTGATAAAAACCTGCTAGGCATTGGTGTTCTGCTTTCACCTGCTGACAAGTTAAGCATTTCATTACATGTTCTCGCACTTTTTTTTTCATACCATCCTATTAATATAAGTTTTTCAAGTCTCAATACATTTTCATTGCACTAGGATGCATTATGTAGGATGACTCATGAGCTCGTTTCAACACTTCCTTCCTTAGAACAACAAGTACCCATAAATAATTCTCTTCTTTTATTACACCTTCTTCACTTAATGTTAGGTTGATCTCTCTTCCTTTAAGAGTCTTATCTTCTAACTGTTCATATTGTAGATCTTCTTTCTAGGTTATCTTGATTTGATCTACTATTGTGGAATGCCCCCTTATACAGGCTAACTTTATCTCTTCATCACCTTTTGATTAATTATTCTTATCCTTTGAAGCTTTTTAACTTAAAGCATCTGTTATCATATTAGCTTTGTTAGGATGGTAGTGAATGGAACAATCATAATCTTTTACGAATTCTATCCACCTTTTGTCTTATATTAAACTCTTTCTAGTCAAAAATATATTTTAAACTTTTATGATCTGTATAGATTTCGCAAGTAGCCCCATATAAATAATGCCTCCATATTTTTAATACAAACACCATAACAGCCATTTCTAAATCATGAGTGGGGTAATTAATCTCATGTTTCTTTAGTTGGTGAGACACGTAAGCTATTACTTTTCCTTACTACATCAGTATGCATCCCAAGCCTATTCTAAAAGCATCACAGTATATTGTATATCCCTTTGTATTATCAGGCAATGTTAGCATTGGAGCAGAAGATAAACATTCCTTTAATCTTTGCAAACTCCTTTCACAATCATCATTCCATGCGAACCTAACTCTTTTTCAAGTCAATTAAGTTAAAGGTGTTGTTATTTTTGAAAAGTCCTTACTAAACTGAGAAAATTATGAATCTCCGTTACTAACAAAGGTTGTGGCCATTTAAGTAGTGCTTTAACCTTTTGAGGATCTACTTGAATCCCTTCTTATGATACTACATGTCCTAGGAAGTGTACTTTCTTCATCCAAAATTCACGCTTTGAGAACTTAGCATACGGCTTATATTCTCTCAATGTCTGTAGAGTGATTCTCAAATGGTGCGCATGCTCTTCCTTGCTACTAAAATATTGTGAATAAATACTATGATAAATTTATCCAAGGAAGGCTTGAAAACATGATTCATTAGGTCCATGAATGCTGCAGGAACATTTGTTAACCCAAAGGACATCACCAGAAATTCATAGTGTCTGTAACGAGTCCGAAATACTGTCTTTGGAATATCTTCTCTTCGTATCTTCAATTGATGAGAGCTGGGGCACAAATCAATTTTTGAAAAGTATTGAGAGCTTTGTAGTTAATCGAACAAGTCATCAATTCTTGGCAGAGGATACATGTTCTTTATAGTAACTTTGTTCAATTATCGATAGTCGATGCATAATCACAACAATTCATCTTTTTTCTTTATGAATAATACTGACACTCCCCAAGGTGACGTACTAGGACATATAAAACCTTTATCCAGAAGGTCTTGCAGTTACTCTTTCAATTCTTTAAATTTTGCTAAAGCCATTTAGTAAGGTGTAACCGATATAAGGTCCACTCCAAAGATCGTCTCAATTGTGAATTCTATTTCTCGATTTAGTGGTAACCCTATTAAATCATCTACAAAACATCGAGGAATTCTTTTACCATGGGGACTTGTTCCAACGTTCAATTTTCTTTCTTAACTTCTTTTACTGAAGCCATCCATACTACATATCCTTTCTTTGCCAACTTTTGGACTTTTGTATATGACATAAAAGTTAGCATCCCTGGTCTCTTTTCCCCTAGGAAAGTTCAAACTACACCATCTTCTAATTAATAAGTGACTGCCTTATGATAACGGTCAACTCATAATCGACCATTTCTAATATAACAAATCCTATGGTAGTTAGATGGCTATCTATTATGATGTCGTAATTACTAAAGCTATAGGTTGCTATCATAATTTCACCACCACTAAGTTTGTCTAAACCATCTACTAGCCTAGAAATTTTTGTTACTAGATTAGTAAATATAAACAAATGGGTGGCACCAAGATCAAATAATACCTTTACGGGAAAAGTTTTAACTAAAATCGTACCTACTATTACCACGTTTGAATCTTGGCCTTCTTGGAACGTCATTGCAAATACTCGAGCCTCGGTTCTTACTGGCTCTTTCCCTATACTTCTTCTATTGGGTACCATTGGCTGCCTTGCGGAGATAGGATTTTGAATGGAATGAAAACTAGAGGTCACCACATTACTTCCTTATTGTTTTGACGAGCATTTAGCAGCTCCATATCCTATTTGTCCACATTGAAGGTTTGATGTGACTAAGGCTATAATGAATCCATCATGGAGGTCGACTAGATGACGCTAAGTATGCCTAGTAGGGAGTATTAATACTGATTTTAGATCTAATTCTAGTTAGTCCCTATTGAGATCTTTGCTGTTTATTCTTCTTTTTGCCACTTCGCCCACTACTTCTTGGAATACTTTGGGCAATTGCTGTTCTACCTACATTTCTACTGCCTTCTATTAGGAACGAAGGCATTTTCCTTTCTCTCGAACTACCTTCTCTAGTCTATCTCTCCACTGCATGTATTTCGGCTCTAATAGCTTGGTTCAATGCTTGTTTATAAGTAGTGTCATTAGAAAAATCCACTCAATCATAAAGGTAGTCATGAAGTCCGTACATAAACTAACTAACTCTTGCCTTCTATGTAGGCACTAGATATTCTGCATATTGCGATAATTGAGTGAATTGAGTATCATATTAAGCCATTGTCATTGACCCTTGAGTCAGTCCTTCAAATTCATAAGCTTTTGCTTCTCTAATACTTAGTGGTAAGAATCTATCAATGAATCTTTTTCTAAGTAATTGGCTCCCAAGCTGTAATAATAGGCTCGATGTTATATACATACCAAAAGTGTGCAATGCCTTCCAACTAGTAGCTTGCCAGTTCCACTATCATGTTTTCGTTGCATCCTAAAAGTTTACAAGTTCTCTTAACTTGATCCATGAATTGATATAGATCGGGTTTTGGATCTATACCATCGTATTTGGGAAGGCTCAATTTTTAAAATTCATGAACTAACTGTAATCTTTCCTTTGGGAGTAATGACAGAACTTGTTGTTTAGGTGGCAATATTGGGGGTGGAATGGAAAGGTTCTGGTTTTAATTAAAAAATCTTTTTAATGTTTGCTGCAACCTTACAGCCCAATTTGGGGCCACCGATTGTTCTTATACTACCCTTCCAAGATTCTCAATGGGTATATTAACAGATGCCTGATTTTCCAATACCTCCAGATGTGTTCTAGTAGGTTGATGAGGCATTGGAGGCTAAGCTTGTTTTCTCCAAAGCATGATTATCTAAAATAAACTTTAATTAATAAATAATACAAATTCTTGAAATATAAAAGATTACTTAAAACTTTCATGGATCCACAGCTACTGATACTTACTTCTTTATAGCCCTTCAAAAACCCCCTATGGTTAATTTGGATCATCACAGACTTTACTATAGAGAATCACAAGCATTTAGGATCATGCTCTAATACCAACTTTGACATGATCCACTTTACTTTTATCATGACCCGCATAAAGATACCTATGAGAACTAACTTCTTGGATAGACATCCTTACAAGCTTTTAAAGTGTGCGTGACATTCCCCCAAGAATGTCCAATTTATGCAATAAACATTACATGCAAATAACTTTATATTTACTCAAATAGGTATACATGCAAATACATAGATAAACAAAGTATGAGTATTTATACAGTATGAACAAAATATAGTGATAACATCAAACTCTAAAATAACCTATTAGATTCCTTCTCCTTCGGATCGGATTCGGGAGGGGTGGAACTGGAGCCATTACTCCTGTGACCTTTCATAGAAATAACCCTATACAATGCAAATACAATAAAAATGTTAGACTTCAAATTTATTGGTTCGAATTCTACATTGTATCATAAGCCTACTTCTGATGCACCCATCCAAATTTCAACCAAAACATAATCTCCCAGGTGCCATAAGGGGTGAAGACGTAGCCATGGTAAGCATTAATGTGCCTCTCCAGATCCATGCTCAGCTCTTGCAATTACAGTTTTAATAAATAAGTGAGTAATAACTTGTTGAAGTGTTTCAATTCTTTCTTTAAGAGTCTTTCTTATGTTTTGGGATTAGCATGTTGGATTTACAATTTCCTCATTTACATGATTAATTCCATGAGAAATGGCAATAGTTGGTATGCAGGTTTCACCTTGTATCTTCGGTCCAACCTTATCCCCGCCGTTGCCACTAACCTTTTCCTTTCACTATTAGCCACACCTCTCCTTCTTTGCAAAAGATGTTATGTCTCCCCCCTCCAATTATTTTGCATATATAATAAATAATAGTAGGATGCCACCCACATCAACTATATTTCCACGGATTTATATAGTGGAACAAATTGAAATACTAACCTTGTCATGAGTGTCTTGTACTCTTTTGCCATGAAAGTTTTATGATATTTTTCCATTCTAGCTCTTTTACTTTCCAATTTCATAATATGGTTCCAAATTTGTATTAGAATGAGTCTCCTTAATCAAAAATCATTGTTAGCTTAGTAACACAATTTAAAGGATAATTAAGTTTAATATTTCTTTTTTATACTCATATCACATCCTATATTTTCTAATGTCAAATAATAGCCTTCAACATTCTAAATAACAATTAATTTGGGTGTAATAACAAAGTTCCTAGATTGAATTTGTTAAATTTCAATAACTTCACTTAATTTTTCCCTCTTCTAGGCACCATTAGAGTAGTCTTGAGGGGTAATTTGTTTGAGGGAACAAATGAATTTTAAAAATCATGAGATTTTATACCAAGATTTCTTACACCTTAAATAATTTCCATAAATTTTTCCAAAATTTTTATTGATCTTTTGGTGCCTCTAAAAATTTTGTGAATAGAACTAGTATTTCTTGAGTTCCATTTTGAATAGTTTTGACTCATAATTTTGTTGATTAACCAAATCATCTCTGTTAGTCATGAAAATATTTACACAATCACAATAACACCTTAATTGACTACTATAATTTTTTTTTAGAATTTTTTGAGGCCATTTGGTGCCTCAAAAATACCTAAACCCGAGACCAACATACAAGGGTCCTATTCTGGATAGCTTTGGTTATCTACCATGGGAGGCCATCCTAAAAATATCTAAAAAATTCTAAAATTCACCAAAAATTTCAAAGTTAATCATCACTCCATGAAGGATCATAAAACACCAAGAATTAACTTTTTTTAGGATTATATACCTAAGATTTTCATGGGTATTGTTCAACAATTTTCCAACAACATTTTGAAATTTCTATCTTAACTATTTCCCTATCATTCATTAACTTTTCCTTCACCACAATTAATATACACTCTATTCATATTGACACAAATTCTAATTCTCATTACAAGACCATTATATCATGTAAAACTTTAACCCAAATCACATTTACAACAATCATAAGCCATGTACACATGACAACATTACCTATATAACAACTTCAACATAACCATTGTAAAAATATTTTAACAAATTATCACTCACCTTGTTTTCTTCACTTATTTATTTCTCAGTAGCCCTTAGAATGACGAGGAGATGGCTTCATGGAATTAATTTTGATTTTAGGAGTTTGAAAAAAATAACTTTACAAAGATTTAGAAGAAATTGAAAGGAATTATTAATTTACCTCACTAGCTTGTGTTTCTTGTTGATTTAGCTTAGGGTTAGTTGAATCTTCTTCCTTTTCTTTTCCTTGAAGTCATGATTCTAAGGCTAGGAAATGGCCAAAATTTTTCTTGTCTCAAGCCCTTTTTTCTCATATAAAATAACCCTAATCTAATTTTTACAAAATTCTATCAATTTCCACAAATTTCTTTTTTGATTTTGTAAAAATTATTTAGGGATAAATGGATACTCCTCTTGGCCATCCAAGTGGCCTGAAGATCAGCTCATGATGACTCCTCTCACTAATAAAATTTAGCTACACTCAAGTTAAATTAGGTTATTTGCAAAAAGGACTTAAGTTTTGTTACATTCTTTCACTTTGGTCCTTAGCTTTCTTTAGAAGCTTGTGCCATGTTTTTGGGCTTACAAAAATCATATGTGGGGCTTCAAAACTTGGGCTAACCTAACCTAACACACTAAGGGCTAAATTACTCAAAAAGACAAAAAGGATTTATTAAAATTTAGCCTCGAAATTTTATTTTCTTCACAATTTTACCCTTAAACTTCCAAATTTTTTTTGAAATCTCACCTTTGCCCTTCCAAGAAAATTTCAAGTCCTAAAATTAATTTAGGATAGTTTTAATAATTTTCAAAAATTCATCTGCTAAATTTCAATTCTTTTTCTCATTTTTTGGCTCACTGCGCTTCTAATTTTTACTGAATCTTTCAAATGACTTTCATACACCTAATTTTAAAATTTAAATTTAATTTCCATCAATTAGGTCCCCAATTTTTTTTCTTATTAGGATTTCAAAATATGAGTTTCCTAGAGAATTTTCTTTCTCGATGTTCCTATCCAATTTTGGGGCATTATATAAGCATAATTAATTTATATTCGTTGCAGAAAATATATATCAAAACTAATAAAACATATAATCTAATTTATGGTTTAACTAGTGACTTTGATACCACTATTAAGTTTTGGAAGTAAAAAATGCAATAGGAAAATATAATTTTTGAAGATTGATCAATGGATCCTTGTGAAAGATATATAAATCGGTGTTAAGATTTATGCCATTGCACGATAAAGAATTTAAGATAGTGGATCCTAATATGATAGACTCATAAATGCATGTATAAAATGCATATGCTTTTAATTGACATGAATGCTTTGGTGATGAGCACTAGATTAACAAATCACAAATATTGTTTGAAAGCAAGGATCTTAATAGTATACACATGAGCAATTAAAAATTCTAATCAAATTAAATGGAGCCATTTTCTTGTCTAATGTAATGCTAGTTAGTATTCTATCTAATTTTTAGGATTACTTTTTAAAAGATTCTCACAATCAATCCCTAGGTTCAATTTATGTTATTGGAGAAAAGTAGGATTATTTGTAGAAGAGTTCTAAATCCTTCACCTTTAATATAGAAATACCACTAGTTATAGTAACCTAAATTCCATTCATTAGTAAATGTCCACATGAAAGACCTTCACTTATATTCATGGTTATAAATTTCATTAAAGACATTAAAATTATTCATAATGTGAATAGAAAATTATGTCCCTTAAAATTTCACTATTAAATGAACTAAACCTCTATTAAAACAAGTAATTAATTCCTTGAAACCATAGATTTCATTAAGAACATTAAAAATATTCATAATGTGAATAGAAAACCTTGTCCTTTGAA
The DNA here is from genome assembly GCA_020226215.1 of Sindora glabra. Lineage (NCBI taxonomy): Eukaryota > Viridiplantae > Streptophyta > Magnoliopsida > Fabales > Fabaceae > Sindora > Sindora glabra. The sequence continues at coordinate 54,725,582 of CM035236.1, read as the reverse complement.
ATTTGACCATTAAGTGAATTGAAATTCTTTTGATAAACTAGAATTACCTTTAAGAAAATAAATAGTTAGGCTTCAATTATTGACCAGACCTAATAATAATTTTGGTCAATAATTAACCCATCCTTAGTGTTAGCTAAGTAAGCCTAACCATATTGCACCACTACTTAGTAAAGCCCATTCACATTAAGTTTACCTTAATTAGAAGCTCTAGTCATATTAAAAAATCCTAATTACATTATAACCTCAAGATTTGACTCATTTTTTTGTGTATAACCTTATAGGCTCTTATTATATTAGCAATGATTCTAAAACCCTATCTTAATATCATAAATAGTGATTGATATTAAACAATACATCACTACCACCCAAGTAGCAAGAATGTTAGTGATTCAACATAACCTTTTTTCGTGATCAATGTTTCATGCAGGATAGTCCATTTTGTTTAGATATCTAGATTGAACTCAATGCCTGAAATGTGTCACTGTTTTCATTATTTAATATATGTTCCTTTTCATTCCTAAGTAGATTAACTCAAAATAAATGAATTAATATCATATACCAATTCAATTAAGCTCTGCCATGTATTTCATAATTTCACTCAATCAAAGTGCCTATGAATTAAATTATTGTGGTACACTCAATTACAATCTTTTAGGCCAACCCTATTATATATGATATTAGAAGCACTAGATTTTAGGTCAAAGGAACATTTACATTAATGTCTCTATGAAACATGCTTATGAACTCACATAGCAATCCATATAACATCCTCATAACAAGTTTGTCTATTACATTTAATATTTAATATGTACTCATATATTAACTTCATATATCATATCTATGACTATGGTCATCAATCAATGTATATACTAGTCTTGATGTATTATTACTATCCTACTTTACAATATTACTCGACTAAGGACATTTAAAAATAATATTATCTATTTTAAGAATAATTATTATATTTATTGGTATTATGCATATATAACATTAAACATAATAATTGAAATGTTTTTATGAAGAAAAATGTAATATAATATATACTAATACAATTGTTTTATGGTTGGCTTTTAAAACATACATTAACAAATTGAAGCATCAAGGTGGAAAGTAGTCTATTTTAAAATAGGAGAAAGCAGTCACTATATTTATGTGGTAACAATAACTATAACATTCAAAGTGGGAATACTTTTATTTAGGCAGTTGCTTCTTCAAATACTGAAATGGTAGCTTACAAAATATTTAGGCTTGGCCCAAATGCCTTAAATAAAAGTTATAATTTATTGTTATCTTTTTGGATTAATTATTTTTGGACCTTTAAAATACAATTTTATTGTATTTGGTCCCTTTCAAAATGATTATCCAATTTTAGTTCTCTTACTATCAAAATCAATCCAAATAGGTCTAACCTCTTAATTAATGATAACTTTTAGATAGAAAAGATTTTGTGACAAAATAGCTTTTCTATATAACACTAAGAGATAAAAACATGGAATCCTATCACTATGTTAGATTATTTCATTAAATATTTTTTTCTTTGATTCTTCCTTCTCTAGAAGCTTTTACAGACATTATTGTCTTCCTTTTCTTATCTTTCTTCTTACTAGAATTAATGTTGCATTAACCATTATAAAAAATTTACAAACTCAAAAATTAAAAATAAAGAAAAAAGATAAGTCTATGATGCAAATACTAAAAATTCTATGCACCATACCTTAGGTGATAACTATAGTTCATTTAGCTAGTAATAAGTGACTAAGTTACTACCTTAAGTAGTAACTATGTACTATTGGATGTGGTTTATAAAAATATGTTATACTTAATATAGTTACTACCTTAAATAGTAACTCAACCATTTGTTATCAGCTAAGTGATAAGCCATTTTAAAAAGTTTTCTAAAAGATTAACTTTGAGGTAGTGGTAGAGACAACATAATCTGAGAATCTATAAAGATAAACACATGGAGTGGTAAGTTCGAAACTTAGCAAACATTCTAGCATGAATAATCATAAACAACAATTAAAAATTTATCAATCAAATTTACCATTCTATAAATCTAAACATTTTAATGATAAATTGCATAACATAATTTTCATTAGAACCATCACATCCAATTGTAATCATCCATGTTCAATGATGCCATCACATAATACACACACACACACACACACACACATATACACACATATATAATACAATCACATTTCATAATGCAAAATAATAACAAAATAAAGAAAGCAAGTAATTATCCTTATAACTTTGTTTAACTTTATCCTTTATAAGCTCTTCTTTATGTCTTTCAAGTCTACTTTATCCCTTCACAAATAGCTATTGGATCCAATTTTCAAATATTATATTTCTCTCATTATATATATTTCATAATCTCAACATATTTTTACTCATTAAGTACACGTCTCAATTCATAATTATCCTGCACCTCTTTACATGCCTACATATTTTATTTTCATCATTATTCATCACATAAACAATAAACACAATATCATGCAAAACTTCATATTCAAGTCTCCTTTTATAACATAAATTTTTGCAATTTATTAAGGGTAATTGACGATATAGTCAGCTATATAACTCCAGAAAGGAAGTATAGTCAACTAGTCAACTATGTAGGGCTTTTGTTAGAATCTAGATGCTAAGTAGTCAACTATCAACCCTCAACATATAAGTCATAGTCAACTATATAATCCACTATAGACTTCCAAAGGCTAAGGTCCTAATCGATAATCAAACACATACTTAACTATAGTCCTGTAAAAGATAAACCCTCTAGCCATAGTTAACTACTACTATGTTTTTCATAGATTTCCAACTCAAAATATTGTTCATTCCACCATTAATACTTGTTTTTCTCCTTTATTTCACCATAAATCTTAACCAAATCATAAATACATTCATACCACATCCTATGCTATTAAACATCAAATTAACACCACATATTAGCACATTCTTCATAAAATCATAAAAAACCTATATCTTATGCTCAAACTAAATAAAACCATTTAAGTCTTTAAACTAGGGCTAAAATGTTCACTTACCTAGTATAGAAAATGACTTGGAAGGTAGGATTTGTTGTCTTTTGGCCCTAATTGACCCAGAATCTTAAGGATTCCACAATACGGTTCAAAACCTCCTTTGAACCAAGCCCTTAAATCACTAAATTTCAAAAGAGAAATGAAAAAAGCACTTAAGAGATGTTAGTATTCAAAAAATCCTACCTTGCTTATATAGAAACTTGATGGAATTTAGTTTTCTTGATAGCTTGATTGGAAGATAAGAGTTAAAGGAGTTAAAAGAGAAGAGAGTTAGGGTTTAAAATGAGGAAAATTAGGGGTTTTCAAGCTAAAGTTAGATTTATAAAAGGATAGGGGTATTTTTAAAATTTTCACACTAAATATCTTCCATAAATACTAATCACCTCTAATTAGTTATAACCTTCAAATCTTTTATTCATTACACTTTTTCTCAACTAAACCTTATAAGTTTTTCATTTTAAGCTCACTCAATAATTTATTTTCATTTATCCTAGAATTTTATTCAAAGTTTATCTAATTAATTAATTTTCTATATCCCAATGTCCTATTTACACTTTCCTTATTGAAATTTATTCATTCCATGTAAAATTTCTACTTTAAAAATTTTATCCTAAAAATTTATTATCTTTCCTCACAATATAAGATTTTAAAATTCTAAATTCTAAAAAGGATGTAACATCAAGTTGTTGGCTAACCTACTACTTACTACCACTAAATTACACCTTGCATCCCTAGTGATTAATGATAACAATAGATGTTGGTATGGTATAATGATGAGTACCATTTTCCAAGGCATGTTAGCAAAAGAAGGATGAAGAGAAGCATTCTTTTCTCTTGTGAAATAAAGAGAAAAAAAAAGGAGGAAAAGGGTTTTGATGAGATCGGATAATAAGAATGATCGTTGTAGAGAAAAAAGATGATGAAAGAGGACATTGCTATGTAGGCATGGTGGATTCCACATTTTTTTGAATGTGTCATATCATGAACAATTTGCCATGTAAGCATTTTTCATCTAAATATAATACAAGTTAGAAAGATGTGCTAAATTTAGATTGATTTTAGTAGTAAGAAAACCAAAATTGAATAATAATTGAAAGGGGCACCAAATGCGATCAATTTATATTTTAAAAGACTAAAAATATAATTAAGCTTATTTTTTAAGGGGGGAATAAAGATACATTAGAACATTATTTCATATGAGAAGAAAAAAAAATCGGAATTGATCTTGGGATTATATAATGATAAATAGGATATGTCCAATTAATTCTGAAGTTGGTTAATTGAGTTTGCTAATAAGAAAAAGTTAACATTACCTTCATTAAATAAAGATTTTATGTGGCTATTAATGAGAAATATGTAATTCATTAAATAGTTGACGTAAGGTATAGGAATAGCATATCTTTACATTTAAGTAGATATAAGGTATAATTTTAATTGATAATGATTTTTCTTATTTTGGTAATGGTGTGAAGAAATTGAGCTTATTCTAGAAGAAGATTCTCATAAGTGAATTTGAAATCTATGATAATAAATGAGTTTATAATTAATAAAGTTATCACTATTGGAAAATAGGTTATAACCACCTCACAATAAAGCTATCACTATTAAATTCATATACAAAATATTTATTTTTGTTTGTTCCCTCTTTCATATGCTAGGAAATTTCTACATACAACTAGATTGTAATATTCCAAATTAAAATTTTTATAAATTTCAATGCTTGTGGTTATTTTTTTATTTAGTATTTATTTAGCAGATATTTGTTCTTAAAATCTTTTCTTTTATGGTGATTATTGAGATTTGATTAAAATAATCTTACAATAAATTTTTCATAAGTTGAGAATAATTTTAGTATTTATGAATGCAAGGATTTATCAAATGAATCGATTGTATTTCAATAAATTATTTTTTAGAATTGAATTCTAGAATAGAATTATTGTTAAATGGTTATTATTGGTTTAAGGTTGGATTAAATATTTTTATGAGGATTTTTTCATAAATTAGAAATAGTATAAAAATTTTAAAGTAGTTTATTGATATTTTGATGAATTATTTTGGGAAATTAAGAAATATGAAAATATTTCTTTATGAATTTTTAAATTTATTAAATTATTATGAATATGTATTTATATATATATGAGAGGAAGAATGAAAATATTTAGCATTAGAATTTTGAGTAAAATCAAATTTTATAAAAATGATCTTATTAAAACAAAAGGGTGGCTGAGATTTTTTTTAATGTAAAATAAATCCTACACTTTAACTTTAGAGGAGAAACCCAAAGCTGATGCTCCCTCTCTCCACGTGCTGCTCCTTCTCCGTATTTTTATCAAGTTAATGCTCCCTTTTTACAAAAGAAATTTGTTCTGTGGGCCCCCGCCCCTTAATTTGTAAAAAAAAATTTGGCCTTTTCGTACAGCTGCCCAGTTTCATTCATGCTTTCTGAATTTCTTATGCGGTCAGCTCGCCTTTGATTTAATTTCGGCTGCTGTTTCTGGATCAATTTTTGAAGTCTTCTCCTTCTTTCTCCTGCTCGCCACTCCACCGCCTTTCTCTTTGGCGGTTCTGCGTGCTTTCTTTTTCGCAGTCCAGTAGCTTCTTTTACACGCTTACCTCACCGCCTTTCCCTCTCATTTTTTTTCGGTGCACAGCTCTCTCTCTCTGGTGGAGGTTTTGTGTTGCTGTCTTGCTGCAACAGAGTGAAACCGCAACTGGTATGAAGAGCTACCTAGCCATGTTGCTGTTTCCATCTTGCTCCTTCCTTCCAGGAACCTCTCTCTTGGGTTTCGCCTCCTCTCTCTGTCGGATTTCTGTTCCTTCTCTTCTCTCACTATCTTTCATTTTTCTACGTTCCGCCCCTCTCTCTCACCTCACTCTCTCACCGCCAGAGGTCTCTTTCTTTCCTTTCTTCTTTCTTCTTGAGTTTTCCTGGCTGGCCATTATTTTCTCTTCCAGTACTGGTGGTGTCTCCTCGTTGTGAGGCATCATGCTTGAGCCTTACCGGAGATCGTGATGGCACCATAAGAGAAGCTTGGTGCTATTTTTTTTCGACGGATTGCTTCAGCTGTGTATGTATGTTTCCATTCAGCAGCAATTTTCCAATATGATGGAGCTACCGGTTTGGAACTGAAGCAGAAGCTGGCATTCCTCTGTACTTTCCGGGGAGGCCTTTGTCTTTGGCACCGATGAGCTACCAGCAGTGTCTTGGGAGGTAGTGGGATACTTCTAGGTAGATAACTTGCCTAATCTACACCGTTTTGTTGGTTGATTCAAGGAATTCCTAAATTGTGAACTGTTGGATTTTTAAACAAAGATGAGAACTTGGGCAAAGATATAATTTTTATGATTGATAACAAAGCATAGAAGGACTTTTCCTTCTATTATTTTTGATAGATTTGCATCTGATGTAAGAAATTCATGTTATTTTATATATATATATACACGTACACAAATAAGATGAATGGTGATAGCTTAGCAGAGATATTGTTTTTATATCATTACAAAGTGACTAATGAAAATGAGTACAATTATTACGAGAATACCTTCTTTGATGATTGTATATTAGAGAACTCATATAGTCGGTAGATATATATATATATCATGATAGTCCCGCAGAATAAGAATTTTATGATATAGATTATGAAAATATTTAGTTTAGAATAATTGTAAAGTGTTACATCTTCATAATTTAAAGGATTTCTATTTGATTCAAGAAAATCATATTTTATCATATTATTTAGATATTGGATGTACTAAAAAAAATAAGTTTATAATTAAGATTATTGGACTAATATATTTGAAATATGTTCATAATATCAAAATTTAATATTTTAATTATTTTATACCTTCATTTTGAAAAGTAACCATTTACACATATTTTTATTCCAATTATAAATTTGGAAGTAAATGATATAATGGTTCAAAATGAATTAGTGGTATCAAGTAAGTTTCTAAAGTTGGAATTGTAATATTTTCACGTCTGTTGATTTGATTTAAAATTATTATATAATAGTATATATTGATTTTATGAGATAATATTAGAAAAGTAAAGAAATTAATGATTGAAATATCTAGTATCCAATAGACATGAAACTGGATTTGAAATGATTTAGAGGAATATTTATTTATTTACAAATCATTCTTTTAGTAATCTACAAATAGGAAGGAAAAAGCAAAGTTAAACTCGGATGTTTTAGGGTAAACAAAATAGGTGGATCTTATGAGGTGAGTATATATCTCCTCATTATTCTTATTTTAAATTTAAATATTGCAAACTATATTTTTTCTGTTGATAAATTAGGATTAATTTTCTTTCAAGGTCAGACATGACTAGCAAAAAATAGTCATTCCTAATATAAGTATAAACATTTATTTGTGTGAATAGGACGACTTATACTTGAAAAGTATGATTATGGTAGTCGTGATTATTGATAGAACTTGAACAAAAATTAATGGATCAAAGTGCGCAATGAAAGTATGATTATGGTTCAATATCCATAATACCTATATGTTATGATGTTAATAGTATGTTGTGTTAGACTTGATATTATTCAGTGATAAATTAATGATCTTGCATTAATAGTCTTATGGATCATTATGATATGAGAGTTGAGCTCTCTTATGGATATTAGATATTGATTGATTGATTGTAATAGATCACGTTATGATTATATTATATGCTTTGTTTACCCGTAATTGTGCATACGAGCTTATACTGAAGCTAGTGATGTGATTAGAGTAAAGCTTCAGTGAATTTACTATATTGTAAATTGAGTTTTATGAGGTGTTGGGAAATTGTGAATGATGATGAATAATGTAGAAGCAGGATAGAGAATTCCCGATAAATCATTATGAAAAATACAAAATTGATACGGAAGCCAGATAGGAAATTCCCGGCTAACAATTGAGAAAAATATAAGATTGATTTGAGACCTGAATGAGAAATTCCCAGCGAACAGTTGAGGAAAGCATAGAAATGAACTTGATACCATAAAGCAACTATATGTATGTTTACTACATTTGAATATATGATATCATGTGACTGTTTGTGATTGACATGCACTAATAATGTAATTGTGACAATCTATTTGTGCTTGAGCCTTAACATCTATTTGTGTGTGACACCTATTTGGAAAGGTAATACATGATCTTTATTTCTAACTGGAAGTTGACACTCCTATGATTGTATTACGTGAAATAGAGTTTTAGTCATGTCCGCGTGAATCTCCATTATAGGATATGACTCCATATATTTTAGGAGTTCAGAAATTAGTTTGTTATTACCTTTTTATATATCTAAGTTGATCACTTGCAAGAAAGTGGTAGTTATATGCTCACTGAGTTCTCGTAACTCATTCTATTCTATTTTAAATGTTTTAGGTTAAAACTTGAGTTTACTACATCTATGGAACATCAAGACTGCCTCATTTAAAAGATTTCATAGTTGGAAATAGAAATTATTAATTTATGTGGTGTTAATTTATTGTATGTATGTAAAATTGAATCTATATTGCACTGTATGTGTGTGTGATTGTTTTCATATAAAAAAAAGAGAGAAGAAATTTGTTAAGGCTTATGGAAACCAATAATGGAATCCACGTCGGTCATGATCAAAAGCGGGTCATGACATAGATAACTTCCCAATTTAGTAGGAAATTGAAGGTCATGCATAATGCTCTAAGTTGTTAAATTGTTGATTCCATCAAAAGGCCACTAGTTAAACTCTTCAACTATCTTTGCCTATATTATTGTAATTGTTATTAAGTTTCTAATAATTCAGTTTTTTATTATTCTTAACGATTTCATGGTTGTCATTGTTACTAACTTTTATGATAATAAGCAATGTTTCTAAGGATTAATAAGTTGCAATTATGAATTTAAGTCATCCTCAATGATATGCAAAAAACTTTGGATAACCAAAATCTTAAATAATGTAACTACCATGTTATAAATAATAATTCGTAAATATTTATAATAGTACACCCAAATTTGCATTCTCTCCTATTCTTGCTTAACATCCATCTTCTTCAAAACATGCTCATAGTCATAAGAAGGAGGATGGATCATCATTCTATAAAAGAAACCAAAATCTTAGGAAATGATATATCCATTTATTGTAAAAGTAGTTAATGTAGTATTTGTATCTATTTTATGTATAAATAGTGAAATTGTTCTAAATCAAGTCCTATGGACTTGACTCTTATACTTAGAGGTCATCAACATAAAAGATAATGTGGTCAAACATATTTTGTTACAATTTTACTATTAGGCCTATGTAAAGTTAATAATAATATTAATAAAATATATTCATACAAAATTAAGATTAATCCTTCTTGAAATCTATATTAAAAAAGAAATAGATTTTTGTACAAGATCACTATTAGTCATGTTTGAAATTAATACTAATAATAAAAATTTATACTCCCATGAAAGTCATGCTTAAAAATTTGTACAAAGAATTTTGCATATTTTATATTAAAGTTATAATTTATAAGTTTAAAAGAATTATTGCAGCAAAACTAAAATGTGACTAAAATTTTGGAATGTGATTTGGTAGATGGTCACTTGTGTATGACTTGTTATTTGTAATTGTTTTTCAATTAATATTATTGCATTTTTAATTATATTTTAAATAATACTTTTGATATCAATAAGGACAACAACAACAATGATTTTTAGATTAACTTACAATAATATAGTGAAATTAATATTTAAAATGCAAGAGGATGGCACCTAATTGGAACTACCTGGTAAATGTTAACTCAAGACTTCGGCAAAAAATGCTAATAAAATTGAAATTTTTTTCTTATTTTCTATACTTTCTTTTTTTTCTTTGCATCCAAGCAAAAGGTATTCGAATACACTTAGCAACTACTTATATTTTCATGAAATTTTGTTAGATGAAGATATACTACATTATCTAGTTTCTTTAAAATAATTACAAACATATTGTGTGTTGCATCCTTTTATATTGAGTGTGTTTAACTTGGCAAATAATATTAAGGACGATTTTGAAATTAGACAAAATCTTAATATTTTATCATAATGGTAATAAGGTTAGAAAGAATTCTATGTGCCATAAGTGTGCTTAAATTTTATGCTATCAAGCAACTATACAATCACTTATTACCAATAGAATGATTTTGTCATACACTAGTAAAGAAATGTATGCATGGGGGATAAACATTGTTAGTGTGTGTCCTAGAAGCAAATCATAAAGATGATTGTAATAATGCACAATGTATTATGTTTTATTTCCTGACAATGCAATTATTATATTTTGTTTTCATTTCTTTATTATTATTATTCTGTGTAATTTATAACTTAATATAATAATTGTTCCTAGAATAGCTTTACTATTCTTAAAATACCCCTAGTTAAGTATTATTGCGAAAGGGATAGTAATAATACATTGAAACTAGTATGTATAGTGACTGATAATTATAAATCATGAATATATGATATTAAGTTAATACATGAGTACATTGTTAGTGAATAAATGTACTAGACTGACCCGTAATGAGAAAACTACATGGATTGTCATATATCATTAGTTATTCTCATGTGATCACAATGCACATAGTCCTTTGACTTGAAGTTACTATAGTACCCTACATAAGGAGTCACACACTTTGATGTTGTCCTGTATCACTTTTAACTGGGATATATTGTAGGACGTTAATTAGGTGTGTCATGAATTATACAGAGGGATGTGAGTGATGTAGATAGGAATTTTGTTCCTATTACATAGTATGAGTGATATCCTTAGACTCTTTAATTGAGTGAAATTAAGAAATGCATGACCATGCTCAAATGGATCAATATGAGATATTGATCATTTCCTTAAGTTAGTATACTCAATATCAAGAAACATAAATTGAATGTCAATAAGGATGATGCATTCCATGTCTCTAGTTTGATTTAGATATTGTTACAAAAGAGACTATGTTGCAAAGTGTTGTTTACACATTAAGTGAATATTGAGTCATAGATATTTTAATTACTTAGGTGGTAGTGATGTATTGTTAGATATCGCTCACCGTCTATAGTTCACAAATGGGCTATTATTAACGTAGTAAAAACCTATAAGGTTATACAAAAGGAGTAGGAATGAGATAATAATTAATTATATTTTAGTTGAACTAATTCAATTAATGAGGCTTATTTTCGTGCATATATATTATTAAAATAATAATATATTTTCACGTAATATATATATAATATATATTATATGATATTATTTAATATTAAAGTAATATCAGATAATTATGTTATTAGATATTAAATAATTATATTATAAGATAATATTATTTTCTAATATAAGATAACTATATGCCTTTTTAATATTAGATAATTATATTATGAGATAATGTTATTATCTAATATTGAATAATGGATAAGTCCTATCTCTCCTCACTCTCTCCATGATAAGGATAAGGTGGTAGTTGTCAAGTATGATTAGGATTTTTGGAAGCATTATCCTAGTAAGACTAGGAATGTGATTTTCCTTAATTCTATAAAAAGGAACTTAAAGGCAGTACACTGTATGACACATTAGCTACCATTAAACCTTAAATTCACTTAGAAAATGTACCAATTCTAATCGTTGAGAGAGAGATGTATCCTAGCAGATTCGTAGAGGGTGAGAAGTCTTTGTTCACTCTGCGTGGATCCTATAGAGACGTTGTACCTTCCAGTTGGTGTTGAATTCGTGATTCACCTCGATCTCTGAAAGTTTTGTTCAGAAAGAACACAAGCACACAAAAAGTAAAATCCTAACATTGATTTATGCCTTTTTGCATGGATCCTTGGTGAGTTTCGGATCAAAAAATTTTTTTTCACTGCGTATATTGATCCGAAACCCAATAGACATATCTCATGAGTTCATATTTTTCATGTATGTATGGGTCATTTTATTTTATGAAAGAGTGTTTTAGTAAAATTAAAATATTTAGATGGATGAATGCTTAGTTTACATGATAGAAAAAGAGCAAAATTTTGGTAATAAAGCCAAGAAAATGACCTTTGGAATGAAAATTTTGCAAAATTTATTTTAAGACCCAAAAGTGTATTTGTGAAGCATGTTTTGATAATAGTGATGATTTTTAAAGGGTTTATTTTCAAATGGACGAAACTATGATATAATGTCAAACTGATTGTAAAATGAATTTTCTTTTATTTAGCTAACTCATTTATATGAAGAATGTTTACCACATTTTTAAATTATCAAAGTCAAATTCTAAAGACAAACCTTTTACATGTATCTAAAGAGCAAGTGGATCTCATCTTACAATGATCTTATTGTAACCTCAAACTTGTAAATGCCTACAATCCATTAATAATATATTCTAGCTTGGAATGAATTAATTGATTTTTTATGAGGGAATTAATTTTTAATTTTAAGTGCAATATATGGTCATGAATTTAGATTTATGCCTACAACTTCTCAACCTAATTGGATAAACATGATTTGACATGGAAATGGATAAATCATAACAAATATGACAAGTCAAAAGTGCATGCTTATTGTTAAAACTAATATTTTAAGAATTAGATCGATCATTAAATAGGTCCAAAAATGGTTAAGGTTTAATATTTTGATCGAGCTTGAATCAAGAACTTAAATATATATTAAAATATATTAAAAATAATTGTAAATAAATAAAACATCACATAAAATTAAACATGCATTTAAATGTCAAAATAATTAAGATATTACTAAATAGTTTCATCATTTAATACTTTTATAGGTTCAAAATCACAATATAACAAACTAAGCTAACAACTATTGTTCTTTAAGAAAAAGGTTTAACTTTCAAATGAAAAAGTACAATCAGAAGTCATCAAATTAATTAATATTATCATGCCCATCAATTTATCCCCAAGCCAACATTTATAGAAGAATCATCACTTGTATCTTTATGATCTCTAGTTAGTCCCAAAGTTTGTTGTTCAAGAATATTCATCTCATACTCATTCTTTCCCCCATCTACTTGTCTTTAAGATTCATCAACTATTGAAATTGCATTCTCTTAGTAAATGACATTCACAATATCTTTATTCTTCTCAAATTTTGTAAGTGACTCTTTATCTTCTATCACACAAAAAATAAGCTTGTTAATGCATTTATAGCCAATTGGATCATAGGTCTTCTTGTTGTAATGGAGCCTACAATGCAATGCCTAAATTAAATTAATTAGAATATGTAAATAAGATAGGCAAAATAATTAAAGCCAATGACATAGTATTATGTTTAATTATCATAAATTGATCTCATAAACTCAAGTTATAAGTCACAAACATAAGATCATTAACCTTTTAATGCTCTAATAATTTTTTTTCTTTGTGTGTATATCTTTAAAGAAGCTCCAATTTTACTTACGTCTTGAAGAAGAAACAATTTGGCTAAGGATATAAACAGCTATATTTTCTAAATTTGAAATACTAGGACCATACAATCTTCACCACTCATCTACATATGTATAAGGAATCATTTTTTATGGTATACATCAAAACCAAAATATTAAAGAAAGTAAACATATAATATAGTTCATAATTATTCATAGTTAGTTGCATTATCTTGTATGAATCTATAGTAGACTTACCACTAAAACTATTATTATGCTCATGGTATAACCTTATCTCTTGATGTTTCAAATTTTCAACATATAAACATTAGGGATTAAGATAAGAAATAATATTAAAAAGAAGTTGGAAAATGAGAAAGAAAGTTAGACAAAGCTTGGTCATGATGTTTCAAATTGAAATGATAATTAATTAACATAATTAATAATGAGATAATTCAATTAGTTGCCCTACATGGCTTCTTGCAAATAGATAATGAAGTTCTAAATTAATAGCCATTTACTAGTTAAACTTGCCATATTCAATCAATATCTTTATAGCTTTAGTACATTTAAAATTTTACTTAGTCAGTATTATTTTACTACTTTAGTACAATGGTGACATAATGACTTTTAATAAGATAATGATCATTCCCTCATTAACAAAATCTTAAAAGAAAATAATTCAAATTTCTAATATTCTTTTACCAATAATTCACATTATTTGTCACTAACTCACTTTCTTTTCATCATGATGTTGTCTAAGACCCTAAAGAAAGCCAAAAATATAAAGTGTTTTTTCATGACATTTACTCAAACATAATGCCAAAAAAAAAAATGCAATAATCCATTACAATATATTGCATGCACACAATTAAAAGGAAAAGTAGCCAAACTTCTAAAAATTAGATTAGAAGTGATAATTGATAAAAGCATAAATCTTTTCATAGATTAATAATGGAAGAAAAAAAGAAAAATATTTACCTTGAAAAGTAATATGACAAGAAGTATAATACTTGAAGCTTAAAGTTGAACTTGAAAAGCTAATCTTTTTGGTATTATGGCTATAGATTTTGGCATTGTGGCTTGTCATAACCTAATCTAATCATGACCAATGTGGATTCTGATACTTAATTTTCACAAGCCTTAAAATTTTTCACTCTTTTTATCCTATGAGAGTTTCCAAATTCAAGCGGGACCTGAAAATTTATTTTAGGATTTCTATGGAAAAACATATAGAACTTCCCCTATCTTTAGACATTTCCTAAGGACCACACGTTCTAAAATGTAAAACATGTTCTATTTCTAGGTATGACGGATTAAACATCCACATAAGACTATACAAATGTCAAGCTTGTACATAGATAAACAATACAATATATTAACTAATGGATAAGGAACTTTTTTATCTTAAATGCTAATTTTAACTCAAAAGAGATTCCAACTATCAAATCCTTTTTTTATTAGGCGGCCTTTAATTTCCACAGAAGCATCAAACATGTAATAAGCTCAAGTCTCAACCTGAAAACATTAGAACTTAAACAAAATGAGTTGTGAGAATTCAATGAACATATACCTACCAATATCTTGTAAGTGATCAATTTCATATAATAATAAGTTAATCATATATCAAACTAGACAATATTTGCAAACTCTTCTCTTGAGTTTTCGAAATAAGTACAACTGTGTCATGAGTTGGTAGTTCACTTGCATGATACTTGAATTTTATTTCCCATAACACAATCATAGAAGCTCTAGCTTTCCATTAGATTTTAATATCATGTATTACCCATTCCAAGTAGGGATCACACACACAAATAGTTATTAAGACTCAAATACAAACAAATTATTAGAATTACATCAAGTCCTTGCAATCAAGCCAAATGATGATATTCAAACACAAGCAAAAACTCCAATATCATATAACATCACATAATAGTTACGGTAGCAATACATATAGCCACTATCTTATTTCAAAGCCATTTCTATGCTTTCTTAACTAATCACCGGGAATTTCCCATCTAGTTCTCAAATCAATCTTGTATCTTCCACAACTGTTTGCTAGGAATTTTCTTCATCTGACATTCAAAGCATTATTCCAATACAATCCATAGTTTCCAATATCACTACTTTAACACAATTCATAACTTCTAGTGCCATCCATGGTAGAATGCATAGATAGCATATACATGAGAACTTAACTCACAAATCCCATTTCACATTATAAAATCTAATACACAAGTGATAAATAGGTCAACCATAAGCATTCAACAATCATTAATGACATTATCATGCTTTTGCTGTGTAATTTGATCAATTATTAATCACTTAACAACTAACTATTCTTACACCAAGAAACTAAGTTTATACGTAAATATATAAACATGAATGTAAATATCAAGACAAGAATACAATTGACAATATCTAAACATCTTTTTATTAAAATAAAAATAATGGTGAAATATATACTCACCTGATGGGGTGTTCCATTATATGAGATTTAGAGTGGTTAATCTTTGTCTTCCTTTTATCATTGTAAATCACCATGTATAATAATATTATGAATATGAGAATACTATCTATTTTCCTTTCTAGGTAACAAAAACTCAATTCCCTAAATCATAACATGATAGTATCTCTTATGATCAATTTCTTGTAAAGTCTAATATAGGCTTACATCATCAATCGCTATACAAAATTATGTGCTTATTAACTGATATATATTTTTAACTTCTTGTATAGAACCAGAAAGTTACTTTTATTAAGAACTATCCACAGCTAGCTTCAACCATATGGTTTCATTACTTTGTAGCATAAAAATATTATCCTTTAGAAATATTGCTAAAAATTCATAATTTACATAAAATAGATTCTCTTGATTCAAGTTGGAATATTTCAAAGTACGAAAATATAATATTCCATAATCATTCAAATCATAGTATTCTAATTACCTATATCATAAAACTTTTATTATTTTGAAACCATCATCATATATTTGAAAATTACTCATAAAAGACTCCTCTAGTTTTCACTTTCACAATAAAAACTATTCAAATTTTATGCTTTAGATTGATTTTATTGATGTAAATCTAACATTCTAGAGCTCTTTGTTACCTTATTCTAACTTCCTATAATGCAATATATAATTTTTTGGAAGCACTAGCCAGCATGTATAATAATACATTTATCTTAAATAAAGCATCACATCATTATATATAGATCATATAGATGGGTTTAGCTTTAGCTCAACCCTTAATAGCAAAGATCAAAGAAATTAATTGTATAAAAATTTTACCATCACTTGAGAAGGTTACCGTTCAAAGTAGCACAGAGAAGAAAGGTAGTGACCAAAGATAAAGCCTTGCCAGAGAATGAAGGAGATTCCATCGCTCTTAGTAAAGATCAAAGAAATTGATTGTATAAAAGTTTTACCATCACTTGAGAAGGTTACTGTTCAAAGTAGCACAGAGAAAAAGGCAATAACCAAAGACAAAGCCTTACTAGAGAATGAAGGAGATTCCAGCACTCTTACTACCACTTCTAGTTTGAATTGTGATTCGTTTTTATGCGAATTTGGGTGGAGGAACGCTATAGGCCTACAACTATGCAGCAATGCTAGCACCAGTAGTAGGAAATCCTAAAAGAGAGTTATGGTAAAAAGGGTTCAGGAGAGAAAACTACATGTAGAAGAAAGAGAAAAGAGTAGCTGGTCCAACATATCCTGTGAAAGGGAATTAAGAGTTATATGATTTTATTATTATTATTATTTTATTTTAAGATAAGATTTTGGACATGATAAAAAGTGTTAAGGCGGTGTATATGAGAGGAGAGTGGGAAATTAAAGGTGAGATGGAAAGAGAGAGATGGGTTTTTATATGTTGTGAGGGATTGTCTAAAAAGAAAAATATTAATGGGAAGAAGGATAACAACATAAAGTATAAAAAGAAGGCACAAAAACTAAGTAACAAAGAGAAGAGCTGATGGATTTTTTTATGAGTAGAAAGAGAAAGAACTAGATTTTTCCTTAAAAAAGAAAAGGCACCGACTTTGTAAAATAAAAAGGGGGAGTATTGTATTGCTATTGTGCTTTTCACTCCATGGTACACTCGTTTTTTTCCAATTAAATCTCTACTTAATCATTTTTATCTTCCCCTTAATATAAAATATACTTTAAACATTCTAAAATAATTATTCGAATTTTCCACAACCTCCAAACATAATTTAAAATATGAATAATTTATTCCATAAATCTTTACATTTATAATATAATTATTCTGAACTTATAGAAAATTTCTTGTAAAATTATTTTAATATGATCTTGAATCAATAGTTGCCATAAAATAAATATATTTCAAACATTATCATTAATATTATTTTAATATCCCAAAAACCTTTAATCCAAAAAGATAAATTTAAAATCAATGTTATCCAAATAAATAAACGATAATCCACCAGTATTGAAATTTATAGAACTTGGGATATTATAATTTCTCCCCCTTCAAGAAAATTCGTCCTCAAATCTTCAAGAAGGTGAACATGGCTACATAGGATTGTCAACGGCTTGTTTCTGCATCCCGTGCATCATCATGCAAAATTGACTATTTTGAGTGATTCCATATTCTACTTAATTTAAACACTATCACACAAAGCTTCACTACTTGAATAATTCAATAGGTCACTTTCACAAGATTGAAGCCAACAAGCTCACTCATCTGTTAGACACATTTTAGACAAGTCAAACATAACATATGGTTTTGAATACTTATCTAATTTTGTAGGAAATGCTATTTACATCAACATTAGCCATTTGCTATAATTCCAATACCTTTTCCTGCATAATCAATGAATGATTCTAACACTTATCACGAAAACAAGTCATGGCCTAAAAACTTGGCTCCATCCAAAACTTCAATCATTCTTATACTTTATTCAATTGGCCAATAAAATTTATAAGCAACAATTAAAAATCATATTTTATATATGCTCGATGATAATCACATAAATTGGTATTGCAATGATACACTCATAATTTTCTTAATCAAAGTTTATAACAATCATTCATGAAAATTACCACAAGCACTAATCTCACACACAACCTGTCTCGAGTATTCATCAATCATTAGATAGTTAACTAATTCAATCACATCGCATTAAATAGGCTTATCCAAAGTCAACCCATTATCAATATCAAAAGATAATGCACGATATTATAGAGAATGGTTGTAATAGCTTTTAATAAAAATTCACCGAATAGCTATAGTTGACATTCAAAGTTTCTCCCTATATCTTTGATCTAACATTATCTGCCGCCACCTTAAGCCTGAGGCCACTAACCTTTTCCCTTCAACCTTTACTACTTCTCTACTCCTCTATAAAGGATGTTTATCTCCCCTCACCATAGATCGTATACAAGATGATCAATTAGTCTTATATATCAATGATCAATGCTAGGACACCATATGCATTGCATCACCATGATGGGACACTATAGGTATCAACTATGCAGTTTGTGATCACATATCACAAGGTATGGTCAGAACATCAACTATGTCATAAAGCTTTTACTCAATAAGACTTGTCATTCTCATGTCATTAGTTATTTCACATCAATGAGTCACACAAGGCAACACACATTCTTAAGCACATTTACTTTCTTAATTAACCAAGCTCTTGTCAAATCAATCATAAACCACAATTTAAAGTTCATTTTAAATGATACAAATCATTCATTCCATTACACACTTTCAACTTTTAGATAAAAAATAATTCATCAAGGAAATAGTTCATCTCATAAGGTAAACTATACAGAAAGTTAACTAATTAACAAATAATGACTAACACACATAACAGAAAATCCATAGAGATCTCCAAAGACACACCTTCTGTTATATGCAACTTGTTCGCTCAGATTTAATAATTGGATCACATTAGCCTATTTACTACTAGGAAGCCAAACAATGCCCTAATACTACCTCCGTCACAACCTAATCTGATTATGACCAGTGTGAATCCCGATACTCAATTTCCATAAACCTTAAAAACTTTCACTCTTCTTATCCTATGAAAGTTTCTAAATTTCAGCGGAACTTGAAGATTTATTTTAAGATTTTTATAGGAAAATGGACAAAACTTCCCCTATCTTTAAACAATTCCTGCGGGCCACACATCCTAAAATATAAAACCTATTCTATTTCTAGGTATGAAAAATCAAACATCCACATAAGACTATACAAATCTCAAGCTTATACACAGATAAACAATACAATATATTAACTAATGCATCAGCAACTTTTCTATCTTAAATACTGGTCTTAACTTAAAAAAGATTCCAATTATCAAATCCTTTTTTTATCAAGCAGCTTTTAATCTCCATAAAAGCATCAAACATGTAACAAGCTTAAGTCTCAACTTGAAAACATTGAAAGTTAAACAAAGTGAGTTATAAGAACTTAGTTAGCATATACCAACCAATATTTTGCAAGTGATCAATTTTATATAATAATAACAAGTTAATCATATATCAAACTAGACAATATTTACAAACTCTTCTCTTGAATTTTTTAAATAAGTACAATCGAGTCATGAGTTGGTAGTTCACCTACACGATACTTGAACTTTATTTCCCATAGCACAATCATAGAAGCCCTAGCTTTCCATTAGATCTCAATATCATGTATTACTCATTCTAAGTAGGCATCACACACACAAACAGTTATTAAGACTCAAATACAAATAAATTATCAAAATTACATCAAGTCTTTGCAATCATGTCAAATAATGATATTCAAACACAAGCAAAAACTCTAATATCATATAACATCATGTAAAAGTTACGGTAGCCACACATATAGCCACGATCTCATTTCAAGGCCATTTCTATGCTTTCTTAACTAATAATCGGGAATTTCCCATTTAGTTCTCGTATCTTCTACAACTGTTTGCCAAGAATTTTCTTCATCCGGCTTTCAAAGCACCATTCTAATATAATCCACAATTTCCAATATCACTACTTTAACATAATTCATAATTTCCAGTGCCATCCATGGTAGGATGCATAGATAGCATATATATGAGAGTTTAGCTCACAAATCCCATTTCAAGCTATAAAATCTAACATACAAGTGACAAACAAGTCAACCATAAGCATTCAATAATCATTAATGACATTATCATGCTTTCGCTGTGCACTATGATCAATTATTAATAACTTAATAGCTAACTATTCTTACACCAAGAAATTGAGTTTATATGTAAATATATAAACATGAATATGAATATAAAAACAATAATACAATTCACAATATCTAAATTATCTTTTTATTAATATAAAAATAATGGTAAAATATATACTCACCTAATGGGGTGTGTCCATTATAGGAGATTTAAAGTGGTTAATCCTTGTCTTCTTTTTCTTTTCTTAATTCACCATCTATAATAATATTATGAATATAAGAATACTATCTATTTTTCTTTCTAGGCATCACAAACTCAATTCCTCTTATAAGAAAATTAATGGGGGTGGCCCAATCTTTATGAAGCAGGTAGTTTAAGAAAATCAATAAGGTAAAAAGAAGGATATGAGTGTCACACTCTAGAATTAAGGAAGGGGAATTAGGAATGATAAATTTTGGATTTAGGATGGGTCAATGACTTAACAAATGCAAGTAGCTAACTAACGCTATAAAGAACATAACTTGCTACTTAAACCACTTGTCCAACCACAAACACAAGTTAACTAATCCACATAACAATGCACCTGGGTTGAAGCACAAATTGGAAGCTTTTATGAATTTGAATCACTAATCTTATAAGGAAGATTGGCAAAACAAGGTTTCACAAGAGCAAAAGAAGATAAAATTCTCATACTTTAGAGAAGAAACACTCAATTTTGAAATATATTCATTAACTATTGAATTCTAAGTTACATTATATCCTATTGATACTAGTCTTAGGAAAATATAGATAATAAATGCCATACTTAGAAAAATATAAAGCTTTAACTATCATTAAAATAAAAATGGAAATTATCTTTAGATTTTCTCCAAATTTGTTGCACTCCATATTGGTAAAACATGTCTAGATTCATTGCACTCCATATTTAGAAAATATCTCTAAATTTGTTACGCTCCATATTAGGAAAATATATCCAAATTCGTTGCACTTCATATTAGGAAAATATCTCCTAATTTGTTGTTCTTCATATTAGGAAAATATATCTAGTTGCACTTCAAATTAGGAAAATATTTTCTTATTTGTTACACTCTAAATATCTTCAAATTTCTTGGGCTTGAAAAAGCAGTACTTCAACTTTACTTGCCTCTTATACTTAAACTTTATTCTATTAAGCCAGAATTACATTCATGTGAGCTTCAATTGCCTTCTGTATCTTTTTAAGCCTTCCTCTTATCATTAGACCTTCACTTAAAGTCAAGTCTTTCTCTACTTAAGCTTGATCATGCAAAGAGTCAGTTAGGTTCATATCATCCTCCCCCTCTTGAAAAGGAGTCATCCTTGACTCTTCTTCAATATTTGCATCAAAATAAGGAAAGAGGTGAAAAACACTGAATGTGGTACTAACTCTATACTCACTAGGCAATTTAAGCTTCTAAGCATTATTATTGATTCTCTTAAGAACTCAAAAAGGTCCATCTCCTATAGGCATAACTTTAGGTTTTCTTTTCTCAAGAAATCTCTCTTTTCTTAGATGCAACCACACCAAGTCTCCAAGCTTAAAAATTATTTAGTTTCTTTCCTTCTTGGCACAATTTGCATATTGTTGAGTCATCTTTTCAATGTTATGACATGCCTTTTCATGGATTTGTTTATCAAATTCAATGCATTTTTTATCATCCATGTTAGCTCTTTCCTAGAAAGGTAAAGGAATCAAATTAATAGGTGCAAGAGGATTAAAGTCATAAACAAATTCAAAGGGCAAATGTTTAGTAGTGAAATGAATAGAGTTATTGTAAGTAAACTTGATGTATGGTATACACTCTTCCTAATTCTTCAAGTTTTTCTTAATGATTGTTCTCAACAATAAAGAAAGTGTCCTATTCATAACCTCAGTTTATCCATTAATTTGTGGATAACATGTAAAAAATAGTAACTTTTTCCCAAGATTGCTCCACAAGGTTTTCCAAAAATGGCTTAAAAATTTAGCATCTTAATAAGATACAATGGTTCTTGGCATCCTATGCAACCTCACAACTTCCTTAAAAAAGAAATTAACAATGTTAGAAGCATCATTAACTTTATGACATGGGATGAAGTATGCCATTTTGCAAAAATTATCCATAACAACAAAGATAGAGTCTCTCCTTATCTTAAACCTAAGCAATCTTAAAACAAAATCCATAGAAATATCTTCCCAAAGTATATTTGGAATAGGGAATGGAGTGTACAATCGATAGGGATTTACTTTAGATTTTGCTTTATGACATCTAATGCATTTTCTCATAAATTTCTCAACATCCTTATCCATCCTAGGCTAATAAAAGTGTTCATTCAAAATGGCAAATGTTTTTACAATGCCAAAATATCCTATAAAACCTCTAGAATGTGCCTCTTTCAACAATGTCATATACAATGAATAATCTGAGATGTGCAAAAAAAAAATTATTCCAACCATCACCTGATTTACAATGACTAAAGGCCTCACCAAAATCAACATCATTAGCATATAATTCTTTAATAAATTTAAAACTAAGAATCTTGGCATCTAACACTACAAGAAGAACATACCCTCATGATAAAACATCAGCAATAATATTTTCTTTACCTTTCTTATGCTTAATCACATAAGAGAATGATTCAATGATGAATCCATTTGGCATGCCTATGATTCAGCTTGTTTTGGCTCTTTACATGCTTGAGAGATTCATAATTCGAATGAATGATAAACTTTTTAAGCCATAAATAATGTTGCTAAGTTTTCAACACTCTAACTAATGTATACAGCTCTTTATCATAAGTTAGATAGTTAAAAGTGGGTCCACTTAGTATTTCACTAAAGTATGCAATGGGATTACCTTCTTGCATAAGTACACCTCATATGTCAATTCTACTAGCATCACATTCAATTTCAAAAGTCTTACCAAAATCTAGAAGGGCTAGTAAAGGTGCACTAGTGAGCTTCTCCTTGATGGTTTTGACAGCTTTCTCTTAAGCTTTTCCTACTTAAAAGGAACATTCTTTTTGGTTAATTCATTCAATAGGGCAGCCAATATGCTGAAGCCTTTCATAAACCTCCTATAGAAGCTTGCAAGTCCATGGAAGCTCCTCACTTGTCAAATGGTGGTTGGGGTTGGCCATTCTTAGATTGCTTTGATCTTCTCTTCATCTACTTCTATATCTTTATTACTTACAACATAATTAAGAAAAATAACTTTATCTATGCAAAAGTCACATTTTTTCAAATTGCCAAACAATTTTTCCTTTGTTAAAACATCTAGAATTTGTTTAAGGTGATCCATATGTTCATCTAAGGTTCTGCTATACACAAGAATGTCATCAAAATAAATTACAACAAATTTACCAATGTAAGATCACAAAACATGGTTCATTAATCTCATGAATGTACTAGATACATTAGTTAATCCGAAAGGCATAACTTACCATTCATAAAGTCCATATTTAGTCTTAAATGTTATTTTTCATTCATCTCCTTCTTTCATTCTAATTTGATGGTTGCCACTTTTTAAATCAATTTTAGAGAAGATGATAAAACCAGTCAATTCATCAAGCATATCATCTAACCTAGGAATAGGATGATGATATCTTACTATTATATTGTTAATGGCTCTACAATCAATGCACATCCTCCATGTATCATCCTTCTTAGGCATAAATAATATTGGAATTGCATAGGGACTAAGGCTCTTTCTTACATATTCCTTGTCCATTAACTCTTGAACTTGTTTTTGAATTTCCTTAGTCTCTTCAAGATTTATGTGGTATGTTAGACGGTTAGGCAAAGATGCTCTAGGAATGAAATCAATTTGTTGTTCTATCCCTCTAATTGGTGGTAAACTTGGAGGTATCTCATCAGGAAAGATATCCTTATACTTGTGCAAAAGAGATAAGATAACACTAGGTAACATAGAGGTTAAGTCATTAGCATTCAACATAGCCTTTTTATATACAAGTACTAAAAGGTTTTGTTGAGAAAATAAAGCTTATTTAATTTCACTCTTTTTTACCACTAGTAAATTCTTCTCTTCTTTTCCTTTCATTTTTTCTTTTCTTTCTTTCTTCTCTCTTAGTTAGCTCTCTTTTTCTAGCTTTTTCTCATTTTTATTTTCACTTTCTTACTTTTGATATCTTTGTTACTCTCATTCTTTCTTCTTTTCTCTCTTAATTTGATCTTCTAATATTTGCTTCAGTGACATAGGAAGGAAGGTTATAAGTTCCCTTTAAAGTACAAAAGAATAATGGTTTGAAAACCACTCATGTGTAACTTGCCTATCATACTGCTAGGGTTTACCTAATAAGAGATGACATGCTTTTATGGGTACAATATCACATAGAACTTCATCTCTATATTTACCAATAGAAAATAAAACTTTCACTTATTTTGTCACCTTCATTTCACCACACTCATTCAGCCATTAGAGCCTATAAGGATGGTTGTGCTTAAATGTTGGTAGGCTTAGCTTCTCTACTAATTTAACACCTGTCACATTGCTATAACTTTTGCCTTCAATGATTACACTACATACCTTGTTTTGGATTAGGCAGCATTTGTGGAACAAATTCTCTCTTTGATTGTTTTCTTCCTCTATTGTCTAAATGTTGAGCGCTCTTCTAGCTACTAGGAGTTCTCTTTCTTTTACACTTTCTCCATCATCATTAGATAGCTCTTCTTCCTTCTCAATGGTTTCTTCTTAATCTTTGAATCATTATAGTGGTTGATAATCATGATGCGCCTATTAAGGCACTCGCTTGAAATATGTCCTCTCCCTTAACACTTGAAGCACCTTATGTCACAATTTCTTGTTGGGTTAGGTTCTACTTGAGCTTTCTTAGGAGGGGCAGCTACCTTTTCAACTTTCTTTGACTCATCCTTTTTAAAATTTGAAGTAGAAAGAGTGTCTTTCTTTAAGTTGTTCCTCTATGAGTCAAAGAAATTTGAATTAGAGTTCTTTTTGGTACTATTTCTTCTTTTAAGTTATTATTCAACCTTGATGGCTTGATATAGCATCTCTTGAAGCTTTACATAGTGATACATCTCTATAGCATCAGTTATGTCACGATTAAGTCCATGCAAGAAATGAGCCATTGTTACCTCTTGGTCCTTCACTATGTTATCTCTAATCATAGCAATCTTTATTTCTTTATACAATTCGTCTACACTCTTTAATCCTTGCATAAAGCATTGCAACTTATTGTGAAACTAGTACCTCCTTATAATTATCTTCATCTCTTCCCATATGGTAATAGGGTATTCTTTATAGCAAACTCTCTCTTTTTGCATCTGATCCCACCAAACATGAGCATAATTAGTAAATTTAAGAGCTGCAAGTTTTACTTTTTTCATTTTGGAATAGTTATAGCATGAGAAAATATGTTCAACTCGCATGTCCTACTCTAAATATGCCTCTGGATCATTTTTGCCTTGAAATGAAAGAACTTGGATTTTAATTGCTCAAAAGTCTTCTTCCCTATTTCTATGCCTCTTTAGTTCTTCTCAATTAGGCCTCTTCCTCTTGGCTAGTAATCATCATATTCATCTTGACTCTCTGCATCTCTATGAGATTGTTCACCTCGCCTTTAGTTGTTTTGAAGTTTTTGTTGTGTGACAACTTGATTCTCCATTTGTTCTAATTGTTCATGAAGTCCTTCTAACTTTCTATCAAACAATTTTTCAATATGGCTCACTAATGCTTGCATTTGGATAGGGGCTAATCTTGCTTGTGGAATATCTTCTTGATTTCCTACCATGTCAATGAAGAAAAAAATAGACAAAATATATGATCTCATAAATTCTCTCCACTAGGTGTTTTCACTCCTCTCTTGATAATCTGACTAACTCTCAATCCCTTAATACCTTCTTAAGCTCTTATGTAACATAAATCCTTATCAGTAATTCAATAATGCTAATTTCTCGACTTCAACCAAGCACTTAAAAGTAGATGGTCATAATAGGTCACGAAATAAGGGATAGGTTCTATTAGGACAGGGATTCAATGAAAATAGGGAAATTCCTTATTTATACAAAATAATGTTTCTTCTAACTATACAATTTTGTGAATCTAAAAATTCAAATTGTAAGAAATTGAATTATCACTTCTTTTTTTTTTTGTATAACTTTCTTTTATGAATTTTCTTTTTTCATTTTTTTATAAATTTCTTTTTTTCTTTATTTTCTTGATCTTTTTTTTTGGCACAAATTTCTCTCTTTTTCTTTGACATTTCTCTTTTTTATATAAATTACAATACAAAAGAATATGATTAAACACCTATCATGTCAACCAGTAGCTTGGATACTGAATGATAGGAAAATCAAAAAAGGTAGCTCAATCTTCACAGCATAGGTAGTTCAAGAAAATCAACAAGGTAAAAAGAAGGATATGAGTGCCACATTCTAGAATTGAGGAAAGGGAATTGGAAGTGATAAGCTCTAGATTTGGGATGGTTTAATGAGCTAATGAATGTAAGTAACTAACTAATGCTATAAGGAACACGACTTACTACTTAGACCACTTGTCTAATCATGAACATAAGTTAACCAATCCATACAATAATGCACTTGAGTTAAAGCACAAATTAGGGGCTTTTATGAATTCAAATCACCAATCTTATAAGATTGACAAAGTAAGGTTTCACAAGAGCAAAAATTGATAAAATTTTCACACTTTGGAGAAGAAACACCCAATTTTGAAATATATTCATCAACTATTGAATTATGAGTTACATTACTTCCTATTTATACTAGTCTTAGGAAAATAAAAATAATAAATGTCATACTTAGGAAAATACAAGGCTTTGACTATCATTAAATTAAAAATGCAAATTATCTTCAAATTTTCTCTAGATTCATTGCACTTCATATTGGGAAAACATATCTAGATTCATTACACTCCATATTTAAAAAATATCTCTAAATTTGTTGTGCTTCATATTAGGAAAATATATCCAAATTCATTGCACTCCATATTAGGAAAATATCTCTTGATTTGTTGCGTTTCATATTGGAAAAATATGTCTAGATTCATTGCACTTTGAATTAGGAAAATATATTTTCTTATTTGTTGCACTCTAAATATCTTCAAATTTCTTAGGCTTGAATAAGCAGTACTTTAGTTCAATTTGCCCTTTCAACTTAGGACTTATTCCGTTAGGCTAGAATTGCATTCACGTGGGCTTTAATTGTCTCTTGTATCTTTTTAAGCGTTCCTCTTGTCATTGAGCCTTCACTTAAAGTTAAGTCCTTCTCTACTTGACCTTGATCATGCAAAGTGTCGATTAGGTTCATATCATCCCCAAATCATAACATGATAGTATCTCTTATGATTAGTTTCTTGTAATTTCTAATATAAGCTTACATCATTAATCGTTATACAAAATTATATGCTTATTAACTTATATATATTTTTAACTTCTTATATAGAACCGAAAAGTTACTTTTATTAAGATCTATCCACAACTAGTTTCAACCATATGGTTTCTTTGCTCCGTAGCATAAAAATATCATCCCTTAGAAATATTGCTAAAAGTCCATAGTTTACATAAAATAGATTCTCTTGAATCAAGTTGAAATATTTCAATGTATGAAAATATAATATTCTATAATGATTTAAATCATAGTATTCTAACAACCTATTTTATAAAACTTCTATTGTTTTGGAACCATCATCATATATTAGAAAACTACTCATAAAAGACTCATTTAGTTTACACTTTCACAATCAAAACTATTTAGATTTTGTGCTTTAGATTGATTTTATTGGTGTAAATCTAACTTTCTAGAGATCTATATCACCTTATCTTAATCTCCTATAACACAATATATAATTTTTTAGAAGCACCAACTAGCATGTATAATAATAAGTTTATTTTCAATAAAGCATCATGTCATTATACATAGATCATATAGATGGGTTTAGCTTCAATTCAACCCCTAATAACAAAGATTAAAGAAATTAATTGTATAAAAGTTTTACCATCACTTGAGAAGGTTGCCATTTAGATTGGCATGAAAAAGAAAGGTGGTGACCAGAGACAAAGGCTTACTAGAGAATGAAAGAGATTCTAGCACTTTTACTGCCACTTCTAGTTTGAACTGCGATTCCTTTTTAAGTGAACTTGGGTAGATGAACACTATAGGAGAACGACTATGCAGTAGTGCTGGCACCAGCAATAGAAAATCCTAAAAGAGAGCTATGGTAAAATAGGTTCAGCAAAGAAAACCACATGCAAAAGAAAGAGAAAAGGGAAGCTAGTCTAACATATCTTATGAAAGAGAATTAAGACTTATATGATTTATTATTATTATTATTATTATTATTATTATTATTATTATTATTATTATTATTATATTTTAAAAAAAGGTTCCGAACATGATAAAAAATGTTGAGGCAGTGTATATGAGAGGAAAGAGGGAAATTAGTGATGAGCTGGAAAAGGAGAGATGGGTTTTTATGTGCTGGGAGGGTTTGTCTAAAAAGAAAAATATTAATGGAGAGAAGGATAACAACATAATGTACAAAAGGAAAACAAAAAAAATCAAGAAACAAAAAGAAGAGTTGATGTATTTTTTTATTAGCAAAAAGAGAAAGCACCAGATTTTTCCTTAAAAAAGAAAGGGGCAACGAATTTGTAAAAATAAAGGAGGGGAGTTATGGTTTTATTATAGTACTTCTTACCCCATGGTACGTTTGTTTTTTTTTCCAATTAAATATCTACTTAATCATTTTTATCTTCCTTGAATATAAAATATATTTTAAACATTCTAAAATAATTATTTGAATTTCTACAACCTCCAAACATAATTTAAAATATGAATAATTTATTATATAAATCTTTGCATTCATAATATAATTATTCTTTACTTATAGAAAATTTCTTGTAAATTTTTTTAATTTAATTTTGAATTAATAGTCACCATAAAACAAATATATTTCAAACACTATCATTAATATTATTTTAATATCCTAAAAACTTTTAATTCAAAAAAATAAATTAAAAATTAATATTATCCAAATAAATAAATAATAATCCACCAATATTGAAATTTATAGAATTGGGATATTACATAGCCTAAGACAAAAAATTGGAGAAAGCAAAGTGCAAATGTAAAGTAATTTTGGCTTGAAATTCAACTATATTTAGCATTAAAACTCTAAATCAATATTGCTTACATAAATTAGTTATTAGAAAAATCATATGGTTAGATCTATTTAAATCATTTAACATACTATTAATTCAAATTATTTAAATGATTTTTAATTTGTTTAATGATTTTGAGGTTATTTTTTTATAAATCAATTTTTTTATTGAATTGAATCGATTAGAAGGCTAGTTCATCAATTTCTTGATTAAACCTACTAGTCTTATTTAATTTTTCATCATTGATTAAAATAGGCTAGATTACTAGAAGACATAAGGCTATTAGGATTGAGCCTCATTCTCACATACTCATTGAGTGTGCAAAGCTTTGATGCTTAGACATCTAAGATAAAAGCTTTGCTATTAAAAGGAAAGGATTGTCCAAAACTCTTGTTGTCAATGGTTCATGGATACTACAGCAATAGACAAATAACAGGAGTTGAGCATGATATTAATGAGTAGTTCCAAGGTATGCTTTCTTTGTTTTGATACTAGTTATCAATGGGATTTGTTGAATGTGGACATTTATGCATTGTGTGCCATAAATTTAGGTTAAATATTGCTCAATGAGTTGCATTGCGAAAGTTCAATGTGGCTTAACCACTAAACATAGGATTGCCATGCAAGAGTTACTACTAAGAATAGTAATGAGGGGGTATAACATGCATAAGGAAGTAAAACCCATTTATCCTTATTGCAAAATATTTTGCCCTTACCCTTCCCTTTCCTTTTCCTTATAGTTATATGTGTACAATTTTTAATACATATCCTTGTCCTTATCAAATATTCAAATCCCTATAATTGTCCTTATTTCCCTATATTATTTAAATAATACATATTTATCTATATCCTATTATATTTATCATATTTAACTATATACTACTATATTTAAAAACATAAGTTACTTAGAAATTCTAATAATACTAATACAATAAAGAATAATATGAATTATTTTATTAAAGTTTATCTTTAAAATCTTTTTATATCTAAATTGCCTGATAGTTTTATATTTATTTTTTATTAAGTAATCAAATTTATATATAAATACACATTAATAATTATTATTTAATTATATATTATATAATATAGGCATGGAAATAATTAGGTAGTATAGTCCCTATACATGTACTCATTTTTACATTTGCACTCAATAAATTCCGCATAAAAATCCCCTTATTTGTACTTTTATTCATTTTCAAGATTTCATACTTGTAGCAAATTGGGTAAAAATTAAGGGTACCCATTAGGTATAGGTCAAATTGTTATCCTTAAGTACCACCATACCAAAATGCAATAGGACATGTTTTAGGACAACCCCTAATTGTTTAGTTTACAATATCCATATAAAAGCATAATGGGTGAAAACTAATGTCTAATATCATATGTAAAATTAGAGGAAACATATACATAACCTTGCTCAACTTTACATGAATATGAAACTTAGGAACTAAATTTCAATTACATTGCCTAGTCATATAAGCCTTGTAAACAAATGTGACTAAAGATATCTATATGTGCATCATCTCAAAATCTAATGTAAGAGATATCACAGTGTCTGATGTTAATGTATTCATCTTCATTTTTAGAAGCCTATAGAAGAAGTTTACCATAAACACTTGCTATTTTTTATCCCTATAAACCTTTATTTAATTGTAGTTAAAGCCTAAATTATGGCTTAAAAGCACACTTGAACCCGTTATTGGCTTTCTAATACAAATATGCAATTTAAGGAACATATTGAACATTTAAAAATATGTCCATAATATAGGGTGTTAAGGGAAATTTCAGGAGTTTTATATATGTTCATGTACACATATATTGTGTTATGCATGGAATTCTGAACCACAAATTAGGAATTTATACAAAATAAATGCCAATACGCAATATTAAATGCAATGAAGACAAACTTCAAATAGTTTGCACTTATGTTAGATAAGCCTTTCAAGAAATTAAATGTTGAAGGGTTGTCCATTAATAGTACCATGTCAATAGCAATTTATGCATGATAAACACTTTAGAAAAGAGTTTAGGGTTAAATAGGTAGAAATACATTTTTTTTGCAAATAAGCAAAACTAAATTTTGAAAGGTTAATATATTGTGTATTAGTGAATTATTATGGTTGTTAGCCTCAAAGTCAAGTAATTAACTTTGATTAACTACAATTAAAGTAAGGATACGTAGGTTTTTTAAAGTTTATATATCTGTACCATTTATAAAAGAAATGTAAGGTTGTTAGTATGGTACATATGAATGAACCACAATATATTTAAGGAATGTTGTATAACATAATTAATCATGTCATCCCTTTGTGTGTGTGTGTGTTTAAAAGCAGGATGTGCAGAAGCTAATGAAATTTTTATCATTAGGATGAATTATGCATTTGTCTATGTTGGCTACTGTAATGGTCTTAAAAGGTTAGTAGAATTGATTTTATTATACTAGTTTTGACATATTGTTGGTGTTTGGAATTTGGAATATTAACAAATTAGGCTAAACATTTTCATCATAGTTGTTGTAGTACCTAAAATAACTCATTTATACATTGTCTTTTGTGTGTGTTAAGCAATGATGATTCAAGTGTTAGTTGGAAAGCATGTCATAAGTTTGTAGTTATCTTCTATACTTTATCCTAATTGCCATGCATGGCTTTCATGGTGT
The DNA here is from genome assembly GCA_020226215.1 of Sindora glabra. Classification (NCBI taxonomy): domain Eukaryota; kingdom Viridiplantae; phylum Streptophyta; class Magnoliopsida; order Fabales; family Fabaceae; genus Sindora; species Sindora glabra. The sequence goes on along the minus strand of CM035236.1, from coordinate 54,693,204 downwards.
AAATAATTGTAAATCTTTGTAATATGCAGATATATTTGGAAGATTTGATCGAGGTGAATTTGTGCAATCCTATAAGATGTATTCCAATAAGGTGCACTCTGTATCATATGCTTACTAATCAAGGTGAATTTATGTCTTGCAAGCATTAAGATAATTTCCAAAGGAGTTTCTAAAGTCACACTATAGCTAGATAAAGCCAAGCTTAATGTTCTTATAGGAGTCTAGCAACAAGGATGTAAAGAAGTGAGGAGTGCGGGTTTAAATGAATGGAAAGGAGACCTAGTTCGGTTATGGATGGTAGCTAGTGATCAAATAATACTTGATGATATGAAGATGGGCAACAGAGTTCTAGTTCAAACCACTAAATCAATTCTAGTTTGAGATTATTTCATAAAATGTAAAGATTCTCTTAAATAACTAGCACTTATTTGTCCTCTCTATTGTTCACCCATTACTCAATGAGCTTCTTGTGATATAGATATGTGTTGAGGCTAATGAAAAAGCGGCAGAAAGCTACATATTGTTGCAAAATCATGCAATGCTCTAAAGAGAGTTACATGAAAATTGGAAAAGCAACATACTCTTGGTAATTATTTATTATCCTTACACATTGTAACATACCTTGACAATTTAATGTCACTTCTATCACAAGTTTTTTAATGTATATGTTAAGAGTATTGTTAGAGTTGTCTCTTATGGATCATTTTGATTGGTGCTTACTAACCACTATATTGATGAATTTTGACATGTTGACTATGTTGTTGTAGATGCTCTAGCTAACACTACCATGGGGGAAGCACTTGTATCTATGTTAGTGGCTTAGGTATTTATGAGAAATATATTACAAAGCAAATACATCTATTTAATTATTAGTAAGATTTTTTTACTATTGTGGTATACAAAAAATCTATTGAATTGCCTTACTTGGTTTTTATGTGTATCATCTCCTAAAGGAATTTGGAAGAAACTATGTGATTAGGAAAAATATAGTTTTCACAAGTGATTAATTGATTATTTTTATATATAATAAAACTAGTTTTCTTATCCTAAATATTAAATAATGCTAAAGACTAATCACCCTAAAAATAAAGCAAACTTAAATAATATATAAATACTAACTAAATAAAGTAAGTAACCAAATTGCCAATAAACAAAATAAATGAGGGAGAAAGGGAAGATAGCTTATGAAGTCATAACATAAGACAGTTTTATTTGTAAAAGAAATGTGGCTTAAAGAGAGTAAGGAAATTTTTAGATGTGTGTAGGGGGTATAATGATGCAATAGCCATTTATGCTAGACTAACCATGCCACTACATTGCTTAATTGGTACATTTATTGAAAAAAATAATAAGGAAAATACAAATAATCTCTATGAACTTTGCATGAATTTCAAACTTAGTACATAAACTTTAAAATGCAACACTTCACCCCCTAAAGTATCTAAAATAATGAAACCATTAGTAAGATGTTAAATCTAGCACTCTTGATCATGTGAGCTTCATATGAACATTTTCGCCTTATTTTGCCTTCTGTATCATGAAGACCAAAAATTTTCAAATAAAAAAAACTAGAGTGAAGTAGAGATTACAAGCACACATAAGTAGACCACATTTACATTTGAAGGAAACAAGGCTTTATTACAACATTTATAGAACCATCGTCAACTAACGGTAATAATGTCATCCAATCACACTTACATAATCAACCAAATCAATAAAATAAAATAATATAATAAATAATGATCCATTGCTCAATCATATGAGTTCTTGCAATAGAATTAATGCGAATAGGGAGTGAGGAATTTTTGTTTAAGTTAATAATCCTAAAACTTGTCATAAGTATATAATTTTTTGTAATATTTTAAGAGTGCAAAAAAAATCACTATATAAAAATGAAAATGTAATTTATTTTCATGATGACTTTTCTATTGTGATGATTTTTAAATAATGAAAATGAAATCAAACTAACCCATAAGTGCTAAACAAATGCATATCCTGAAAAATTTAACCATATAGTGCAACGATTTCGTTAAAAAGTTAGTCTAAGTCCTTTTGCAAGAAGATGAAAACTTGATATATAGCCTTAGCTGAATCAGATTAAGTTGATTAGAAAAGCAAGCTGCTATGGCAAATCCTTTGTTGCCAATGCCAAACTTTATGATAAAAAGCTAACAAATAAAGATTTGCATTAAGCAAGCAAAGCAAGAAGTCAAGACTATTGGAATTATTAAATTTTTATTTTGAATATTTGACATAACAATGAAGAAGTCCATAAGCAGGAAGGCATGCAATCAATCAATTATATTTTATAACTTAACTTTCAAAATAGTTCAAAAGTGGAAAAAAATTGCCCATGTATGGTAAAATGGTTACAAAACTAGTAAACTAAAATTACAATTATTTATATACATTCATATTATATATATACATTTATTATATATTTATATGTATGTGTATACTTTTGAAATGAATGTTATGATATGTTATTTTAGTTGGGTTACTTTATTATGTATTTTTGACAAATAATCATGTCCAAAATGGAGAATAAATATAACCATAATCATAAACATGAAGATAAAATTATTCATAAATATAAACATGAACAACCATAAACACAATAACATATATACATTAAAAAACTTAAAATTAATTAGCACAAAAAAATAAAAAAAAATTATTGTAACATAACTTAAAATCCAACTCATTATAACTAAAAAAAAAATTATAATTGCTCAACAATGGTAGTGGTAGACTTACTATTTGTGAGGAAATTTTATGTTACCTTTAACATCTTGGCATAATCAATAGCAACTCATTCAACATCGAATTTGAATATTTACCTTCTAATCACTAAATGAAAGTTGAGAAGATATGACATCACTAATAGTATATTTTAGGTGACATATGATTCAAGAAAATTTAACTATTTGATTGATAAGAAAAATCTTGAACATTCCCACATTGAAATCCTTTATCCTTGCTTATACCTAATCCAAAAATATTATACACTACAATTTCTTCAAATGAATACACCATAAAACTTGCATAATTTGTTTCAATCAAATTGTAACATGTCAAACAAATGAAAGGTGCCTACTAGCTAAAAGTGGAGGATTTAGAAAAATATTTTTAAAGTGGAAAAAAGCTAGAAAAAATACAATCTCCAGGAGAAATTTAGTTAAATGTCAATCTATATATATTTAAAATTATAATTGAATGTCTCTAAAATTAATAGGGTTGAATGTTAGACCAATTTAAAGTTAAATGATTTTTTTTTACAATTTTGTCCCCTTTTACTTAAACTTGTAATTAAGATGTTTTTCATTATTTTATGTAACTAAAACTATCATTTTTTCTAGTTCCAAGAAGCTTGAAGTAAATGATTTCAGGCATAGTTTGCACATACAAATTGATTCGATCTTAGTATGAAATCTTGTCACGAAGCAAATGAGATTGATAGTAGATAAATAAAAGAATCTAATTAATGTTATGAATGACATGCGTGGGTTATAGGACTTGGATAAGGCAAGAACCCTAGATAAGGTGTATAAACATAAACATCTTATTTTAGTCTTAACATTAATTGTATTTATTACAGCATTTGTTTATTCATTCATTTTCTATTTTTATTAATTCTAAATTCTTGAGATTGTGAATAAGATAGGATGTGAAAATATTCCTAAAATATTTTATATATTTTTTAATTTTAATATTTATTTATCATTATTATTGTTATTTATTTATTTATTATTTTAAATACTTATTTTTTTAATTTTTTACTAATTTGTATTTTTTTCCAAAAGGACAACATTGTGTTCCATAATTAATAGGAAAGTAACTTAATGTGAAATTTTAAAATGTTTACTGTATATCATATGATTTTTATAAGTTAGGTTATAATTAGTTAATAATAGTTTAAATTACTAGCTAACAAAACTTGTTCCATTATTAATTTACCTTTATTTTGACATGCCTATCAAATTTTGCATTTTTTATTTATTTTTTATTTTCTTATTCATAGTGCATGAAAATAAAGTGGGCAAAAATTATTAATTGTATATATAATATGAAGAAAATAAACTGATATTTTATCTCTATTTTATTATCTTTAGTTCACAATAAATAAGTTTGTAAAATTATAATAAAAAAGAAAAATAATGCACCACCTTTAATAATGATATATATATAGAAGATAAAATATGAAATACAGTAGTTCACTAACATGACTTAGTTTCATTTAGTAGTAATGCAATGGTAGTGAGCTTCCTTTCTTTTAAATTAAGAAGGTTTCACTTGTTATCATACCCCAGTTGAATATTTACAAGTGTCATAAATTTCAAAGGTTGTGAATAATTATTTTTTATCTATTTAGTTAATATTAATTTTAAATTTATCCTCCTTTAAAAAGTTCCAGAGATATTTAAGTGATATTAATAATGATACTTGAAATATATTTCATGGTGATTATTGACTTGGGATTAGTTTAAACTTATCTTGTAAGGAATTTCCTATAAGTTGAAAATATTTTAGTAATTATGATTGGAAATATTTATAAATATTTCTATTTAAGAATTTATTTTTTAAAAAACTATTGCATTCAACTATTTTGAAATGGTCATTATTAAAATGAGGTTTGTTTAAATATGGTATGAGGATTTCCTCATGAGTTGATAATAAAAATTATAGGTATGAAATTTTATGAAGTAAATTATTTGTATTTGATAAATTATTTTTAGGATGATCGAAACTTGAAAATAATTATTTTTAGATTTTTTTATGTATTTATGAAAGAAAGAAAGAAAAGAATTAAGTTGGGCTTTTCAACAAAAAGGAACTTTAGTAAATTGATAGGGTGGCTAAGATTTTAAAATTTAAAATTGGTAAACTAGATGGAGGTTATGATTCAAGGGGTAATAAGCCTATCATGGAATGAGGGACATGGTAATAAAGCCTAAAATTAACTTCTTTCTACACTTTCCTCTCTCTTTATAGAGTGCCATACAGAACCTTTCTCCTTTCAAATTTTTCTAGTTTCTCTTCCCTTTTACTTTTTTGACAACTTCTCATCAACTTTCTTCTCATTTTTAAGTCATTATTTCTTCTGATTTTAGATCTCTCTTTTTTCCTCTCCTCTCTCTCTTGATCTTTCTCAGCTTTTTCTTTTAGTCTTATGGTCACTCTTTCTCTCTTCTCTCCCTTTCCTTTCTTTTTATTCTCTTCTTTTCCTCACTATCGGGTCATTTTTGTCACTACATGAGGGCCACTAGCTCCGTCATTCTACCACATTACATGAGGCTAACTATTGCCCGTGGATATGAGTTGTGTTTGCAACTAGAAATAGGGGCTTAAAATAAGATCTTCAACTTGTCTTTTTCTCTACTGCACCTTTTCTTGTTGTTATGGTGGCATCTTTTTTCTAACTCCATCTTGGTCTCAGGTGATCATGCCACCATTGTCTAATTGTCTATTGATTTCTAACATAGCAAAAATGCATGATCAACAACGAATTGCTATTGGGTTAAAGGTGAAACAGGGTGCTACTTTACTTTTGTTTCTTGTAAGTTCTACCAATTTTGGCATTATTGATCCTATTGGTAATTGATAGCCTTCATATAAAGATGCTTCTTTTTTATTCTTATTTGAAGCTTGGAAATATATAGATGGGATTTCTAATATAGTATGATTAAGACTTAGAGTGGCACTTACCAGAAAGAAAATAATTGATAATAGTATAATCTTTTTCATGTGTTAGAATAATAGCTAAAGAAGGAAGAAAAGAAGATTCTGAGTACTTTGGAAAATAAATAAATAATAAAAATATATATAAATAAATATATGTATGTAGGATATAACTTATAGTATGTTGGTATGATATGAACGAAGAATCGATAGAACATTGCATCTTAAGAATGATTGGAGGTTAATTTTGAAGGTTTTCATATTTTCCTTATAATCTTGAAGTCCTTAATGAAGCTTACAAAAGTACAATTCTAAATTGTAAAATGATAAAGGGATACGATTAAGGCATACGTGTGGGATGTCACATTTTAATTTATTGAACAAATTAGTCATGGTTCAAGAAAATTCTAATCATATGAAAGGTAAGTTATTGATTTTCTTAAATTGAAACTAAAAGATATTGTCAAATAAGGGTATGAATAGGTAAGGTGATGTAATTAGGGTCTTCTAAGATCATTAAATATTAATAACTTTATCAGTACAAGTTTGATTTAGAAATCCCTATAAGATAACATATTTTAAATGTCATGAGCTAGCAATATAGACTATAAGATGACAATGACTTAGAATATAAGTAAATCATAGTACAGATTAGGAGTTGAGATAGCTAAGAAGAAAATAAAAAATGCTTGCCTATTCATAACTTATCATATAATTTGTGAAGTAGGAAGGAAAGATGAAAAGGTGAATATAGATGTCTTGAAGCCTCCAAAAGTGAGCAAGCAATTACAGGTGAGTATATATCTCACCACTTCTTAATATCTTATTAAAAGATATATTAATATTGTGAATTATATTTTTCTCATTGTTAGCATCAATTCTATATTTTTGTAAATATAGTTATATGCAAGTGTAAGTTCGTGGCATATTGAAACGAGATTATTGGATTAGAGTAAGCGTAATGTTGTATTAGTTACTAATTAATTGACTGTGATAGAGTTAAAATAAATCGTATTATGAATGCATTATAGACTTTGATTGCTCGTGATTGTTAAATAGTTATCTATGTAGACTTGTATTGAATCTGGTGAGATGAATACAGTGAAGCTTTAGGGAACTTACTACATTGTGAACTAAGGCATTAGAAAGTGAAGAACTATGCTAGAGTAATGATATCAAATATTACAATCTATGACGATGATATGAAAGTCAGATGGAAAATTTCCAACAGATTATATGAGATGGATATGATATTGATCCAAGAGCTGGATAAGACATTTCTGGCAAACAATTGAAAAGTGTATAGATTTGATTATGAAATCAAAAGATAGTGTGACACCTATCCGAAATAGATAGTATATGATTTTGAATTCTGACAAGAAGTTAATACTCCTATGATTGTGCTATAAGGAATAGAGTTTAAGTCATATGCAAGTGAACTTTCATTTCGGGGCATGGTTGGACAAATTTCAAAAATTTAGAAAATGGGTTTGTCCACATTTTCTAATTTAGAAAATGATTATCTTATATATAAAATCAATCACCTAGAAGATAATGATAATTATATGCTCATTGAGTTCACGTAACTTACTCTATTTACTTTCAATATTTTCAAATTTAGATTTAAGCTTGTTGTATCCATAGAGAATCAAGGCCACCTTGAATGAAAGATTTGACAGTTGAAATCATCTTGAATTAGGATTAGCATTTAAAATAGAGTTGTTGCTAATCCAATAATTGTTGTATTAAACTTGTTTTGTGTATTTTTCTTGACATTTGCATTGTATGATATATGTATAGGATTTTGTTGTATCTAAAATAAACAAGTGTTGTATATTAAAGCATGTAGCCCTTGAAAAATATCCAAAAATAGGGAAGACTCTATCTTTTTTTCTATAAAATTTTAAAATATTTTTTTATCCTTTTAAAATTTGGAAACTCTCGTTATATAGAAAAGAGTAAAAAATAGTTAAGGCTTATAGAAACCAGTAATGGGATCCATGCCTGTCACAATCAGAATGGGTCGTGACACCTGCACAAGAGGACAAAAACAATAAAAAAATGAAAAATGAAAAAACCTTAAATAGTGTATAAAGAAACTTACAAAAACTTAAACAGAGAAAAAGAGTGTTAAACTTTTAGTTAGTATTCATTTTGTAAAAAAGGTGTAAGCTAGCAAAAATTGGTATTTGGATATACCTAACTAAAAACAAGTAAATTGAAAAATATGGGATCTTTTTTTATTTTATTCACTATACATACTGCTTTTCACATATTCTCCCTAATATTATTTAACAAGCTAGCAAAAATCAATATCATGATATGCCCAACTAAAAACAAGTAAATTAAAAGATATCGAATTCTTTTTGTTTTATTCCATATTCATACTACTCTTCATATATTTTCCCCAATATTGTTTATTCCTTAATTCTTTTTTTAAATAAATAAATATAAATAAGGTGAACAAAATTTTTTCATATATAAAAGCAATATTCCTAAAAAGGACTTACAATGACTCATGTATAAGCTAAACTTTTATAATAAATACATAAGAAATATTCTAAGACAAAAAAAAAAGTATCAATAAAATTTAAAACTTAGTGTGGAAAGGAAATTATAATTTTTTCCTTTTGTTCTATACCTCTTTATCTTGTACATGTGTTTTAATTTTTATTTTTATACATTAATGTGCATAGAGTGAAGTTTCTTACAATTTTCTTTCATTTTTTCATTTTTGGTAAATTACTATTATTTTTTCTTTCTTTCTTTGATTATTTTATTCTTGATTTTACTTTTTATTTATTCATTTACTTGTTTTTCATATTAATTACAAAAGTTTTGATCATATTCTTTAATGAAGATAGGTATGTATATAATTTAATTTTATTATTTTTATAAATAGATTATGTATTAATAATCTATGATTTCAAATTTTTTTATTTGATTGAGGAGAATAAAAACAATTTCTTTTATGTAATTTAAGGAAGTTATTCATAACAAATATACTAGATGAATAAAATTTTGATGTTATTATTATTGTTATTATCATCATCATTATTGTTATTATTATTTTCAATGCAATTTTACTATTTTATTATAATTAAATTTTAGCATTTGTAATTACTTTGTTATAACTATATATAAGTTATGTACTTACATTAAATTATTTTGCTCTTCTAAATTAATTGGGATGAATAAAAAATACAATCTTTTGAGTAATTTGGAAAAGTTCTTCATAATGAATATAATTAATAAATAAATAATTTTATGTTAATATATTATTAATATTATTTTTTATTATTTTTATTACTAAAATATTATTGTTGTTATTATCATTATTATTATTAAAGAGACTAAATTAACTTTACTTGAGTGATTTAGGGAAGTTTTTCATAAAAAAAATATAACTAATATATATATGTTTATATGTTGATCTTAAATTATTATTAATATAAAGTATTTCATTATCATCATTATTATCGTTATTGGTATAGTTTCACACTTAAAATAAAAATATACTAGAAGTAACATTCATATAACTTCTTTAGCTACTAGGTTGACACCAATTAAGGTAAAAACATATTACAAATAATATTAATGTATTATTTAACTAAGTATGAGATTAAATCTGCTCTTACCCCTATTTTAACATACTTTTATCTTCTTTAAAATTAATATTAACATCTACAGTGTCTAAAGGGTCTTCATCCACCTTTTTTTTCCTTACCAATTAAATATTCTCATAATCAATCTTAAAAAACTTAACTTGTGCTCAATGAAAGACTTGTGCTCACATTTCATAATCATTATCATCATTCATGTTGTACAAGTTCTTTAGCTTTAGATGAATAATAAAACTCCATTTTGAATATATTTGATCTTGTATGTAAGAAACCATTTGAGCTTGAGATCCATAAGTGTAAAGTTATGTCTTCTTATTCATTAGTGTAAATCAACATAATGAAGTTTACTATATAGAAGCCATTCACATCTTTTTTTATTCCACTATCAAAAGTTGTATCAACCCACACATATTTAAAAATGGGTTACAAACTCTATTGCAATTAAACGTAATAATATCTACTAACTTCATATAATACTGAAGTTCAACATTCACACCATTTGCATCTTGATAGCTTGGAACACACTGAGTTGTAAAAGTCATATAAACTCTAGAATTTTGATTTTTCAATTCATGTTCACATTTTGATGTATGGAATTTATAGACATTGACATTTATGCCAAAAATCTTTTTGCATTCATATTTGGTCCTTAGGCTAGTTGCTTTAAATCATCAAACACAATATCACTCATGTCACCCATGAGAACTTAAAACAAGAAAATTAAATGATTCATATGGCTTATGCTAAATTATATAATAAACTATCCTTTACTACTCACTTGTGTAGAAAACCACCCAACAAAGTTTTTACTATTTATTTGCAACTTAATAAATGATCATGTATGAATTTTTATTTTTCTCTTCCTAAATTGTTTAATTATAAAATAACCTTTCATTTACTACTCATCTATCTAGAAAACCACCTAGCATAGTCTTTACCAGATATTTATTTGCAACCTAGTGGATAATCATATATGATTTTTTTTCCTCTTCTTATCTTATTTAAGTTCACTATAATCAATAATCAATCTGTTATTAAGTAAGATACTAATCATAAGCATAACGAAGAATAATATAATATTATATGTATTCTTACTTAAAAAATATCTTTATTTTAGTATGCCTATAAATTTTCCATATTTGTCAAAAGAAAGCCTAAACCAATACAAGAAAGATATTAGAAATTTCTTCATATTTTACATCACTTAATCAATTGTTAACTTATGGCAACAATTGAACCTTGTTACCATTCTTTCTGAATACCTTGAACAAAATGTGAGGCACTCTTTGGATACATATCCTTTGGCAATAAAACCTTTGAGTTGTGCCTTATTATATACATATGACTTCATATGACCTAATGTAAAGCAAAGCAAACAAAAAAGACATAAAGATCTATAGGGAAAAACTTTAAATTGATTTGCACATGTCAACAAGGTATATCCTCCAATATTGAATTGGGCTTCCTAACCATACTTTGTCAACTAGTTGAACACACAAACGAACCATAAGAATGATAAGGGAAATAATATTTCCAAGTGATAAAGAATAAAAACTATTCAATATTGCACCTTATCGAGGTCTAGAAGGTTCATAACTTTTTTGTATATTTATTTGAAAAACAAACTTAACCAACATTATAGTTACTTTACATGGCATCATATAGTGCACTATAATATAAAGCAACTACTCAATAAGAATATAATAATAATGACTTTTCAACCTAACTAGTTTGTGTTATTTTAAATCAATACACTTAGAGATATTACTTGAATAACCATCATAGGCATCAAAATATTTTTCAAACATTTGAAAAATTGATCCTTCTTTGCACTTGTCATTGAAAACAAACAAGGCTAATATTTTCTATTATCATTAGGCTAGAGATCCTATCTTATACCTATTACTTTCATGTCTTTTTAAGCATTTTAATGGTCATTTGATCTTCCATTTTCTTTTAATATTATATGCATGATATTTCCATATACATTTTTGTATGTGCATGACATCAAGATTATGCCACATCATATTAGTGTCTCGACATGGAAGCTGGAAAAATGTATATTTCTTCTCCCATTATTATAAGTCCACTTTAATGGTATTTCCACAAACTCACCTCTTTCTATCATCCTTTTCCATTGAAGTTCCAAATGCAATAATTTTTGCTACATATTACATGATTTTAATGCCGGATAAGAATCTTAGGGGGGGTTGCTAACCTTCTATTTCCTATTAAAGCAAATTCACATCAATTGACATTTATGATATAGTCTTAGAAACTATAGATGCCCCCTCAAACAAACATCATTTTCTACTAGGAGGCAAATGCGATAAAAGTCATATCAAGGTTATAGTTTAGGTGTAACACCCTAATCCAAAAATTGCATGTTAATTTTTTTTTATTGTTTTCAACTTATATTATAATTTCTTAAAAGATAAAATTCTTTAAAGTATTCTACCTTCCCCTAACATTCTCCAATTGTTATGGTGGGTAACTAAAAATATTAAATAATTATAGAGTAAATCATGAAAACTTAGTGAAGAAGACTCCATACAAATTATCCTTAGATTTCATTTAATTAGGATATTCTCCTTTTTTGATTTCTGATGGCTACCATTTTTAATTCCATACTAATCATTAAGTGAGTCTTAATCATTCCTTTTTCTTTATTATATTAGTCTTTTATTAACTTTTTGACATAACCTATATCCTCTATAAAAGGATTTCGTTAGTCAAGTTTTAGCATTATACTTGTTAATTAAGATGTTACCATCTTTAACATATCATTTGTAACTCACCTTGCTTTTTATGATTCATCTTGTTTCCATTACATTACTCTTTGTCACTATAGGTGGTCATTTATGTTTCTATATTAATTGATAAATTTCAAATTGTTATTACATCTCAAACTTTTATATATTTCTTATGCAAGTTTTTACGTATCAAATATTAAACCCATATAGGTATTAAGCCATTTGTATCACTTTAATAGTAACAAAAGAATAGATAATAGGCCACCATATAATACATAAACATGTAGCTTACAGTCATGACAATAACTTATAAGCATCTTAGATATAATTGTGGTTATGCATGATTTATAAGCACATGATATGCAATGATATATGCTATGTGGACATTACAATATGGTACCATAGACTCCATCCTTATTACCGTATTGTCAACCTTTTCTCATTAATAACCAAATTTGCTTTCTTATAATTGTATTGCCAACCTTCCATCCTTGATAACCAAGTTTTCTCATATTCATATAGGTTTTTGATAATGCAACACAATATAATATTATACTTTCCATCCTAATTACCACATTGTTAACTTCCCATAATTGATAACCAAATTTCCTTCCTTATAATTGATTACTAGTCTCCTATTGTTGATAACTAAATTTCCTTTCTTAGAGCAACATTGTCAACCTCCCATCATTGATAATTAATTTTTTATATTTATATAGCACATTTATATCACATCATAACTTCTATAATATAAAATGACTATCATATCACATAACATTTCACTTTATAATGTTCATGGATGCACTCACAAATGACTAATATCAATATCGCATTTCATGGTTTGCATGCATTTAAATATAATACAAAACTCGTATGTGAACCTTTATCATAATTTTAGGATGCCTCATATCATTGATATGTTTATTTCCTATGCAATGTCTCACTAAATAAGGGAATTCTTAATACATCCACGACATCAAGACTTATACATATATTTGTCTCATTCATAGATAGTTTATCATGATTAACACAAGCATCATCCTTTGCAATTATCACAATTCATGTATAGTGCATACAAGATATCATAAGTAACCAAGTTCTTATTTTTTTATTACATTTCTAAGTGTATAATCATGTTGATTTTCATCCTTATCATATAAATGCATTCATATATGTCCATATAGGTATTAAAAAAAATGCTTGGTCATATACCATTTTACTTTATTTTGCTTACATGCTACTTTATTTGTTATATATATATATATATTTCCTTGTAATTACATATGTAACTATGCATATATCTGCATTGTCACCCTTATATTGATATTTAAAGCCACATACGCACATTTATTTTCATTTCTATATTAATGTCCACAATCTTGTATGTATTTTATTTCTCTACTTATATTAACATTTACAATAGCATACGTTCATTTTTTCTCATCCTTACTTTCATATTTTCATATTTTCAACCATATACGTACATTTTCTTTCAATTTTATTAACATTCATGACCATGTATGTAACCTTTGCATTATTATCCACAATCATAAATACATATTTGTTCTCATTTTTTTCTTAATAAAATAGTCATGTATATGCATAAAAACAATCATATACTTGAATATATATTATTTATAAGCCAACACATATAGAAGTAATATTTTCATAAAAATAGTCACATACATGTACATACATTATTTGTAAACTAACCATGTAAATAAATAATATTTTTATAAAAACAATCATATGTGTGTATAATATTTTATTTTAATAAAAGCAATAATGTATATGTATATTATTTTTATTAAATTAATCATGGATGTATATAATATTTTATGTTATTATAAAAATAGTAATATATGTACTCTTACTTTCATACTTATATTTACTTATAAACTCCAAGCATACATACACTCTTTCTCTATTTTTTTTCTAGTCATTTATCTATTTTATATATATGTACACTTTATTCTTATATTTTGTTATGAGAAATAGGGTTTTCTACTCTTATTATCTCTTAAAGGCTGAAACTTACCCTAAATATTTCCTTAAATTTTCTTCAAATTTCTTTAATTTAATTTGTTTATTTATTATCCACTCATATTTAAGACTATTTCTAATTATTTAAGATAATTTTTAAAACACAATTGCTAGTGAATAAGGAGGGGTACTGAACCTTCTCAAAAGCTTTTCTCAAATTTTCTTACTTTTAATTCAAGTGTCTTTTATAATTTAAACTTTACTTTCTATATTAGCATAGTTACATGAATTTTTAAGCTAAAATAATGTCCTTAAGACCCTAATCCTTAGGTTGACTAAATGTTGAAAGGGTTGTCCTAAGGATTTTCTTTTGATTAAAATTTGTAACACCACCTTTTTTGAAAAATGTATGGATTTGTAAAATTAAAAACCCTTTTTTTCTATAATGACCATACCAAACACGACCTATAGTCATAAAAAAAGTTCATTATTGGCTCTTACCATAAGTTATTTTCTTATTCAAAATCATTTATTCATAGATTTGCATAGAATATTAAACTTATCAATTCTTCACCTATGGTGGTAAATTCATAAGGGATATCTTGAAGAAGATTTTCATTTCAAATACATTTTTCATAAAATTAATTACTCATTCCATCATCTCATTATACATGTCTCTATCTTTTCATAGCTATTTTCTTATGTTCTTCGACAATCTTTATTTCAAGTTTTCATGCAACTTTAACATCTTTTAGTGGATGATATGGTAAAAAACCTAGCATAAAAGTATGGGAAGAATACTTACATCCTTGAAAGGAAAACTAGGTGGACTTTCTTCCAAAGGATTTTTTTTAGGTTCCTTTTTAAGGATGACAGGTCCAATTAATAAAATTTCCTAAAGAAACTTTGAAAGAAATACTCTAGAGATCAAGTTCTTACTTGCTTCAATATCTCTTTCTTTTAAACTTGAAATTCCTTTACTATCAATCTCTTCCTCTTTGATTTTGGTAGAGATCTCATGCTGGGGGAATTAGAAAAATATGAAGATATGGCGAATATAGAGGGAAGTGGTGTTCAATTTCTTTGTGAAATGAGAGGAAAATATGGTGAAACTTGTACTTTAGGGTGAGGAGTTATACAAGGAGAAAAAAGGTGGGTTTGTGGTTTTGGTTGATTAGCCTTAATGAAAGCAATTTTTACAAGCATGCCCACTCACCATCTAACTCATCTTTCACCTATTGGCCTAAAATTCTTTGCCATGTTTCTATTGGTCCTTGAATGATAATGTGACAGATAAGGTAAAGAAAATTTTAAAACTAATCCAATTAAGCATTGGGTGGTAATCCTTCATCTCATTCTTATTGGT
This sequence comes from Sindora glabra, assembly GCA_020226215.1. Taxonomy (NCBI): domain Eukaryota; kingdom Viridiplantae; phylum Streptophyta; class Magnoliopsida; order Fabales; family Fabaceae; genus Sindora; species Sindora glabra. Next base: position 54,677,800 of record CM035236.1, on the reverse strand, counting down.
CCTCTATTTATCATGAAATAAAGATTTTTGATAAACCAAAATTAGGTTTTAATATGCATTCACTACTAGCCTTTCTAAGGTCATTATAATAGCTAGTTTAAGCTTGATTTCTAAATTTAAACCATGTTTAATGAAGGTTTAAGTTCTATTGAGGAACCTTAATGGACTAACCAATCCTACTAACCCTAAGGCCAAATGGGCCCTTCCCATTTTGGTTTTGGTAATGCACACTACTTCATTACTCAACCATCCTTTTATACATTAAGTCTTCATCTTTTACATAGGCTATCGTGAGCCTTTGTTCATTTGGTGATCCATCCTATACTTAACCTTAAATCCATCAATTTTTTACTTTAATTCTATTTCATTATTATCATAACCTAAACTTGATCATGATCAGCATAGATCCTATTACCTAATTTTTACCAACCTCAACACTATTCACAATAATTCTACCTAATGAAAATCTCTTTATTTTTGTGGCGACTCAATTTATGATAGATTTTATAGAAAAAATAGAAAAAATTTCTTTTATTTTTATACATTTCTTAAGGGTCACATGGCCTAAATATAAAACTTGTAATTTTATAAATTTGATAATAACATAAATACATACAAAAATTAAATAGTTTCAACATTTAAATTACATAGAAATCACTCATTCATTTTTGCTAATCAAACTGTGAAAATCTCCTAACAAGGTGGTCTTTGGTTCTCTCTAAATGTATGAAGATCTATTGTACTCGTTTAAACTTGAAAACATTAAAAATAAAAAGAATGAGTTACAAGAACTCAATAAGCATATATCTACCATAACTAAATTTAAATTCAATTACTTAAAACAATCAAATACTAGTTAAGAATTAAGATAGAAAAATTGCAAATCTAAATATCTAGATTCCATAATAGGCGATATCAATTCTTGAGTTAATGTATTTACTTGCAAATAACTCAATTTCCTCTTCCACATCACAACTCACAATTACCTTAATTATTCATTTTATGTAAATCACATGCAACCTATTTTGGGTAGTCATCAAACTTGCAGGTAGCTAATAGGGCTTAATCATAACCAAAATGTCACAACTATGTCAAATGAAAATATTCAAAGAAAACTAGATATCAATGTCATAACACAATATATAGTAGCTTATAATAAATATACATACGTCCACCTTTTGACTCTTAAGTTAACTTTATATCCTTCATAAGATTTACATTATTGTCCCTCCAAGATTTGCCTTATACCATTTACATACATATTACTAAAAAAATTTCATTTGTTATTTACAACATCCTCCCCCAATCACATTTCTCAATTTCAATGTCACTCATAACATAATTCATAATGTAATCTCATACATTAGAACACCAATTCTACTTAACACAATTATAATTCAATTTCAACACAAGCTAACAAATTCATCATCAAAATGCATAATAATATATGATAGCATCACTGTGCATTCTTTGCATAACCATAACCATCCTTTCATCATATGTGTATATATATAACAAAATGTACAACAACATTAGTTTGCAATGTGACTATATTACAAAATAGTGACTTCAGACCTTTCTTGTGTGCTATAGGACTAAAGCATAAGTAATTCTCAAGAAGATATATATGTTAATGTACCAATTACTTCGCTAATCATCATAATAAAATTGCACAATTGCAAGTATCAAAATTGTAGCTTTCTATTCATAAATACATTCAAATTTCTTATATAAATGCATTTGCAATACATATAATTGATAAAGAGAGTAGAAATATAACATTCACACAAATATAAGTAAAGCATTAACTTTAGGGTAAGATATATACTTATCTAGTAATGTTCACTCACTTTAAGAATTCCAAAGTATCATATTTTCATCTTTTCTTTTTCTTCTTACTTCACAATTTACAATGATAAATTATGAATATATTGCTGCTACTTATTTTCTTTCCAAACATTACAATTCTACATTCAAATCATGATATACTAACACTTTAAATCCTCAATTTCTTTATTTTTCTAAAGTTAATTCATGACACCATAATATGCCATTATACAACAATTTTGGATCAAACTTATACAAGTGAAAACATTATACCTTAAAGCTCTATAAAGGCTTGTTTTACATCACTTCATCATTTTTTATCATTAATTTCTTATTTTTAAAAAAATTATCATAAATAAATTGGAAATTTTCATAAATGAAATCTTTTTTAAATTAAATGTAAAATAATCAAAATATTAGAGCTTTATTCTCTAAAGAGGTCTAAATCATATTATATTATAAAACTATACACATGGTCCTTAAAATTTTTAACTCCATTTTAAGGAAATCAAAAATCAAATATATTGGGGATTTTACAAATCAAATTTTAACCACTAAAAATATTAAATTTGATAGTCTAGATATACTCTAAGGTAGCGTTTGGTTCATAGAATGTTTTTAACATTCCCGGAAATGTTGTAGGGGAATATTACATTCCCATGTTTGGTTCAAGATTTGAGAAAAAAATGCCCAAGAATGTCACATTCCCGAGAATATTTTTTGCCTAACTTTCCCTCAAAATATTCCCATGGGGGGAGGTGGGAGTCTCAAACTCCCATGGCATGGGAATATTGATGCCAAAATAAAAGAACAAGATTACCCTCACATTTAATTATTTTTCTTATTTATCACTTTTTCAAATAATTTTTAATTTAAATTGAGAAATAATTATCACTTTATTTTAAAATATTTTTTATTATTAAAAAATATAATAAAATTAATTTTTTAACTATAATTTTTTTATTGTTGTTCATAATATTTGAAAGACATTTTTAATATAATTATATATACATACGAGTTTTTTTATTAAAAAATAATACGATAGGGTTAGAGTTTTTTTAAAAAGGCATATTTATATATAAAAATATAAAAATAATAATATTATTATATTAGAAAAAAAGGATAAAAGAATAAAATTATTTTCACATTTAATTATTTTTCTTATTTATTATTTTATCAAATAATTTTTAATTTAAATTAGAAAATAATTATCACTTTATTTTAAAATATTTTTTATTATTGAAAAATATAATAACATTAATTTTTTAACTATAATCTCTTTTTTATTGTTGTTTCTAATATTTGAAAGATTTTTTAAATATAATTATATATACATATGAGTTTTTTATTAAAAAATAATACGATAGGCTTGGAGTCTTTTTTTTAAAAAGGCATATTTATATATAAAAATATAAAATAATAATATTCTTATATTAAAAAAAATTATAATATAAAATTTAATATCACTATGAAATATAATTATAAAAATAATTTAATTGTGAAAATTTATAATTTTATAAAAAAATACCAAATATATTTAATATTATGATAATAAATTGAATAAATTACGTTCACTTCATTTTGAAAATTGATATAATAATAATAATAATAATAATAATAATAAAGATAAAATATTAAAATATAAGAAAGTATAATATATAAAAATATAATACATTAAACATTAAAATATAATAAAGTGTAAAATACTTATATATATATATATATATATATTAATAAATTTTTAGATGTTAAATATTGAAATTTAACTTATTAGGTGTTAAAAAAATTTTATTATTTATGTAATTTTAAATAAAATATGATTTATTATATTATATTTTATAATAAAAAATTTGACAAGGGTATTTTTGAGATAATCTCGAGACTCCCAAGAATATCAAATATGAACCAAACATGGTAATATAATATATTTAGAAATATAACAAAATATTCCCAAGAAAGTTTATAGTAAACCAAACTAAGAATGTTACATTCCCATTAATTAAATTCCCAAGAATCACATTCCTAGCAATGTATATTTTCCTGGGAATGTAAGATTTCGCAAACTAAACATCACCTAAGTATGATATTCTATTACTTTAGAGCATAAATTTTTTTATTTTATTAGAGCTATATCAGGTATCCAAAATAAGATGATAAAACGGTTTCTAGATTAAATTTAAACCTTTCAAACTATTAGAATGTAATACTTTAAAAGTGCTTAAATCATGTTATCTTAACAATTTGTAGGATAAAAATCCTATTTTTCAAAGCCATAATCAAGTATTCTAAGATCTATATAAATGGGGTTTCCAAGATTAACTTTAAATTACCAAAAATATTAAAGTTTAATGGCATAAAATAGCTTATCCATGACTAGAGGTGTTAAACGGAGGTCAATGACAATGAGGTCACACTAAAACTCTAATAAAGATAGAAGGGATGAGAAGTTCTAACTGTTGCTTCCACCTATGAACGGTGATTCCTTTCTCATAACACCAATAGCTCCTATCAGTAGCATGAAAGTGTGTCGAAAAGATGGATTAGTAGCAACTCATGATGGAGAATAACTTCTTCTTCTAGTTGAAATAATGGTGTCCAAAGCTTCGCTCATTGGCTTCACCCACACCTATCATGAAATAGAAAAAGGATGGTGAAGAAGGCATTAACGATAACTCATATCGATGGCACTAGACACCAGAAAGCAACAACAATAGTGATTCACCAAGGAAAGGCATTAATAGGGAAAAAAAGACAAATAAAGAAAGAGAATGGAAGCACACAAAAAAATAAGGAGGGAAGAGATAGGAAAAAAAGAAAAAAGGAGCTACATGTTTTGATTCAGCATTTCTCATAGTTTTTAAAATCAAACTGGTTATTAAATTAGATAAGTTATTGGTTCATAGGTTCACTAGTTCAATAACTAGTTTACTAGTAGAACTAATTTTGAATTAAAAATATAAATTATATATGTACATAACTACATTATGTATATATATTAAAAAATATTAATTATATGTATACACACAAATACATATGTATGTATACATTAGTATTATATATTTATAATAGATCATGATAACACTTAAAAAATAATACAATATAAGTTAATAATATAAGTAAATAAGTAGTAAAATATAAGTGATATATCAATAATTTATACTAAAAATATTAAAAGAAGTAATATAATTTTAGTTGATTTAAAATTGTGAAAGTATCACACTTTAATTATTATGAAATTGTAGAATTTATAATTTTTACAAAAATTGAAAAAAATCAGTTCATTAGTTCGATTCTAATTGTTTCACATTAGTTCATGTGCATTTCTAGTCCACTACTCCTAACCGGACTGGTTCCTTAGTGGTCCATTAGTTCACCAATCCAACCAGTTAGTCCAGTCTGATTTTTAAAATTGTAGTGTTTCTCATGCTACATATGCTTATTTCTATTATGAAATCTCAATCTTCCATTTCAAACAAAATAAAATCCTAATTGTCCATTCATTAATAAAAATTCATTCTCTTATGAAACTCTTTCCCTTTTTCAATAATTTTACAATATCTCAGTAAATTTGATAATTACCAAATAAAAGAAGATAAAATTTCAATGTTTCTAAGCGAAAACTTTGATATTTAGGTTTCCCCATAATCAAAACTTCAAATATACTCATAATTTATTCAATATTCTAAGTTTTATATGAAAACGTCCATAAGAACCATTTAAATAAATTTACAAAAAAACTTAGCCAAGGTAATATAACTAAAATATTACAATTAATAAGAATTAACTACCTTAAAGTTTTGTAGTAAAAAAGTTTAAATATTGCTCTAAGATATTACAATTATGATCTAATTACACCTTTATACCTTTTTCTTATCTCATTACTTCATATTTTATGGGCATTTGCAATTATAACTCAAATTTCCTAATGACATCATTTGTAGGGAAAAAATTCATATCTCCCAATATAGTATAAGTTTTTAAAAGAAAATTTGCCACAAAATATCCTTATATGTCCTCTAAATATTAGATATCCTTCAAAGTTATAACTAAAATACTATGGGCTGGTCAGTAGTGCAATGCCTAATTTCACCCTATCTTCTAGAAAATTGTTGTATTAATTGACTAGGAATTAAATTACCAAATTCATATGACTCAAATCCTTAAATGTCTATTTTCCAAATATTCATCAATCGAATACTTCTTCCTCAAGTTATAACCAAAATACAACCAAGTGCATAGAAATTTTATTAATATATAACTTAGCTTTAAATTTTCTTAATGTATTATATAATTCTTCTTAATTCACTTAATATTTTCAATTCTCTAAATTACTTTTATTCTCCTATTTTATCATCCCAAGTGTGGTTCCCATATTTTTAAATTCTACCTCCTATAATTTTCATAAAATATCATTTTAGATTGTTTTCATCCTTAACCCTTTTTTATTCTTAATAGTCCAATACCTTATAAAACTCTTTCCAACCAAAATCTATCAATTTATCTTATTTGAGCCTAACTTATACATTTTTATGTCATTCCTATTTTCATCTTCATATACCTTATCATTTTTGGGGTTAAAATTTTTATAATTAATGTTTAATTTCCATAATAGGATTTTTAGAGTGTTATATAATTTCCCTTAATAGAATTCATTCTTAAATTCTTTTAGTGAAATAGCAATCAAACCAAGGATGTTCCATTATATAACCTCTTTGTCAATTATGATACTTAAGTTGTAACTAATTAAACTCTTAATATTCCTACATACTGTATTCTTTTATGGCTTTCCACTATCTATATTAGACTCTATGTCTTTCTACTTTTACAAAACTTTTATCAACTTTCTTTGTTGCTTATGGTATCCATCCATAGATCTCAAGTCTATGTAAAGCTTTACTTATAGTATCCAATCATGTTCCTTAGTGCTATAATCAGGCTAGGAGCTTTCTTATGTTTCAAGGTATGCTTTTTTTTATTTTTTTGGTTATGCATCAGAATCTTCTAGCTAACATGTATTAACATATTTACTATTTATAGTATTGATGCTCAAAATGTTGTTTAGACAATACTAATTACATAATACCTTCTACATGTTCCTATCCTTTCTAAGTGGGTATTTTCATTACCAAGTACATAACTTCTTTTTAGATTTTTTTTACTTTCATAATTTTCTTTCTACTATAATGTAATACCTTGTAGTAATAAAATATATTAAAAGTAATATAATACAATTAGAATGTTAATTAATAGGTAATTAATAGAAATGTCCATTTATTTTAATGAATGAAAAATACATTTAGAGATCAATAGAGAAATTATAAAATTTCAAAAATTATTTTAAATCTAAGAATGATAGCATCTTGGAATAAACTAGGATTTTTACTTGAAAAGAAAACTCAAGAAGTGAAATTTTGTGAAAATTGACAAAAAATAGATGATATGCATGGTTTCAACAAGAAATACAAATTTGGAAAAGTTTGAATTTCAAATTGATAGTAAAGTGAGTTAAAGAAATGATTAAAAACTATGTAAAATAATTTTTATAATTGGCATACTATAAAAAGTCAAGATTTGAGATTCTCCTAAGAAATTAATTGATGCCTTCACAAATGATTTATTAAAAAGAATTATGATTTGATCTAACTAATGAAGAAAAGTAGATTATTCACTAATGGTTGCCTTGTCAAGTGTAAATAGTTTTATAAATTTAAGTAATTGAAAATATCACTATGGATATTTTAAAGAGAATTTTAGTTATGAATTTAAATTATTTTCCCAATAGAGAAATTTGCTTGGAAGAAAAATTAGTAGCAGAAGAGTGATTAGATTAAGTTTGAATTTTAAGAATTTTCTTAAATATTAATCAAGAATGACTTATTGAAAAATTAGAGACAATTTGGTTGTGGAAATTCTAGGAGAATATTAGTGTTTGAAATAAGGTTTGATCATAAAGTAATTAGAGAAACAAATGATTCTAGAAGCCTTGATGACATAGACAAGGAGAAGTATTATTATATTGATTGTTAGAAACACATGGTAAATTGGAGGAGTCAAACTATTTTTCAAAAAGAGAGAGAGATGAGACTAGAAACCATGGCTTTCAAGTAGATTTCTTAGAAAAAGTATTTGATTTTGGAAGAAAGGATTAAGGGAAAAAAATTCTATTTTGATTATTTCAGTTTTCTTTTATGATTTTGATTAAGAATCTTATACTAACATGATGGTTTTTATTTGTTATATGGTAATGAAGTTTTGAATCCTTAAATAAGGAAGTAATTCCTTTTAAGCAAAGCAATCAACCATGTGGATGGAAACCTATCTCTTTTCTTCTTAGTTTGCTCTTAAAAAATTCATATAATGTGTTGAAGCCATGAGATCATGGTGGATTAAGTTGGTAAAAATGCTTTCTTTCAATTAATTTTGAAAATAGATATTAATATATTGTTATTAATATATATCTATATATATCAATTAGTTTAAGAGATATTGTCTTTTTCCTTTAATCATAATAAATAATAATATTAATAATATAAATATATAAATTAGTAATAAGAAAATAATGTGGTAGAAGATATATAATTGATATTTAGTGGAAAGCATATAATAATTTCTACATTATAAACTTTAACAAGTATTATATGTCTCACACATTGCAAGACACATAACGTTGCCTTATTACATTTTTTTTCTCTTTGGCTAATAGGAAGATAGAGTAGGTAACATTTTCTTATTGTTTCTCATGACAAAAAATAAGTGATGAGTTCGTTTACATTAATTTTATTTCTAAACTATATAGAATGCTATTATGAACCAGCTTATATATAATTTAATAAAACTTTTATTTTTTTTCTTTATTCTTGGAGGTGGTTCTAAAGATTAATGTTTATATTTAATATAGCACATACCCATGAAGATTCTTAATCAAATGGAGTTGATAATAATTATTTCATCAAAATTTTATATTAATACAAATTATATAATATTAAAATAATTCTAATCAAGTTATTATATTATTTTCTCTCATGTCAGATGTTAAGCATAGGCCCTCCACTAATATAAAATACAAAGGAAAGACTCAATAGAATTTTACTACTCTAATATTAAAATAGTAAAATTTAAGGTAATGTTTGAATTAGGTCGCAAAAGTTTGGTTGGTCTTTTACGAAAATTTTATCTATAAGGTAAAAACATTTATTTTATAATCAACTATAATAATTATCACTAGTTGAAATTTGTGAAGAATTAGCTTCAAATTTACTTAATTTCTAATATACTATATACTAAGCAAAAAATAATCAAATTTCCTTAAAGATGCATGTTAACTATAACCAATTATGAGTTTTGTTATAATAAGATAATAATTATTAAATTTACTACCTTGATTTAATAATAATAAAAAAAAATAGTAGTAGTAGTTACCTTTTATAGCACGTGAATAATCTTGTCTCATACCTTACCTACTTAGGTATGGGTGTATCATATTATATATATTACTAATTAGATTGAATATATAATGCAATTAAGTGTCTCTATAATAAATTTTCAAAATTTCTATGTCTAAAATGAATTCTATGAAAATATTTTATTTCTCTATTTAATATAAATAAAAACAGAAATTAAATAATTAAATAATAATCATGGTGCACTCCGCACTCTAATATAAAAGGCAGACCTAAAGGGCAGGAATAGAATTTTACTATTAAAGCTTTATTTTGCACAATAAATAAATTAATTTATAATTTATTAACTTATTAAATAAGTTATAAACTAATCTTTATAAGTGTTTTATGTATTAATTTATTAGATAAAATGTGTTCTAATTTAATAAGTTATCTTAAATAGCTTGTAACTTATAAATTTGTAACTTTTCATATTTTTTTTCAAATTTATCCTCTTTCCTTTTATTAATTTCCAACTCATGTGGTTCATAAATAATTATATTCCTATATTAAATAATAAATAAATTAAAATTAATTAAGTAAATAAAGAAATATATAATATCATAAATTTAGTATAATTAATTAAATAAAAACTAAGTAAATAAATATGTGATGTCAAAAATAATAATTAATTCAATTTTAGTTAATTATATCCTTATTTTAAACTATATATAAAGAAATACGTATGCAAATAAATATATAATATTATAAAATATAATTAATTATATTCTATATAGTTATATTTCTATAATAAGTAATAAGTAAATAAAAATTATGTAAATAAATATATAAGTTTATGAAACATAATTAATTAAATATTAATTGATTATATTGTTATTCTGAACATTATGATTATAATTATATAATTTGATTTTTAAATAAATATAATTTAATTTAATTTATATATTTATTTATATTAACATATTATTTTATGTTATTTAATATTTTCAATTGATTTAAAAGTTAATTTTATAAAATACTCTTTATACAATCGACTAACTTATTATCCATCAATATGTTTATTAGTTACTAATTAATTTAACAAGTATTAATAATTATCTAACTTATTAACTAATAACTAATTTATCAGCTACTTATGCAAAATAAAGCGTAAAACAATTAAATTTAAGGTAATGTTTGAATTCAAACTTAAAATTTTGTTAATCTCTTATGAAAATTTAACCACAAATATATTTATTCTATAAATCATTGTAATAATTAATGTCAAGTGAAATTTGTGACCTCAAATTTTATTAATCTTAAGATACTATCAGTTAAGAATAATTAAATTTCCTTAAAGAAATGTATTAATTATAACCAATTATTGAGTTTTTGTCAAAATTGATAATAATTATTATATTTAATTCCTTAATTTAATTTGTAAAGGAATAATCACAATATTTAATTATAATAGTAACAATAATAATAAAAGCCGATCTCTTTAATAATAATAATAATCATATTTATTACTTATGTTAATGAATTTTATATTTACATCATAATCATAAGTAAATATTATGATGACTTCATTGCATATTAAATTAAGGAATAAAATTTTTAAGTTATTATTATCTTATAAGACAATAACTCAATAATTTGAAATAATTAATTCATATCTTCAAGGAAATTTAATTTATTTTTTATTTAGTTTATAGAAGTTTGAAAAATTAAGTAAATTCCAACTAATCCTTTGCAAATTTTGCATGTTTGTCGTACCTAAAAAAGCATTTGAAATTCTATTTTAATAAGGAAATATTTGATACACTCATTACTTCAATAATGTTTTTAAAAAGATATTCAATTTAATTAATTCAAAAAGAATCACAATGTAATAATTAAAAAGTTAAATATTTATATTTTATAATCAAATATAATAATTATTGTTTAAATATTAAATAATATCACTACAAATTATAAAAGAATATTACAATAACTAGTACATTGTCAAATATATTTATTCAATAACGAAATTAAAAAAATTTAAGTGGTAATTTAATGTCAATAACTTTATAAATAAATATATGATCATCATTAAAGGACTTAATATTATATTTTGATTTGATTTAGTCTATAGTGTTTTCAAATTCAATTAATTTATTTTAAAATTTTCAAAATGTTCATGTGTTTGGGAATAATATTTTACAAACTAAAATTCCATTTTGATCTAAGATTGAATTTGTCTCAATTTAGTTTCTCATTAAAAAATTATATCAATTTAATCTCTATAAGATTAACTCTACATTAAATTTGAATCCTATTGTATCTCATATATAAAGAAACTAAAATTTAACATGGAGTTAATCTTATAGGAATTAAATTGATATAAACTTTTAGTGAGAGACTAAATTGATACAAACTCAATCTTTTAGGAACTAAAATAAGTTTTAGTCTAATTTATAATTCAACATAATTAGTAGATGGCATTTATATTGATTTAGTTGTGATTTTACATGAAATTTGCATTGAATAGATAATGTCATGGTTTCTTAATGTATAATATAGATTTTAGCCATTTTTATGATTATTAAAATTAATATTAATATTTTCAGCAAGAATAATTAAATATATGATATTTTTGTGTTTGTAAAAACTACAAGTAAAATTCTGAAAAACTACATTGAGTAGCTCGAATTTGAGCTTTATTGATATTGAGTTATAAAGAAGTTTTGTTTTTCTTTCATTTTGTTTTTCTTTCGTTTGTTTTATTAAAAGTATGCATATCTTATCGTGTTCTCACATTACTTTTCTTATTTCTTAATTTCATTTTTAGTCATTTATGTTCCAACGATGGCACAACAATTCAATTCTATCAGTGATATCCATTCTAAAATATCTGATTGGAAAATAAAGCATGATTAATTCATGTATGGAGCAAATCTAAATACAATGACCCATCTTTAATAGCAAGCATGGAGATGGTGCTTTTAGATATCATATAACTATGTTTCTATTCGTCTCAAATTCATTTTATTATTAACAACCCTTCAACTAGAATTATAGTTGTTATTGCTAACATTTTAAATTCTTTTCCAATATATGTATTGGGGTGATAGTATACCGTCATCTCTTAGGTGATCCTTATTTTATAAGTTTCAATCATTATTAGAGGAAGGAATTGTTTATATGATAAAAAAATCTTATAATTGGCCAAAATAGTGGGTCATCTAAGTATATTTGCCAATCTTACAAGACCAATTTCATGCTAACAACTGAGGTGCTGGAGACTAGAGAACAAGCAATCTCAAAAGAAGGTTTTTGTTTGTTGATTTCGTTCAAATAATGTCAAATGCTGACAATACTCTATTTCTTAGTACTAAATTATTCAACTTTTTTTTTTAATCATGGATTTAAGTTTTGAGTTTATAGTTAATAATTCACAAATTCTATTATTTTGGTAGACGTTATTGGATAACTTAGAAGTTATGTTATAACTTTCACTAAAAATGGGAGACAAATGAAGCAGATGGATATTGTGTTAGCTGATTTAGAATAATATTATTTGTACTTTTTCTACTTTTTTTTGGGAACACATACGAGTCATACTTTGTACCGCCCATAGTGTATTTTGGAAATGCGGCAATAATAAAATAGCATGTACTTTGTGGAATTATTTTTGTGATCAACTTGACACATATCCTAAGGGTAGCAAAGAAAGCCTTATAATAATAATTCTTTAGTTTTGTGCAGTCAAAGACAATAGAGGTGCATTTTATATCATTAAAATTTAAACATAATATGAATGTAATGTTATCTTATATATAACATATTGTACCTAATTCTTTTTTAAACAATTTAATCTGGCAAGATTATTCTTACTTTTATGCTCTCATGTTGATTATTTTTTTTATTAAAAGTTATTTTTTTTAATATTAAACTTGTATTTTTGTAATCACTGTCCAACTAGTAATTAAATTGGATTGATTTTTTTTTCTTGCTATTCAAACATGATATGTGATGTGAGATTATCAAATGCGTTCTTCGGTACAAAAATGCTCATTAATGCAGAGAATTCAAAATCTCTGAATTTTAAGGAAAAATATAAACCACTACCTTACTTAATATATATATATATATATATATATATATATATATATATATATATATATATATATATATATATATATATATATATATATATATATATATAATAAGTTTATTAAAAAAATGTTTGCAAACTACTCAATGGTGAAAATGCTTACAAGCAACAACTAAGTCAATCATCGTACTCTCTTAAAAAAGGATTTATTGCATATAACTGATAGAGAAACAATTGTCGATATTAAATCTAAACTTTGATATTAAATACTAGAAACCGTGCCACATTTGGAATCATTACTAAAATAAATACACAACACGATCGGTGGCACAATTTATGCAAAAAAAACATAATAAAGAGATAAAACTTGTTAGCGTAAGGATTGATTGTGATAAATGTGAAGGTTATGTAAGCTTGTTGTATCAAATTAATTATTTTTTGAAAAATGATAAATTGCAATAAGGTGTCACTTCATGAACTTTATTTTAAAGAGGTGGTAATGTTGGACTTTTTTCCAAATAGATTCAGATTTTATGATTTATGAATGTTATATAATAAAATTATCTTTTTTTTTAACTGTGAGAATATGGTAATAAATTAGAAACTTTAAAAAGTCATAAATCCATTTTTAGTTAATCAATTTTTACATAAGACTACTTGTTTTCAATCGTTTTCATATGATCTTTCAATAGAAAATAAAAAAATATGGATTTGATGAAATCCACTGATTAAAATGCGAAAATTAAGTTCAAAACTTTAAATGACCATACTTTATACTCGGTTGTCCGTTTCAAGTGAATTTTTTTATTTTATATAATTTTTTTAGATCTACGTGCTTGCAAAATCTATAGGCATTTTGTCCACTTTAGTAAAAAAAGTCTTTTTCAATGATTTTTTTAATTTTCTTATTTTTTTTAACTTTCATCTTATTTTTATTAATTCAAATTCATTAGAATTTCATATTAAACTTTTTCTCCTTAACTTTTTTTATGTCTAGTAGTGCTATAATAATTTTTTTAATAAATAAAATCACTAAAGAATAATATATAACTGTTTGTAGACTAAATAATAATATATTACTGTTTTGTTCTAAAATAGTAACATTAACTAAAAATCTAAAATAAATGGATAAATCAAGTTTAATTAACAACCAAACTACTAAAGAAGAGGATATTACTGTTTCGTTCCAAAATAGTAACACTAAGCAATAACCCCAAATAAATGAATAATAATATATTACTACTTATTTTCTAGATAGTAACATGTTACTGTTTCATTTTAAAATAGTAATACAAACTAAAAATCTCAAATAAATGGATAAATTAACTCTAATTAATAACTAAATTGCTAAATAATAGCATGTTACTGTCTATTCTCTAGACAGTAACATGTTATTATTTCATTCTAAGCCTAATTAATAACTAAATTATTAAAGAAGAGGATGTTACTACTTCATTTCAAAACAGTAATACCAATAAAAAATTTCAAATAAATGAATAATAATATGTTATTATTTGTTCTTTAGATAGTAATATATTACTGTTTCATTTTAAAATAGTAACACTAATAAAAATTTTCAAATAAAGGGATGAATTAAGTCTAACTAATAACCAAATTGTCAAATAATAGCATGTTACTGTCTGTTCTCTAGATAGTAATATCTTACTGTTTCATTCTAAGCCTAATTAATAACCAAATTACCAAAGAAGACGATATTACTATTTCGTTCCAAAATAGTAATATCAATAAAAAAATTTAAAATAAATGAATAATAGTATGTTACTGTTTGTTCTCTAAATAGTAATATGTTACTATTTCATTTCAAAACAATAACATCAATAAAAAATCTTAAATAAATAGATAAAATAAGTTTAATTAATAACAAAATTGCTAAATAATAGCATGTTACTGCCTGTTCTCTAGACAGTAATATGTTACTATTTTATTCGAAGTCTAATTAATAATCAAACTGTCAAATAATAATATGTTACTATTTCATTCTAAAACAGTAACACTAACCAAAAATCTTAAATAAATGGATAAATTAAGTCTAATTAATAATTAAATTATCAAATAATAGTATTTACTATCTATTCTCTAGACAGTAATGTGTTATTGTTTCGTTCCAAACTTAATTAACAACTAAATTATCAAAGAAGAGGATGTTATTATTTCATTTCAAAATAATAACACCAACTAAAAACCTTAAATAAATGGATAAATTAAGTCTAATTAATAATCAAACTGATAAAGAAGATGATGTTACTATTTTATTTTAAAACAGTAACACCAACTAAAAATACTAAATAAATAGATAAATTAAATCTAATTAATAACTGAATTACTAAATAGCAACATGTTACTATTTATTCTCTAGTTAGTAATATGTTACTATTTCATTCCAAAATAGTAACACTAACAAAAAACTTCAAATAAATGGATAAATAAAATCTAATTAATAACTAAACTTTCAAAGAAAAGCATGTTACTATTTATTCTCCAGACAGTAACATGCTACTGTTTCATTCTAAAATAATAATACCAACTAAAGATCTAAAATAAATAGATAAATCAAATCTAATTAACAACCAAACTACCAAAGAAGAGGATGTTACTGTTTCGCTTCAAAACAGTAATACCAATAAAAAAAACTCTCAAATAAATAGATAAATCAAATCTAATTAATAACTAAATTATCAAATAACAGCATATTACTATTTATTCTCTAGATAATAACATATTATTATTTCATCTCCAAACAATAATACTAATTAAAAATTTCAAATAAATAGATAAATCAAGTCTAATTAACATCCAAATTGTCAAATAACAATATGTTACTATATCTCTAAGTTCTTATTTATTTTTATTTTTATCTTAACTAAAAATTTATTTTAATTCCTAAAAAATTGAATTTTTATAAATTTTATTTATAATTAAAATTTTATATTATTTAATTTTATAAATTTAAAAGTTTTCCAATTTTGATTCTTAGAAGTTTTTGGTCTTTTATTTTTTTACTTGTATTAAATTAAAATTTTTCTAATTTTAATGTATGGCAAAAGAGGTTTCTGCTTGGGTTCTTTTAGTTTTCTTAAAATGCACTGTAAATATATCATTTTGTCTTTTGGATATTGTAGTAAATTTCCGTATGCAATTATACTTAAATGAAAGAAAGTGAGCGTCGGGTACTTTGCTACAATAAATTACACCAAATGACACTAACCTGATTTTTTTCCTTTAAAAAAATAATAAATAGCTAGAAATTCAAATAACATATTTGCTGATTTTATATTCATCATCATCATTCTTTTAAATGTCCTCTCTTGAAACATGCACTTTTAGAACTAAGTTCTTTTTTACTATATTAACATTATTATTTATTATAAAAAATTAGTCTTCAAAGATTGTACCACCACAACATTTTATACAAATATAAATATAATTTTTAATTTAGATAATTATTCAATTTTAAAGAATTATTGAAATAACAAAATCATGTATTTTTGCAATCCTTAGTTAATCTTTGTGCATTTCAATTCTTGGTATGATATATAAATTCAAAATTCAAGTGGAAGTCATTGGGGAACTAATCCAGTTTCTTTCATCCTATTTGATAATGAGGCTACAATGTTAGTAAGAATTTATGCAACAAAATTATGAGAGAAGACAATATTAGTAAGTCTTGGATTATTTTTCTATTTTTCCCTTTCCAATGGTTAATCGGTAAAATTGATATGATTTATTTAATATTTAAAATTATTTTTAATATTTTATAACTGGAGTGCAGATTTTGTAACCCACAATTATCCTCCAAAACTAGATGTTTTAATAAACAAAAGATGAGATTAAGGATAATAGCCTCAATGCAAGGGGAAGACTGTACACTATTTTTTGGGTTATTGATAGTAATCATCTTATAAAGAAATTTCTAAGCATCTCAGATGAAAATCAAGTATGTAATTCATGTTAAAACTAAAATGTTTTCATTTAAAATGATTAATCTAAAGCCTTGATTATTAATATTTTTATTTTTCCAAGTTTATAAAGATCGCAATGATTCTAGAAATGTTAATGCAAACTCTATTATAACTGATAATGAAATATTAATTGTGTCGAAGTTACACCTGCCAAAAAAGATGCTTCAAGTGTGAATGACAAAAGTCAAATGTCAATACCAAAATGAAAAAGATCAAGATTGAAAAGAATTAGCTTGGTGCAACATGCAGATTTATATTATTTTAATTTCAATATGTAAGTTAACAATCATTTGATATATGATGTCCTTATTTTGTTCTTATTAAGATTCAAATTTTAGTGATTGTCGTGTGATTCTTTCTTTAAATCACTAATTATTTGCATTCTGATGATTTCTACTTTATAAAATAAGATCTTCGAATTAACACATTCATCTACATAATTACTTATGAATTTAGTAACTAATTTGAGGGAAAAAAACACCATTTTCTTAGTAATCATGAAAATTTAATGATAAAATATTATCTTTTTTTATAACACTAAACCAGAGTTATTAGTTAAAAAATGCCCAACTCGCATTTTTAAAATGAATTTAATTAAAAAATAATAAAAATATATGAAGAAAATTTCAATTCTTCAGAAAATAAGTAAATAGCTTCCAAAATAATAAATCAACTTACTATCATAATTAATATCAACTCAGATAATTATTTATTAAAATTATATGATAATTAGAGTCATTATAAATATTAATTTCAAATTCCAAAAAAAAATTAAACACTTATAGTATGAGGACATAAAATATATATTATATTATTTTTATATAATTTATTACATTTTTAATTTAGAAAGATAAATATTTCCTAGCTTAGCATGTCATATATATTTAACATATTTATTTATTAAAATAAATAAATTTTGTTCACTTAAAATAAATATTTTAAAATTTTCACCTAAATAACATCAATTTTGTCAATCATTACAACATAAGCCTTTTCAAAAAAATCATTTTAACTTACTAAATTTATCATTATGATCAATATCAAATTAATATCATTTATTTCAACATTGACTATGATAAATATAATCTTCTTATATTTTAATTCAAATTTATTAACTTTAAAAAACTAACGTGCAATATAAAGAATTTTTTTAAATTTAATATACTTCTATTTTGAACTCAATAAAAGAGATAAAACAATTTATTACAAAAATAAATCTTTTAATGCTTTGAACAAATGCATTAATACATTTTAAGCTAAAGTATTAGGTCAGCATAACAATTGATAATAAGTCTAAAAAAATTACGTAAGGAGTAAATATTATAGTTATCATCTTAAATGTGATAAGATCATTTAATTTAATTTATTATATTCTTGAATTTTAAAAAAAATGGATTACAATTTAATATATGATATATAATTCAAATGATTTTTTTGAAGTTACATTAATCTTATCTATTATAATAAAAAATATTTTAGTTTCATCTTTTTACCCAAAAAAATTATGTCATTCCATCAAAAGTACATTAATATCTTTTAGAATACTAAACTATTTTCAAGTGAATTTAGAGGGCTTTTGACTAATTCTTGAAAAAAAAAAGTAAGTTTATATTGATTTGGGGAAAAAAATTGGGAACAAGTTTCAAAATGGACAAAGAGAAAATTAATTTATGTTAAAGGACATTTTTATGAAAAATATGAATTCAAGAATAACTTTAATTATTATCTTTGTAACACTCCAAAAATTTATTTATGAAAACTAGGTACTAGTTATAGTATATTAGAGATTATAACCTTATAAATGATAAGGTACATAAGCATGAAAAAGGGAATAATACAAAATTCAGGAATTGGATTCAAATAAAATAAATTGGAAGATTTTGATTGGAAAGAGTTTTATATTGAATTATTGAGAATAAAATAGGACTTAAGGATGAAGATTACCTGGAAAGATATTTTATGCAAATTATAGGAAGTAGGATTTGAAAATATGTGAATCACATTTTGGAAGGTAAAGTATGAGAATTAAAGTGACTGAGGTAATTAAAAATATTAAGTTGGTTCATGAGAATTAAATAATATATTAAGGAAAATTGAAGCGTGAGTTATAAGTTAGTAGAATTTCTACACTTCTGGTAATAATTTGGTTATAACTTAAGGAAGAAGCATCCGATTGACGAACTATCAAAATACTTGGAAGATAGACATTCGGGGCTTCAAGTCACACTGATTTCATAATTTAATTCTTAGCCGATTAGTACCAAAATTTTATAGAAGATAAGGCAAAACTACGCGTCATTATACTGAATAGCATATAGTGTTTTTGTCATAACTTTTTTTAAGAATGATGAAAAATCGGTGCCATTGGTTGAAAGACACATGAGGCTATATTGCATCAAAATTTTATGTAAAAAAATTTCAAATAATCAGTGAAATATGAATTTTTTTCCTAAAGGTGACGTGAATGGGGCTTTAAATAAAAGGTATTTAAGGAATAGGTGTATACCGGTCTATTAAAAATGGCTTGATTAAGGAAGGTAAATAAATAAAGATGTGTACTAAACATGGCACATGAAAATTTAGTTAATGGAAACATGAAATGGATTTGATGAGGCCAGCAAGAATCTATGGAGATCTATAGAAAACTAAGTAATGGTAAGGCCTGGTGTACAAAAGGGTAACCAAGTGCGAGTTAAGAAAAGATAAAAAGGGCAAATGAGTGATCTATCTAGTCCACATAAGGAGGAAGGACCAGTTAGTCCATTAAAGTTCCTTAATAGAACTCACAAATATGGTTTTAACTTGAAAACCAAACCTAAACTAGCTATCATGATAACCCAAGAAAGGCTAGTAGCCAAAGCATACTAAGACATAATTTTGATTTATTTAAAACCATTATTTCATGATAATTAGAAAATCAACAGGAATGAAGTGAAGGATTACCACCCAATGCATGATAAGATTAACTTTTAGAATTTCTTTTAACTTATCTCACATATTATTACTTAAAGGCCCATGGAAGAATGGCAATGGATTTTAGGCTAATGGTTAAGAGTTTAGTTGGATGGTAAGGGATGGGGATGCTTGTTAAGGTGGCTCTAATTAAGGTTAACTAATTATAACACAAGTAGACCCTATTTCTTCTCTTATTTTGTACAACCACCTTCCCTAAACCACACCAAGGAATTACAAATTTCACTTTTCTCCTCCTAGCCAAAATTAAAGCCCTCTTATACACATCAATCTTATCTCTATCTCATTTTTTACTATCTCATTTTTTACCATATAGTCTCCATCAAAATCATAAGGGAAGAGAAAAACCATAAAGGAATATAAAATTATGTTTTATATTAAAAAAGAGGAAGCAGTAAAACAAATAAGATTATATTGATTTTTAGAACCTTTCTATTTTAAGGTTTTTTTTAGGAATTTCACTAACCTACTATGTCATCCTCCACAAAGAACCTGAAGAAGATCCTATATAGGTAGGTCTACCAAGTTCACCATTTAAGGAAGTGAGCATTCTTCCTACGCTCTTATGCTAGGGTTTTTTTACCATATCACCCACTAAAAACATGATAAGTGATTGCATGAAAATGTAAAATAAGGATCATGGGAAATATGAAGAGATATCCATGCAAGTATGAAATAGAGTCTCATAAGATAAAGTAAATGATTGATTATGCTAAGATTATGTTTGGAAATGAGAAATGCATGATCTTGTGGTGAGATGGTTGGCTAAATTACTATGAAAAATAGTTCATGTGGTTCAGCCATATAAAAAGGAAACTTGACAAATTTTATACATCCATGAAATTTTAAAGTGAATAATCTTGTAATTAGTCTTTAACTCAAGCGATTAAAGAGTATACATGAATGTCTCTAGATTTTTATTTACATGCATGAAGTGAAATAAATTAAACTTCATGTTATTAACCATGGAGAGTTCAATCCCTATGTAAGAAAGGGGGGATTTAGTGTTCTTTTCTCTTAAACTTAAACAAAGAAGTGAGGATATAATTTTAAAAGAAAGAAAAACCCTCAAACCAACCCTATTAGGTTTAGACACCAACAACATCGTGTGTTGAAAGAACAAATATTTACTTTTGAGTTTAAATAATGGATCAATATGACCATAATAGTTTGTGCTTATAAAATACTTGATGAAGTGAGGATACATTTTGGGAATGGTCCTTAGGGAGGGTTCAGTATCCCTCTTTAAGTCCTAACCTTGGTGGTTTCAAAATTATTCTAAGTGTGTTAAGATAACTCTCACAATGAGTGATTAAGAATTAAGTGAATTAATTTGAAACAGAGTAAAATATTTAAGGGAAAAAAGG
This sequence comes from Sindora glabra, assembly GCA_020226215.1. Classification (NCBI taxonomy): domain Eukaryota; kingdom Viridiplantae; phylum Streptophyta; class Magnoliopsida; order Fabales; family Fabaceae; genus Sindora; species Sindora glabra. The sequence continues at coordinate 54,656,178 of CM035236.1, read as the reverse complement.
GATGTATGCTTCAATCACGCTAGAGAAGTGTGTTGGAAGATTCACTTTTGATTAATAAAATACAATGAAGTTAATAATAGGTAAATGAGAGAGAGAGAGTATAAAATACTTGAGAACAAGTAATAAAATAAAGGATAAGTAAAAGGAAAGTTTCAAGACCCCTTTCTCACCCTATCCAAATATAATTCAAAAATTTTTCTATTTGGCTAAAAATAGTCCTAAACTTATATACTTATAAGATAAACTAATTAAATTGAAAAATAAGTAAGAAATTTCAAGGACCACATAAGGCTGTGTTTTGACCACTATGGAGTATTGGGGTAGGAGGTTTATTTCTTAAAATAAAATATAAGAATAGAAGTATAGGTGTAAATCATATGAACAAAATATAAGTAAAGTGTATGGATGCATGGAGTTTTTATATGCACAATACTTCATACATATTTTCCTTCATATATAGGCATCTTTGGGTGTGATAACGCTTAATTAAATCAATTTTACCTTGTTTTAAGAAAGATCACATTATTTTAAAATTAATTAAATTACTTACTAAATGTTAAATTCTTGACACTATGACAAAAAATTCAAATTTTTTGTCATAACTTGAGCTGCAGATGTTGAATTTAGGTGATTTTTATATCATTAGAAAGATAGGAAAGATATCCATAACTTCATGTTGACTAAAAAACCTAGTTCAACCATCTTAGAGGTCTAAAATTGATGTAAAGATGAAGCAGAGTTATTTTCTACTTTGATTCTCACCCTATTTTAATGTTTAAAGCATAAGTTAAGTTTCAATTGGCCAAATCATGCAAAGTCAAGCCTAAAAGTTCACTCACTAAATTTTATGACTTGCTTCATTATTATAATATTTTTAGGCACCCATCATAATAAATAAAAGATGCTCAAGCAAAGCAGGATACTTTCACTATTGCTATGGACCGTTGGCAAAGAATTTGATTTGTGAGAAATTGTAAATAAAGTTGGAGACAAGTACAGAAAAAAAAATTAACCTTCTATTTTTGGACTAGGTTCTTACAATCTACTTATACAATAATTTAATATTAATATTTTAAAAAATTAATAGACATCATCAAAGGAGAAAAATAATTTAGTTATTTTATAATTTTTAAATGAATAATTTTTATAAAATGCAAAAAATATATATTTAATTAAAAAAAGATTTATATTCACTTTTCTTATTATAATTGAATATTTAAATCTGCTATCATTGCATTAATGTTTCTAAAATATAAATTAATTTTAATTTATAAATAAATCACTATAATAAATACATCATCAAGCGTATTTATCTAATAACTAAATGTGATAGTTATTCATTTCTTAGATATTAAAACAAAAATAGTAATTCAAAAAATCATTGCACAATCTTAGAAAAAGAATAAATTATCATAAAGTTTGTTATATTTATTGGTAAACAATATTTTATGATTATTACCTTTTTATTATAATTAAATTTTAATAAGTTTTTGGAAATTATTTAATAATTTAATGCAATAATTATTATATTCTGAATGACGATTTTATAATTAATACATTCTTAGATCATAATTTAATTCTAATAATATAAAAAATTGATTACATTAAAAATTTAAGTGTGATTTGAGTTTGATGTATATCATTTCAAAATTAAATTAAATTGTCTTATCATAATAACTTAATAGGAATACACTATATTTAATCCATATAAAATAAAAAAGGCTAAACATTGTCATGGCATAAAATTTGCCTCAACGTGACATAACCATTTTCAATTCAAATGTAATGTTTTCTCATTTTTCTCATAATTATTTGCAATTTGAATATTCTATTTAATAATTAAAACTAAATATATTAATTATTATGCACTTAAATTTCTTAAATATTAAATCAAATTTACTAGATTTAATTAAAAAATAATTATACAATACTGATATAAGTCAAATGCAATTATTTATATGAATTAAATTATTACTTTCATAAATACTAATTTAAAAATATTATTTTAAAAACACTAATGGACAACATTAAGATGTTTTAGAAATTATTTTGTATTCTTTTTTTAAAAAAATTATTTTTTCATTTTTTTATTCAATAAAGGTGTAGTCATTCCTACTTAAGAACATAGAAATATGTTGATTCTTACAAAATTTTCTTTGGCTTTTTAGAGTTGAATGCACCATCTATTTAACAATTTATTTTTCTTACAAATTGAAAAAAATAAATTTCTTTGTTTATAGTCACATCTTTGCCTAAAGTTATCATTTTATTAACCAAGCAGCTAGAGTTCAATTTATGGATTAACATGACAAAAAGCTTACAAGGATAAAAAAGACAAACATCATAAAAGGGAAGTTCCTAAGAACATCCAATGAACTTCAAAGTTTTTGTCAAATAATTTTATATTTAATATTGCTTATCCACTTTTTGAATGATCATAATATTGATCTCTAATTGAATTTTATTAATGATCCACCACCTTTATATAAAGCTTTCAATGATTACTTAAGTATACTTTATATGAACAAAAAGATAAGTACATCTATGGACACACCTAGATTCTTGTAACACCTTAAAATTTAATCTATGATAATTATTATTAAATTCAGATATATTTTAGAAGGGAGTTATCATATGGATTAGAAGTTATAACCTTATAGAATGGCAAATTATATGGTTATAAGAACAGGAGTGACATGAATAAGTAGGTTAAGTTAGAATAAAGAAAATTGAAAGATTTTGGCGGAAAGAAGCTCCATAGTTATTGAGTTATTGAGGATTGGGAAGATTAAGAGTAGGAACTATATGAATACAAAATGATATTTAAGGAATTTTATGATACCTATCATGAATAAGATTAAAAAAACATGGGAGCCTAAAAGGCATGTGAATAAATATGAATAAGGGAATTAGAAATATTAAATAGATTAGAAAATAAGAATCAAGTGAAATAGTAGGGAAAAAATATAGCTAATTACGTGTTTACAAAATTTTTATACACCTAGCAGTATTTTGGTCATAACTTTGTGTAGAAAGATTTGATTGATGAATTGTTAAAAGATTTAGAAAATAAACATTTATGACTTCAATCCATATAAATTTCATAATTTCATTCTTAACCAATTAATAGTTGAATTTTTTTAATTAAAAGCAAAATTGGGCATCACAATACTGACTTATCTTAAGTATTTTGGTCATAACTTCTATCTAAGGACATTCAATTAATGAAAAATTGGTGCTAATCGTTAGGAGACATACAAGGCTATTTTGTATAAAAATTTCATGCAAAAATTTGAAGTATAAAGAGAGATATGTAATTTCTTGCAAAAGTGATGTGATTTGAGCCTAAAAAAAGGGAGTATTTGGGGTACAAAGTGGAAATACCTAAGAGAAATGGTCCAACTAAATAAGAAAAATGTGTGGAAATATGTCTAAAACATGACCCAAGGAGATTTAACAAATTTACATGAGTAGGAAATTGGCTTAAGTCACTAAGAGTGTATAGGAAGACTATATGAGTATACAGTAAAACAAAGGTGAAGGCCTATTCAACCCCACATGAAAGGAGGACCAAATGGTCCTCTATGATTCCTCAAATGGACCTCAAAGTTTCTTTAAATTTAAAGAATACTTGGAAAGCACACTTAAGTGAACATCATCATAACCTTAGAATCCCTACATGACAAATTCATGAGAAGCTATTTTTAATTATTTTAAAATCTCCTTTTATATCATCACTTAAGAACCAATAAAGGGAGCCATGGAGATTTCTAGCCAATGCATAATTTTGGATTAATTTTAGAATTCCTTATCACATGATAAATTAAGGACTAATAGGAAAATGATTTGAGATTGTTAACCAATACATGAAATGACTTCTAATCATAATGATGAAAGGTTAATCTTTCAAAGGAAGTTTAATTAGACCAAAACACACACTCTTTGTTTCTTTCTAGCAAGGTGCACAGCACCTTACACACACACACATGTACATACCAAGTCTTTATTTTCCTTTTATTCACACACAAGAATGAAACCCTATCCACCAAGGCTTTATCTTCTTCATATCATCATCATCACCATAAGGACCCCATTCAAATTAAAAAGGAAGAGGATTTTCATTAAAGAGTATGGGAAGTTATTTCATGTTAGAAGAAGGGAAGCTATCAAGCAAGTAAGATAATCTTTGTTCTTTAACATTTCTCTTTTGTAGTTTTAGTTAAGAATGGAACTAATTTAGAATACTTGATTTATGGAGGAAAACATGTTAATATTTCATGAAATCTTTTTCATTGTCAAATCATGTAAATAAGAACAAATCATACATAGATAATAATATAGAATGAAATCTTACAAATACCTAACCTTCCTACTAAATTCATTTCTTAAATTATCATCTTTGGTTTGCTACACATGGAATAAAAATAAAGTACACTCCTCTTGATTTCTCTAATTATATGATATAACTTTTAAGATGCTATTTGATTAAATGTTGATGGGGTATGTACAATCTAAATCAAAGTATAAGAGTAAGGACCTTGCATTCATAGAATTACTAAACAAGGTAGAAAATGACCTATAATTGAATTTTGCCTTTTTAATAATCAAGAATTATTACCATAAATTTTGCTCAATGTTTATCATCACTAAAGGGCAATTAGCTTACATTAACATATTTTTGTTTCAGTATTAAGTGATCCATAATGGGATTTTAATTTTGAAATTAAATTTTCAACAATCTCCTAATTAAACCACATAATATAAATATTAATTCGTAATTATGTTTTAAAGAGTATTGAAATTTCTTCTAGTACAATTTGATGTTTTGATGACATTAGAGGATATGAAGAAGGGAAAGGTTCAAGTTGTTAACTACATTTCCCATGGTTCAACTTCAGAACAAGGTGTAAAAGTGCGTCTAAGAAATAATAAAGAAAAGCCCAACTATGAAATGAATAAAGGTGAAATAAGTGAACAATAAGACAAGCCTAAAAAACCTAATTCAAGGGAGACTTTAAATTCTATCAGAAGTATAGGCATAAGAAAGCTAACTATTTCAAGAACAATAAATAAGCTAATAGGTAAAGAAAAGGTGTAGTACCCTTTTAACTCAAGTATATTTTGAATCAAACATGGATGATGTGCCATAAAATACTTGATGATTAGACATAAAAGCTACTATTCATGTTACAGACTACTTTTAAGCATTGAAAAATTTAAATAAGCCAAGTGAAAGAGTAAATGGTTTGACTTGGAAATGGAGATATAATATAATTAGAGGATATTGAAGTAGTTTCGATATGTTTGTCATTTAGTCATATTTTGGAAGTTAAGGATATCATTTAAATGCCTTCAATGAAAAGGAATTTGACTTTTACAATTACATCAGATATTGGTAGATATTCATGTTATTTTGGTAATGAGAAATTTAATTTAATTTATAATTCTTCGACCATTAATTCTAGTTCATTATAAGATAGATTGTATAGGATAGATTTTGATCCAAGCTTTACTAACTTGATAAACACCATTGTTAGAAAGACAAGAGGAAGAATCAATGGGATATCCTTAATGTTATAACACAGATATTTAATGCATATTTCTAGAAATAGGATGTAAAGTCTTATAAAGGAGGAGATCCTTAATGATCTTGTTTTTTCCAAACCTTAACACATGTTTTGATTGTATCAAAGGAAAATTTCCTATTAGAGCTAGATTAGGAAAAAAAGGTAGAAATTAAAAGCCCTAAGGCTAATTAACATTGGCATTAATGGACCCATAATGCTTACTATTATGAGTGGGTACAAGTATTTCATCACCTTCATTAATGACAATTCCAAACACGGATAGGTGGAATTTCTCAATGATAAGTCAAAATCATTGGAAGCTTTTAATTTTTAGTGGAATTACAAATCATTAAGGGTATGACCTAGTTTGTCACTCCATATTACATAATTTTTAGCAAACTAATTACAATTAATTTTGAAGTATTGTGATGCACATGTTAAAATTTTAGTGTCATTGCTAGGGATCTATTTGAATTCATCTTTTTCATCTTTTACTAGTTGTGATTAAATAATTGTTCAAGCATTGTAATCAATTTTTGCATTTATTAGTGTTTTATTTATATTTTATAATATCTATCACTTTTCTATATTTTCTTGCATTCTCTTGCATTGTTTAATTATTACATATTCTTCCTCTTTATTTCATTCTTTTCCATCATATATTATCTCATTTTACATTTTAATAGAGGTTTTTAGCTCAAAGAAACAAGATGCACACAATTCTACATCCTAACCCCCCTAAATAGGTATCAAAATGACTAGTTTTGATTGAGTTGAAAATTTTTATGATTGTAGAAAACATTTTTCTCATTAAGAGTTATATATCGCAATGTAACTTATGAGGTCTTATTTTTTAGTCAAATTTCATCATTTTAACCACTTTTTTTAATTTTTTTTAAATTTTTTATTGTATTTTTAGGTTCTACATGATCATAGCTTTCATTATGTGGTGGTTCCATAATTTTTAATAATATCTAGATAGGTTAATTAGATGTGTTTTAAGTGATTTTTTCATTCTACACTAGTGTTATGGTGTTTTTGTGTTTCTATGATTTTGCCTAGCATAGTTTGGTGTAGTGTAATAAGAGAATTATTAGTGAATTATTAGAGTTTGATTCTAAAATAGATAAGACCTTTCTTTTTTCCTTTTTTTAGTAAGAGTAGAAATACAAGTAGTTGTGGTATCCCTACTTTTTATTCTAAACCTTTTGATAATTCTGATAATATGGCAAATAATAAGATATTAAAGAAATTAGCTACACCTAATGCTACTTACTAACCTTGAAGCATCCAATATCCTAAACTCGATGTTGATTTTGAGCTTAGATCTAGTCTAATACATTTGTTTCCTAGATTTCATGGTCTTGCAAGTGAAGATCTTTTTAAAGGAATTTCATATGGTTTGCTTAACCATAAAGCCTCATGGCATTTGAAAAGACTACATCGAACTGAAGGCATTCCCTTTCTTACTTGCTAATGTAACTAAAGATTGGTTATATTATCTATAACCAGGTTCAATTGCTTGTTAGAATAATATGAACTAGTTATTCTTAGAAAAGTTTTTCCTTACTTCAAAAGTTATTGCAATTAGAAAAGAAATTCATGGCATAAGGTAGTTGAATGGTGAGACATTATATAAATATTAGGAGATATTTAAAAAGTTATGTTCAAGCTATCCACACTACCAAATCAATCAATAATGCCTTATCCAGTTTATCTATGAAAGCTTTCTTCTTATGGATAATAGTATGATTGATACTACATGTGGTGGAGCATTAGTAGATAAAACTCCTATGACAACTAGAGACCTGATTGCTAACATGGTAGCAAACTCCTAATAATTTGACACATGAAGTATGGTTACTATTAGATGTGTGCATAAGATGAATTTCTCCTATTCAAACTAGCAAATATTAGAAAACAAATTAGATGAATTAACTTCTCTAATTAGGTAAATGACAATAGAACAATAGTAAATCCAAACCCTTTTTTGTTTTACTACAGTTTGTAATACTTGCTCATGTCTAACTCATCCTACCGATTCATATCTTACACTGCAAGATGATAAGTATCAACCTTTTAAGCATATGTAACAACCATTTTCCCTAGTAAACTACAATACTAGTAATAGTAGGCTAATTAATACCAGTACCAATAGTAACCTCAATACCCTGGTTAGAGAGATAACTAAAACTTTAGATATGACAACAATGTTAGTCAAGTTTAATATCCTTTTGCATACACGAGAATGCCACATAATCCTATTCCCAAATTAAACTTAAATTCAATTTCTTCTTCTCAGCCATCATTTAAAGAATTGGTTAAGCAAATGATAGCAAAAAAATTACAATTCCAACAAAGAACAGAGGCCATAATTACAAATTTGCAAACTTAGATTGGTCAATTATCCTTCACTATAAGTGAGCTTAAAGCACAAGGTTTAGCATAACCTTCTTCTAGCAATGCAAAAGGCAAAGAAGTTATGAATGTCGTTATGCTGAGAAGTAACAAGTAAGTTAACAAGCCTTTATCTTCAAATTCAAAAGCAAATCATAAACCAAAAGAAACTAACTAAAAGCAACGAAAAAAAAGGGAAAACATATGATGAAAGTAAGGTTAATTCTTTCCCTAAGCCCTCACCTCCCATTGATTTTTTATCTCTCTTCCTTTTTTAAAAAGAGTTCTTTTTCTAAAGAAAATTAAGGATGAAAACCATATTTTAAATTCTTTTAGAAAAGTAGAAGTTGACATACTTTTGTTAGATTTGATAAAATAAATTCGAAGGCATACTAAATTTCTAAAAAAATTATGCATTAAAAAGAGAAAATTAAAGGATGATGAGAAAGTAAGTGTGAGGGTGAATGTGTCTGCCATCATTCAAAAAAAAATTACCAAGAAAATATAAAAGTCTAAGAGCATGTTATGCTAAACTTAAAAGTTTCAATTAATGTCATTCCTTTTTCTATTTTTGATACTTTAAATTTAGAACCTTTGAAACAAACAAGGGTGGTTGTTCAATTAGCAAATAGATTTAACATTTACCTTTTGAGTTCAATTAGCAAATATATCTAACATCTACCTTGTGGTTATTATTAAGGGTGTTCTAGTGTAGATTAATGAACTCATTTTTTCAACAAACTTTCACATCTTGAAGATAGAAAATAAAACATTTGAGATTCTTTCCCTAATTATTCTTGACCGTTCTTTTCTTAAGATAGCAAAAATTGTGATTAATATTAGAGACGGAACATTAACCATGACGTTTAATGGTGTGATAGTCAAGTTTGAGATTTTTAAGGCTATACATGACAATTTGTGTCTTATCTCCATACTTTTGAACTTTTATTTCATACTGCTCCTTATTCTAATTTTTTTAATATTTTTTCTAACTTTATTATTTCTAGTTTTGTTGTTTCTAATTTTGATTTTTATGGTTTTGATGTTTTTTATTTCGATGTTATTGATCTAACTTTTTTTATTTTGATGTATTGGTTTATTATACTTATGATAACATGCTTACTAAGTTTCTTAAGATTTTTGAATTTATAGATTATGTGGATAGCTATAACTATACTTGTTGTAATAATAACATTAAGTGTACTATATGTGCTAAGATTTTTGCATTCATAAGTGATGAAAATAGTATTGTTTTAAAAATTATAGAAAATAATAATCATCAGGAGATTCGACTTTTAAAGGAACAAGAGTGCCTTCTTATTGATCCTTCTAGTCATTGTATTAATCATGTTGAATTCATTATACAGGATGATGTTGAACATTTAAGAAAGAGTGATTTGAGAATAGCACTTACAGAAATTGTGCTTGATGATCCCAATTTACAAATCGCCCTTTTTATGATGAATTAAAGGTTAGCAATTTGGAAGCAATGTAAGTAGCTAATCATCATATAGATCTTTTTGAAGACATTTAAGTCACGTCTAGTCAAAGATGTTAAAGAAAGGCATTTCATGAGCTTTAGATGTCAAATTAGGGTGATCTTTATTGTCATGACCTAACCTAATTATGATTGGCTTGGATCTTTATATCAATTTCTACAAGCATTAATACTATTCACTCTTATCTACTTAATTTCTTATTATAACCTAACCTGATTGTGATTGGTGTAGATCATGATATCAATTTTCATAAGACTTAATACTATTCATTCTTATCTACTTAATAGAAATTGTTACATTTTTAAGGGGGACTCAAAATTCACTTTAAATTTTGTAAAAAAAAATCAATGGAGTCTCCCTTATTTTTGGACATTTCCTAAACGTCACATGTCCTAAAATACAAAACCTATATTTATCATAGATACAACGGTAATAAATATGCATATAATACTATATAAATTCAAACTTATACATAAATAAACAATTCCACATATCTAATGTTGAATCAATAACATCTCTATCTTGAATTCTAGTCCTAATCCTAGCTATCAAATCCTTTAACAAGGTGGTCTTGATTTTTTATAAATGCAATAAGGCTCAAAGGCACTTTTCTTAACTTGAAAACATTGAAAATAAGATAAGGTGAGCTACAAGAACTCAATAAGCATATATCTACCACTACTTTGTAAGAAATCAATTATATATATACATAATAGTTTCCAGCAAATTATGTATCAAAATAGAAAATAATAGCAAACCCATTTCTTGGATTTTTAAGATACATAAAACCAAGCCTTGGATTGAATCTTCATTTGTATGCAACTTGGATTTCACACTTCACAACATAAGTCATAGTAGTCTCAATCATTTGCTAGTACATGATATCATCACCAAATCATACATAACCTACTCCAGGTTGTCATTACATTCACAAATAACCATTAAGGCCCAGACATAATCAAATCATCACAATTCTTTGCAATTACGTTAAACAATAACATTCAAGCTCAAATGGATCTCAATGTTATATCAACTTATAACAAATAATATATATGCATTCCTCTTTTAACTTCTAGGTCAATCTTATATTTTTCATAACTATTTACCAGAAATTTCCTATCCAACTTTCACATCATCATCTCCATCACATGTTTTATTTTAATGCCACGCATGACATAATTTGCAATGTAATAATTTCATTAGAGCTTAGCTTTACATATCATAAGTTTAATGCAAATTCCAACACAAATAACTATTTCATCATTATGCAATAATAGCAAAGTACATAACTATATATATATATATATATATATATATATATATATATATATATATATATATATATATTAATACCATGCCTTCTTACATAGCCATAACATTCAATCTCATCACAATAGAATTTACATTACACTTTTTAACACATATATAATAGTATAAACTCAATCATAACACAACTATATCATTTGCCATTGTAATCTTCTTACAATCCATTAATAAACACTAATAGCATCACTATACCTCACTAACATGGTAATTACACATTTACTTAAATAGATAACTACTTTCTTACCATGAATGCCATTTCCATATCATTCATGTATAGCTACAAGGATAATTTAAAAATAATCTACACCATTCAATTATACTAAAAAGAAATACACACATGAAAGTATATTAATACAATATATGCCATCACTATGAATATAAATTATGACATTTAATCAACATTTAATCAAAATATTAATTGAGGGTGAGATATATACTCACCTGGTGGGGTTGCTCATCCTTTTCGAGAAGCTCCTAAACACCTATAATTTCTCTTACTTTCTTCTTATACTTTAATGCATGGCTATTATCAATTCATAAACATGAACTTTATTTAGCATGAATAAATATCTAAACTACTTCATAACTCATTAATCAAATAGTTTCACTATATTTCTATAGTATTATTTTAGATAATAATGGATTACAAAATGATACACAATTACCATTTCTCCATCGCAAGCATGGAGTTTAAACCATTATATAAAATATGGAATTGCATCACAATTCACGACATCAATCAAACTATATTTTGATAACACAACTTTAAAGAATTTAAGTAATCATAATTCCTATATATACAAAATGCAAGGAACCCTCCAAGGCAACTTAATAAATAACAATACACTAATAACTCTTATGCACTCATATATTCCATTTCAAATAGAGGACTCATTTGTAACTATGAAATATCATGATGCATTGAATGCTTAAGTATGCTTAAGGATATAAGTAGCAAGAAATACAAAGATAATTAGTGAACAAAATAAATTAGGTAGACATATACTCACTTTATAAGACTTCTTGTTAAAATTCCTAAACTATTGAACTTATTCTTCCTTTTGCTTCTAACTCCTCCAAAACACTAATTTTTTTTATTGAACATAACCATATCATTGCTAACTATCTTTTTTCACAAATTACTACTTTAATATGAGGCTTTCTTTAATTTAGTGTTTAGACAATGAAGTGCTTATATTTTGAGTTTAATCTTAATAATTGAGTATCATAAAAATTTAGGGATTTCTTACATTAAGCTTCTATTACTAAACTATTGAGATTTTTATGCTCTAGAACTACTCACCATCATTAAAGAAGTTTGCCAATGGCAATAATGATGTTAGAAAAGTAAGAGAATGTAAGATTTTGAGCAATGGCCAATGCTTTGCTTCTTTATGGCATAAGCGTAACATGCAGCTGCTCCTGCGCTTAAGCAAGCAACACAATAGATAGTAAGCTAGACGACATCAATGATGGCACTTCGACAGTTAAAGGTGGCAGAAACAGATTGAAAGTTTAAGTTAGGTTATACTGCTAGGAGATGGAGATAAATAAAGGAGCTTACGGCTTTTGCCACCACAACTTGCGGCTCTCTACCCAACAACACTGGACACGACACTAGATGAGAAGCCACTTGTAGAAGTGGGCATTAGCTAAACATACAATAACTTTTAAGCAAGGGAGTAGTGTGAAGGAAGAGTGAGGAAGGAAAAAGAGGAAAAAAAGAAGAAGCTAGGGTACAATAAGAAGAAAAAATAGGAAAAAGAAAAAAAAGAAAGTAGTTAAATGTGTGTGTGTGTGTGTGTCAACAAAAAAAAACTAAGAAAAAGATGGAAAGAGAGTAGAACTAGGAAAAGAAAGGTGGTGGACAAGTATGGAGAGAAAGAGGAGCACTAAAATTAGTAAAATGGGGAAAAAGGGACTTAATATAATAAAGAAAAATAGAGGAAAGAGGAATACTTAAAATTGAGCTGTAGGTAATGATCTTACGCATTGTGGTGCATAAACTCATACTCCCTTTTTATTTTATCCATCCATTCTTATTATAAAGGATCCTAGCCATTCATGTTATAATAGTTATTTTATTTAAAATATGATCTCATGTATTTTTAATCCTCCCCTAATACATCGCTATAAATGTATATATTTATAATAATCTAATAAATTTAAAAGTCCTAAAATAATTATTTCAAATTTTTATAACTCCTAAAAATAATTTATTAAATATAAATTATTTTATAAATCCTTGCATCCATACTTACTAAAATTATTTTCAATTTATGAGAAATTCCTTAGAAAAATAGCCATATAAAAATAAATACATTTCAAATATTATCAATATCATTTTAATATTCTAAAACTTTTAAAAAAGAAAAAAATGAAAGATTGATCAAATAAATAAAATAAATATTCAAAAGCATTGAAATTTATAAAACTTTAAAATTATTAACCTAGGGTATTATATTTATATCATTGAAAAGCTCAAAGAAAGCTCTACAACTTTTATATTTTGATCAAAACTTAATTTAGATGTCTAGAAGGTCCAATTTAGTGGAGAAGTTAAAGCCCTATTTTTGTCCTAACTAAGCTAGTTTCAGTTTTTAGGCCATATGTAAAACTCCAAAGGTCCAATTAATTTGAAACCGGTGCCTGAACCTTCCTAAGACCTAACTTTAAAAATTTTATGTCTATGATTTATCAAAAATATGTAGTTTTAGTTATCTTATATTAAGTGGAAGTCAAACTTATGAAATTTCACTAATATAGCTTTTAGAGTACATTATTTTGTAAAATAAGTTTTGGGCTTGAAAAATTAGCAAGGTTTTATTCTTTATAACCCTAAAAGGCATGGGATTCAAGTCCATTGAGTTTTAAAGTTATCAAGTTAGACATAAAGGGCTACATAAAAACACACTACATAATTAACAAAGTAACATTTCTACTTCTTTAAAGTTTCTTATTCTTTAATCATGGAAGGCTAAACTATTAGTTGATTCAAGGATTTTAAAGCTCACCTCTATTGGATTAAGAGATCCTAATTTATAATTTTGAGTTCTTCTAATTGATTTTTCTCTTTTTATCGATTGCTTGAAATTGCATGTATTGAATATTAATTTTGCATAATTGGTGTTAAACCTTGTAACGTCTTATCTTTATCTATTTTTATCTTAAATGATTATTAGTTAGCCATAGTTTTTCATATAGGAATAGGGAGTTAAGAGATTAAATCAGAGGTTTCTAGTTTAATCCCTCAATTCAGTTGAATTTTATTTTTAAATTAAATTTGACCTAGCTTTATACAAATTATAGTGGTTACTTAATCCTTTTAATCTTAATTGATCAAATTTTAGATAGGTATCTAGTGTAAGATTCATGAATTATTATAAGGGTTTTAGATAATTCAAGGTTGAAAACTTAATTGGAATGATTAAATATTTTATGATTAATGATGGATTTATATTAAAAGCTCCCAAATCCTTAGATTGTCTGCTTTGCTATATTAATTTTCTTTCTTGCTATTTTACTTCTTTGTTTTGTTTTATTTAATACATTTATTTTAATTTCATATTAAACCTTCCAAACTTGGTTCTGTGTTAATATCTTCTAAATTATATTTTATTTTAATTTTGTTCAGTAGTTCTTCTAAGTTCCATTTGTATTCTATTTAAATTCATTCCTTCTATTTTTAATTAATAAAAAACTTAACAATTATGTAATCATTTTTAGTAAATAATTGAGAAAGGATATATTAAGGAATCACTAAGGATAAATCCTAGTTTGTCACTCTATATTACATAATTTTTAGCAAACTAGTTATAATTAACTTTGAAATGTTGCAACATATGTATCAGTTGCACCTTTAAGATTTAATGTATTAAGTATTCATTTTAATAATGATATTCTCCTTAGAATTTTAAAATTTTATGTGATAAAAAGAGTGATTATTTAGCTAATTATTATGGTGGAAATTTTGAAATGGAAATTCTATAAGAGTTGAATAAATTCTAATGGGAAAAATGTGAATGATATATTAAGGAAAGAGAATTTATTTAATGAGTTTTAGACAAAATTTTGGGGTAAATAGAACAAATTATTTAAGTTGAGCTTAGAAAAGAAAATTTTAAAGGGATTAATTAAGGAGGAATACTTTGAATAAAAAAAATTAAAGGTAACAAGTGTTTAGAAGTTAGAATATAAGTATGGAAGAGATTTAGGGTAAAATGAAAAAATTGCCTCTACCTCCTTAAATGCATAAATTAGCCCTTATCCTCATTTAACTCCATTTCTCCAAAACTCTAACCTTCTCTATCAATTCTTCTCATTCTTCTTCCTTCTTAATCCTTCTTTAATCAAGTTATTCAAATTTATCATTCAAGTAAGGAAAGATCTTCATAACAATTTGAATCTTTATAGTTTTCCTTAGAATTGAAAGCATTTGAGTATTAGATATAATAAGCGAAAATGAACCCTAACTTGAAATCTTTGAAAATTTTGTATGATTAGGGCTAAAAAATGTTAACTCTACCCTTTTATATCTTCTTCCATATTAGGTGAGTATGTATTCAATCCTTACTTTCAAGCACATTTAAGGAATTTATGTAGAAATCATAAGTTTGGGGTTTTCCCTATGTTTATGCTCAAAATGATGTGATTTATATCACTTAGTAATGTTTAACTAGATTTAATATTGAAATTGGTGAATATTCAGTGCTTTAATGATGCATTGATGATGTGGTATGATTTGGTAGTAAATTAATGGCTATTGGTTGGCATTTATCGTGAGGAAACAATAGAAATTTTTCAAAAATTGTGAAGTGTTCATACACAAAGTGTTTCTTAAACTCAAAATAAATTAGGTTAGGAAGCAATTCATTTTCTTTGAAATATTACTCGAAGGCCCACTCACAAAGCACTTCATCTCTTACAAAATGTCATTGGAAGGTCTGAAGCAATTCTTGAAGCATTTCTCTTGCCTTATTTCACAAATTAATAATATAATAGAATTGAATTACATATCTAATGGTTACTTATCCATGGAATTTGCATGCAAACATTATTAAGGATATTTTGTTCTTTTTTATACATGTGTATGATGAATGTAGTTTGAAATACCCAAGGATTAAACATGAATAAGATAATTAAAGTCTTTTGTTATTTAAGGCCATGTAGTAAAGGCATGGTAGGGTTTTGATGTATAAACTGTATTATGTATGTTTAAGTATTTGAATGAGTTTGATATGTAACTATACAAAGAGGTATGAAATGACTATAATTGAACATGTGAATATTGATATTCAAATATAGTAATCAAAGTACTAGTTGAGACACTTATGCCATTGGGATAAGAGGCATATGTTGAATAAGTTGATAATGTTACTGTGATTCTTTGTACCAAATCTATATGCCCATTTATGAAGGGATAGGATTAACCTTAGAGGGATAAGAACGGAGTTTGTGAGAGGATAAGAACAAACTAGGAGTCACAAGGAGATTTACATGCTTTCTTTTATTCTTTATTAATTATTATTATCATTTTATGATGATTAATTATGTGAAAGAATGAATGTGCATGCAATTGTCTTACAAAGAGATTCTCCATTATGAATTAAGTTAATGGTGGAAAAAGAAAAAGTAATGAACAAATAAGAAGTATGCATATGATTGGGACCTAATGTACGTCCATTTCTATTATCTAGTTTATAGGTTATTCATAAAGGAAACAATCTTTTTATTCCTTAGTAAGGGTACAAAAGTGTGAATGTTAGTTAAAGTGAAACTTAGTTATAGCTAATTAATACTAATAGGTATAAAAAAATTAAACATTATAGTATATTTTAGCTTAATTATTATTGATAAATTCTTAATTGTTTACTCATTAAGTTTCAAAGGAACTTACACCCCTTTTCTTTCTTCATTTTAGAAAATCCTTTTCCTTTAGGTGTTGATAGTTGTTGAAGCTAATTAAAATTAAAAATTACAAGTTTAATCAAAATTTGCAATATAAGGCAACAAATAAGGTTAAACCCTTAGTAATCCACTTAATACATCCTTTCATATTGAATTACTAACCATGATTATAAAATTAGAAAAAAAAATTGAACAAGTAAATAGAAAGAGAATTAAGTAATTAAGCAAACATTCCACAAACAAGATGCAAAAATGTAAATAAAAGTAAACTTTGGGTCTAAATTGAAATTAAACAAAATTCAAGATTAAAAATTAAATGTAAAATTAACACAAAAAATAATAGAGAAATATAATTAACCAAGGAAATTAAGAACTCTTTAGTGGATAATCACATATTACAATATATTTGACAATTACAATTAATTTTCAACCTAGAATCATCTGAAACCCTTGTAATGATTCATAAATTCTATGCTAGATAATCATCTAAGATTATATCAATTTAGATTCGTAGAATTAAGTAACTGTTATAATTCATAAAGCTAAATATAAATTATGTTGAATATTGAATCCAACTGAATTGAATGATTAAATTATAAACTTTTAATTTAATCATTCAATCCTTTATTCTCACAAGAAAGAGACTTCTAAGATTTATTTTGTATTTTGTGTCTTCCTTTAATGTTTTTAAAGTTAAAAAAAACTTGAAAAATAAAAAATTTAAAAAAAAAGTGCATTCTTTACATGCTTTTGAGTTTTTTTTGTTTTAATTATTTTTTATTGATAAATATTTTGCATTTTTCTTAAGTAGAATTCAATTAAAGCTAGACAAGATCTATAAGTGATTAAATGAATGGTTTTACTGCTTGAAATTGATTGGTATAGTGATGAATTTTGAATCGATGAATTGAACTTGATAGTATGATTTTTTAGTGATATTTTGAGCTTTATGTTGAATATTTATACTATTCTTTTCCTTGCTTATCTATGATGTTCTTCCATGATTTTATTTCTCTAAAACTTATTTTTGATTCTTTTAGAAATTACATTTGCATATATATGCATAAAAATAATAAAGACATTCTTTCTTTATTTAAGTTAGAGCTAAATAGCTAACCTTCAATTTTTATTTTTATTAAGTTCCCTCAAGCCCAATACCTTTTCTTTGTTGATTAGCACAAGAATATTTTACTAATGAAAAATAAGTTTTTTTACCTAACCTTAAGATTAGTAGAGCATTCAATTTTTTGTAAGATAGGTTTTTGAATAAGTATGAGGGGTATATGTGTGTATGTTATGAAAATTTATTAATTTCCAATTTAAATGTTAGTTAAAAAAAGAACGAAGGAAATGAAAAATAATGAAAAAATTAAAGAAAAATATAAAAAAATGAAAAAATGAAAAAGAAAAAAAAAGGGAAGAATGAGGCAAAAAGAACTAGGAAAGAAAGAAAAAGAAAGAAGTTGATTATTTAAGTTTAAATTTAGGTTGTTGTGTTAAGTTAAAAGTGTTCATAAATTGCCCATATATTTTTTGTTCAAGTACTCTATTAATTTCTTCAATTTTTTATCTTTATACTTCAATTTTTCCTTCCTTTTTCCTTAGCCCCATTGCAACCTTAAATAAAGTCCTTTTAATTTATATTTTGTATATGATTTGAATAGTAGAGATTAGATGATAAGTAAGCTTATGTTGAAAAATTTTTATAAAATGAGCTTGAGTGAAACATTTATCTTAAATACTTGAGAGTTTGAGAGTGAATTTTGTAAAAATCTATCATATTGGTATGCTCTTTTTAAATAAAGTTGTTATATTGGTTGATTTCTAGTTTGTTAAGATTTTTGTTCATAATATGTTATGTCTCTTAATAGCTTTCATTGTTTTTTGTTTGTGGATTTATAATTTTAAAGTCTTTAGAAAGTAAATCTTTTTTTCTTTACTTTTGAATAAAGTTATGTTTGCCCGAGGTTATACAAAGGCTAAGTGTGAGGGAATTTGATGTGCAAGATTTTGTCTATATTATTTCTTTCTATTTTATAACTCTTAGTGTATTACAAATACTTAATTTTATGAAATTAGCCTTGTTATGTAATTAGGTGTTAGTTTTGCAATGTTTTGAAATTGTTCGATTAATGCTGAATTTTTACACTATTTTAGATTTTTAGCTATGACTTGAATTTTGAATGTCTAAATTGTGTGATTCTTATATCATTGAAAAGTTTAAAGGAAGCTCTGAAACTTTCATGTTTAAGCCAAAGCCTAATTCAAATGTTTGGAATGTAGAAAATGGCCATCAATTTGATGATTTGTTTATGTCCAAGTTAAACTACATTTTTTAGGGCATACCTAAAGCTCCAGAGATTTAATTAAGGTGAAACTAGCACCTAAAGTTTTCTAAGACTTGTTCCAATAATTTTCATATTAGGGGTTAAGTTAAACTACATAGTTTTGGGTGTCTTACAATGACTGGAAGTTAGATCTATAAGATTTTATTGTTGTAACTCTTATAGTGTATTATTTTATAAATTAGGTTTTAGGCTTCTAAAATTAGCAAGGCCCTATTTTTTGTAACTCTAAAAGATATAGTAACTTGGTTTATTAGTTTTTGTAGGATAGGAAATCATATTATAAGGTTTGTACCTCCAAAGGTAAGAACACATAATTCTAGATAACTTTCTTCTCTTCTTTAAGTTTCTTCTTTTCATCTATGGAAATATAATTTTTGGATTGATTTAAAAAATTTGAGGATCATCTCGATTTGAATTATGAAATCCTAAGTAGTAATGTTGACTTTTGCTAATTGATTTTCCTCTTTCTTCAATTTTTTTTATCTAATTTTCTAAAATTGTAGAAATTAGATCATGATTTGGTACAATTTGTGCTTAATATTATGATGTATGATATCTATTTGGTTTTATATTGAATGTTAGTTAGTTAATGATCAGTCTTTATATGAGAATATAATTTAGTTGAATTGAAGGATTAAACCAAAAATCTTTAATTTAATCATTCAATTCTCTATTCTCATAAGAAAAATGATGATCAACTAAATAACATTCAACATAAAACCAAATAGATATCATAAATCACAATATTGAACATAAATTGTATTAAATTAATATTCAATTCATGCATTTCTAGAAAATCAAATAAGAGAAAAATTAATTAGCAAAAATCAATATTACAGCTAAAGATCTCATAATCCAAACTAAGATGAGCCTTAAATTTCTTTAATTAATATGAAAATTAGCCTTCCATAAATGAAAAGAAAAAACTTGGGAAAAAGAAGAAAGCTATCAAGAATTGTGTATTCTTTCCTTTAAAAGGACAAAGCTGATAATTTGATTTCTTATCCTACAAAACCTAATACACCAAGTTAATATGCCTCCTAAGGTTACAAAGAATAGGGCTCTGCTAATTCTATAAGCCTAGAACCTAATTTACAAAATAATATACTACTAAAGTTATCATATTAAAATCTTGTCAATTTGATTTCAAGTCATTGTAAGACAATTCAAAACTACGTAGTTTTACTAAACTTCAAACATGAAAATTGTTGGGCTAAGTCTTAGGAAACATTAGGCACTAGTTTTACCTCAACTAGATCTCTAGAGCTCCAAAAATGGCCTAAAAATTAAGATTGGTTTAACTTAGACAAAAATAGAGCATTAACTTTACAACCATTTTTTACCTTCCAAACGTTTAAACTAAGCTTTAGCTAAAATATGAAAGTTTTAGACCTTACTCTAAGATTTTCAATGATATAAAGATCATCTAACTTATACATCCAATACTTAAGTCACGCTGAAAACCTAAAATAGTAGAAAAATCTAATATTAACAGAAAATTTTTAGAATATTAGAAAATTTACTGCTAATTATATAACAAGGCTAATTTTATAAAATTAAACATATATAACACACTAAGAGATATAAAATAGAAGAAAATAATATAAATAAAATTTGGCACATTAAGTGTCCAACTACTATAAAATGGGATAAAAGTGGACCTATATGAGAATTCTAGGGTCAAGGTAAACATTAAGACAATTAAAACAATTTTCTATAATAATTCATCCATATAATTTGTATTTGAATTTTGAAAATTTCACACTTCTTAAAATAATAACATACTTTCATGAGAAATATTGTAATAGACATAATTTAGGAAAAGCTTGCAGGTAATTAACCATAATGGCTCTCTACGCCAGTCATATGTCTTAGGAATGGATCATGACACAATAGTTGAGCTTAAATAGGGTGTGTCAACTCTAAAAAAAGTGGTGAGTATGATGGTAGATATAAATGAGATTGAAAGAAATCCAAGCCTTTTTATAAATACCTAATTGATTATGGGAATCAAAACAAGTTACACCATACTTAGGATATCTAAACAAAACAAAATTATAAAGAGAAGGAACAAGACACTCATAGACATGGTGAGGTGTATATTGGCCTATTCTTCGTTATCATTGATCTTGTAAAGTGATGCATTAAAAACTACTACATATATTATAAATCAAGTTCTTAGTAAGTCAGTTCCTAAAATCCCTTATAAGTTGTTATATAGCAAAAGGCCTAGTTCGAGGTACTTTTGTGTTTAGGATTGTAAAGCTAAAGTGACACCGTAAGTACCTCCTACAATGAAGCTTAATTCAAAAGTAGTTAACAAATTCTTTATTAGGTATTATAGTAACTTAACAAGAAACAAATTTTATTGTTCAACTTATACAATTAAAGTAATTAAATTAGTCAATCAAACTAAACTATTTTTTAAGGATGAATTAAATAGTGGGAGCTAAGTACCTCGCATCATAGATTTTGCTAAAGAAAGCACAATTATTCCACTAGCACCTATGTTGGGAGAGTTATCTTCTATTATCCTAGAAGATGATCTAATGCAGCTAATGGCAAAAGATGTTGAATCAAATGAGATAGCAAAAAAGATTCGTTTGAAGAGATCTCATAGAACTCATAGATCAGTGATTCTTAATGATTTTCTAGTATATCTATAGAAGTATGAGTATGACATAAATGATAACATTGATCCCACAATGTTTTCACTGGTAATTTCCAATTCAAGTTCTTCTAAATGATTAAGTGCTATAAAGGATGAATTGACTTTAATGTAAAAGAATAAGGTATGGGATATAGTTAAATTGAATACAAGAGACAAGATAATGGGATGCAAATGGTCTTTGAGATCGAAAGAGATGCTAAGGATTAAATTGAGATATATATAAGGCTAAATTAGTAGCCAAGGGCTATACTTAAGAGAAAAGCATAAACTATAAAGGAACATTCTTACTATTTTCAAGTAAACACTCATTTTGAGTTGTTATGGTGATGGTGGCTCATTCTAATTTAGAGTTACATCAAATGGATGTTAAGACATTCTTCCTAAATGATGACTTATCAAAGGCTATTTATACAAACCAGCTAGATGGTTTCTAAGAGAAGAACAAAAAAACACCTTATGTGTAAGATTACAAAAATATATATAAGCTTTAGAACAAACATTTAGACAATGATACCTTAAGTTTAATGAAGTAATTACTTTTCTTGGGTTTAAAGAAAATGATACACATCAGTATATCTGCGTGCTAATGAGGTGGGTAGTTTTGTAATTCCAAAAATATATATGGATAACATTCTCCTTACTAGTAATGATATAAACCTATTAATTGAGACAAAATAAATATTATTAAAACACTTTGATAAAAAAAACTTAGGAAAGCCTCTTAAGTTTTAGGCATAGAGATTCATTGTGATAAATTCTAAGATTTGCTTGGCTTGTCTTAAAAGATGCAAATTCAAAAGTTATTGAAAAGGTTCAATAAGTCTATATACTCCTGAGTTTCTGCATCCATTCAAAAAGGTAAGATTCTTTTAAAGTCCTAGTGTCCTTAAAATGATGATAAAAAAATGTCACATATGCACCAATTATAGGTAGCTTGATGTATGCTTAGGTATATAAACATCTTGATATAACATATAATATTAGTGTATTAGGGAATTACTTAAGAGATCTTAATCAAGGACATTGGACTATTGTTAAAAAAAAGTTATAAGGTACTTATAAGGTGCAAAGGATTATATGCTAACTTATAGGAGATCGATGATCTTATAGTTATAGGCTACTTAAACTTAGATTTTGCCAATTGTCCCAATGATCATAAGTCAATGTCTAGGTATATCTTTCTAATGATAAGAAGAGCTATATCATGGAAAAATGTCAAACAAACCTATCCAATAAACTTTACTATAGAAATAAAGTATGTTGCATGTTATAAAGATACTCAAGAAGCTATATGATTAAATAACTTTATGGCTAGTTTTAAGGTTATTAAGAACATCTCAAGACTTTTAATCATCTATTGTGACAATGTTATGCTATTACTATAACCTTTTCCTAAAATAGTAAAAGTTTTATCTATACAAAACACTTTAATGTGAAGTACCAATTTGTAAGAGAGAAAATATATGAACATATTACTTATATCGACCATATTTCCATGGATTGTATACTTGTAGATCTACTAACTAAAGGTTTAGCAGTAAGAATGTATTATGATCGTGTAATTAATATGGGACTAGCTAAGTTTTATTATGTTTTAGGTTAGAAGGAGTGTTTTGATGTAATTATTTATCTCTAGATGTACATAAATGAAATATTCATGTTTTTGTCGTACATTGTTAATTGTGCACATTTTATAGGTATGGCATATTGTTAGAGATATTTAGATGTTCTCTCACTATAATGTTGAGGACTTAGATCTTCATTTAACATCTTAGGTGAATGTTAGGACCATTGTGTAAAAATTTATATATAATGACATTTATTATTATGTATATCTTATTAATATCCCTATTGGATAGTATATTTTGTTTGATCAGCAAGATCTAGGTTCATATAGTGTACAATATAGATATCCCTTTTAGATACTATATTATACACTATTAGACACTTATGATATCAAACCAAACCTATAAGTGTAAAAGTTCCATGATTTACTTTAAAATTTTAATAAAATGGCTACTATTACTAAATTATGTAATCCAAGAAGGAGACTATTAGAGTAAGCTTGTTGTGAATCTAATAATTCAACAATTTAAATTAAAATGCTAAATTTTTTAACCTAAATAAAAGTGATAATTCAATTAAACCCAGATGATATTGTTGATGTATACTCTAGTAGTCAATCATAAGATAATTATGTTTGCATACAATGTATTAAGTTTTCTTTATATATATATATAAGGCATTTAGTTAACTATTATATTTAATTTTATATATGCATAATATAAATAAATATAATAATTATCCCTAAAATAAGATATGTTATTCCTAAAATGTATGTGTTAAGTATTATTGTTAATTAGAATAATAATAATGCATTAATACTAGTATGCATGTTGGCTGATTATAAAAATCATAGATATAAGGTATCAAGTTTTACTTATAGGTATATATTAGAGAACAAATGTACTTGACTGATCTACCATGAAAATGCTACATGGATCACTATGTCATAAGTAATTCTTATAGTGATAATAATATATACAGTCCTTTGACCTAAAGTCACTGTATTTCTCTATATGAAGACTTATGTACTTTAATGCATATCACCTGTAATAGGGTTAATCTAAAAGATAGTAATTGGGTATACCATAAATCATGTGGAGGGATGTGAGTGATTTAGATAGGATTGTGTCCCTTCTATGTAGAAGGAATGATATCCCTAGGCCCTTTGATTGAGTGAAACTATGAAATATATGGTCATACTTAAATGAAACAATATGTGATATTAATTCATTTGTTTTAATTAGACTACTTAAAAATAAAGAAAATACATAAATTGAATTACGAAAAAGGTCATATATTTTATGTCTTAAGTTCAATTTAGATATTCAAGACAAAAAGGACTAAAATACATGGAATATTAATCATAGAAAGGTTATATCTGATCGTTGACAATTCTCATTACTTAAATAGTAGTAATGTATTACTAGATATTACTTGAAGTTTATAATACTAAAATATAATTTTAGAATCACTACTAAAGTAATGAAAACATATAGGGTTACATATCAAGAAAGAGTCAAATATTAAGATATTAGTACAATTAGGAACTTTTAATCAAACTAGAACTTCTAATTAAGAAAAGTCCAATACGATTAGGTTTCATTAAGTAATAATATAATATGATTGGGTTATATTTAGGAATACTAAATATAGGCTAATTATAAACTAGCTATGTTTAGGCCTAGTTGGTAATCAAAGACTAATTATCTACTTACTTAAGATAAATTCTAGTTAGAGATTGTAAATAGATATTTTATTTGTGAAATAAAATATAAATCAATTAAATAACTATATAGATATATTTTATCTAATAGATAAAATATATTAGTTAGATTGGGATTTGATTGGGATTAACTATTCATTTTAAATTAGGTGGGATATATATCCCAAAATACATAGAGATATTATCTGGCTTTTAAATCCTAGTTTATATATACGATATGGAGAATGCCAAGATTTTTTATTGAGATATGATTAAAACCAAAAATACCAAAATCCTAGTAGCTAGCATTGTTTCTAACAATACATGTTACAACATTAAACAAGGCAGCCCTTTAGCATAACTATTAATTAAAGCTAAGGTTGTAATTTAAGATGAAGCTCCAATGGTTAACAAATTTTGATTTAAGGCATTGGATAGAAAATTGAGATATTCTATGATTCTCTAATCCTAATAGTTTAGACCATTTTTTTAGTGGAAAAATGGTTGTTGGAAAGTGACTTTAGACAAATATTACCTATTATTCCAAAAGGAAGTTAGCAACATATTATATTTGTGACTATCAATTCTTCATATTTTAAGGATTTGTTATAATCTTAAAGCTTACAAAAAAAATACAAGGCTTCAAATTAGGAGTATTAATGGTAATTTGAATGAAATGAGAAAAATTCTTAAAATAGGTTTTGGCAATTGGAGATGAAGTTGGAGAGTTTAATGATGAGAAAACAACTATTAAAATTCCCAATAATCTTTTGATTAAAAATGCAAATGATTATCTCGCTACTATAATTGACAACACATTTCCTTTAATGTTGCAAAGCATAAGAGATCCAAATTACTTGCAAGAAAAATCTATTCTTGCCTGTTCCTTTGACATTGTGAAGAAAGTTAATGATTTAATACTTTCATTATTTCCTAATGATAAAAAGATATATTTTAGTTTAGATGATGCTTATAAAGAAGACAACATAGTAACAGCTTTGATAATGTTTATACCCCTAATTTGTTAAACAACATTAAATGTTTTGCATTATTAAATCAAAAACTTGTGTTAAAACTTAGAGTTTCAGTCATGTTACTAAGAAACATAGATCAATCCAATGGATCATGCAATGAAACTCAAATGAAGATTACTTAATTGGAAAATCATATTATAGAAGCAAAGATAATTTCAGGGAGTAGAATAGGTCAAAAGGTATTTTTCCTTCACATGATCTTGACCCCATCAAATTCCAAATTTCTATTTAAATCACAACGAAGGCAATACATATTGGTTATTTGTTTTGCCATGATAATAAATAAAATTCAAGAACAATCTCTCTCATGTAGGTCTCTATCTTCCAAGGCTAGTTTTTAGTCACAATCGATTACATATTGTAAGATCACAAGACCGAAGCAAAAATAGATTAAAATTATTGATTTTTGATGAAGAAGGTTGTATATCTGATACATTCAAAGATGTGTTTTAGAAAATAGTTAAGGTATATTAATAATTATTTTTTATATATTATATTTTATTTGTTAAAATAAAAAGATAAATTAATCTTCCATCGAGGTCTGTTCAATTCTTTGAGAATCCAAATGTAATTGCTATGCTTTTGCATATTTTAATTGATTGCTTATCACATTATAATGCATTGAAATATTTCATTTTGTGGATGAATGTATTGAAAGGAAAATCTAACTATTTATACATTGTTATTTGTTCAAGTACTATATATATTTGTACTTATTTCCATGGATTGCTTTATAAATTGAATTTCTGTATGATAATATGTGATACCAAAAAAAAAATCTTTGTTTGATTTGAGTTCCTTATTAAATGTATGATTGATTGCACCCTAGAAAAGGGTGGGAGAGAAACCTAAGTAAAAATATCACAATCATAATATTAATTTCTTTCCATCAAATTGCATTTTATGCATGTCATCCTTTATGCTAGTTATTCATTTATACATTATGTTTTATTTGTATACATTTTACTTTTGTATATTAAAAAAATGAAAATATGAAATCCATGATAGAATTATTAGAACTATTTTTTTATTAGAACAAGAATTTTTTTTAATCCACTTGAATCATTTCATGTTTCATGTTAACATTAAAATTATTGATCATGTTTGGAAGGATTCAACATGATATTTTATTATTATGTTTAGTTATTAACAAATATGATGATATGATTATTAAAAATGAGAGGTTTCAAAATATAGTATTATATATTACCAAAGAATATAATAGATTAATACATGCATAGTATAAGTTTTCAAATTAATACAAAAAATGACAATAATATTCTTCTTAATATCATACAATTCATTTATAGTTTAATTAATTTTAAATATGAAATTAAAAAAAAATTAAACTATCTCGTGTATCCCATGTGTCATAACAATACTTTTAATAATAAAGTAAGTAACATCAAATATTATAAAGTAAATTCAAATATATATTTTTGAAGAAAATAAATATGAAATCTAATATTTAAAATTTTAATTTTATTTCTTACTACATTTCATTATTGATGATACAATCATATGAAAGATTTTGTATTTATAAATTATAAAATTAATGGTTGGTAATTAGATAATAAGTTATCACATTAATTATTGATTCTAAATAAAGAAAAATAATTAAAAATTTCTCATCACATCAATATATCAATCAATATATTAATATCCAATATAATTTTAAGAACTACTTCAGTTCCACCTTGACGCATATAAGCTTTTCATCCTTCCAATTCCCTCTAAATTTTGTTATATAATTTATGTTCTATTATGAAAATATTAACCACTTAGGGAATAATAAAAGAAAGAGATAAAGAAGATGAAAGAGAAATATAAGGAGAAGGAGAATATTTTATTCAATTATGATAAAATAATTTGTACAATCCATATTTATAGGGTAAATTAATCAAACGTTACAATTTTATAATGTTAATTTATAAATACAATTGATCATAATTAGGATATAATTAATTATAATCAAATCCTAATAATTATAATATGATTGATCATAATTGGATTCGAATAATTGATCATAATTGGGAATATAACGTTTAACTTATAGATATTCATATTCAATAATTATTCATAACACTCTCCTTTGGATGTCCATATAATATGCAGTAAGATATTACCTCATTAAAAACTTTGCTAGGAAAAATCTAGTGGGATAAAAACCATAGAGAAGGAAAAAAGAGTACAGTGCGTATTAAACCCCCTCTCATAATGACATCAATTAAGATCTCTGAGCCGACACATTCAAATTTTTTATACTAATCTTTTAAATATTGAGGTAGGTAATGCCTTGGTGAATAGGTCTGCTAAATTATTTGTTGAACATCAATATCATATTTCTTTTGAAGATCATGGGGGAAGAAGAATTTTGGTGAAATGTGCTTCATTCAATCTCCTTTGGTATATCTTTCCTTCAATTGAGCTATACATGCAGCATTGTCTTCAATGAGTACAATTGGAGTTCTTTTGCAAGAGGATAGCCCACATGTCTCTCAAATAGGTCGAGTCATAGACCTTAACCAAATAAATTTCTCGACTTGCTTCATGAATTGCTATAATTTCTGCATGATTGGTAGAGATGGTAGTGAGTGTTTGTTTAGTGGAATGCTATGAAATAGTTGTATTACCACTTGTAAATAAGTAGCCTATTTGAGATCGAGTTTTGTGTGGATCAGATAAATATCTAGTATTTGCATAACTTATGAGTTGTGGTCTAGATCCATTTATATAAAATAGGCCCATATCAATAGTACCTTAAAGGTATCGAAAGACATGTTTAATGCCATTCCAATGACTTTGAGTTAAAGAGAAACTAAACCTTACAAATAAGCTCACAGCAAAAGCTATATCAGGTCTTATATTGTTAGCAAGATACTGACCTCTATGTTCCGCAAGTGCATGGTTTAAGTCTAGTTATAATATAAAAGATTATCGTTCTCCACAGGGATTGTAGGTTGAATACTAACTAATCTCAAGTAAAATTATCTAGGCAGATCAATTGATAGTGTGAATCAAGAATAAATTGTAAAAACAGAGCTTAACTATCAAAATAAGGTCTGATTCAATGGAATAAAAGCGTACTTAGCTTAAGGATCCCTTGTACACTTCATTATGGAATGAATTTACTTCTCTAACTTGGTTTACTGTTAATTATGATTGTTGGATTACCAAAATTAAGCTATACCTCATTGCAAGGCTACTAGCTACTAACCAAAGATTAAGTGCCCAGAATTACTCTAGTAATCACTCATCTAAGTTGCATTAACTTGCTTAGAATCCATTCTTGGACATTTCATCCTGTGCAAAAGAATACAATCAGCTTAATTTCTAAGTCTAATTGATATTCCCAATGATCATGCAAGATCCGATTAATTAATTGGTCATTTCAACCTAGAATCAATTAATCCATAACACAAATCCAATATTCCGGATACATTGGCTTGTTCCGGACAAAACAGCAAGATCAAATCACAATTCAACAGTAAATCAAGCTAGATTATATAAAATTCAGTTCCACAACTCCATGAACAAGTTCACCTAAGCTAAGCACAAAGGTTTAGTGTGACAACATCACAAGATCAGAAGAAAACAAGAAAACAGATAGGGAAGTCAAACAATCCATGAAGATCTACAAATTTCTTGCTTGATTCTTCAATTCCTTGCTTGAATCCGTGTTAGAAGGCACCTTTGGTGAGTTTGAGTCTCTCCTAGGGCTTCTCCCAGCAGCTCTCCTTGTTAATTCTCAGTTTCTCCCTCTTCCCTCGCAAGATCTCACGCAAAACTTATATTTTTTATGTACACGGGGTCCAACACGGCCCGTGTTGTACCCCGTGTTTCTCAGCGAAAGTTTGAGTAGCAAGAAACACGTTGTGTGACACGCCCCATGTTCTCCTACGAATTGTCAAGCAGTATTGTACACGGGGTAGTACATGGCCCATGTTCTACCCCGTGTTCTTCAACGAAGACTGATCAACATATTATACGGGGTGTGACACCACCCGTGTTCTTCAGAAGCGAATGGTAGAAAGATACACAGGGTGTAACACGTCCCGTGTTCACTCCCGTGTTCTTCTCTGGATGACTCAGTGAAGTCTCGAAGCTGTCCAGAATGAAACACGGGCATGAACACGGGGTTCAACACGGCCCGTGTTCTTTGCTGAGTGAACAATCTTGCTTCAATGCTTCATGATTTGAATGGTTTTGCCTCTGGATTCTTTTCTAATGCCCATATGTGTCATTTCATGACCTGAAAACAAAATATAGAGCATCTAAGTGTCCATTTCAATCAATTTGCACAAAATACTAAGTAAATAAGTGGATGAAACACATAGAATTTAGGTGTATTTGTGCACTTATCAATTCCCCCACACTTGAATCTTGCTCGTCCTCGAGCAAGGAAGTAAGAGAACAAGAAAATCTACTCCAATTTTATTCACTTCTTTTTCTTCTTTTTTTTTTTATAATCAGGCAATCATTCAACAAATCGAAGATTAGGATCAAGTCATGCCAAGAAACTAAATGAAAATAAAGTAACTAAACAAGTCAATTCTCAGCATAGAAGCAAAAGAGAATAGCCTCACAGGTAAAGTGTTTACTCTCACTCTCAAAACAAGGCTTGTGTATACTCTTAAGTCAATCAACTCATGACTTAATGCTACCATATGCTTGCACAAACTCTAATCTCCACTACTATAATGTAAAATGCATGCAAATCAGAGGGCTTTATTAGGGAAAAAGGGTGAGGATAGGGGGAAGGAACAACAAATGGTCAAAAGTGATAGGACCATGAGTTTAAAGGAAAAAGACACATTGGTCATGAATTTGACCATTGTCAAGTTCCATTACTCAGCTTGATAGCTTGCTTCCACCCTTGCTTCAACCTCCATTTTTCTCCTTTTGGTTTTCATTATTTCATTCATCATCATTTTTTTTATACAAATAAATCAGCAAACTCAACATTTTTTTTATATTTTTTTATTTTATTCATTCATAACAAACTTTTCTTCCTTTTCTTCTTCTCAGATTATTTAATTGACACCATTTTTTTATGGTGATTTGTTACCTTCTTTTTTTTTTATTTGTTTGTTTGATTTTGATTGATATTTTTTTTTTCAACAGCCAAAACTACAAATCAATTTATCCAATTAGCAACACTAAGTAAGGACCTCAAAAATAGCCAAACTTATAAAATGTGTCTAAGTTCCTTCAAACTCTAAGGTTCAAGTTCACTTAGGTAGTGGCTAGGGATGAATATGGTATGACTAGGCTAGAAATGAGGGTCCAAAGCTCAAAGTGGCTAACTAGGGAAAATTTTTTTAGGGAAAATTAAAGAAAAGGATTCAAATGAGCCGAACAAATAAAAAGGGTAAAGAAACATGGCCTCATCATTTTTGACATGCAAAGTACATAAAAATGTAGCCTCAAAAAGAGAAAATGCAAGTTCTAGAGCACAAAGACAAGAGTGATGACATAATCCCTCAAGAAGAAAAATGAGCTTTAATTTGTAATGAGAAAATAGCTCAAAAGGCTCAAATCTCACAAGGGTCAATTATGCTCATTGCTCTTAGCTTCAAGCTTTAGATTTTCCTTTTCAAGTTGCCAAATATTCATTAAAGAAGCAGGGCATGAATCAATCACTTTATTCAATGAATTGCCTTACACAAATTTATTTATTTATTATTATTATTATTATTATTATTATTATTATTATTATTTTTCATCATTTCTTTGTTTTCATCATTTTTTTTTATATATCATTGAAATTGAAGCAAATTTTAGTACTCTACATTATTCAAGCAAGTTTCAAGTGCAAAGCATTGCAAAACATTGCTCCCCCACACTTAAAAGTGGACATTATCCTCAATGTTCAAAACAATAAATGGGAAAAGAGATAGAAAACAGTTGGGGAACTGAAACTTCCCTGACATGCGGATTATGGCTGTCCAATAAATTGCAGAGAAATCCAAAGGGAGAGACAAGGTAGGAGAGAGAGAGAACCAGTAATCTAAAAGAAAGAAAATACAATACTGGAAAAGAAATACGGTTAGGTATTAGAGATATTAACATCAAAAGTGCAAGAAAATAAAAAAGAAGAAAGTAATATAAGAAAGAGTAAAACAAAGTGCATAGTTAATATATGTACAGACCATATAAATGAGGATAGATATGAAGAATGAGTAAAAAGAAAAACAGAATAGCTAAGGAAAAAGTGCAGTAATCAATCTAAACTACTGGGTAGGGGGATCCGGGTCAGCAGGGGAGGAAGGGTGGAATAGGTGGAACAGGGGCTCCACCATGCCCTCTATGTGCTTGGAGCGCCTGTCCAAGTCATCATAGAGTCCCTCAATCCGCGTCTGACGGTCGAAAATCAGACAGAGCTCCGCCAAGATCTGCTGCTGGCCAGAGAGGATGTCTCTGAAATATGCCTCATGTGGAACTCTGCTCCCGGTGGAAGAAGAAGGACCAACATCAGGAGTCGTGTTATCGCCTGGAATATGCTGTTGCTGCTGCACTACCGGCTGGATCCCCATGGCTATAAGAATGCCCCTTCGAAGGGGTGCCATGTGTGATACGATGGTCAGAGAACCATAAGGCCGGTCGAAGATTCCTAACCGTCTAGCTAGTCGGGTGATTATGGGCCAGCAGCTATACTACCAACTCTCCTATCCGTGGCTTGGGATGAGAAAAAGTGGGCAAATGCTCCTCCAATGTGGATAGGCACCCTCTCAATCATGCTGTAGAGGAATAGAATATCCGAGGTGCTCACCACTCCATGACTATGCCCCCGGCCACTCAGAGTATGACTAAAAATGGAGTAAAGGACTCTCCAGGAAACCCTCCTAAGGCTAGATACCTTACTCTTGGCTGGATCATATGCGTGTGCAGTGGCTATGTCGATCCACACCCGCCATTCCTGTGTCCCGTGTGGCAGACCGACCAGCATGTCCTGGTACTCCGGAGTAGTCACAAACTCCACAGAATAGAGGCCCAAGCGAACAGACAGCTAGTCACACTCATAGAGTAAGCAATGCCTCCTAGTCTGAACTGAACTGTATTTGGTGAATCCACTGTCCCAAAATAGCGCTCCAGATAGAATGTGCTCAAGAACTCCAGGGTGAGCTCCTTGTAGGTGGGCTCTCTAATCTCAAAGAAAGTCTCCCAGGCTCCCACACTAATAAGTTCACGTATTTCTGCCTCTAGTCCAAACTCCCTTAGCACCCCCCAGTCTAAGAATCTCCCTTCTACAATTGGCTTATCTTTGTGTTTGTCATAAGCTTGGATGTAAGCCTCTTCAGTGAAATCTAAGAAGGGATGGGTGGGTCCTCTAGAGGATGTCCCTCTAGATGAACTACCTTTGGTAGTTTTTCTCGCAGTAGTCTTTTGTCTTTTAGACATTATCTGCAAAAGGGATTTAGAGGTCAGTAGATTTAAATGCAATAGATCAGCATGTATTTTCAATATCATCCAATATCAACTGAAAAACAAGTTAAAGTTCAATGCCATGAAAGCAGTGGAGTGGTCATGTCAATAAGGCAGAGCAGGCAATAAGGCAATAAAGCAGTAAACCTCAAAGCTTGCAGTCCAAGTAATCAAAGAATTCCAATCCAAATAGTTAAAGGTTCAATACACATAAGCAATCATCAATCATCATCGAATCAGTGGAGTTTAACGAATATCAAGGTCAATTAATCAAACTCATCCATCAATTCAACATTACAAGTCCTATGAATGAAAGATTCAAACTCAGTTCATCAATGTAAGATTCTATTTTGATCAATTAATCATCAAAGAAGCAAATTCAATCAAGAAAACTAGTGAATTTCCATGAACAGTGCTTTGTAAAGTCATGCAATCAACCTATCAAACATCAATTTCAAAGGATTTAAACATTCCTATGAATTCTAACATGTAATGGAAGTTAATAATCAGTAGAAATATCAATAAACTCCAAGGATTTCAAAGGAAATGCACTAACCTCGTGAGATGATGAACAAAACCCTAGTTCGTGTTGAAATGAGAAGATGAATCCAAATCACAGCTTTTCAACCGATTAAATCGCAAATCAATTAGCTAAACAACCTCAAATGGCAAAATAAAACACTTTGATCGGTGTATTTTGGCAGTATAGAGTGCGAAAATGCAAGGAGAAGGGTTAGTGCAGTGAGGAAGAAGGAGAAAATGGGGGAAAACCTGGAAAAATCTAGGTTTTTGACGATTAAAAGCTCCCCTACACAGGAACACGGGGTTAAACACGACCCGTGTAGTACCCCGTGTTTCTGGGTTTCGCAACTTACAAGGGGTATGACATACCCCGTGTTATTCCCTGCGTTTCTCTCTGGAATAGACTAACAAAATGCGTAATAGAACACGGGGTTTAACACGATCCGTGTTGTACCCCGTGTTTCTTTCTAGAAGGCACAAGTTTAAAAGCTCTCATTAGTGGTTCAACCAGAGAGGTACACGGGGCATGACACGGTCCGTGTTCAACACCGTGTATCTCTCTGATCCTCCATGAAAATCATAAAGTTTTTACGCGAATCAAACAGTGAGGAACACGGGATCTAACACGGTCCGTGTTCGACACCGTGTATCTCACTGGACTGCGTTGAAAATCACAAGTTCTTTAAAATTGGCCAAACAGTGAGGTACACGGGGTAGTACATGGCCCGTGTTTTACACCGTGTATCTCATTGGACTGTGTTTTGAGCCCTCTGTATAAGAAAACAGACAGCAATCATGAATTCATGCCTAATCTACCTCAAAGACAAAGTCCACATGCAAAAATGAGCATTCAACATCAACACTTAATGACTTAAATTCCTCCACTACTCAGTAACTCAGATTGAAAAGTAGAAAACTAAGGATTAAAAGGTAAGAAAATAGAAAAACAAGCTTGGGTTGCCTCCCAAGAAGTGCTTGTTTAAGGTCATAAGCTCGACCCCTGTCTCTTTATTAGTCTGGTGCCTCCATTATTGGTGGCCCAGCAACATACTTCTTCAATCTTTGGCCATTGACCTTGAAGTTGCCGGTGCTTTCGCTCCAAATCTCCACAGCTCCAAATGGATATACCTTCTTCATAAGATACGGTCCAGTCCATCTTGTCTTTAACTTCCCTGGAAATAACTTGAATCTCGAACTGAACAAGAGCACCGAGTCGCCTTCTTGAAATTCCCTTCTAAGAATTCGCTTGTCATGCCAAGCCTTTGTTCTTTCTTTATAAATCTTAGCATTATCATAAGCTTCATTCCTCAATTCTTCAAGCTCAAGAAGTTGGAGCTTTCTCTTCTCTCCAGCAGATTGTAAGTCAAAGTTGAGCAACTTGATTGCCCAATACGCCTTGTGTTCCATCTCTACTGGTAAGTGACAGTTCTTCCCATAGATGAGCCTAAATGGTGCCATTCCAATTGGAGTTTTAAAGGCAGTTCTATAGGCCCATAAAGCATCATCCAACTTGAGTGCTCAATTCTTTCTTGATCTAGACACTGTCTTTTCCAAGATGGACTTAATTTCTCTGTTGGAAAGCTCAACTTGCCCACTAGTTTGAGGATGATATGGAGTAGAAATCTTATAGGTTACTCCATACCCTCTCAAGAGCAACTGAAACTGATGAGCAATGAAATGAGACCCTCCATCACTAATGACAGCTCTAGGGATTCCAAACCTAGGGAACAACACCATCTTGAAAAATCTAACTACAGCCTTGGCATCACAAGTTCGAGTGGCAATTGCTTCCACCCATTTGGAGACATAGTCAACTGCCACAAGGATGTAGCTGTTGCTGCAAGAAGGTGGGAATGGTCCCATGAAGTCAATTCCCCAAACATCAAAGATTTCAACCTCCAGAATGTTATTCAAGGGCATCTCATGTCTCTTTGATATGTTCCCAACCCTTTGGCATTGGTCACAAGAAGTGACATATTGATGAACATCTCTAAAAAGAGTTGGCCAATAAAATCCTGCCTGGGCAATCTTTGCAACAGTTCTTGAAGCACTAAAATGTCCTCCATATGGAGAGGAATGACAGTGGAACAAGATACTTGCAATTTCCTCCTCAGGCACACATCTTCTAAATAGGCCATCAGCACATCTCCTAAAAAGAAGGGGCTCATCCCAAAAGTAGTGCTTTGCCTCAGCTAGGAACTTCTTCTTCTTTTGATACCCCGCATCTGGAGGTAAAACTCCACTCACAATGTAGTTCACATAATCAGCAAACCAAGGGACGGTGGAAGAAGAGACAGCCAACAAATAATCATCAAGAAGGGCATCATTGATTGGCATGTCCTTATCTTCCTCATCTCCTAATTCTTGCTTCAGCCTTGAGAGATGATCAACTACAACATTCTCGGTTCCCTTCTTATCTCGAATTTCCAGATTGAATTCTTGTAGCAAAAGAATCCATCTGATGAGACGAGGTTTAGCTTCCTTCTTGCTTAGAAGGTACCGGATGGCTGCATAATCTGTGAAAACAATCACCTTTGAGTCCACCAAGTAAGATCTGAACTTGTCAACTGCATATACCACTGCAAGAAGTTCCTTTTCGGTGGTGGCATAATTCAATTGAGCGTCATTAAGAGTCTTACTTGCATAATAAATTGCATGAACCTTTCTGTCCTTTCTTTGGCCAAGCACCGCTCCTATTGCATAATCACTAGCATCACACATCACCTCAAATGGTAAATTCCAATCCGGTGCTTGCATAATTGGGGCGGAAATCAAGGCTTTCTTTAACCTGCAAAAGGCATCCAAACAATCTTGATCAAAATCAAAAGGAACATCTTTAACTAGTAAGTTAGTCAAAGGTTTAGCTATTTTAGAGAAATCTTTAATGAAACATCGGTAGAAACTGGCATGTCCGAGAAAACTCCTCACTCCCTTGACAGAATTTGGGGGAGGCAATTTCTCTATGATGTCCACTTTGGCCTTATCCACTTCAATGCCATGTTTAGATACTTGATGGCCAAGGACAATCCCTTCTCTTACCATAAAATGGCATTTCTCCCAATTGAGAACCAGATTTACCTCTTCACATCTCTGCAAAACTTGAGATAAATTGGTTAAACAGTTATCAAAGGAAGTGCCATATACAGAAAAATCATCCATAAAAACTTCCATAATATTTTCAATGAAATCAGAAAAGATGGCCATCATACAACGCTGAAAAGTAGCTGGAGCATTGCACAGACCAAAAGGCATTCTTCTATATGCAAATGTGCCATAAGGACACGTAAATGTGGTCTTTTCCTGATCATTTGGATGGATAGGAATTTGGAAGAAACCAGAATAGCCATCCAAATAATAGAAATGTGAATGCTTAGCTAATCTTTCCAAAGTTTGATCAATGAAGGGAAGGGGGAAATGGTCTTTCCGGATTGCCTTATTCAATTTCCTATAGTCAATGCACATTCTCCAACCCGTGACAGTCCTAGTGGGAATTAGCTCATTGTTTTCATTTTTCACTACAGTTAGCCCCCCTTTCTTAGGCACTACATGAACCGGGCTAACCCACTGGCTATCGGAAATTGGGTAAATTACCCCAGCATCTAACAGTTTCATTATTTCCTTCTTCACAACTTCTTTCATATTAGGATTCAGCCTTCTTTGGTGTTCAATGGAGGGTTTACTGTCATCCTCCAACAATATCTTATGCATGCATATAGAAGGACTAATCCCTTTCAAATCAGAAATTGAATACCCTAAAGCTTTCCTATGAAATCTAAGCTGCCTAAGTAATTTTTCTGTTTTCATAGCAGTTAGATTGGCATTAACTATAACAGGATAAGTAGAATGGGGTCCTAGAAATTCATACCTGAGGGAAGATGGGAGAGGTTTAAGTTCTACCTTTGGCAGTTTGTCTTCCTCAGTTGTGGTATTGTTGGACTCCACTTCCAATGATTCAATAGCTGCTTCAGGGAGGGGAAGTGGTGGGCTTACTTCCAAAAACTGGGCATATGCAGCGGCTTCTTCAGTTTCAACCAATCCTTTTGTGACTAAACATGCTTCAAGAGGATCTTGGAGGCTTCCCTTTTGATGGTCTTCTTTCACAGCTTTGTCTAGCACATCTACCCTGCATATGGAGTCTTCACAAACAGGTAATTTGATGGATTCATTCAAATTAAATTCAACCTTCTCATCCCCAACAGATAATGACAGTCTACCATTTTTAACATCAATTAAAGCTCCAGCAGTGGCAAGAAACGATCTACCTAAAATGATAGGAATTTTAGAATCCTCTTCCATCTCAAGGACAACAAAATCCACTGGTATGAAAAACTTACCAACTTTGATAAGTACATCCTCAAGAATACCTACTGGATATTTTACTGAACGGTCGGCTAGTTGAAGTGAAATCGTAGTAGGCTTCATCTCCTCAATGTTCAATCTCTTAGCAACCGTCAGTGGCATAAGGCTCACACTCGCCCCCAAATCACATAATGCCCGATCAATAGGGACATTTCCTATAACGCAAGGGATGGAGAAGCCTCCTGGATCCTTTAGCTTAGGAGGTAGTTTATTTTGGATAATGGCACTACACTCCTCAGTCAAAGCCACAGTTTCATGCTCCTCTAACTTCCTCTTGTTGGAGAGAATGTCCTTCAAGAATTTAGCATATGAAGGCATTTGTAAAAGTGCATCAGTGAAGGGAATATTGATGTACAATTTCTTCAGCACTTCTAAAAACTTTCCAAACTGCTTATCCAGTTTAGCCTTGGCCAATCTTTGAGGATAAGGGATAGGCGGTTTGTACGGTTCCGGAGGAATATATTTTGATTTGTCTAGTAGTTCCCCTTCTTTCTCTTCAGCTTCCTTAGAAATTGAGGCCTTGTTGCCCTCCTTTTTCTCTTCTTCCACACTTGTCTCTTTTTCACTTTCTTGAGTGGCAATAGGATCACTCAATAATCTTCCACTCCTAAGAGTTATTGCCTTGCAATGCTCCCTTGGATTTGATTCCGGTTGAGCAGGGAATTGGCCAAAAGCTCTCGAAGAAGATGCTGCTGCTTGTTGAGCAATTTGAGTTTCCAGCATCTTTCCATGAGTGGCCAAGGAATCTACCTTAGAAGATAGTTTCCTAATTGAATCTTCCATGTGTCTTCCATGTTGTGTAAATTCCTCATTGGTTTTCTCTTGAGAAATAAGAAATTTCTCCAAGAGGCCTTCTAATTTTGCAGTAGAGGATGGTTGGGCTGGTGGGTTGTATGATCTTTGAACTTGGAAACCGGGTGGTGGTTTGTGTGTTGTATGGTTGGTTGGGCTTGTAGGAGAAATTTGGATGATTCCTCCATGATGGATTATAAGAGTTTCCAAATGGTTCACTTTGATTTTTCTGTCCAAAACTACTGTTGTTCACATAATTCATTTGCTCAGTAAAGTCTTGGCCCAAGGTGCATTCAGCTGCAACATGCCCTGTAATTCCACAAATCTCACAAGCAATGTCAGTAGCACCTGTTGTATTCACACTGTTAACATGAAATTTGTCAAATTTAGCCATTAGAGCATCTACCTTGCTGCCTAAACTTCCTAATGCATCTACTTTAGCAGATAAATGACTAAAGGCATCTAATTCATACTTCCATGCTGCTTTTCTTGATGGTCCCCTCTCATTTGACCATTGATAATGGTTCAAAGCCATGTCTTCAATCAGCTCATAAGCTTCATCCAATCTTTTATTCATTAAGGCACCTCCAGCTGCAGCATCCACAGTAAGTCTAGTGTTGTAATTCAGACCATTGTAGAAGGTGTGAAGGACAAGCCATTTTTCTAATCCGTGATGTGGACACAACCTTAATAGCTCTTTGTATCTATCCCAAGCATCGAACAGGGATTCTCCTTCCCTCTGAGAAAATGTAGTAATCTCGTTCCTCAATTGGGCAGTTTTGCTTGAAGGAAAGTATCTTGATAGGAAAGCCCTCAGTAGCTCTTCCCATGTGGTAATTGATCCAGCTGGTAAAGAATGCAACCAAGCTCTGGCTCTATCCCTTAAGGAGAAAGGGAAGAGTCTAAGTTTGATGGCATCCGCTTGTACACCATTGATCTTTATTGTATCGCAGTATTCAAGGAAAATATGGATGTGGAGGTTGGGATCCTCCATTGGCAATCCACCGAATTGGTTTTGCTGCACCATAGACAACAAAGCTGGCTTCAATTCAAAATTATTGGCCTCAACAGCGGGCCTCCGTATGCTGGACTGAAGACCAGTGGCATCGGGTGCTGCAAACTCTCTAAGCGATCTATTGTCCATGTCTTGAATTTCTGGTTCAGTATGTATTTCTTCTTGGATGTGAACTGACTGCTGCTCTCTTCTTCTTCTATAAAAAGTTCTTTCAATTTCTGGATCGAAGTCAAGAATTCCTTCGAGACTTCTTCTTCGCATATAATAGATTTTCTGCAAAATGATTAAGTAGCACTAAAACAGAACAAGGTGAGAAAGAAATGTTGTATAAAAAAGTAAGAAAAATCAAAACAAGATGAATTATGAAGTAAAGGAAAAAGAATTGCCTAGTCTAATTCACTTAAAACTTGTTGTTAATATCAATTGGATACAATCCCCGGCAACGGCGCCAAAAACTTGACCTCTATGTTCCGCAAGTGCACGGTTTAAGTCTAGTTATAGTATAAAAGATTATCGTTCTCCACAGGAATTGTAGGTTGAATACTAACTAATCTCAAGTAAAATTATCTAGGCAGATCAATTGATAGTGTGAATCAAGAATAAATTGTA
Source organism: Sindora glabra (assembly GCA_020226215.1). NCBI lineage: Eukaryota > Viridiplantae > Streptophyta > Magnoliopsida > Fabales > Fabaceae > Sindora > Sindora glabra. The sequence goes on along the minus strand of CM035236.1, from coordinate 54,615,439 downwards.
AAAACAGAGCTTAACTATCAAAATAAGGTCTGATTCAATGGAATCAAAGTGTACTTAGCTTAAGGATCCCTTGTACACTTCATTATGGAATGAATTTACTTCTCTAACTTGGTTTACTGTTAATTATGATTGTTGGATTACCAAAATTAAGCTATACCTCATTGCAAGGCTACTAGCTACTAACTAAAGATTAAGTGCCCAGAATTACTCTAGTAATCACTCATCTAGGTTGCATTAACTTGCTTAGAATCCATTCTTGGACATTTCATCCTGTGCAAAAGAATACAATCAGCTTAATTTCTAAGTCTAATTAATATTCCCAATGATCATGCAAGATCCGATTAATTAATTGGTCATTTCAACCTAGAATCAATTAATCCATAACACAAATCCAATATTCCGGATACATTGGCTTGTTCCGGACAAAACAGCAAGATCAAATCACAATTCAACAGTAAATCAAGCTAGATTATATAAAATTCAGTTCCACAACTCCATGAACAAGTTCACCTAAGCTAAGCACAAAGGTTTAGTGTGACAACATCACAAGATCAGAAGAAAACAAGAAAACAGATAGGGAAGTCAAACAATCCATGAAGATCTACAAATTTCTTGCTTGATTCTTCAATTCCTTGCTTGAATCCGTGTTAGAAGGCACCTTTGGTGAGTTTGAGTCTCTCCTAGGGCTTCTCCCAGCAGCTCTCCTTGTTAATTCTCAGTTTCTCCCCCTTCCCTCTCAAGATCTCGCGCAAAACTTATATTTTTTATGTACACGGGGTCCAACACGGCCCGTGTTGTACCCCGTGTTTCTCAGCGAAAGTTTGAGTAGCAAGAAACACGTTGTGTGACACGCCCCATGTTCTCCTACGAATTGTCAAGCAGTATTGTACACGGGGTAGTACATGGCCCATGTTCTACCCCGTGTTCTTCAGAAGCGAATGGCAGAAAGATACACGGGGTGCAACACGTCCCGTGTTCACTCCCGTGTTCTTCTCTGGATGACTCAGTGAAGTCTCGAAGCCGTCCAGAATGAAACACGGCCATGAACACGGGGTTCAACACGGCCCGTGTTCTTTGCTGAGTGAACAATTTTGCTTCAATGCTTCATGATTTGAATGGTTTTGCCTCTGGATTCTTTTCTAATGCCCATATGTGTCATTTCATGACCTGAAAACAAAATATAGAGCATCTAAGTGTCCATTTCAATCAATTTGCACAAAATACTAAGTAAATAAGTGGATGAAACACATAGAATTTAGGTGTATTTGTGCACTTATCAGATACATCAGTGCACTAATAGCACTAAGATATGGTACTTTAGGACTCAAGGTCGAAAGATATCTTTTTTCACATCAAGTGACCAAACAACCATTGGGGTACTCAATAGATATCATTTATCCATGTAAAATCTTTTAAAGATATTTTGGGTATAAGTTTATTTATGTATAAAAATTCCATCTTTTGAATACCCGATCTATTATTTTTCGAAGATCTTTTATTTCAAATTCTTTCTTTAAATAATCAATTGCCTTTTCAATTTCTCCAGGAGTTTCAATAATATTCAAATTATTAATATATATAATAATGATTGTAAATTCAAAATTTGTTCACTTTATAAAAACACATAGACATATTTGGTCATTATTATATCATTCCTTTAACAAATATTCACTAAAATGAGTATACCACATTTGTCCAAATTGCTTTAATCCACATAAAGATTTTTATAATTTAATTGAATAAAATTCCCAAGACTTTGAATTATAGGCTTCAGGCATCTTAAATCCTTCTAGGATTTTCATATAAATGTCATAATCAAGTGAGCCATATAAATATGTTGTAACAATATCCATAAGACATATATCAAGTTTTTCATGTATTGCCAAACTAATGAAATAACGAAATGTGATTGCATCCATCATAAGAAAATAAGTGAACTCATAATTAATTCCAGGCATTTGTGTAAAACCTTAGGTAATAACCTATACTTTATATCTTACAATTTTATTTTTCTCATTTCATTTATGTACAAATTTACCCATTTGTATCCAACAGGTATTACACCTTCAGGTGTTTGGACTATAAGTCCAAAAATTTTACGTTTTTCAAATGAATTCAATTTTACTTGAATTACATCTTTCAATTTTGCAAAGTTAATATAAAATATTTAATAACTAAAAATAATTAATAATATTAATAAAATAATAAATATAATAACAATTAAAAATAATAATTAAATAAATATAATAATTAATAATAATTTAAATAATAAAAGTAATAATTAAAATAATATTAATAATTAAAAATAATTATTATAATAAACTATTTAATAATATAAAAATTAATCATATTAATAAAATACTAATAATTTAATCATAATAATAAAAGTAATAATAAATATTTATAATAAAATAATAACTATCATATTTAGGAAAAATAAAAAATAATAATACAATAATAAGTAAAATAATAAATATAAAAATAAAATATAAATATAATAACTATTAAAAATAATAATTAAATAAATAATAATTAATATTATTGAAATAATATTAATTATATATTAATAATTAATATTAAATAATTAAAAATTATAATATTAGTAAATAAAATAATAATTTTAATAATTATTATAATTAAATTATTTTTAATATAATAATTATTAATAAAGTAAATTAAAAATATTTAATTTCCTTTCTTATTTGAACTAAACAAAATGGGTAGTCATGAAATTTTCATTCCCTTTTTCTTTATTTTACTTTGTTGATTCCTTTTCCTTTATTTGATTAAATCAAACAACCTCTAAGTTATGAGAATAATCCTACATTACATTCTATATAATTACACATTATTAATATATTAAGGAGTTGTTTGATTCAAATTAGGGAAAAGAAATGAAATCAGAAAAGAGAATTAGGGGGAAAGGAAAGAAATGACTCATGACTATACAATTTGTTTAGTTTAAACAGAAAATTAAATCAAATATTTTTAATTTACTTTATTAATAATTATTACACTAAAAAATAATTTATTTATAATTATTATTAAAATAATTATTATAATTATTATCTTATTATTTTTATTTTATTTACTAATATTATAATTTTTATAATTATTTAATATTAATTATTAATATCTTATTAATATTATTTTTATTATTACTCATATTATTTCAATTATTATTAATATCTTAATAATAATTAATATTATCATAATAATATTAATTATTATTTTTAATATTTATTATTATTTAATATTTAAGAATATTATTTATTTATTAAATAAATATTAATAATATTATTGATATATAATAATAGTTATTTATTTATTATTTAATTATATTATAATTATTATTAAAAATAAAATTATTATTTATTTAATTATTAATATTTTATTAATATTATTACCTTTTTATATTATTAAATATTTTATTATATTTATTATATTAATATTAATTATCACATTGAAAATGAAAAAAAAATGAGATTCCCTCATGGGGGAATCACTATTCCTTTAATTAGGGTAATTCCATTAAGGAAAAATGGAAAAACAAGAAAATGGAATGAATTTTTTCTGAATCAAATAAAAATAAAAAGAATGAAATTTTATAATTTCCTTTCCCTTTCCCTTTCCGAATTACCCCTAACCAAACGACTCCTAATGTTACATTAAAAAAAATTCTCTATTGAACTATTTTATCCTAAAATTTTAGTAGTCAAATCAAAACATAAAGGGAAAATTAGTAGGTAGGTCACCTTTTTAATTACAATACTTTTTTAGTCTTAAAAATGCAAAGAATCAATTTTTTTTAAATTTGTTTATGGACTTCTATTACAAGTGATAACATCTTACCATTTAATACAAAACTTATAAATTGCCTCTCTATCCAATAAACGATATTGAGCTGACACAAAAGGATGAGCTACCTAAAAATGGTTGTAGGTTATTGTTAGATCTATTAAAATAGGTTAACCCAACCTAACTAGGTAAACTGAACAGGCAAAAATTGTACATCAGGCCAATCACAAGCTGAACTACTTTTTCACCAAGTCGGGTCCGGATCACATTGTTACAATAATAATCTTAGTCCCAATTTTAAGTCAACATTTACCAACTGAGTTTTTATAATCCGTTACAATTTATTATTATTATCATATTAATTTTTTATTTATTATTATTTTTATATCATTAATTAATTAAAATATATTATTATTTATTAAATACAATTATATATTATTATTATAACTTAAAATTTTATCATATATATCGATGAGTCATGTATATTATATATAAAAATAAATAAATATTATTAAATATATATTGATCAATGCCAAAGTATTATATAAAAATAAATATATTATATAAATATATAATATATAATAATATATTTATTTTATTTAATAAAATAAATATATGTTATTAAATATATATTAATCAAGTATTATATAAAAATAAATATATTTAATAATTTATATATTATCAAATATATATAAATAAATAATTATTTATATAATTTATTAATAAAAATAATTATAATAATTTTTATATAATAATAAAAATAGATAATAATGTATTAAATTATACATGTATATAATATATTTAAAATTAATACCAAAATTATTTATTTAAAATTTTTAAATAATTCAAAATTTTAATATTAAAGCATTAATTTAAATTTTAATATAATTATTTGTTTTGATAAATTTATATAATATATGTTGATAATATTAGATATATAAATTTATTAATTTTAATATTAAAAATTATTTAATATTGTTCATATATATAATTTTAATATTATATACGTTAAAGTTTAATTTTAATATGTATATAAAAATTAAATATATAATAAATTAATTATTTATTATTTACTGTTATTACTAAGTTAACGAGTAAACCTAATAATCTGATAGGTTAATATTTATCAGTTCTAATCTTTTATTAAGTCGAGTTAATTAATTTTAATCTCTTATTAAATTTGAATCAGTGTTATCATATTTCGTATCAATATCGATCCCAAACAAAATAAAATTATACCAATTTTAAGAAAACCCGTTAAACCAAACCGAAATTGTTTTTTCTGAAACGACTTCCTTTCTCTACTGAAATCATCCCCCTACTCCCTTCGTCCATCATCTCTAGCATTTTCCTTCTCGGCCTCCCCGCTGTTAATTTTTTCTCAGGTTCTCTCCATCTTATTATCGCTTTCTCTCTCACCCACCAGCCATTTTGCACCGCACGCACTTACAAACATTAACACAAAATCTGCATGTAGTAGTTAATTTCTGAAGGTGCATCCGTTAATTTTTCCAATGGAAATATGGATTTTGATCTGAAAACATATATATATATATATATATATATATATATATATATATATATATATATATATATATATTACTCTGATAATTCTGTCTATTATTCCGGTTGGCAACCCTTTATGGGTTCTTTCTCTTTCTGGATTTGCTGTTGGAGTTGTGGGTAAAAGGAAAGTTTTGGGTTTGAGATTGTGTACGAAACTTAGATATAACGTGATTAGTTAATGCTGATTACTATTTGATGGAGAATAGTACATTAATTAGTATGGCTTCTATTTTGCAAAAAGATTGTGCTTTGCCAAATTACTAGGAGTTTGACAATAAATATTTAATTTAGCTGAAGCAGTTTCAAATTAGGGATTTTGGGTGTTTGAACATGTTTCAATTCGCTTAATGTGTAAGGTTAAATAACTCAAGTCATTGCGATTGCTTGCTCTATCATTTAATTCGATAATCTTCTGTGACTACTACTTGCCCTATTCGAAAGGATTGGACCATCACAAAGTGAAACCTTAAGATCTTCGTTTTGGTTCAAACCAGTGTGTGATGGATATGAAGTAGCAAGAAAAAAAGGGTTTTCATCATGCCATTGGAATTAATAATTACCTTTCTGGCTTCTGTTGGTGCACCAGAGCCTTTCATATATACCCATGATCAATGCACTTTAGAGGAATCTGCTAAGGGTGGCAAGAGGGTTTAGAGATCCAAATTGGGCATATAACTCACCTAAAAAATTCCAATTTATGAACACCATCCTGTAGTTATTATTTTCTTTTGCTAGCTGATTCATGATATTTTTAAGGTTCAAATTGAATTTATTTTTGTTGTGGCATATGGTTTGACGTATACAACATCCATAATCCATTGGTTATTTGCCTTCTGTTCATACTACAAGAGGACCAAGAAAAGGAAACTCTTCTATGACCAGCATTGGAAGTTCACTTGCATTTCTTGCATAATTTATAAGATTATATGTTTCTATGGAAGAATTGGTGTCAGGAATAATATATTTTTCCAATGCAGGATCATTTGCTTCCATCCAGCACACCCTTCCAACTGATACCAGCAATTTCCTGCTGGTACTCAAGTTGATCTGCTTTTCTTCCAGAGAGGCATATGAATCCTGAGAGTGCACTGAATCACAGCAGAGCCCTGGAGGGTGTGCATGGGGTCCATGTGGTGCCTCATTCACCATTTTCTTTGACAGAGACTAAACAAAGTGGGCACTTTCATTCATCAACATGTGGAACTTCAGCTATTGGAGCAAATCATATGCTGCTGATGCAGTGAGTCATATATATATATATAAGTCAATAACTTTTTGTGCTGGCAGCTAGTAAAACCATGCAAAGCATGTGAAGTTGGTGACAATAACCAACTACTGATTTGTGCTGCAGACGAGTATGGCAACAGCGACCAGCATGCTTGAGACCCATCCACTGTAGTATCAATGGTGCTACTAAGAAGTTCTTTCAGATTTATAATATGATATGATTTACTGATCATTAATTAGATCTCATTTAAATGATCTTTTTGATCAGGTGACCAGAATTTGGCTGAAACATTTGCTAATGTGCTTACTTCGCTTCCTTTTATAGCTCTTGGAATGCAGGTGCCCAGGTTATTATTTTCCTCAAGCTGCTAGATTTCTTATGAATAAATAATCATTTGACTACCATCTATATTTTCTCATGAACTACTGTTTATAATGAACTATTGTTCATCTCCAATCTAGGAAGAATCTCAATCTTAAGTTGTATGCTAATTCATTAATTGGAGTGGGATTGGCCTCAAGCATGTATCATTCTTCTAGGGGGAGTTTGAGGAGATTCATGAGATGGGTTGACTACACAATGATAGCCACAGCATCTGTTGTAAGTAACAAAATGATATTTGAAACAAACATGCAAAAACATGTTAACAAGCAGTGCCATACTGTGTTTCATCATCTGTTTCAGTCCACGTCATATTTTTTGGTATGTTCTTATGTTGCATTCTGAACTTGTATTTGCATGAAGCCTTAATGCATTTACTACCCAATTTGGAGAAGACCTTAGATCTGTTACCAAGGCCCAGTTTTTTCAATAACTTTTTGAAGATGAAAAATGAATCCTGATGCTAATAATTACATTTCCAGCATTTGGCAACGCCTCTTAAAAGTAATTATATCCAGTTTTTGTTAGTGCAAGAAAGCACTTTCTGAAGTGTTGCTTATCCCAGATTTGATATTATTTTATATTTTGCTGTCTGTCAGTCATTTCAGTATCACACTGAATCTGGAATCTTTTGCAGTGTCTATCAAGGGCTCTCAGAAGCGAGAACCCAAAGTTATTGATGGCAGCATCTGCGGTAATTCTTCCAGTTCAACCCTTGATGGTTTCAGCTGTTCATACTGGGATGATGGAGGTAACTAGTTCTTGATCTGTGTATTTTTAGTTGTAGATAATTTTGTTGCTTCACAAAATCAATGACTTGATTGCTGACCTTTATAGGATCCGTTGGTGATATTTGTCAAAAATAATTTAAGTCATATATGAAAATGCCAAAGATAATATTGTCAACAAAATTTGATGTTTAAAATCTTGATCCAATTACAATTAGCTTCAAAGTCTTGCTTTATTGTGGTTGAAATTTCTTATCACTCCATTTGGTCTTACTAACTGGGGTATGTATCTCATTGAGGAGGTTCATCGTTAAATCAGATGCTCAGCAAAACCAGAAAGATGCACTATTCTAAAGTTTCTGATTGTCATATGAAGTCTTGGTGTCGGCAACACCCTTGCTGAACACAAATAGAGCTCCTCTCTCAAAGCACAGAGAATCTAAAAATTGTACAAAATACTGAAAAGTTGTTAAATAAATTCTGAAAAGATCTTGTTAGTAATCAAAAGCAAGCATAGCTCATGATCAATCTTTTTCTCCTTTGACAAATGACTTATATCCAGGTAGCGTTTGCAAAAAGAGCATTAAAAGATCCAGAGCTGAGGATGGCCCACAATGTTCATAAGCTATCAACATTGCTGGGGGGTTTTCTTTTCGTTGCTGATGATTTATATCCTAACACACCATATCTTCATGCTGCATGGCATCTTGCTGCAGCTGTTGGCATTGGCACCTGCAATAAGCTTCTTGAGTAGCTGTGCTGTGCCTGATAAACAAGTTGCAAGCATTTTGTTCAGAAAAGCTAGCATCAGCATAATTTGCCGACCCACCCGTAATCACTATTTAGAGGAGAAAGGAAATATTATATTGTTGTGGATGATTAAGTTTTTGCATGCATTAGTGAATTTACCCCCATTTTGAATTCCTCAATCTTTTTTCCATCTCCATTATAGCTGTTCTGTATTCACTTATTTAATTTGAATGGATGTGCACGGTCAGCTAATTGATATATCAGTACTGTTTTTCAATTATTATTTTTCATTTTTTTTTTTTTTTTTTTTTGGGTTCCATCGAGGCTGCACAAGGGGTAGCTTGCAGCCTATTTACTTCTCATAAACCCACCCGACCCGGCATTTGATGGGATTTGAACCTTCGGCCTGTGAGATGTGCACGCTATACAAGATTGTGTGATCCAAAATATAAAATGAGAATCTCTTCTAAATTTTCACTTGGTCTGCATTGTTTGTTTTATTTCCTTCTTTTTTTTTCCCCCTTTTTCCATCGTTTCTATTCTTTCTGGTTTTTTCTTCCTCTTGAGGGTTGCTTACCCTCTTCTTATGTATACTTTTTCTTTCTTCTAATGATAATTTCATTTTACATAAAGAATAAAATTGACTTGCATAAACCTCACTTTATACAAGGAGACAGTTGGACTTCCTCTCTCGCAAGAACAAATCTTTAAGTCGATGTAATTGTGTAGGTTCCCCCACCCCCTCATTTTGTTAGGCTATTTGCAAACAAAAACAAAAGAAAAAATAGAATTACGAAATAACAAGCATCATAATTAACCCGTTATACCAGTACTATTGTCGATATATCATTGTTAAGAGTTAACCACACCAACAGATATTTAAAAAAAAATCAAGTTTAGTGCTCACTCACTGTAGAACAAAGACTATTTTTCACACCGATGCTAATTTGCAGTAGAGGTGATAAATAGATAGGTTAGGATGGATATAAATTGAGTTTAAAATCGATTCATTTATAACTCAACGTAAAATTTTAAATAGGTCATGAATGACTTATGACCTTTAGATATATGGTTAACCTAACCCATCAAATTATTATTATTTTATATTTTATCATTTTTATTGATATTATTTTTCACCACTATTTTATATTTATTGGTATTATTTCAAAATAAATTTATGCTATCAAAATTTTTATTCTTTATTTTTATTTACTTTTTAAAATTATACTTTTTTATCTCATTTTCTTAACATTAATTTTTAAAAATTATTTTAATATTAAATCTAGTTGATTAAATATTTTAATTTTAATATACATTAAATAAAACTTATTTAATTTAAAATGGACATTACAATAAAATTAAAAAAACTCAAAATTATGAATTATATGTATTCTTTTACAATAATAAATTGTACTTTTAAAATTACATATATATCAACAATTAGATTTTAATTTGTAAAGTATCACCTAAAAAATAAGAAATGATCTTGTTGGTATGTTGATATTTACAAAATATAACTAAAAATTCATCATATAGTTATACGGTATATTACATATAACACGTAATATTATAAAAAAATTTATTTGAAAATTAGAAAAGGTAATTTTGTGATTATTAAGTTTTAAAATTAAAAATAATAAATTATTATAAATTTTAGTACAAAAGATTAAACTTGATTTTACTTTTTTATAAAAGAAATTGATATTGTCATGTATATAATAATATTATAATATTTTATTCTAAATAATTAATTTTAAATATATTTAAATTATATTAAATTTTTAAAAATATTTTATTATAATATTTTTTATTTTATAATATTGTTTATATAATGTACAAATTAATTTCCTATGAATAAAAATGAATAAATAATTATTCATGGGTTGACCTAATATTAACTTATTTTAATAGATCAATAATGATTCAACCCATATTTATCTTAAAGTTAAAATAAATAGATATAAATAAATCAAAATAAAAATAAATATGAATGAATAAATGGATACAGATCAGAATTACCAGATCTAATTGGCAACACCATTCCAAGTTTGCTCTCACAGGCCACGAAATTCAATTTACAAGGCGCGTGACATGGCCGTTTCTAATCCATTTTGAACTTGTATTTATTCGTGAGTTTAATATTGTACATATAAAATTAAGAATAGTTTCCTATCCATAATTTCATAATTTATTATCTCTCCATTGAGTGATTAAAATCAATTAAAAATGACGACGACTAAATTTACAAGTGGTACAAAGAATTGAATCTTATCTAATAACCTAAAACAACCTATTGGAATGAGCGTTGAGAAGTCTACTCACCCCTCTCGATAAATTCTAATATCCATTAGAAATAAGGAATAATCTCTCCAAGTGAAGAGAGCAAGAGAGTAGCGAGTTTCACAATCATGTGAACCCCACAAAGTGATACAGTTGTGATCCCCATTTAGATCGATCTCGCCCAAGTGGAACCTAGATAACTGCAAGTGCGTCCCTTATTTGCTTAAAGATTTCTCCTTACGCCCAAGTATATATTGGAATTGTCTCGTTCTCTCACCCATATCGAACATGTCTAAAATGCACAAATCATTATTTACAGGAATTTCATGAACAAATAGCATCGACAGTAGAATCATCAGTGAAAAATTATGGCAGAGAAATTTACAAGATCTGCAGCTGTGAAATCACATGCCAACCTAAATCCTCGCAGAGAGAAAGTAAGATTGTTTAATAAATACAACGCAAGATATATGGCAAAGAAATTTATTTAGATGACTTGAATATCCTGCACTGGTATGTAATCAATAACATACACCTCGTTTATTAGTGGTAACACAAATTAGATTGACATTATTACAACACTTAAAATACAATTAAACAACTTAACTAATTACAATGCAATAGAAATTACTTTCATTTGCAATTTCAAGGCTACAACACAGTGATCACAGATCATTAGCTGATGGATCAGCTTACATAGAGTGGCTCCGGATCCACTTTCCGCCTGATCCTGAAACATAAATTTGAAGAAGAAAGGAAACTGTTAAGCAAAGACACTTTCAAGTTAAAAGTGGTAGACATAGATGCAAAAATGCAAGAATGTGTCGAGTAAAGCTAAAATGGATTTAGAACCCCTCCTTTTCCTTTTGGTTAGGTTTCTGTCACATTGGAGAGAGACAAACACAATTTTTGTGGGTCCCATTGCACAATGAAAAGAATTCTAGGTCCCACTACACCTAAAAGTTCCATGTCTATCTCTCCAATATGACAAGAATATGACAAGGAATAAATAAAAAAGAGGATCCAAATTGGGATTTTGGTCAACTAGGTGAAACAAGGCACCCTAATAAAGATTCTGTAGGATGATGTTGACTAGCATACCATCTTGTAATGGGAAGGATTAGAAAGAAACCCAAAAATAAAGACCAAAGGGATAGTGTATTTCTTAAATCATTTTGTGAGAAGCATGTCTGATATAAATAATGATTATGAGCTCAGAAATTCAGAGGTAATTTTTCAAACTAGCAGTTTCTTCTACAATTGGCTTTTAGGCAGCATAAAGGAAAGCATATTCAATGAATATGTAATAGTAGTATTTCTTTGCTTTCCTTGTATGAAGAGACCATAACTGATGAAAGAATCAAAATTAAATGCATACAAATACTCCTCCATAGGATACTAAGAGGTATAAAAATGCATTCAAAATGGAAAGTCAGCCACAACTAAGTGTCAGAAACATAATTCAACCATAAAAGGATATAGAAGGATACTTAAGCTGTGTGTAAATTAGAACCATTAAGCCACATTCTTGAGGTAAACATGTAAATGAATCCCTAGCCATTGGAATTGACGTTTTTCCATATTAGTACTAGAACTTATCTCATTAGTAGGAAGAACAAGTAACAGTTAATCACAGTAGTTCCACACAACTAGTCAGCAGAATGGCATGAGAGATAAGTTCAATACAAGGCAAACAGCTTGGATTATGGCCAACATTTGAATGACACAAGCGCTCTCAAAGAAAGACCAATATGTGCCTATCTTATGTTCCTATCTTCACTCACCAGTTTTCTGGTGCCCATTTGCAGCCATCAGTATCCACCACATGCAAGCTGTAGGCGTGCCTTGATTTTGAGGACTGGTTCTCGAAACTGTCATTCATTATATAAGAATAAATAAGGTTCAATTAATGGAACCAACCTAAAAGGGAACATTACTTCTATACTTCAAGGTAATACATTATCTAGTCAGAAAGAATTATTTCAAAGAACCTTTGATGGATAAGATCGCCATGGATGACAACCAAAGACCCAGCTTTTACTTCAATAGGAACAAAGTCTTCATGATCATATGATGGTGAAGGTCGATCGAATTTCACACCATCTTCATCCCTTAGGAACCTTCTCACAAGCCCATCTACAAAAAGGGGGGGGGGGTTTAAAGAATATCAATTGGATTACCTAAAGCTCAAATGATAAAAAGCATAAAAAATTGGAAGACAAAGGAAAAGCTACTTTTATGTGATCCAGGAATTGCCCAGAGGCAACCATTTGTTAAAGTTGCATCTTCCAGAGCCAGCCACAGTCCTGTGCATGTTGGCGGTTCAGTGTAAAGAAACGAATTATCCTGGTGTGGTACTACTTCACCCCCAATGCCTGGTTGCTGGAATAAAGTTTTACACGTTAGGTTGTAATAGGCATTCATTACTCATCTAGTAAGAAGTACCAATAACAGGAGTCATAATAGTAGTTGAATATTTTAAGTATTCATGCTTCCTATATTATATTAAAAGGGATTGTTCGTTGGAATAATTACAAAGATAACTTTCTATTGGGAAAAAAAATGAAAGAAGAAAAAGAAACTGTAGAATCCGAATCTAAAGTGATCTGATACCCTTTGTTGGACAATAATATTGTATCTAGAATAGTTGGCCTAAAGCCCATTACTACTTGTATATATTTGTGCATCACTGATCAGTCAATGCACAAGCAATATTTTCCCTCCATGTGTTCTCTTTACTTTCACATGGTATCAAGAGCTGGTCTTTGAAAACCATTTTTATTTTTATTTATTTATTTTTTCAACATCATTGTGCAGTCCCTGACACCACTCTCATCTCCAATCGCCTCCTTTCCCAACCTCTGATCACCATCCAACCACTGTTAGGGTGCTCAGAATCCTATTGCCAACCAGCCACCAGAGGTTCACCATCAAACAGCTACACACATGCCACCATGCACCAGTAACCTCGTACTGCATTTGCTAACTTCTCCAGCTCTGATCTCCCTCTCTTCAGCGCATGACATCTCACCACTGGCACCATCACTCTCGTCAGACCGTCATGCTTCTACCACCAGAGACTCACTGTCATCTGACCTCTAATGCATTGGGGCAGCGTTCTGGGTTCCAGCATCCGTTCGGCTCTAATTTGCATCCTTGGTGCCCATCTCATTGCTGGCACCATTCCACTCAGCGTCCTCCAATCTGTCTAACCCTGAGGTTCTCCAGCCACCGCCACCAAACACGCCACCGCCCACTCTGCCGTTCCACCACTGCTTTCTCATTGTTCTTCACGCTTGTTTGATCTTCTTTCACACTTTTATCTCATTCAGCCATGTCTAGCGATAATTCTGTTGCCAATTCTGGGACTTTAACTACAGTTCCTGCCATTGCTATTGAAAAATATCATCCTAAGTGTACTTACTATCAAAAATAGGGTTATACTAGGGAGAAATCTTTTAAACTGCATGACTTACCTCCTCATGTAGGGTTATACTAGGGAGAAATGTTTTAAACTGCATGACTGACCTCCTCATGCCAATCTTGCTCATATTGATGAGTCTCCATCTAACCAATATCACACTCATTGGTTCCAACTATGATGATCTTAGGTTTTAGTCTTTTAAGCAGTCATCCTCATCAGTTGTTGGTAATTCTATTGCCTGTCTTACTCGGTCTCATTATCTAGGATCATGGGTTCTTGATTTAGGTGCCTCTAACCATATGTCTCATAACCCTCTCCTTCTTTCTTCATTTCATGTATCTAATTCTTCGCCTTCGATGACTTTAGTTGATGGATCAAAAACGGTTGCAACAATTGTAAGTAGTGCCTAACCTTTACCTACTATACCTTTAGACTCTATCCTTTATACGCTTTCATTATCCTTATAATCTTATATCTGTTAGTAAACGTACTTATAATCTCAATTATTCTATCACATTTACTAATGACATTGTTCTTATCTAGGATTGGTGTACAAGCTAGATAACTGGCATCGGACATGAGTCAGTAGATCTCTATCATCTCAACCTTCCACCTCCCATGTGACTTGCACTATTGTTAAGTCTCTTCTCCTTCACAACAATTTAAGCCATCCCAATTTATCAAAGCTTCAAAAGATGGTCTCCAATTTTACTTTGACCTTTTTCCTTTGTGAGTCTTGTTAGCATGGTAAACAATCTGCAACTTCCTTTGTGCTACATCCCTATTTGCTTTAGTTCTTTCCAATATTTAGAATCCTAGTTGTGTCGTGTTGTGTCCTTGGTCTTTAGTACAACCACTTTTATTGATGATCATTCATGTTGCACCTGGTTATATTTAATGAAAATCATTTTCTATTTTTGAATCTTTTTATGCTAAAATAAAAATTCAGTTTAACACATCTATTCAAATCTTGCATAGTGATAATGGCCCTAAATACTTCATTACAAATTTTACTAATTTTTATCTTCACAAGGAATTGTCCATCAATCCTCTTATGCTTATACCCCTCAACGA
This sequence comes from Sindora glabra, assembly GCA_020226215.1. NCBI lineage: Eukaryota > Viridiplantae > Streptophyta > Magnoliopsida > Fabales > Fabaceae > Sindora > Sindora glabra. The sequence goes on along the minus strand of CM035236.1, from coordinate 54,600,210 downwards.
AATGAGATTACTCAATGTAAAAATAGACATTTGATTAAGACTACTCGACCCCTTCTTTTACAAAATAATGTTTCCTTTCGTTCCTAGATTGATGTTGTTTTAACTACTTGTTATCTTATTAACAAGATGCTTTATTCCGTTCTTCAACACAAGGCTCCCCATTCTATTTTATTTCCTTACCAGCCTTTGTACAATCTTTCTCCTCATGTATTTGGTTCCACAAGTTTTGTTCATAATATGACTTCTAGTTAGGATAAATTTTCTGCTCGATCTATCAGGTGCATCTTTCTTGGCTATTCTCATACTAAAAAAGGTTATAGGTGTGTTATTCCCTAGAGATGAAGTTACATTCTTTGAATTCTCTCTTTTCCTCCACCCCTTCCTAATGTCTTTCTATATCCAAAGAGTTACCCATTCCTTATAATTATCCTGTTTTTGCTCCAATTGTATCCTAGTCTGTTTTTTCTTTTGTGCCTTTGCAAGTATATCATAAACTTGCTCCACCATAGATTTCACCTGCTCCAGAGACTCCAGTTGATCCAAAGCATTTGACTCATCTCTTGCTCCAAAATCTCCACTTACCTCCAGCCTACCTTCTAATGATCAATTTCTTATTGTCATTTAAAAAGGTACACATTCTCCACGTAATCCTCATTCCATTTATAACTTTCCCAATTACCATCATTTGTCTACACCATATTATGCTTTTCTCTCATCATTATCCTCTATGTTTGTTCCTAAAACAATTAGTGAGGAACTTTTCCATCAGGGATAGCAATAGGCTATGGTAAATGAGATGAACGCTTTGCATATTTATAGTACTTGGGACTTAGTTTCATTACCGGCAAGCAAATCTCTTGTTGGTTATCATTGGATTTATACCATTAAAATTGGCCCTAATGAATAGGTTAATCGGCTTAAAGCCTATTTGATTGCCAAAAGGTACACTTAGGTATCTGGATCAGACTATGGTGATACTTTTTCTCCCATGGCTACATTTATCTGTTTATTTCTATCTGTGGCTGCTATGCACAGTTGGCCATTGTGTCACTTGAAAATTAAAAATGTCTTTCTTCATGGTGAGCTTCAAGAGGATATTTATATGAAACAACCTCCTAGCTTTGTTGTTCAGAGGGAACTTGGCAAGTTTGCAAACTCCCATGCTCACTATCTAGTTTGAAGCGATCTTTGCATGCTTGGTTTGGACGTTTTAACACAATTATCCAAGAGTTTAGCATGATTCAATGTGTATCTGATCACTATTTTTACATACATCCTCAAGGCAGTCCATTTACTTGGTTGTATATGTTGATGATATAATCATTACTTGGAGTAATTTAAAAAAAAAAAAAAAAAAAGCAACTATGGTGTAAATGCAACTAGAAGCTGTAGCAATTTTTGAGGAACTAACTCAAAACATATCCTCAATGTACTCAAAAGGCCATAAACTCATGTCAAATATAAAATCCAAAGGTCAAAACTAAAAGAAACTTATTAGATTGATACTCAAGTCTGCATACCAATGTCGTTAAAACCTACCAATTTTGAAGCCAAGTTGGAAGAACCACTAAGATTTCTTTTCTTAGGTGGCTTTTCTCAAATGCCCACTATCAAAATTTTTCATGAAGTAATTACCAAAAAAATTGCACAAAGTAAACTACTCTAATATTATTATTTACAGCTTGGCAACCCGAGGAAACTATGATATATTGCCCAGGTTCATCAAGCAAAATGATAATCATAAATAAAAATTGAATGATTTGAGAAAGAAAGCATATCATATATAAATTGTATAAACAAATAACCTACCAACATGCAATAGAAAGATCAATGAAACAAACTAACAATATAAAACTATGATTGTGGATAAGAGCTATACAAACTACCAACATTGTTAATTTTATAAAAAGTTGCAACCTATATTGTTTTGGTTATTTTGCGGGGAAGATAATGCATGAAATTTGCATGAAGCATTAGTTTTGCGATATTTCAAATGACTTTTTGCAAACATACCACAAGAATATTGAGCTTAAGAATTAATACCCAAGTAGATAATATTACCATATGGGTTTTCACAATGGAATAATTCATATTTCATGAATGGTGGTCAAGGGGATGATGGTTGCACAAACGATGGAAGTGACAAACTTAATCCTCATATAAAGGAAAGACTACCATGGATTTAATGGGAATGAGTTCCCACTGGATGTAAATTTTGTGGGGTTTTTTAATTCCTGAAAATATATCCAAGAGAATCTTATACTAAATACCTCGAATTCACATTATACTTTGCAGGGAAACTTTGAGAACTCCATGTAATAAAAACCACCATGGAATTAAATCTAATTATTGTATCAAACAAAAGAAATAGGCATGAAAAGAATTATTAACTAGAACATATATATTGCTTCAAGCAAGAAAGTGCAAACAAGGCAGACATGATGAAGCAGCAAACAAGTTCAAGATTCCAATTTGAAAACAACAGTTAACCGGAAAAGGTAAAATGTCAGCAGATGTAATCCATTTCATAAAGTAACTACCAAAGGAGATCTAATCGAGTCGGTCTATACATGCATATAGGAAAATGGCACAACTGCAGAAGATATCAGGTGACAAAATTTAGTGAATTATGGTACAAATAAATTGAACTTCCATAAATGCCTAATGTTTTTCAAATTTTCTTCTTTCCAAAAGGAAATACACTTAAGGGTGCCGTTTACCAACCTAAACATGCATATAGAGAAAATAAAGAATCCACAAATAGTTGAAAGGCCTCATTCTAAAGTTAACTGCATAAAGATTTATTGAAATTCTTGAGATGAAGGCACTACAAAGGGTTGGGTTAATCAGCAAGGTCACAAATCTCTAAAGGCAAATCCTAGCTTCTCAGCACCTACAGTACTCATGAGACTGGATTCACCTTATACACAAGAGAAAGTAAGCTAAGTATAGCGTGGATGTTATCCTATCGCACAAAACAGGTTCAAAATTTCTTGATCATCATGAGAAAACAAATGAGGAATAAGCAACAAGTCCATATACCGTTTAGAAGCTATTACACTATGCAGTTAAAACAAAAGGCAGACAATAAAAAAAGGTTAGAAGATGCAATTTTAACCATAAGTCAATGTCTGCATTATAACCACTGAAACAAAGGTGCATAGATTGGTCCTATTTTTACAATTAACCCACTAAAACAAGGGTGTTATCAGGGAGTGATCTATGTGGTGAATTGGGCGGGCACAGTTTTAAAAATTAAGGATGAGTATATGCTAAATTTTAACTGTGACCCTAATGCAATTGCTAGAAATGTATATAGTACCCTTTAAAAATTAACAAAGGAGTTAAAAAAATTCATTGTGGCCTCCTCCAAATTTTTAAAAAGAAAAAAAAATAATACTAATTTCTTTATTGTTTACATGAGTAGTTTTATCTTCACTCAAACCAATAAATTAAAAGGTCTGAAAATGGAGAGAAAACAAAAATCACATTCATATTGCTATAGAGTATACTGTATAAGTGTCCACAGTCTACACTACGAAAATTTTCTAGATCAAATCCCCAGTGTAATTTAAGCTATCACATAGAACTGAAACATATGATGTTTTGATGGCAACTAAAGAATCAAGAACATAAACAATCACAAACCTCACACCCCCCCCCCACCCAAAAAAAAAAAAAAGCGCACACTGTCAAGTTTTTTATATGCTTGTACTTATAATGTCATAAGTCATAATACATTATGCTCCAGCTATTCAATTATATCACTGAATACCATTAAGACAACATGAGAAAAGAATTAATTACCTTAAAAATGTACATGGATTGCATGACCACTGGTCTCCTGTAACCTAGGGAATACATCAAACCTGAAAATTTCTCAGAGGAAGAAAAACTCTTGAATGCTGGCTCAAGCTCGTGAAGTGCTGCACAAAATCATAGCCCCCAACATCAGAAAAAGGAAATTAGATGAAAGGAAACCCTTACTGCAGCATGTAGAAATGGACCCAGTTTGAAGCAATATCCTCTGCTACTCTCTTTTTAACCATTTGGCACAAAGAAACAATTGATGCAGACATAAAGAGTGAACAGACCATCCCATGTATTTTGAAACAAATGGAAGTTTAACCAATGAGAATTCAAGGCATACCATGACCGACTTTATTAATAGAAAGTTGCTTCGGCTGCTTTAAGTTTCCATCATCATCGAATGCTTTCTCTGCAAAAAATTATAACAGAGAAAATCAGCAAAAAGCAATGATTTTATAATTGCAAATCCAAAAACCAAAAATATTAAAGAATTCAATACCCTCGAAGAAAAACGAAACTTTCTCCACGCTATCATAGAAGTAATCATCGGTCAACTGTTGCTGAAAGAAACAAAAAAAGGTTAATGACTCCAACTTTAAGTTCCAACTATAAAAAAGAAACTACAGAATTTAAGCATCCATAAAATTTTTCCTCTCTTTTTTTTTTTTTTTCATTTTTTCCCCGTCTTATGTAACCTGGTTCTTGGTGGAGAATATAGAGGCGGTGGAAGAACAATCGAACTCATCCAACAACTGATCCATTCTCTTCATCATGGCATCAATCTCATCGGCACTCGCAAATTGTTCAATTACAAGAAAACCTACGCACGTTCCAATGAAGTTATTCGTTACGAATTTGCATTTACAAAACTAACCATCAAGCTGAAAAGATTGTAAACGAAGAAAAACAAATGGTTTTGGTTTTGTAGATATAGTGAGAAGTTTACCCTGAGACTCGAAGAATTGAAGTTGATCTGGTCGGAGGTTTCCTACGATTCCCATGGCGACGGTATTAAGTGTCCGTATGTTCTGAATGAGGTCAGACGTTGCAGGGTTTGATCAATAGAGTGCCCAAGTTGACAAAAGTCAAATCTTGATAAATTCAAATTAAAATGGAGAGAAAATAGATTCATCTCCGTATCGATTTACTTCAGTTTCTAAAATGATTCAGGGCTCCCCATATCTGTTCTTAATCACAGAGACGTCCCCATCCCTTTCCAAGTAAGTCTTTCTCAGCACCGGACAATGTTCTATTTATATTCATGTTATTTTTAATCGTACTTCTCTTCTTTAATTCCCAATAGATTAAAGTAGATTATAGCCCGTGTATTATTACCCAGGCAATGAGCTTAACACAATAATTAACAGGGTTATATCATGAAGATCAAAAGGTGAAAAGGAATGCTATTATACTTCTAAAATAAGATATAGTACCTTATTTCGGAAGAGAAAGATAGTTTTTCTCTTTTAGAGTAAGGCACGGTGCCTTACTCTAGAAATATAATAGAATTTTTCAAAAATGAAGATCATATATCAAGTATCAATGTAATTTGAAAGTTAGGAGAAGAACAATAAAATAAAATGCAATAATAAATTTCTTTTATATTTTGGCACATTTCTTTAAATACAATTAGTAGTTACACTTGATTTCTCATTCTTTTTGTTATAAATCAAGATTTTTAATTTTTCTCAACTTCTAATTCCAGAAATAACAATATACAATTGGCCATAACTAAATACAAGCTTAGGTAAATAAAGTCCAAATTTTTTTTAGTAATATCTTTTTGACCCTTATTAATGGACATTGCTTATAAAATTGTGATTGAAAATCATCTTCTTCTCAACTTGAATAACCACGATTAAGATGGACTAAAGACCATTCAAGGTATAAAAACTCTTGAATGAATATTTGTTCTAGTTATAACTTTAGTTTTAATCACATGATTTGCTAACCATGTGATTATCCATCTAGTTCCATTACAAAAACCATTGAATTTGTCTATATTTCTAATAAGCATAATACTAAGACCAACTTTGAGTTTCATATTATGATTAGGCAATCTAGAACAATGTATCCTTTTGAGAAATTCAGATATCAACAAATTAAGTTGATAAGATTTGTTCAAGTTTGTTTGATATATTGAATTGGAGCTCAAGTATTCTCTTTCTTCATTGCCAATTAAAGATAGGATGTAGGAATTTACTTCATTAACAATACTAAGTCTTAGAGCGAAAATTGCTAAATCACGCAAACATTCTTTATTGTTGACATTTTGCATCAAAGAAAGATATGTTGAATGAAGAATAACTTCAATTGGGTTACATAACTCTTTAATCAATAGATCCTTTGGAATATCTATGTCAACTTCTCTATCATTTAGCTCACCAAATTTTTCATCACCAATCTTTAAAATCCATTCAAAAAACTCTCTCAAACATTCAAGCTCAATGGATGAACATGATTCTACTTGAAGCCACATCTTTTTGGTTAAAGTTAATACATGACAATAATCTTATAAATAAAAAGAGTTCAAGGTAGCATTAACAATATCAAAACAATTTCCTTGCGGAATTATTAGTAGAATCTATTCAAAATCACCACAAAAAAATAGTAGTTTTACCTCCAAAGGGTAGATTGTGATTATTAGGATTATCAAACTATAGAATATCTCTAACAGTTCTATCAAAAGCTTTAAAATGATGCTTGTATATAATTGGAGCCTTATTTTACATTATAAGATTAGATATTCTTAATAATTCTACTGAAGGATTTCCTTCGTTCAGGTTACATGTTGAATCTTTATTTATATCCAATAAAATACCAAATCTTGAATGAGTTATCCTATCACCTAGAAGTAAAATAAAAGTTATGCCATTGGAAGCAACTGTTAATATAATTCCATCTTTTGATCTTAAAAATGCTGTTAGAGTTTTCCATATATAAGTTTTCTTAATGCCACCATAACATATAGGAAGAATACACCACCATTGTTAGCATAAACAACATTAGTAAATGTCTTAAAACTTTTTTTTGGCCTGTTAAATCTAATAACTAACTTGCTTCCAATTTCAAGGCCTCTTTATTGTAATTAAGCTCATCAATTGTCAATTAATTCCACATATAAATAAGATCATTTAAATTTGGAATTGGCATTGGAGGAAAATCACATAAATTGCCACCATTACTTCTTAAAGTCTTCTTAATATCAACATGAACATAAGATTGTAACTAGTCATTTACAAGTGTCAAATCTATTTCAGAAAAAATAATCATTAGAAAAGGAAACAAATAATATGTCAAACTCAAAGAAAAGCTATGCAACAAAAGGAAAAATTATAAAACTCATTAGCACCTTCAGAAAGTAAAGGCCAAGTCTCCTTCTAAATATCTTCAAGTCTAGAAAGGTAATTGCAAAATGCAATAAAGTTTTTGAAGATATTGTCTAGAACCCCAAGATGAAGCTTATTTAATTATAACAATGTACTTTTTATCATCATCAAGTAATCCCCAAGCATAACAAGTTTCTTTAAAGGTTTCATAGACAATGTCATTTACTATGCATATATCTTCATAACATATAAGGCCTTTTGTTTAATTAAGTAAAATATGCAAGTAATATAATTCTCTGTCTAATGGCAACATAAAATTAATTTTTTCAATTGCAAAATCATATCTTTTTGACCCATTTTTTAATAAGGAAAATCCATATAAGTTAATTTTCTAGTATCTGGATCTTCCTTATTTTTTTCATCCATGCAATAAATAGTGCATCTTTGTTTGCTCCTTGACTGACTATGTCTTCTAATGATCCATTATTGAAAATAATTAAATATTATTAGCCAGGAAGATGAAATTTTAATCTCTCTATAGGAACTATCTATGATAAATGTCATAATCAAATATTGTCCAATATGCCTCACAAGCAAATGCATATCTACAATTATAATGAGAGATAATCTCATCAATGTTTCTATCTAATTGATCTTCCCACTAAGCTTGATAAAATGAAGCTATGACATGATCATAACCTTTATTCATGTATTTGAAAAGATAATTGATCAATGCACCTTAATTGGAATATTCTATTTTGATGTGGGCTAGGTAACAAATTAATAATTAAGAGTTGCATGGCACAATGAAATGGTTGTCCAATAAAATACCATTTTTCTTTATAGTTTATCCATTGTTTTGATACTTATACAAAGGATAACCTCCATCATCAATAGAAGTCTAATCCACAAACTGTTTTGGAAAATGTTTACTACATTTATCAACTTCCATGTAAGAAGTTTAGGATTAACAAATTCACATGGTCTACATACCATTAAATTCTTCACCAAATCATACAAAATTACATCCTCTTTTAGGTCAAAAATCTCTGTAGATATTTTCTTATCAATATCTTCAATAGTTAAAAGCTTGTGTTGAGGTGTGCATGAAGAAGATTTTTTTTTAAACCTAACAATGTATAATACTAAAAAGAAAAAAACAATGAGCTAAAGTAAATACTGTACCTGAGTGCTTAATATGCATAAAAATGACAAAAAATTATTTTAGATTTTGTTGTACAAAGGATAAAGTTGCTTGCTATAAATTTTTCAAAAAAAGAATGCTTTGTCAAATCTTGTATCATGTATCAATCAGAAGATTTTAAATCAAGGTAATCAATGATTCTAGTAATCTTTTTCTAATTTGGATTGCATGTGAATGTTAAAAATATATCAAGATATCTAGCCCACCTACATATTGCTATTACATCATGATAATTTTGCATTATATACTTGTGAAAGTAGATGGAATAATTATTTTTCTACCTCCAAATGTTATATTGGTTTCACCATTTTATAGAGCTTGATTGAAACCACTATACATATTTACTCTAGGTTTGGCTAGTGATTTTTTATTATCCAAGTCTTTTTCCTCAATTATAGTGTACCTATTAATAACAAATTGTTATAGCAATCTTCTTGAATTCATCAAGATAGAAAATCTATTTAATTAATCTTGCAATATAAAGGCAAAGAATTCTTACATTGATAGATTTTTCTTCTTTTTTGCTAAACTTGCAAAGGGTTCATGATTCTATATCCATCTTTAATATAAGGAAAGATCAGTGGATATTACAAGGCAAGATATAGAGGTTGAAGCTTGCTAATGCATTAAATTGTGCCACATCTACTTTCTATGATTATATCTTGTTTCTCACAATTTATATCACTTACAATAAGACTAGCTACTTTATTATCAATTGGAGTGTTATAGTTATGTCCATTTTTACTTCTACTACTAATCAATCTTAATTTGAGTTTTACTAAATGATTCTATTCATATTAATCTCTTGTTATTCTAAATGATTGGACTAATGGATTGACTTCATTACGGATTTTCTTCAAATCTTTAATTAAACTTGGATCAATATTGCTATTAATTGTATCAGTAGCACTAAAAATGTTAAAATATAACTACTATTGTAAAGATAAGGCATGAATTATATGTAATATTTGAATATTTGAAATTTACCTAACAATACTCAAATGATTATTAACTTCATTTTTTGTGTCATATATATAATTGGGCAAAATGCAAAAGATTACCATTATAAGGTAATAGATTATCAATTTTATGATAATTTTGTTTGTGAATCCAATAAACATAAGGACCATGAATATTTATCACACTTTTATCCAATTTACCACCCATATAAGTAAATAAGAACATAGTATTGTAGATGTGAATATTATTTCTGAAAGTCTTGCTTCATGAGGAATTTTAATCTAAAAGTAAATTTTTCAACAATTCAATCAGGGGTTTTATAAAAGAAAGTTCTACTTTTTCTTAAGAGAAATAAAGAAAGAATTTGGACTTATGATATCTTCTATCTTTTATGGTGCTTTCCTCATACTATGTTTTCGCTCCACAAAATTCATATTCATATACTCTATTTACAACATCCAAGTAACCTAGAAATTTAAAAAAAAGCAAATTATTTCTAGAATATCTTGTAGAAAAATATAATAATGTAATTCACAATAAATAGTTCATGTGTATATACCATTTTTCACTTTATTCAACTCAATTTCATCTTCAAAGTCAATAATTAAATGTGAAAAATCTACAAATAGAAAAAAGATATTATGCCTAAAGGAAAATATTAGTTTTTGTTACAATAAATTTTCTTTATAAAAGAAAGAGTATTTTTTTTACTAATCATTAAGCAATCTTATCCATAATTAATGTGCTTTGAAAACTCCTTTCATTTATATTCCTTAATTTTGAAAGTTTATTTAGTTTGATACTATGGATATTCGAATTAATATTTTTTTCATCCTAAATAAAACTAATAGGAATAGAAGAACTATCATTGAATATGTTACTCTCCTCTTCCAATTCTTGCTTAACAACTTTAATTCTTTTAATATCAGTGTATTCATTATTATTACCCATAAATGAAGAAGTTAACCATAAATTATAAGTGAAGTGATGTTACGAAAAACATATGTAATGAATAAGATATGATATAATTTTATATAAATAAAAAAAATTATAACATTACCTCTTAGACTGACTCGATCAATTGAATTAAATTTCTCTTTCAAATTAATGACAAAATTAGATATATCAATAAAGTTAAATGTCTACTTTGTGAAGTACGTATGCTTTGCTTTATATTCATTAAGATATCTCCATCTAGGTTAGAATTTTCTATAAGAAAATAATAAAATTCATTACTAAATCAGAAAGAAAATTAAGTAAAGAATGATTTGATAAACTAAATGGTATCATATGAAATGTAAATAATGATAATTGGTAATATTAATTAATAAAAAAAATATGGACCAAAAAAATTCAAATAACAAACTTGTAATCACCTCAGTAAATGGAATCATTTAAAGAAGAACATGCATTTAGTTGCACCATTGACTGAAGAGTAGGTGTGCTTGATCCTAAAACAAATAATAAAAAAATTCATAGTAAAATTTTAATCACCTAAGTGAATAGAATCATTGCCAAGAGAACCTGCATTTAGTTGACCCTTTAATTAAGGAACAAGTGCAGTTAATCCTAAAACAAATAGAAGATATAATTATTTTCATCTCTCCAATTTTAATTAAAAAAAATACTCATTAATGTCTGAATGTCATATTGAAAGACATATTCTATTTTGCTTGCCTTTAAGTCATTCTAATTTGGGCACATTCCATTCTTGCTTCTTTTAATGATGAAACATAATAACTTTTTTAGTATCATCTATTTCTATTTTCAAAGCTTTCTAAATGATACAAATAGGATCATTAAAATTAATTTAGAAATTTTACCTCAAAATAAAATAGTATAATACATAATCTAGTGAAAAATATAATATCAAACTCACTTATTACAGTTGCAATATCTTTGAAAGGTGTATTGTCAACCTAAAATAGTGTGGTAGCCAAAATCTTGGTAATAAAATAGATGCAATAAATGAAACAATGGTTATTAATTTAATTCATTCATCCATACATAAACTAGACCACAAAAGTTATTAAATATATACAAGGCAATTTAATATTAACCAAAGCTTCTCCATAATTTTGATGTTAAGGAGATGGTATGAAAGTAGTTAACCAAATTACATACATTGTCAAATAAAAATTGAATTACTAATCTTATGGATCATACATAACATTACTAGAAATAGAAGGATATGCAAAATCATACCACAATGAACTATTTCATAATTAAAATGGTGAAAAAAAAGTAAAGAGATGAAATTAATATTTAAAGAATGAATATCACATAAAAATTAACCGTTGGTTATGAACAAAATCAATGAAGATATAATCCACCAAAAAAAATCTATAAAAATATAAAAAATGGTGAAATTAATGAGTGAAGCAGCGACAACATATGTAATAAACATTGATACCATATAAAACATTGATATTGGCTTTACAAAAAACACATCTAGCTAAACAAACTAAAAGGAAACAAAGTTAAACACAATACTATATTAATTAAGATGATACAAAGAAAGACTTCAAACTGGAAAAAAGCTAGTATGTTTCTTCATTTTAGAACTTAATGATTGAATATGTGACTTGTACAAAGGATGTGAAGATGAGCTTTGGATGCTCCATAACAATAGAAATTGAAAATAACTCTAAGAAAAAGAAATTTTAGAAAGAAAAGAAAGTTGTTAGATGCTTTATCATTTGGACAAAAAAGACAACTATATCATAAGATATAGTTTATTAGCATAAAAAATAATTTTGTGTACATAACTCTTTATAGCAAAAAGTTAAGTAAAAAAAAGAGCAACTCTAAGCTAAAGGAAGAAAGAGCATAAGCATGTTTTTAATACTATAGAAGATAGTGTAAAGCCAAAAATAAAGTAAGTACAAAGCTACTTAATCTCCAAAACAATAAATTAAAAAAACTATTAAAAAGCGACAATAGAAAGTATAAGTAAAAAAAATGAAAAACAAAAAAGCAAAGTCAATTAAAATTAATAAATTTGTAGAGAAGATAATTAAGAATTACTTTAGCAAATCATGAAGAACCAAACAATAGTAAGAAAATGCAATTAACCAATAATATCTAAAAAGATGAAGGAAATATATAATGCAAAAATGAAATTAAACATACTAATAACACTATTGCCAAGCTTTGCCTAGATTCCATTTAATTTTGAATGGCAAAATAATTCAATCTCTCTAAAATTATGCAAGGTAAAATTAATGTATTTTTTACGTTGACCTTGCTGTCACCAAACTTGATACGGAGAACCTCGATGAAAAAATAATGTGTTGTTCAATTTAGTAAAGTGGTTTCTTTGCATAGAAAATATGTTTATTTAAATATAAAGTTAATTTTATTATAAATTTAAAAGTGTACTTTTTATAAAAAGTTGTCAAAATTATACGTATAAAAATTTGATCAATTATTTTTTTATATACTAAAATTAGTGTTAATATATATAATAAAATTAATGGAAAATGTTGTTTAGTAACAAATTAAAATTTAACAATACAGAGATTTTCTCCAAAGACCTATACTATTGTTTTGAGAGAAACTTGTTATTGTTTTAAAGAAGAATAAATTTCTTAAATAGAGCGTGGTATATAATTTAATATGTTTTCTATAATTAGTATAATATCGAATATTTTATAACTTATATTAGAGAATCTCTATGTTGTGATAGAGAATAATTAATTTTAATCTTCTATAATTAATATAATCTCCAATTTTTTATAACTAATATCTTTAATAATGAATTATTGTAACTACTTTTTGATTTCACAATGAAATCAATTTTTATAATTAAAATGTAGTTAAATAATAAAGTCCTTAATAGCTAATATGATGTCATTTACACTAGTAATAATTAATTTAAAAACCAAAACTAATAGTTAATCATCCTTAAATTTATTTATTAAATATCATTATATAGTTTTTAAAGTTAAATTTTATAACTAGCTATTAAAATTATATAGAATATTTGACATAAAGCTTGGCCTATATGTTGATTCATCACGTTAAGGAAAATTTTGTACTAATTCAGTTTTTAAAATAATCATATTGAAATTTTTCTATATTCTTTTTTTTAAGTTTTAAAGCTTATGATTTGCCTATACCAAAAAAAAAATTAATCTCTATTCAGTTAAATTTAAAAAACACTAATATGATTTTTATAAATTATTTTCATTGTAATTAACTCTAAAACTTATGATCCAAGCTTTTAGGATAATGAACAATAAACATTTTACATTTATTTTCATTGTAAAAAATTTCAAAGTTAATTTTAAAGTTTATGAATTGCATATACCAAATAAAATTTTAATTTTAACATCAATGAAACTTGTAAAATTATTTAAACTATTTTTATTGTAATTAATAGTAACCTATATGATAACTACAAAAGTAGATCCTACAAATACTAAAAATATAATTAAGTCAAGGCATAAAAATTAAGGGTATTGATTAATAAAATTGATCTTAATATTCACCATTCACTATTGTATAGGAACATCTTTTGTGCAAATAATATTGTCAAACTCAAAAATTTACTATAAAGATGCAAATAATAATGTTCACTTACACATCTATAGATAACTAACAAACAAACCAAAAGTACTACATAATTACAAATGAGTTAGTTGGTATTGCTAAACAAAATGAAATGAATGACATGTCCACCTAAATAAAACCCTAGATAGTTCACATCTATACAAGCATAATTAAAACAGGTTCAATTTGTTTTCTTTCACTTGACTTAAACCTTTAACTTCCTAGTTGAATATTGAGGAAAGATCAAGGATAAAAGTAACAGTCATCAATGTCAAGTTTTTTAGGGGTCCTTTTCAAAGGTGTGATAACAATGTAGAAGATAATTCAATCTCATTCTTAGATGAGACCAAAAAAAAGTCTCATTTAACTAAAAAGGAGACATAGACAATAAAAAACATAAAAAAATAAAAAAAAATTTAACCTACAATGCAAATAATGACAAAAAAAATAGAAACACCTTGTGACAAAACCAAATTCACATTGTCATCTAAAACTTAGTTCTTGAATTCAAAAAGACACAACAACATCATCACACTAACAAAATTAAATAGTTAAACTTATTAGATTATATAACACTACAAATTACACAATTAATGAAATCAAAAAATTGATTTGAAAATATATACATATCTCATGATCACTATATAATTTAATGAAATCTAAAATGATCGCTTCGTTATTTGTCATCTTAGTAACAATGTAACTTTGTTGATATTGTTTTTTGTAACATTAACTTTGAACAAAAAGGTCTTGTTAAGAAAAGCTTTTTTAATCTTAAATAAATGGTCAAAGCTTTCACCTTTTCCTAAAAGAATAATAAAGTTGTCATTATTGTATTATTAAAGTAATTATAACTCTAATTCTATTCCAAATTAATATAGATTTAATATAGAAAATATATCTTCATTAATCTCTCCCTAATATTAAAAGCAATGTCTTTACAAATGGAGGTCTATCCGACTTAAACATAACAAAAGATAACTTTGTTTTAAATCTTTAACCAAATGTAAATTTGAAATCTATTAAAAAAAGACATGAACAAATCAAAATTTAAGCAAACATGGTTGAACAAAGAAAAATATACATGATATAGCTCTATATACTAATTATTGAAGTATCATATCATATTATAAATAAATACTTACTTCAGAACTATCATTATTAGTGGTCGACCATAGTTGAAAAAATTAGTTTCACCACTTTCATTATTAAATTTTTTCTTATTTGAAATACATGCTTTATAAAACCAAGATTAATAAGTTTATATCATCTATAGATTGCTAATGTAATTTGCTCCCCCAACTAAGAACAAACAAAGAAAATGTAGAAAATATGTTGAAAATATGATATGATTTAATTCATAAAATAAATTTGATTAAAATAAAGATTAAAGTAAGGTCAATTGAATGGAATTTTACCCTAATTAGTATTGCACTCACTTATTATCTTTTTAGGAGTTATGCAAAGAAAATCCTCATGCTAGTTGTAAGAAGAATATGTTAATAGTTGCATATGCCTTTAGTGCATCTATTGAAAAAAATGATAAAAGATCTATTGAAAACAATTCAAAAGGGATATTTAGTGCATTTGCACTCACCATCATTCCCTTCAACGTGGAAGTATCGCATAAAAAATTTTTTCCTTCAAATAAAACATCTTTAAATTTGTTAATGAATAATTTCTCAACTATGCCATAAATGCAGTCACCATTTCAAATTAGAAATGCAAGTAATGAGAATAAAACAAAGAAACTTGCTAAGCAAAAACTAGATAGAATGGTGCTTTGAAATTTAATCAATAAATAACAAAATAAAATTAGAATGTGAGATTTCCTTACCTTTTTGTACACAAAAATCACTTTAATAGTCTTAATAGCATCATCATTATCATTCTTTAAATAGTTCCAAATAGGAATAGTATAAGCCATAGACTTTCACATTTCTTTCATGTCATTGATTCCATCAATCGAAACAACACACCCAACCATGGCAAACTTCATTTTCACAATCTAAATCTAAGGCACACTTTTGTTATCAAAAAATTGAAAAAAGGTTTTAACATTTAGGTAGCAACATTTCATACATTTTCAAAAAAGGTTCTAACTTCACACAATTCTATTTTTTCACATTCAATAGTATCATTGCGAATCTAAGGTAGATATTTGTTAAAAAAATTGAAAAATATTTCTATAATCCATGTAATAACATTTCATACATTTTTAAAAAAGTTTAACTTACACAAAATACACAAAAAATTTTCTTTTTACATTTAACAATATCATGAGCAAAATATATATATTATAGATTTCACAATAATAGTTTTAGATGAATAACTTGAAAAGAAATAATTTAAAATTCGCCCAACAACATTTCATACATTTTAAAATTTCAAGTAAAAAATGGGCATGATGTTGTAATTTGGAATATAGCATAAAAGAAACAAGTAAAGAGACATATCTTTTAAAAATCAAAGGGAGACAAAATTTTGTCATTAACAAAACCATAAAATATTATACCCTTAAAAGAAAGGAGACAAGCACTTAAATAACATTTTTAATAAATTACTTAGTTAACAATAGTGAAAAAAAATAGATGAAAAAGGAAAGATAATTAAGATTTCAAACCCTTACATTAAAAAAAATCCATAATGAAATATACATTTGGAGGAAGGAGGAAAAATGAAAGATAATTAAGATATCAAACCTTTACATTAAAAAAAATAATAAAATATATGCTAGGAAAAAGAAGGAAAAACATTCTCCAAAAACACTTCATCAATGATAGTGATAAAAAAAAAGAGTTTTAAAAGGAATTTTATTTTAGATGTCAAACCTTTCCATCATAAATAAAAAATTAAAGCATTTAACAAAATATTATTATGGTATAATATAGAAATACATATTTTAAGGAAAAAGAAAAAATATTTAAAGAACATTTTCAAAAAACACTTAATTCAAAATATTAAAGAAGAAAGAGTTAGTAAGGAAAAGTATTTTAGATATAAAACCTCTTTTTCTATATGGTATAAAAAAAACTACTTAAAAAAATTTCTTCTCATAATAACATAAAAGTAGAAACATAAGCAAAATATAGCAAATTCACATGAAATGCATGAAGGTTGAAAACTAACATTCAAACTAACAATTTTTTAGAAAACACTTCATCCATAAGATTGAAGAAGAAAGAGTTGGAAAGGAAAGACATGTTCGGTACTAAACCCTTCTTTTTTGTGTGGTATTAAAAGAACTACTCAAAAAAAATTTCTTTTCACAATAACATTAAAATATAGTAAATTTACATAAAATACATGAAATGATGAAAACTAACATTAAAACTAACAACATCTCACAAGATTGAAACTAACCTTAATGTAGATGCATGAAGAGCAAATTTAAAAATACTATTTCCAAGAGTATTGTGGGAAAGCTAAGTAGGAAAAGATAAGATCAATGAGAACATAGAATGCAAATGGATGAAAAGGTAGTTCAAATAATATTTCTAAAGATATTATGGGAGAGTTAAGCAAAAAAAGATATCATCAAAGGGAATAAAGCTATATAAAAGAAAGTTAATAGCAATACAGAACCTTTAAGGCACAAACATTGAAGACGAAGTAGATAACAAAACACTCCAAATAATTTCCATTCTCAACTAACAAAATAAGTTTGAATCCTACAAGAAAAAGTAAGAGTAGAAAGGTTAGAAATAGCATATAAGCAAAGTAAGAGCAAAAAGGTTATAAAAGTAATATAAAAGGAAACTCTAATGAAATATTATACAATCACATATTTTGCCATACCTTTTCTAGGAGATCATAAAAAGAATAAATAATGCAATAAATGAAACAGTTAATTGCAAACAAAACCTATATCACACCTATATAACAACTATTCTAATATGTAAAGCTTAAAAGTAATCAATTACAC
The DNA here is from genome assembly GCA_020226215.1 of Sindora glabra. Taxonomy (NCBI): domain Eukaryota; kingdom Viridiplantae; phylum Streptophyta; class Magnoliopsida; order Fabales; family Fabaceae; genus Sindora; species Sindora glabra. The sequence continues at coordinate 54,582,428 of CM035236.1, read as the reverse complement.
TTTATTGAAGAAAAAATGGCAAGAAATAGAAAAATCAAAGTCTATTCACAAAAAGATTGAAAACCCAAAAAATAAAATTATAAATTTAAAAAAGAAGATAAACATTTACACTTATTTAATTAGTTTCTATGATAAAACATAGCTTAAAAATGCAAAAGAGTAAAGCATATTATTAGCTTAACAATTTTATAAAAAAATTCTTAATGCAATAATATTTGAGAAATCAATATAAGGATGGCATTTTGTTAACAAAAGTGAAAAGTTCATAGATGAACATCATAAAAAACTAAGATAATTTTTGTTATTATTGTGCTTTGTGTGGAGTTTCTTTTCATAGTAACAACATCATAAACCAAACATATACATTTCATATCAGTTAAAAGAAAAGAAATACTCTAACATCCAAGTAACAATATTACATACATTTTAAGGTTTGAAGTTCTTCTTAAAACTCAGTTATTAGAGAAATGAAGCATTAGGAAAAATATATGGGAAGAAATATCAGCATGATACTAAGATCTAGAGTACTACATAAAAGTAAAATTAAAATAAATAGAAGAAGGAATTTAGGCCCCATTGATTATATAAAAAAATTATTATGGAAATAAACATAGTATTTCAAATTTAAACTAAGATTGCTATTCTTAATTTTTTTAAAAAAATAATATATTTTATGGTACAACTAAAGTAATAAAGAAATAAATGATGCAATAAAGAAAATATATAAAAAAAGGAAAAAAACATAAAAACTCCAAAAAAATTTCAAATAGACAAATAGTGGTACCAAATTGGCAAACATGCAATATGTGGATAAATGGCAAGTGATACATATAAAAATAAATAAATCTTTAGAATTCATAAATACTTGATTACATATGAGCTATTAAACGCTAAAGATGAAATACACTAAAATTTCAAAATATAGAAGATAAGATAGGATTTATTAAGAAAATAAGTATCACATAAATAACAAAATTTAGAAAAATAGACATTAAAGACGAAGAAATAGGAACTAAATAAATCACTTAGCATAAATTAAAGGATAATAAATTAACCCATCTCAGTAATAATATCAAGTATCTACAATACAACCCATAATTAAAAGCTTAGAACCATGTCTTATATAAAAAAAGACAAATGTGGGCCTGTTCGAAAGAAAGTTCATCTAAATCCATTTCTATTAATAAAAACTTAAAAATAATATTATAGATCATCTCAAATAAAGAACAAACTCCATCCCTCATTTCCTTAATCAAGGAATGAAACATTAGGTGACCTTCAAAATTGTCATATGAAAGAAGCATGATTATTAAATAACATGGTATTAATGACTAATATATAAATTTTAAAATTCATAATTTCATAACACTAATTGCCTCCTTAACTAAAAGAGTTGGTACAAAAATTGTGCTACTTCCTTTGACTATGATAGCATAAGATGATGCAAACTACTTTATACAAAAATATAGCTAGAATCATATACTAATGTAAGAAAAAATATACAATTTGCATAGCCACCTGAATACCAAATACCTCTCCTTTTTCTTGTTAGGGCCAAAATTTGGACTAAACATTTGAAAGATGGAGTAGTTCTAGCATACATTCTCAATATTGTACATTGAAAAAGATACTTCAAAAGAAAAAGGTTTATTTAGAAGCATATTCACAATCTGCTTACGTTAATTATATAAGCCATTTTCCTATCATAGCACAAAAAACATAGTTATTGATATGTTATAAATAATTATAAATATGATAAACAAATATCTTAAGTTGTTATCATTAAGTAATGAAACTTATTAATATTTAAGAAGGGAAAGAATTACATTTGTGACATACTCTTTCAATTCCTTTGCACTAACTTTAATCAGGTTTCAATATCAACATTCAGGATCAAGAAAGGAACAATCATCTCATTATCAACAACTATTACATGGATGATATAACTATTATACGAAAAAAAAGATATTAAACATATATATTATGATAAAATCAATTTAAAATGATACCTCAGTCAAATTAGAAAAAAATTAAGTTTCTTATATAGGAATGGAAGAAGGTAATTTCATATTACAATGCTCACAGTGAATTTGACAATCATGATTTGCAACTTTCCACTTGCATTAACCATAAGTCAAAAAACCAAATAGTGGCTACCTTACAAACTCTAGTAATAGTCAAACAAAGACAAGGCTAGAAAGCAAAGAAATAAAAGATTAAGAAACTTAAAAGGATCAAATCAGTGGTATAAAAAAATATAAGGAAAATATAACTAACCATTGGGGTAGTGATTATCTCAAAAAAAGTTTTAGGTAAGAACTCAATAATTCCACTAGTTGGAATTAGATTGTTGACAATATTTAAAGGAAGAAAGCATATAACAATCTTGCAAATAGGTAAGTAAGTAAGTTACTACCTTTATACAAAATAATATTAAAAAAATTCTTTAAAGAAAAATTATAAATTAACTAATTATGAAACTTCTCCATAAGTCAAGTGAAAGGATTAAGGATCACTTAAGAGAAAGAGGTAGCCTAAGCTAGTGGATAGAAGTTGCAAAAAAACTATTATGTCAAAATAAAATAAAATTTGTAAAATGAAAATAATAAAATAAGCATGCACTTATATCCCATTACTATAATGCAAGCAAGCTAAAAAATCATAAGATTCTTATCTTAACTGCAATACTTCATATAGTTCAAAATAACATCATCTTGGAAATTCCATAGCACATATTTCATAATGGAACCACAACAAAAATTTTCATATATAAAGATAATATGAACTATATGTTGGGATCGAGAACCATACAAGCGCAGCTGAATAAACCGATTTCTGCTAACGGATCCATACAAAACATTAAATCAGAACAAGGATTCATTCAATACCTTAATGATGACTCTAGAACTCAATCATTGATAACCTCTTCAGCTTCCTTTTTGGCCGAAGATTCTGAGGTATCTATACGAACCTGTAAATTACCAATGAATGTCCACACAAACATCGGTTGGAATTATTCTCTTTTGCCTCGTAGTGCTAGCTACGCTTCTTCAAGAGTTTTTGGTCAATGAGAGGTGTTAGGATTTTTCTATGCCTTTTGGGGTGCGTGAATAATCATAATATTATTACCCAACAAGCCTATTTAAATAGGTGCATAGAAAATCCCTAACCTATTTGGGCTTTATTCCATGTATAATTATAGGCTTACTATTAGACCTTATAATTATAACATGGAATTCCCAAATATTAGGCCTAAACAATTTGATCCATTAATTCCAAATCTACTAAGCTCTAAGTGTGTGACCCTACAAGCTCTCATTACATTGGCAATGATCATTAATCATATTAATGATCATAAATAATGAGCGGTGTCTAACAACACATCATTGTTACCCAAGTAATGAGAAAGTTAGTGATTTAACTAAACCTTTACATGTGATCGTTATCTATGTTCTTTTGTCCTAAACATCTAGATTGAGCACGAGACATGGACCGTGTCATTCCCGTATAGCCCAATCTTGAGGTTTCTTGATCCCTAAGTAAACTGACTGAAGCAAATATAATTAACATTCCATATTAATCCATCTGAGCATAGTTATGCATTTCCTCAGCTTTACTTAATCAATGGGCCCATAGATGTTGTTCCTGTTATATAAGAGGGACAAATTCCATCTTGATCATACAAATCCCTCCACATGACATGTGACATATCTAATAACTACCTTTGCATTCACTCAATCATGAGTGATATAGAATAGTATCAAAATATGAAACTCATATGTAAGGAACCTTGGTGATCTCAGGTTAAAGGACTATATTAATAATGATCACTAAGAATTACTCATGACACTTATATAACGATCCATGTAGTGTTCTTAGGATGGGTCAGTCCAGTATACTAGTTCTCTAACTTGTACTCATGTGTAAACTTAATATCTCATATAAGTCATCACACATGCTAGTTTTAACATAGCAAAGCAACCTAATCCACAATGATATATGACTAGGAACATTTAAGAATATAATTATTTTAAGGTTATTATCATAATTAAATATATTACACAGACAATATATATAAATATACTAATTAGAATTGCTATTAAAATAACATGATTCAAAATTACAATCACCAATATGATTAATTTTTGGGCATATACACTAACACTATAAAACTAATAAAAAACATAAAATTAGGAAATTAATTATATAATTACTTACATAATATCTTCCAACATCACTCCAATACATTTAACAAGTTTACCATTGATAATACAATTTTGCATAAGAGATACTTGCTTAATTTCTCTAATGACATCTTCCAAGTAAAATAAATAATAGTGAGCAAACCAAATTAAACCACCTCAAAAACTTATATAGTAATAATCATAATCAAGAATAACAAAATGAAAATAAATTTTAAAAAAATACAAATAATTAAAAGGAAAAATAACATACCAAGCAAATAATTTATAGAAACACGTCTATGGATAGTTTTCAAGAATGGCATATGCTTAAAACTGTTGTAGAGAATACCAACATTGAAAGATGTCATCTTTGTACTCATTGTGAATATGATGTGAAAACCATGATGAGTAGCTCATAAATCAAAATTATTAAGGTAGTATTATTGCCCTTCAATTAAATTACCCTAGAAATAGTGAACCATATTGCTTCCAATACTTGCTTGTATCTTGTTATACTGAATAAAGATAAGAAAACAAAAAGCTTGGAATGAAAAATACAAAAACAACATCAAAAGAAAAAATTTTAAAAATTTAAAAATTTAACCAATATGAAATGTTAATATTTGTTTGCTCAAGAAAACAACTTCAATTGATTGTAATTGATTGTTAAAACCAAACCTTCCAACAAACCATACTTGTATGGCACACCTTGTTAGGATCGGGAGCCATACGAGCGTAGCGAAATAAATCGATCCCAACCAGCGGATCCATGCAAAACGTTAAATTAGAATGTAGGATTCAGGTTATACCTTTATATGATTCCAGATTTTGTTCGTTGATCACCTCTTCGACTTCCTTTCGATCAAAGACTCCAAGGTATCTACACAAACTAGTAGATCATCAATGAACATCCTCATGATCACTGGTTGGAATTCATCTCCTTAGCCTCGTAATGCTAGCTACGTCTCTTCAAGGATTATGGTCAAGGAGAGGTGCTAGGATTTTTCTATGCTATATAGGATGCGTGAATAATCAATCAACCTTATTATTATCTAACAAGCCTATTTAAATAGGAGCATAGAAAACCCTAACTAATTTGGGCTTTGGTCTATGTATAATTATAGGCTTATTATTAGGCCCTATAATTATAACATAGAATTCTCAAGTATTAGGCTTAAACAATTTAGTCCATTAATTCCAAATCCACTAGGCTCTAAGTGTGTGACCCTTCAGGCTCTTATTACATTGGCAATAATCATTAATCATATTAATGATCATAAATAATGAGCGGTGTCTAGCAACACATCATTGTTACCCAAGTGATGAGAAAGTCAGTAATTCGACTGAACCTTTATATGTGATCATCATCTATATCCTTTTGTCCTAAACATCTAGATTGAGCACGAGACATAGACCGTGTCATTCCCGTATAGTCCAATCTTGAGGTTTCTTGATCCCTAAGTAAGCTGAATGAAACAAATGTAATTGACATCCCATGTCAATCCATTTGAGCATCCCATGTCAATCCATTTGAGCATGGCCATGCATTTTCTCAACTTTACTTAATCAAGGGGCTCACAGATGTTACTCCTATTATATAGGAGGTATAAATTCCATCTTGATCACACAAACCCCTCCACATAATATGTGACATATCCAATAACTACCCTTATATTCACTTAAGCATGAGTGACAGAATAGTATCAAAATATGAAACTCACATGTAGGGAACCTTGGTGATCTTAGGTCAAAAGACCATAATAATAATGATCACTAAGAATCACTCATGACACTCATATAACAATCCATGTAGTGTTCTTAGGATGGGTCGATTCAGTATACAAGTTCTCTAACTTGTACTCATGTGTAAGCTTAATATCTCATATAAGTCACTACATATGCTAGTCTTAACATATCAAAGCAACCTAATCCACAATGATATATGACTAAGGACATTTAAGAATATAATTATTCTAGGTTATTATCATAATTAAATATATTACGTAGATAATATATATAAATATAATAATTGAAATTGCCATAAAAATAACATGATTCAAAATTACAATCATCAATATGATTGGTTTTAGGGCATATACACTAACACGCCTAATAATATTCCCATTATTTCCAATTATTTCAAAATTTAATTGATATGGTGGAATGATCTAATAGATGACACATTGTCAAAACCATACAAATTTAATTTTTAATTAGAAAATAGGCATAATGAAACATAAATTTTTCAAATAAAATTATACAACAAATAAAGAACTACATGAAGCTTGGAAATCAAAACCATACAAAAGTTTCTAGTATCAAACACAAACATCAATCAAAACATTGAGAAAACTTTTTGTTATGCTACCATAAGGAATAGGTATAATATTGAAAATTGGACATCATGAAAGAAAATGGGAATGATGCTAATATCTAGAGTACTACATAAAACCAAAGTCAAAAGCAATAAATGAAAGGAGACAAAATTTTAAAGAAATTTTTTTATGGTTGAATAAAGACAAAACCCATTCAACAACATAATTATGAAAGAAACACACCCTTCAAAGAAAAATAACAGACACTTACATAACATTTTCATAAACACTTTGTTATAAATAGTGGAGAAGAAAAATATGAAAAAGGTTAGGCATTCTAGATATCAGACCTTGACATCATAAACTCACAAACACAATCATAAAATAAATATACACTTTGAGTAAGGGGAAAGCACTTAAAGAAAATTTTCAAAAAATATTTCTTAAATACAATGTTAAAGAAGAAAAAGTTTGAAAATAAAAGACATTTTAGATATGAAAGCCTTTTAGAAAAAATAAAACTAAGAAAAGAATACACACTTTGAGGAATGGAGAAAAACACTTAACAACATCTTCAAGAACACTTGATTAATAGCAGGGAATAAGAAAAAGTTAAAAAAATAGAGACATTTTAGATATGAAATCCATTCACCAAAAATAGGAAATATAAACAAAATACACCATTTGAGATTCAAAACAAAGTAAAGGTAGTCATTTTCCATAAACAAATATAATAGTTTTAACTATTTTAAAATAAAAGAGAGATATTGGATTTTTATTCATGATTATGCTATGCAAATAGTGTCTTAACCCTAGAAACAAGAACATAAAAGATATACACCTTTTAAGATTAAAAAATAAATAAAGGCATTTATTTTCCAAAAATAAAAGAACTAGTTTTAATTGTTTTAAAATATTAAAAAGGCACTAGATTTCCATTCATGATCATACCATGCAAACATTATCTTACCTCTAAAAATAGGAACATATAAAAAATACACCCTTAGAGATTCAAAACCAATATATATACTTGTTTTCTAGAAACAAAGGTACTAGTTTTGGGTTTTTTAAAATAAAAAAGTACTAGATTTCCATTCGTGATTATACCATACAAACAATAGCTTACCTCCAAAAACAAACATCCAGCACTATCAAATTCAACAAAAGTAACAATAAAAATTGAAAACATGATGGAAATAGAAAGAAGCTTAGAGATAGGAGTTGCTTACCTCAAAATTGTATGCATGATAAGAAATAAAGAAAGAAAAATATAGTGACTTCAACAAATAGGCACAAAGTAGAGAGGCTTGCCAGTCACAATGAAATGAAAATATGAAATAGATAAAGGACAAATAAAATGGAAACAATGAAAAATTTAAGGCTTTGTGCTACATCAAATTTCAATTTCAAATCACAAAAGACATAATTGTTTAACATTACTAATCAAAGTATAACATTAGCTTAACAAATGAATAAGTGCAAAATAATCAAAATTATTAAAAGGATTAAGGCAAAAAGGGAAAAATTAGAATGTCAATCTAAAATAACATAAAATACAATTCAGAACATGTACTAAAAAGAGTAAACATAATATAAATCAAACTATAACAAATAAGGCTGCAAAGATTAGGGTTTCAAAAAATTCCCCTTAAGGATTCATCCTTTATCCAAAAGTTAAATTGCATAATAGAAGAAACAAATAAAACAATCAAAATTATAACGTGAAAAAGTAATAAAAATAAAAAAAAAGAAAAATCATATTTGCAAATACAAGAAATCATAAAACAAGTAAGGAAAAAGAGAAGCATAAAATATTGAAAATGACATTAAAATACTCTTTTTTATTCTAAATCAAGCAAAAAGCAAATTGCAAACCTTAAATAAAGCATCAGAACATCAAATGCTACAAATCATCATCTTAAAATGAAGTGAGATCAAAGCAAATCCTCAAAGAAATAGAACAATGCAAGTATAAAAATCATCAAACATGTTAATTGGCATAGCTAAAGTATAGCTACTTACCTTAAATGCATTATTTAGGAGAATGAGCACTTGCAAATTACAAGACATTTACTATATTTGGGATTTTCTTAAAAATGAAAAAAAAATAAGTATCATGGTACAAATTATTCACCTTCCTACATTCAATTTATTTTAAGGTAAATTACATTGGCCTTTCCTAAAGTTTAGCTTAATTATACCCCCTTACCCTTAATTTTCAAAAATATAGTCTCCTACCTTTATATTTGTTATTTTTTTAACACCTCCCCTTTTTAAAAGATAAGATGATATTTAAAGTGGATGGAAGTGGGCCCTATAACTTCCAACTAATTTTAGCCTTAGTTTAGAATTATAAGAGTGTAATTTGTTAGCCGAAAGCCTAGAGTTTGCTAAGCTTCAAGTTTGGAAGGTAAAGAAAGGATGCATTCATACTAGTACATGAGTAAGTTAAAAAAGTGCATGTTTTATTTTTTTTCCAACTTCATTTATTTAATTTCAATTTTGTATCCTATATTTTTTATTTTTCTTTGCTAACTTTTCTATCATTTTGTTCTTATAATTGACTCCTACTATTTTCTGTTTCAGGGTTTATTCTTTTGAAGCTTAAGAATAGTTTCATTAAATCTGAGTGAAAGTGGTGGTAGTGGAGGCTATAATCTAAGGTTTAGTGATAAAAGATGCTATTATGGGACAATAGTAGGTTGAAAATGTCATGACCCAAACTAAGCACTGTCATCGACACATAACTTAAAGAAACACATTCATGAACTAAGCAATGCAAGCCTTCTATAACACTTGAAAATTTATAACTTGATAATATATATATATTGCTAACATGAACCTTACACTTTCCATAATCAAAACTATGTTCACATAATTAACATATTCCATAGTCTATCATGAACTTTCATCATCCAACGATCATTAAGTACTTCATGGTAAATCATATTTACTTAAATGAAGTTCTTTGCAAAATTAAATAAATTATAACACAATAGAAGCTAGATCCTAGCTAAAGGTTTGGAGCATATCTAAAAGTTCTATTCATATACTTAAGACAAAATGGAAAACTTTAGCTTTTTGCCTATATGGACTACGTGTGTAGCTCACCCCTATACAACCCTCCTTTATATATAGTGTTGAGTATGACAGACCTAGAACTTCACTTCTATCTAAAAAATGTAGAAAACACTTAAGGGAGTCATTGATTCAGTGAGCAGATAATAAGCACCCTAATGAAGTAGGATATACTAAGGCATGAGCATTTTAAAGAAAACTTTAAATTAATTTAAGTATAGTAACAATAATTTACATAAAAAATATCAAGATTTTCAATTTAAAGCAAAATAGAATTGTATAAAAATAAAAACAAGTTACTAATTTCATAGAAATATAAATGAACAAGAAATTTAAAACATAATGGAAAATAAATAGGAGGTTTCTAGTTTATTAAGCACACAACTTATAGGATAACTAACTATCTCTTCACATCTCAATGTATCATAGCATGTCTTAAGTGTGACCTTAACATGTATGCCCTCACATTTGGGCATATCGTAACTTGTCCCTAGTATGATATCGACTATCCTTACCATTGAGCATATCATAGCTTGTCCTTAGGGTAATATCAATCATTCTCACTTTGGGCATATCATAGTATATCCCTAGAGTGATATCAACTATATCCTCACTCGTAGGCATATCATAGTAATTCCTAAGGAGATATCAACTATTCAAGGTGCACTAAGGGCAATTTCCAACCAATTTCCTCCCAAAAATAGTTTATAAAAACAATAATAATAGAAAAAGTATTTATAGAATGAAGAATATTTTTAGTCAATAATTTCAATTAACACAGCTATGGTTAAAACTTGCTTTCTAAACCATATGAATTCTATGTGTAACTTATAAAAGTTCCATCCATGAACCATCCATAAACATTCTATCAAGGCCTTTAACCTTGCCAATATCATTTTCATTTCCTTAAGTATGATTCATACTACATTCATAATCAAAAAACATTTCATCATTAACATAACATTGACTTTAATATTTTTAAGAAAAAATATTTCACGAAAACTTTATTTTCAATAAAATCATTCACGTGTATTAGTTAAATCATCATAGCATTAATTTAGTATCATTTCTCATGACCATAGCTTAAAAAAGGAGTTTCAAGATACTTGTCCTAGGAGTACCTAAGGCTCTAATATAAGAAATTAAAAATGCAGATAAAATATGATAAATTGGTATAAATAATGAAAATAATTATTTATAAACATAAAAGTAGTTGAAAAATATGAGAACATGTTAAAATATACATTATTTATTAGTAACAATCGTTGTTTCTCTTGGGTTCAACCTTGCAATCCTTCATAAACAACTAGAGCTAGTAGGTGAGACTTCTAAACCTTATAGAAGCACTAAATGAATAGCTCATACATACATTAAATTTTTAATATTTATCCTTATATCAAAACCTTAAATCCTAAACCCTAAACCTTAAACCCTAACCTACCAATAATTTGATTATTAACTACCTATAACCTAAACTAAGCTAATCTAACTCCTAATTAAAAGAATGAACCTTGGGATTACCTTTCTATGGTGAGAAATTGAAGATCTCAAAGTATGTTAGCTTTATATTTGTTATCCAACCATTTTTTAGAGCCTTAAAGCAACAAAGTCAAGAAATAAGTGGTATTTTAGCAAGAATCAATAGTAAAGTGATCACAAGAAAATATGAAGAAAGCTAATCAATCTTAGGTCAATTTGAGTGAAAGAGGACAAAGAAAGGGAAAGAGCCTGTGTTGATAAGGACAAGCATCGAAATACCTTGCTACTATTTAAATGTTCTATGTAATACAAGGAGAAGGGCATGTTTATTTGCTTAGATAAAGTATGTTTAGCCGATAGGATCATAAGCTCTCAGCTTGGGTTATTTTGAGTCTAGATTACTCTGTACCTTATTTGTATTTATGTCATTTAAGTAAATGTAATAAGGACATTTACTTAAGATATAAATGTAAATAAGAAAATTACCCTTAATTTAAATTAAATTAAAATATAAAAATTTAAAAAATAAAAAATCTAGATTTTAAATTTTAGTTCAAAATTACAAATTTTAGTAGTTTTATAAATTTTTACCTTGTTAAAAAGCCACTTAAAGATGCTTGAAAATTTATTAAAAATCATGCATAGATAAATAAATATTAAGTTAACTATTACTAAGATTTTTCTTTTTCACATAATATTATAATTTATATAGCCTCCAATGTAGTGCCCTAAACTTTGAAAAATTTTAGAATGACTAGCTTATCAACAATATAAGCTAGGAAGGATAGTAACATGTTAAGCTTTTTAATAAAGCTATGAAATGACAGTGGTTTAAGGAATGCATGATCACCAATTACAAATTCTAAGTCTCGATGCTAATAATCAACATATGCTTTCTATTTACTTTGGACTATTAACAATCTTTCTCTTATCAAATGTACCTTTTCTATGGAATCTTGCATCAATTTTAGCCTTAAGATTTTGGCTTCAGCAACTTTAAACTAACCAATTGGAGATCTACAATGCCTTCCATATAAAGCTTCAAAGTACAAGACACAGACCCATAACATATCTTCAAAGGTTTGAATAGTCCTTTTTGATTGCCTATTTGTTTAAGGATGGAAGGCTATACTAAGGTCTGTTGGTGTATGTCCTAGAGCCAATCATATTGATGATTGAAGTTATATACAATGTATTATGTTTTAGGCAATTTAATTATTATATTTTGTTTTTATTATTATTATGCGCAATTTATAACTTAATATAATAATTATCCTTGGAATAGCTTTGCTATTCCTAAAATGCCCCTAGTCAAGTATTATTATGAAAAGGATAGTAATAATACATCGAGACTAGCATGTATAGTGACTGATGATTACGAATCATGGATATGTGATATCAAGTCAATACATGAGTACATTGCTAGTGAACAATGTACTGGACTGACCCACTATGAGAATATTGCATGGATAAACGTGTCATAAGTTATTCTCATATGATCACAACTACACATAAACCTTTGACCTGAAGTCACTACGGTTCCCTACATGAGAAATTACTCACTTTAATATTGTCCTATGTCACCTTTAATCAGGTGACAAGTAGGGCATTGATTGGGTGTGTCATAAATCATGCAGAGGGAAGTGAGTGATGTAAATGGGATTTTGTTACTCTTGTATAAAAGAGAAATATCCTTGGGCCCCTTGATTGAGTGAGACTTAGAAATGCATGGCCATGCTCAGTTGAATTAATATGTGATATTAATTATTTATTTTAAATCTACTCAGTATCAAGAAATATAAATTGAACATTGACGAGGATGACACATTCCATGCCTCCAGTTCAATTTGGATATTATTACTAAAGGGTCATGATGTAAAACGTTGATCATGTATTAGGTGGATGTCGAATCACAGACATTCTTACTACTTGAGTGGCAGTGATGTATTGCTAGATACCGCTCGCTGTCTATGGCTCAATAATAAGTCATTGTCAACGTAGTAAGAACCTACAGGGTCACACAAAAGGAGTAGGAATAAGACAATAATTAATTGGACTTTAATTATATTAATATCCAATTAATTGGACTTATTTTCGTGCATATATATTATTAAGAATAATAAATTCACGTTTTATATATATATATATATATATTATGTGATATTATTTGATATTAAAGTAATATCAAGTAATTATCTTATCAGATATTAGATAAATATATTATGAGATAATATTATTTTGATATTTGATAACTATATGCAATTATCTAATATTAAGATATTTATATTATGAGATAATATCATTATCTAATATTAGATAATTAATAGATAAGTCTTATCTCTTCCCATTATCTCTAGGATAAGGATAAGATGAGTTGTTAAGTGTGATTAGGATTTTGGAAGCATTATCCTAGTAGGACTAGGATTATGGCTTGCCTAAGTTCTATAAAAAGGGACTTGAGGGCAGCACTTAATAATCACGTTTTAAGCTTCCATATAAACCCTAAATCACTCAAAAACATCCAATCCTAATTCTTAGAGAGAAAAACGCATCCTAGCAGACGCGTGGAGGGTGAGAGGTCGTTGTTCACTCCGTGTGGATACCGTAGAGACGCTGTACCTTCCGGCCGGCGTTTGATTCATCCGCTCTCAAGTTTTGATCAGTAGAAACACGAGTGCCCAATAGGTAAAACCCTAATCATTGACTCATGCTTTTTGCATGGATCCTAGGTAGAATTCGGATCAAAATTTAAAATTCCGCTGCATGTGATAATCCGAATTCCCAACAGTGGTATCAGAGCTTCTTGCAAAAATATATAGTTCTGATTATGTGTTTTACCGTTTTTGATGAATATTTATATGATAAATACATGTCAAATCTGTTTCGGTTTAAATCAGAAATTACACGTTTTGATGAATATTTATGTGATAAATTAATATCAAATCAGTTTCTGTTTAAACTAGATATATATGTGATATATGTTTACTCGTGTATGATTCTGATTTCGTAAATATATATATGATATATATGATTTGAATTTTGAATCAGATTATCAATTGATGAGATTAATTGTATGAATATGATCATGCGTTTTTCTGCTTCATATATGCGTAGAATCTGTTCTGAACATGTGATGTTCTCTGCATTTAAAGCATAAAACCTAGTCAGCATAGAATTGATGTGATTAATTCTGAATCTGTAAAGACTTGTTTAAATTCGTTTAATAATAATTAAGTTGAAATCCCTCATCCAAAATATTAAGTCAGTAATAATTAATGATGCCTTCCAATATTTGGCACTCATCAAGGCCTCGATCGACATAAGGTAGGTTTGCCAAAGCAAGGTACCTCGTTTATCTTGGTGAGATGCGACTGGATAATAGTGATATCCAAATGTCAAATATTGGGTCCGACTTAACTAGGATATCTCAATAGGATTGAGACCTAGAGGCATAGAGTTGGGCTTTAGTTCATAAGATGAACTAGGACAAATGTTGTTCACCCAACTATCCAAGAGTTGTATATGATACAATTGGCAAGTGTTGCTTACCTAAATAACTAAGTTTTAAGTGATTAGCCAAAGCTAACTTAAAGCTTGGTGAAATATGGATCTTGGCCCACTAGAAAGCTTAAATACTATGACTTTCCGAATTAATAGTAAGGGCTATTAATTTGAATGAAATAGTGGGAGGTACATTTAATAAAAGACCTTATTAAATGTTTTAAATTTAATACTTACTTTGCATATTTCTGTCGTAGATAACCAAATGGCTAATACATCAAATAACTTATCACTGCGATCGGTCCTTGAGAAGGACAAACTGAATGGAACAAACTTCCTGGACTGGTACAGGAATTTGAGGATAGTCCTCAAACATGAGCGTAAAATGTATGTCCTAGAGGGACCTGTTCCTCAAGAACCTGAAGCTACTGCCCTTCGAGCTCAAAAGGATGCTTACAAGAAGCATCATGATGACGCATTAGATGTCGGTTGTCTCATGTTGGCTACCATGGACTCTGAGCTTCAGAAGCAACATGAGAACATGGAAGCTTATGACATGCTTGAGCATCTTAAGAAGCTTTATGAAGGCCAAGCTCGGCATGAGAGGTTTGAGGTGACAAAAGCCTTGTTTCAGTGCAAACTGGCAGAAGGAAACCCTGTTGGGCCTCATGTACTCAAAATGATTGGGTATGTTGAGAACCTTGAAAGATTGGGTGCACCACTAGGTCAAGAGTTGGCCACTGACTTAATTCTGCAATCGTTGCCACAGAGTTATGGTCAATTTATCATGAATTACAACATGAATGAAATTGACAAACCACTGCCAGAATTGTTAAGCATGTTAAGAACTGCTGAACAAAATTTGCAGAAGACTAAGCCTAATACCATAATGATGGTTCAAAAGGGCAAAGGAAAAGGAAAAGGCAAGGGCAAAAACAAGAAGGATTCCAAATCCAAAGGCAAGCCCAAGTCTAAATCCTCTGCACTGAAACCAAAAGGGGGTGTGGCTAAGGAAGGGACATGCTTCCATTGCGGTCAAACTGGACATTGGAAAAGAAACTGCAAGGTCTATCTGGAAGATCTGAAAAAGAAGAAGGGAAGTGAGACTTCCGCTTCAGGTATCTATGTTATAGAAATTAATGTTTCAACTTCTACATCTTGGGTATTAGATACCGGATGCGGTTCTCACATTTGTACAAATGTGCAGGAACTACAAAGGAGTAGGACTCTAGCTAAAGGCGAAGTGGACCTACGAGTTGGCAATGGAGCAAGAGTTGCTGCGCTAGCTGTAGGGACATATTATCTATCTTTACCTTCTGGTTTAGTAATAGAATTAGAGGATTGTTATTTTGTGCCTGCTATCAGCAGGAATATTATTTCTGTTTCTTGTTTGGACAAGAAAGGTTTTTCATTTATAATAAAGGACAAAAGTTGTTCAGTTTATTTAAATGAAATGTTTTACTGCAGTGCACAAATGTTCAATGGGCTCTATATTCTTGATCTTGAAATGCCTGTCTATAACATAAACACTAAGCGATTTAAATCAAATGATTTAAATCCAACCTATCTCTGGCATTGTCGTTTGGGCCATATAAATGAGAAGCGCATATCCAAGCTCCATAAGGATGGATTCTTGGATTCATTTGATTTTGAATCATATGAAATATGCGAATCTTGTTTGCTAGGAAAAATGACTAAAACACCATTCACTGGACACAGTGAAAGGGCTAAAGATCTATTGGGTCTCATACATACTGATGTATGTGGGCCCATTAGTTCACCTGCTAGAGGAGGTTTTCAGTACTTCATTACATTTACTGATGATTTCAGTAGATATGGATATGTGTATCTTATGAAACACAAATCAGAATCCTTTGAAAAGTTCAAGGAATTCAAGAATGAAGTGCAAAACCAACTTGGTAAAAGTATTAAAACACTTCGATCAGATCGAGGTGGAGAATACTTAAGCCAAGAATTTGATGACTATCTAAAGGAGTGTGGTATAGTATCACAACTCACTCCACCTGGAACGCCACAATGGAATGGTGTTTCAGAAAGGAGAAATCGTACCTTGTTAGACATGGTACGATCTATGATGAGTCATATAGATCTTCCAATCTCCTTCTGGGGGCATTCTCTAGAGACAGCTGCTTTTACGCTTAACCGTGTTCCCTCTAAAACGGTTCAAAAGACTCCATATGAGATATGGACTGGGAAACGTCCTAGCTTGTCTTTTATGAAGATTTGGGGTTGCGAGGCCTATGTAAAACGTCAAGTTTCTGATAAACTTGGACCCAAATCAGATAAGTGCTACTTTGTGGGGTATCCTAAGGAAACTAAGGGATACTATTTCTATAATCCTACTGAAGGCAAAGTGTTTGTCGCACGAACTGGTGTTTTTCTGGAAAGAGAATTTATCTCTAAGAAAAACTGTGGGAGAAAAGTAGAAATCGAAGAAGTACGAGACCCACAAAGTAACACTGAACCTATAATAGAGCCTGGAAAGGGACCACAAGATGTTGTGGGTCAGGAACTAGCTCAAGTAACACAAGGCCCACGTAAGTCTGGTAGGATACGCCATGAGCCCGAGAGATATGGATTTCTTGTAACTCAAAATGGCGATGTTTTACTCATGGATCAAGATGAGCCTACAACTTACCAAGAAGCTATAAAAGGGCCAGACTCTGAGAAGTGGCTTGAGGCCATGAAATCTGAGATGGATTCCATGTATACTAACCAAGTATGGACTTTGGTTGATCCACCTGAAGGGGTAAAACCCATTGGGTGCAAATGGGTTTTCAAGAAGAAAACCGACATGGATGGTAACGTGCAAACCTTTAAGGGACGATTAGTTACAAAAGGTTATAGGCAAGTTCATGGTATAGACTATGATGAGACCTATTCCCCAGTTGCCATGCTTAAATCCATCCGGATTTTGCTTGCTATTGCAGCTTTTTATGATTATGAAATCTGGCAGATGGATGTCAAAACAGCTTTTCTTAATGGAAAGCTCCTCGAGGATGTGTACATGACACAGCCCGAGGGTTTTGTCATTCCTGAAACTGCTGGAAAGGTATGTAAGCTACAACGATCCATTTATGGATTAAAGCAAGCTTCACGGAGTTGGAATCTTTGTTTTGATGAGGCAATCAAAGAATTTGGTTTCATCAAAAATGAAGATGAATCTTGTGTTTACAAAAAGGTTAGTGGGAGCACAATTATTTTCCTTGTATTGTATGTGGATGACATACTACTCATCGGAAATGATATCCCTACACTGCAAACAGTAAAGACTTGGTTAGGGAATTGTTTCTCGATGAAAGACTTAGGCGAAGCTGCCTATATATTAGGTATTAAGATCTATAGAGATAGATCAAGAAAATTGCTTGGCCTAAGTCAGAGTACATACATAGATAAAGTGTTAAAACGGTTTAACATGCAAGAATCTAAAAGAGGATTTTTGCCTATGTCGCATGGCATAAATTTGTCCAAAACTCAGTGTCCTTCGACACAAGATGAGAAGGACCGGATGAATAAGATACCATATGCGTCAGCAATTGGATCTATCATGTATGCCATGATATGTACTCGTCCTGATGTCTCGTATGCTTTAAGCATGACGAGCAGGTACCAGTCAAATCCAGGTGAACCTCACTGGACTGCCGTTAAGAATATCCTTAAGTACTTAAGAAGGACTAAGGATTCATTCTTAATATATGGAGGAGAGGAAGAACTTGTTGTAAAAGGTTACACTGATGCCAGTTTTCAATCCGACAAGGATGACTTTAGATCGCAGTCAGGTTATGTATTTAGCCTGAATGGTGGTGCTGTATGCTGGAAGAGTTCAAAGTAAGAAACAGTGGCCGACTCTACTACAGAGGCTGAGTATATTGCTGCATCTGATGCGTCAAAAGAGGCTGTTTGGATCAAAAAGTTCATTACTGAACTTGGCGTTGTTCCTAGCATTACAAACCCAGTGGATCTCTATTGTGACAACAATGGAGCCATTGCACAAGCCAAGGAACCCAGATCTCACCAGCGATCCAAACATATACTTAGGCGCTTCCATCTCATTCGAGAAATTATCGATAGAGGAGATGTGAAGATATGCAAAGTACCAACTGATGATAATATCGCCGACCCACTGACAAAGCCTTTAGCGCAGAAAAAGCATGATGGTCATACTATGTCACTTGGTATTAGATACATAAGTGATTGGCTCTAGTCCAAGTGGGAGATTGTTGGTGTATGTCCTAGAGCCAATCATATTGATGATTGAAGTTATATACAATGTATTATGTTTTAGGCAATTTAATTATTATATTTTGTTTTTATTATTATTATGCGCAATTTATAACTTAATATAATAATTATCCTTGGAATAGCTTTGCTATTCCTAAAATGCCCCTAGTCAAGTATTATTATGAAAAGGATAGTAATAATACATCGAGACTAGCATGTATAGTGACTGATGATTACGAATCATGGATATGTGATATCAAGTCAATACATGAGTACATTGCTAGTGAACAATGTACTGGACTGACCCACTATGAGAATATTGCATGGATAAACGTGTCATAAGTTATTCTCATATGATCACAACTACACATAAACCTTTGACCTGAAGTCACTACGGTTCCCTACATGAGAAATTACTCACTTTAATATTGTCCTATGTCACCTTTAATCAGGTGACAAGTAGGGCATTGATTGGGTGTGTCATAAATCATGCAGAGGGAAGTGAGTGATGTAAATGGGATTTTGTTACTCTTGTATAAAAGAGAAATATCCTTGGGCCCCTTGATTGAGTGAGACTTAGAAATGCATGGCCATGCTCAGTTGAATTAATATGTGATATTAATTATTTATTTTAAATCTACTCAGTATCAAGAAATATAAATTGAACATTGACGAGGATGACACATTCCATGCCTCCAGTTCAATTTGGATATTATTACTAAAGGGTCATGATGTAAAACGTTGATCATGTATTAGGTGGATGTCGAATCACAGACATTCTTACTACTTGAGTGGCAGTGATGTATTGCTAGATACCGCTCGCTGTCTATGGCTCAATAATAAGTCATTGTCAACGTAGTAAGAACCTACAGGGTCACACAAAAGGAGTAGGAATAAGACAATAATTAATTGGACTTTAATTATATTAATATCCAATTAATTGGACTTATTTTCGTGCATATATATTATTAAGAATAATAAATTCACGTTTTATATATATATATATATATATATTATGTGATATTATTTGATATTAAAGTAATATCAAGTAATTATCTTATCAGATATTAGATAAATATATTATGAGATAATATTATTTTGATATTTGATAACTATATGCAATTATCTAATATTAAGATATTTATATTATGAGATAATATCATTATCTAATATTAGATAATTAATAGATAAGTCTTATCTCTTCCCATTATCTCTAGGATAAGGATAAGATGAGTTGTTAAGTGTGATTAGGATTTTGGAAGCATTATCCTAGTAGGACTAGGATTATGGCTTGCCTAAGTTCTATAAAAAGGGACTTGAGGGCAGCACTTAATAATCACGTTTTAAGCTTCCATATAAACCCTAAATCACTCAAAAACATCCAATCCTAATTCTTAGAGAGAAAAACGCATCCTAGCAGACGCGTGGAGGGTGAGAGGTCGTTGTTCACTCCGTGTGGATACCGTAGAGACGCTGTACCTTCCGGCCGGCGTTTGATTCATCCGCTCTCAAGTTTTGATCAGTAGAAACACGAGTGCCCAATAGGTAAAACCCTAATCATTGACTCATGCTTTTTGCATGGATCCTAGGTAGAATTCGGATCAAAATTTAAAATTCCGCTGCATGTGATAATCCGAATTCCCAACAAGGTCTACCTACGTACTTAAAGTTTCTTGGAAAGCTTTCCAAAGTTTAGTTATGAATTGGATCTACAATTAGATGTGATGGATATGAGCACCCTATGAAGTCTAACAATTCATCAATGTAGGTTTGTGCATATTAAGCAAAATCATAAGTTGTTTTCATAAAAAAAGTGGATTAATCTAATATATCTATCTATAACTAACTAAATGAAGTTAAATCTTTTCTTTATATAAGGCAACCTAGTCAGAAAAAATCCATTGTAATTCCTTCCTATTTTTATTTAGGTATTTCAATGTCCTAGTGTAACTTTACCGGTCTTTAATGTTCAACCTCCAGTTGTTAGCAAACCAAGCACCAAGATACAAAGTTAACTGTGTTCTTCTTCATGTTATCCCACCAATACAATTACTTCATGTCTTAGTGCATCTTAGTTAATTTTGGATAAATAGTATAGCTAGAATGATAAGCTTCCTCTAGCACAAGTCTCCCTAAGTCCCTTACATTAGGTACATATAATCAACTTACATACCAAAGGACTTCACTAGCATCAATGATGAAATAACTAACTTTTCCATTCCTAACTTTTTCCATCATTTTGGACAATTATGGATCTTTAACTTAAGCAATCTTGATGCATTTTGGTAATGAAGAATATAGGATATGTGCTAAAAACAATTTATAGGTCCTTAACTTCAAGTTATACTCAGTTCTTCTCTAAACTATGAATTTCATTAATCAATGGTCTTTTTACCTCATCAATGAGTTAAGTTGCCCATGGATTTCCTACTTAAGGCATTTGTGACCACATTAGCCTTTCTAGATGATACAAAATTATGTAATCATAATCTTTAAGCAACTTTATCCATCTTTTTTTGTCTAAAGTTAAGATTTCTTTGCTTTAGTATATTCTTAAGGCTTTTATGATCGGTATAAATTTCACAAGTCTTGCTATAAAGGTAATGCCTCCAAAATTTAAGTACAAATACAACTAATGCCATTTCTAAATTGTGTGTGGGATAAATCTATTCATGTCTTTTAAGTTATTTATAAGCATAAGCAATAAACTATCTATGTTATATTAAAACACACCCAATTCTAACTTTTGAAACATCACAATATATAATGTATCCATATAATCTTGAAGGCAAAGCTAGCATCAAAATGGTTGCTAAACAAGTCTTGAGCCTTTAAAAACTCTTTTCACAAGCTTTTGACCATTGCAATTTCACTTTCTTTTATGTCAACTTTATTAAAGAGGCTACTATCTTAGAAAAATCTTAGATAAAGTGGCTATAAAACCTGTTATGCCAAGAATGCTATGAATCTCAATCACAAAAGTTAGCCTTAGCCAATGTTACACTACTTTAACTTTCTTTAGATCTGCTTATATACCATTCGTAGAGATAATATGTCCTAGGAAGGTTGAAGGTTACATTGTCTAACCAAAATTCACAATTGAAAAACTTTACATATAATTATTTTTCCTTCAAAGTTTGCAAAATAATTTTCAAATGTTAGTCATGCTTTTCTCTACTCTTAGAATAAACTAAGATGTTATCTATAAATATTATGACAAATTAATCAAGGAAAGGCTTGAAATTTGTAATGAGTTTGTAAAGTGGTCTTAAGAACATCCTCCTTCCTAATTATCAATTGATGATACCCTGAGCAAAGATCTATCTTAGAAAGGTATCATACACCTTAAAGTTAATCAAACAAACCATTTATATGAGTTAAAGGGTATTTGCTCCTCACAATTACCTTATTCAATTGTCTATAGTCGATACATAGCTGCAAAAAACCATCTTTCTTCTTAATAAAAAGCATAGAAGTGACCTAAAGAAAAGTACTTGAATGGATAAAATCTTTATCCAACAAATCCTTAAGCTAATCCTTTAATTCTTTTAATTTTGTTTGTGCCATATGATATAGAGGACTAGATATAGGTTGTGTACCTAGAACTAAATCAATGCAAAATTCTATCTTTCTTTCAGAGGTAAACTAAGCAACTCCTCTAGAAATGCATCACTAAATTCCTTCATAATTGGAATTTCATTAAAACTTACCTCTTGTGGTTTAATATCTTTAAATATTGCTAAGAAATCTTAGCAACCCTTTTTTAACAATTTCTATGCACCAAGTACGAAATGAAATTATATGGTGCCAAACTTTAATCACTTTATATTAAAAAAGATGATTCATTTTGAGGGTCAATCTTGACACTTTTCAATAGCAGTCAAGAGTGGGATGATAGGTAACTAACCAATCTATGCCTAAAATCATATCAAAGTTTATTAGATTTAATATAATCAAGTTCACCATAGTCCCTTTGCTAGCCATTACTAACTCATAAGACTTATGTATGTATTCGATAATTATAGGATACTTACGGGCATAACAATAAAGAGAGATTAATTTAGCAATATTGGATCTTTATTAAATTAAGAAGCAAATAAGGGGGATACATAGGAATACATAGATCCAAGGTTAAATAACACACATGCATTATATGAATAGACTACAAGTGTACCTATCACAACTATGTTAGATGCTTGAGCATCTTGTAGGGTTAAAGCAAAGAAATATGCTTGACCTTTACTTAGTTGGCCCGAGTTTTACTTTTTAATCCCCTACCTCCACTACCTCTATCAATTAGAGCTAGAGCCTATTTTATAGGTTGAGCTATTAAGAAGGCTAATGATAGTGCTACATGCATTGATCTTTAGCTAAAACCTTTATGTAGTTAAAGGCAATCCCTCCTCAACTAACCAACTTGACCATATTGAAAATAGGCTCTTATCCTTAATAAGCATTGTCTAGAATGATGTCTTCTACAAGTTGTACATTGAGCTTTTATTTTTTTAGATTGTCTAAAGCTTGGTTGACTTATTGATTGTATCTTGACTTCTGTATACTAATTAAGGATTATCCAATAGTTCCTGAATCCAATTGTAAAACCCTTGATTGTGTTTAAGGCTTTAGTCCTTTATTTGCACTCCTATGCCCATTATAACTTATCTTAGTCTTTGTCATCTTTGGCTTTTCTTACATGGTACACCTCTCCATTTCTCTTATCTCTAGTATTCTTGCATAAGTAACTGTAGTTGAATATGAAGGAAACATCATCATCTATGGTGCCATCACTTAGTACAAGGACCTCACTAACCTTTTGATGAATCTCCTAATCCTCATCCTTTTTATTAGAACTAAGTAAGGAGAATAGCAAGATAACTATGTGAAATAAGTGTCATACTTTATCGTAGTCATGTTAGAAAGTTGCTTTAATGCTTCAAGGTCTCTAGCCCTTGCCCTCCTTATACTTTTTAGGAGGAACTTTTCCATAAAGGAATCACTAAATTTTGGCCATGTTGCATTCGGTGATCCTTGAGGTTTTCCTCTTATTCAAGCATCAAACTATGTTTAGGGTATATCTATAACCTAAATTTTGCTAATTGAATTAATCTTGATGATAAGTAATCAAATGCTCTACAAATCCTATTAATTTCATCAAGAAATTGTTATGAATCATCAGAAACATCAAATCCTATAAACATAAGCAGTCATAATTTAACAAACTTAAAAATATGACACTTGGACAACTTAAACACCAAGTGGTGGTGGTCTAACCTAAGTCCCATTACCCTAAGGGCCTTTATAGGTGTTCACGCTACATTATCCATATGATCTTTATATCTATCATCTTTAATACATCCCCTATGCCTTTAGGGTATACCATGATTACCATTACGGGTACAAGATTGAGGCTTAGCAAAAGCCTTATCAAATGTATCATTTGTATTATTCCCTCTAGTCTAAGTCCTACGTGGCATCTCCATCTTTATAATAGTAGTAAATAATATCAAAACATCACAAAAGTTCATAACTCACAAATGACTCAATTGACCTTATATTAAGAATAAAGGAATGACAAATAACATATCATGCTTTTAGTCGTGACCCTATTATAAAAATGGTTGGCAACATAATCATAATGATGACTTCACTAAAGAACACTTGCTTTAATAACCACAAGGAAACTTAAAGCTCTAATATCACTTGTCATAAACCAATTTAAAGGCCATAACCAGCATATGATCGAAAGGAATACATGCAATAACTAAGCCATGCAAGCTTTCTATGACACTTGAAAACTTATAACTTGATATTTGTTACTTATATATCTATACATACATCTATAGTCCCAACATAGACTTTACACTTTTCATAGTTAAAACTATATTCACATCATTAGCATATTCCATAGTCTATCATGGACTTTCATCATCCAACCATCATTAAGTACTTTATTGTAAATCATATTTACATAAATGAAGTTCTTTGCAAAATTAAATAAATTATAGCATAATAGAAGTTAGATCATACTTGAAGATCTGGAGCATATTTAAGAGTTCAATTCATATGCTTAACACAAAATGGCAAACTTTAGCTTTTTTCCCATATGAATAATGTGAGCAACTTACCCTTATACAACATTCGTTTATTTATAGTGCTAATAATGATGGACCTAGAATTTCACTTTTATATGAAAAATATAGAAAATGCTTAGATGAGTCATTAACTTAATGAGCAAATAATAACTGAAATAAGACAAACTAAGTTATAAACTTTTTAAAGAAACTTTAACTTAATTTAAACAAGATTATAATAAATTATACTAGAAATATCGAGATTTTCAATGTAAAAACAAAATAGAATTATATAAAAAATAAAGACAAGTTACTAATTTCATAGCAATATAAATGAAGAAATTCATAACATAACATAAAATGAAGCATAATGGTTAAAAGTTTAAAGTAAACTATATTTAGATAAGAGGTTCTTAGTCTATTGAGCACATAGCTTATAGGGTAACTAACTATCTCATCACATCTAAGCGTATCATAGCCCATCCTTAGTATGGCCCTAACATCCTCTCACATTTGGACATATCATAGCTTGTCCCTAATATGAGATTAGCTATCCTCATTGCTAAGCTTATCATGGCTCATCCTAAGGGTGATATTAATTTTTCTCACATTGAGGCATATTATTATATATTACCAAAGTGATATCAATTGTATCCTCACTTTAGGTGTATTATAGCCCATCCTTAAGGTGATATTAACTATCTAAGGTGTAAATCATGCATAAATCTACCATGATCATAGCATAAAATAGTCTTTTCATACTTTAATCATTCTATTTTAGCATTTTATATCATAAATTATATTTTTGTTTCATATGGATCATCATCTATATCACATACAAATGGATTTATCTTCAAATCAACCCTGAAATAGCAAGGATTAGGGAAATTTGTTGCATTAAACATTTTATCATAATTCAAAGGGTCCATCAGTAACTCACTGATATTAGACTTGGACCATTCACCAGCAAGGACATGTTTCCACATTACTCTGTTAATGAGGAAAAACCCAACACCAATTTGCAATTCTACTACTTTTCTTCACATCACTAAGCTACAACCACTAAATGACGGTTCGTGGTAAAAAGAACGTGGTGGTAGCTACTAGAAACGGTGCTCTTCATGCTAGATAGGAGAAGTTAGCCTTGAACTTATGCACTTTCCATTAACCTCCATTAGCAAATAAAGACAAAAGGATAAAGAGAATGACATTATGATAAAGTTTCGATGATTGGTGAATATTAGTGATTGGAAGGGGGCCAATGAAAAGGGAAAGAAAAGAGAGGGGAAAGAAAGAGAAGAAAGAAGAAAGAGAAAAGGTTAGTGAAGAAGAAAAAGTGGGGGAATGTTAGTGGGAGGTGAGAGAAATGCTTATAAGAGAACTAAAGGTAATGGTTTAGCATTTCTCAAGCAACTTAAGCTTACCCCGTTTTTAATCTCATCCCTTTAATTAATTCAAATCCATCTTGGCCATTATATTTTCATATTTTATAATACTCCTTTAAAATTCAACATCTTTTAATACCCACATAATTATCAAAGAACCATTTATATAATCATATACATACATACATACATACATACATATATATATATATATATATATATATATATATATATATATATATATATATATATATATAAAACTAATCACACTTCAATTTTTAGAATATCATTAACAATCCATAATTTTATGAGTAAAAGTCATTTAACAAAATAGATATATTTTCCATAAATTTCGGACTCTTAGATTTTATATTTTTAATAAAATATTTTAACATTGCTTTTGATAAATAAAATCTCAATACTCACTCATACAAAACTTAAATATGTGCATTTCACCTTGAAATAATTAAATATAATTTAACTTCCTCTAATGATATCAAATACTATAAGCATATAAAATATATTAAATAATTAAACCTTAAATAGTATTTTGGGGTATTACAAGTGAATTGATTTGTGAAAAGTGTATATATACATATGTACACTAATGAGTTTATATGAAAGGATAAATGTAAATGATAATGAACTCTTGCATGGGATTGTAATATGGTAATCTAGCAAATGGAAATAAGAAAACTTGTTGCTGTCACTTGTAAAATGATGAAGTATTCTGAATCTTTTCTTTTATTATGGTCATTAGGAAAATGATGAGTTATTTGAGAATAGTTTTCTATATTATAATTAAGTGATGCTTTTGACAATGGTTGGCATTTTGACCTTGTTTTATTTTAAGCTATATATGCTGAAGAGTGCCTTATAGGTTGATAAGTGCCTAATGGGCTAATGAGTGCTCTATGCTATACCTATGTGATTTTGAGGCTTGAATACCTATGTAACAATATAAAAATTTGGCATGATATATGATATGAGACCTTGTGGAAAGTGTGGAGTTTTGGCCTGGCACCTTGTATTCTGAATCACATTAAATAACATAAAGTAAAGGGGAGGCATAATGCTAGGATACACATGATTATGGTTAGCTAGAGTAATAAGGTAGAACCTTTTATACCTCATTGCTAATTAAAGTAGTTATAAATAATAATAATTTATTATTTTAGATTAATATTTTATTGATAATGAACTATTTTATATGCTAAATGTGTATTGTATTTAAGATCTTAATTCTATAGCATGCAGAAATATTTGAAATAAATATGGAAAGAAATTATGGTGAGAATGTGTTTAATAAATATCTTATGTATGACTAATTTTCTTGAATAAAAATTATTAGAAAATTTGTATGATAGCTCTCTTACTGAATAATTTTATTACTAATTCTACTTGTGGATATTTACTTATAGATACCATGCCCAATGCCAGCCATCAAGTTTACAGACAATTAATAGAGCATGGCTTTGTACCTTCATTGAGAATTATAAGACAAACATGAGTTTTATTTTTGATACATTAGTAAATAACTAGGTTGTTGGCTATCCCTTATTTTCTTTGCTTTTGATTTATTGTATATTATTGCACTGACTTGCTACAAAATCATCATAATTATTTTGATAAAAAGGTATAGTAAAATCCTAATACTACATTTGTATAAATATGTGTATGTTTTATGTTATTGTATATTTCATCTGTTTCTTTTCATAGATGCTTTAAAGATTGTTATAAACAATAATAAGGGATTTGATGGTAATTTTCAAGGAAACAATAGAAAAAAGAGTTCTTCATAAAATTAAAGGTAAATTTATATATCTTTTCCAAGTGTTTTTCTAAATATTTCTAAATATCATTCACATAGTTTTAAACTTAAACCATTTTTTTATCAATTTTTAAAGAAAAGTAACTAATTTTTAAACTTGATATTTTTTATTTTTCTAAGTTTTATATACCTACTCCTATCTTATTATATTGGTTCCATGGTTTGAATGATGAATATAAAAACATCACCTAGTTTTCAAAATGTTTTTCTTATAAAATATCTTTCAAATTTCTTAAGAAATTTTCAAGAAAATAATATTCAAACTAGTTTTATAAATCTAACTCAACTATATACTTCAAATAAATGATCTTTTTTTGGGAAATATTTTTTTTTTAAATTGTTTCCTTAAGAATCTGTTGAAAGTAATGATCTTTTGATAAATAAATATTTTTTTAAAATTACTTCACAAACATTTTTTGTTTTTGTAAGATCATTATGTTTCAAATATTTTCAAATAGAAAAAACCTCTTTTGTTTAACTTGGACTTTAACTCCAAAAGAAACTACTATAGGTCAATTTTTCAAAAATTTCCTTCACAAAGGGAAAAAATGATTTTCAACACTTCTAATAAAGTTTCTAGTTGATATTATTTAATAATAATGTTTTGTCTATTAGTTTTAACTATTGTTTTCAAGGAAATGTGATTAAAGGATTGAACCTCATTAATTATGAAAAATGCTTTTCTAATTTAATTTCCCTTTATTTCTAAGAAGAAAGAGTTTTGGAAAGAATTTGTAAAAAAAATGAAAAAAAAGTTAGTGAATCTCTACATCATGCTTATCTTAAGAAATAGTTAATTTTACAAAATGGTTGATTTAGAGAGACTTGTAAAGATATTTAATCGATATGTTTGCATTGGTCACAATAGTCCAAAATTAGGTTATGACATTCCCTTATTCATATTTCAACATAATATATACCTTTTTGGGTAATTATAGTAAAAATAGCCTTTCAGGCTTTTAACACTATTTAGTTACCATACTAACCATCATAGGCTTTTATCTCATGGTATGGTTGAAATACCATCTTTGTTGTAATCATTATTTAAATAGCCCTAAATAGAATTCAAGATCACATGGGCTTCTTCATCTAAATTATATTCGATTTTCAATTTCACAACTACAATAATAAATTTAAGGCCCATTGCAATATTGTTTCAAATCCATATCCAACTGTCATGACCTGAATCCAATCATAATTAACTAGGATCCCATTATTCAATTTTCACTAGTCTTAACACTAATTTTACACCAATTCATTATTAAATTTTATGAAAAAATAGACAGAGTTTCCCTTGTTTTTAGGTACTCTCTAAGGGTTACACACCTTATATTTAAACTTATTTTACATATAGCCTATCAACAACACAAAAATATACACATAAATAAACAATTTAACACATCAAATAGATGTGTATCATAATCCTTTTATCTTCAATTCCCTAATTTAGTTCTAATAGAATTTCCAATTGTTAAAGCTCTACTTGGACTACTTTGGACTTTTACTCAAGCTACATAACTTGATGTTCTCAAGTTGAATTCTGAAAGTGTTAAAAAGAAAAATAGTGTGTTTTATAAACTTAGTGAATGTATAACTATCAAAATTCTTTTCTTGAACACATTAAATCAATTTAGGATGAGGGAATGTCATAACAAAACTCATACCTAAACCTTTATCTATTTACCAACTAGGTTCCATCCAATCTATTACTCTTGTTTACAATCAAGTCATTCTTGTACTCACATTCATAATCAATTTCTATGTATTAACATAACTAAACACAACTGCCATAATTTCAAATAAAAGATAGTAATAATAACATTTATTAGAATATTAAAAGAAGTTAACCACCTTATGCCTCTGGTGTTTATTAGTTATTATCACAACATTATCCTTCCCAATATTTCTCAGTATTTCTTGCATTTAAATCACAACACGTATGTCTAGATCCAATATCATATATCAATGTCTCATTTCCAATATCAAATAATTAACTCATTTCAAGTATAATTTCCATAAGCAATCATAGCCAATATCCAATTTAAATATAAAGTCTCATTCATAGTATAACACAACCAACACATCAATCACAAGCATATACATATTTTTAACTAGAGTTTATATTTACAAAATATTCAAATGGTATTAACATGATGTTAACTCTACCTTATTCATAAGAAATAAATAGTATGCATCCAACAAATCATAAATGGTGCTTTGAAAGCACCATTAAGCATCACAAAATCAAACATAACCTGAACTAATTAAATCACACTTCAAACAACCATTTAGACAAAGAACCTAACTTCATTCAACAATTCAAAATCATACAATAAAAAGATTCTTATATAAGATAAACAAGAATTAAGACATTTCGGAAAAATAATGTCAAATATAATTATACACTCGCTTAGAAGTGCTCATGCTTTCTAAAAAGTCTTACTATACTTGTGACCATCCTTTCCTTGTATCCTATTTGGTAATTTATAATATTAATTTATAACTAATTAATATTACATGTTTTTCACCTAAAGGTTATCATTTTAGTTCCTATTTACATTACTTAATGATTCCTTACACTTTTCTTTTATATTTTTAACTTTATCTTAATTGAACCAAATTCCATATTTGAGAGGTTTTGTTAAACTAAGTTCAAACCACTAAAGTATTAAAGCATAATATTCAAGAAATGCTCCAATCATTTCGTTTAATAAAACTATACATTTAATTGTTAATATTTTTAACCCTATTTTATTAAAATCATTAAATAACATTTTATATATTTAGAGGTTTCTTAGATCAAGTTCAAATCTTTCAAAATATTATATTGTAACACTCTAGAAATACTCTTGTTGTATTAATTCAGCATTCTATAATATAAAGTTCTTATTTTTCAAAAGCATCATCATTTGTTCGAAATATGTAGAAATGGGTTTCTCTTGAATCAATAAGGATCACTAAAATATCAAAGGACTTTAGTATTAAAATTAAGTGTGTAATTTGTATTGTTTAAGTTAACTCATTTATTAAATATATTGAATAAGTTAACTCGTCTAACCTATTTAATAATTTAAATTAATAATATTTATATTATAAAATTATAAATTAAATTTAATTACTTATTATTATTCGTAAAAATATTTTTAATTTTAAGTATATTATTTTGAATTTTTATTATCATTTTATTAAAATAAAAAAATTTATATTTTTATTATATATACATATTTACGATTTAATTATTAATTATTTCTTATATAATATTTTTTTTAAAAAATTAATATAAATTTTTAAACGGATTAGCTTGTCAACCCAAATTTATGTAAGTATGCCATGTTCATGCCGGGTTATTATGTTATGTCAAAAATTACCATCCATAATATAAATGCTCACAGTATTTAAGGAGGTCATTGGTGATTCATCATTATTGAAAATCATGGCCTCTTGCTAGAACTAAGGAGGACCGAAAGCCTCCTTTATGCTGTTAAAACTAACAATAGCTTAGCAAGCTCTAAGCGTTCAGTTGTAGCTCTATCAATCAAAGTCACATTAAGATCAAGAAGAGTCATGTATAGTGGAATTGCTAGAAAGGAAGGTTGAAGATGGAGGCTTAGGTAGGATTTGAACTATTCTACTGCATCCAAGAGCTACCACCAAACCAATAGCCCATAGTTAGAGAGATGTGTGACAATTGTGTAGTGGCTAAATGAATTAACAATGATAACTGAGGTGTCAGAGAGCAAAAATAATAATAATTTAGGGATAGGGCCATAAAGACAAGGAAATCAGGGTCTAGAGAAAAAAAATCAAGGAAATAAAAATTAAGATTAGCTAACGGTAATTATTGGGTACCTAAAAATAAAGCTAACGTTCTTACCTAATCCTAACCCTCCATTTAAATTGACTATCATATCTTCTGTCAAATCTTAACTTTTCATCTCTATATATATTTTTTTAAAAATAAAATTCTACTTTCATAAAATTTCCTTCTCCCTTATGAAATTTTATAATAACTAATTAAGTTTAACAATAACAAAAATAAATAAATAAATAATACAATTAAAAAATATTTATATGAACTCTATAATATTTGGAAAAAAATTATTTTATTACACCATACATAATTCTTTCATAAAGTTGCATATTCACCATTTTTAAATACTCTCAACTTCACAGGAGAATTACCTTTTTAATTATTTAAATGCAATTTTGAAACAAAATTTGGGCTAGATAAATATAATCTATTTATCATCGCTAATTAAAATAAGTATTTTGGTGTATTTAAAATAATAAAAATTTTAGATATAACACCAAATTATCTTAATTGGGCCATACACACACACACACACCCTACCCCACCCCATATATATACATATATGTATTTTTAAAGATAAATATCAAGCATCATTTTTTTCCTTGTTAGAGCAAATAATTATCAAGAAGTCAATGTAAGACAAAAAAGCACAAATGATACTTATTGGTCTAATTACTCCAATGAATTCTCCTTATGTTTTCTTAACCTAATATATTTTGTTTGCTTAAAATATTTTAAATGGATCCCAAGTCAACTTTCAAAACAAAAATACTTCTTCAAATTAAAAGATTGCTTTTCTTGCACAAATAAAATAGTAATAATATTTCTTTTGAGCCTAATGTACTTGAAGCAGTTAGGCTTCTTTTCCTTTTTTTTTTATATATGTTTTCAACTTCTCCTGATCATCATTTTTATTAAGTACATTTTCTTATAAATATATATTTTGAAAAAATAATAAAAATTTAAGGAGTGGCGTCATGGATTTGTGAGCCACCTTTTAATTAGTTTTTCTAAAAAATAACTAAAAGGTGGCTTACAATTATGAGCTACCCTTCAACACTAATTTATTTTTTTAAATTCCTTCTTTTAACTTTCTTTAAAGGAAAAGTATATAAAATATGTATATATACAAATTTACATATATATATATATATATATATATATATATATATATATATATATATATTATAGCAACATTATTTATACAAAAAGAATATATAGTAATATATATTGCAAATGTACATATTTTTCAATCAAAAGTCAAAAAGAAAAAAGGAAAATTTTCACTCATAAAAATTTCTGCACAAATCTTAAGGAAGCATATAAAAACATCAAGGATTATATTACTTTTGTTTAAATGAGTAAATGCAAAATTAAATAAATTAAAATAAAAAAATTTACTAAGCCAAGATAACAAAAGATTGGAATATCTGCAAAATAGGGTTATAATGTTAACTTTATCCAAGTGAAGAAAAAGAATTTAGGAGTGAAAAGGTGGGGTTATTAAAGGTTGAAAATAATGTCGAGATGTTAAGGTGGGGTGCACAATTTTTATAGGTAAATGAGGGAACATGCATTTAAAGCTTTATAAATCTTTAAGATTTGTATAGTAAAAAATTGTGGAAAAGAAAGATGATAACCATATAAATAAACAATAATTAAAATGTTAAATAAATGTTTTCTTTTCTCATGTTTTAGTGATATAAGAATATAATGTTATATTAATGTGCAAATAAAAAATTATTTTATATAGAATTATTATATAGATAAAACAAGCAAAATTTAATAACCCAAAACTTTTTAATTTTATGAAATTCCCCCATTAATAAGGTCAAAAAATTATAATTTTGGTATGAAAATTTTTCCTTTGAATTATGCTTTCCAAAACATATTTTTCTTAAGTTTTTGGATGCTTCTATAATTTTAGAAAAATTAAAAAGCATTAAGTGCATTACAAATTGAAAATCTACATGCAAACTAAAAGCTTTAAATATAATGGATGACTTTAGTTTCAGAAGTCCTTTTGCCTTAATGGCAAATCCTTTAGCCCGGGCTTACTTCGTGAGTTTAGTGGTTTTGATTTTCTCAATATTATAATATTTATATATTTATTTATTTACTAATTATTGCACTCCCTTCACTTTTCTTTTTTTTTTTTCTAATTTTTTTAGATGTGTGGGTTTCTAATAAAAATTTTATTAGATTTTCTTTTAATATTTCTATTGGACTTTTCTTTTACTCACTTGCTACTAATCATACTTCTAATTGCCTTAAGTAATTCTAATTAAGTGTGCTTTCTAGCAAATTTTACAAATTTTTCCCTCCAAAATAAATTCATCCTTAAATTTTCAGTTTAAAAGAAAGAAATACCCAAAATTGTCAATGGCCTACATTTAACCAATGAATTCTAAGTCAAGTCTTATCAAATAACTTGGAATATCTCTCATTCATTATTGTCTCTAATCCCTAAGTTATTTCTTGCTCCCTATATCTTTCCTAAATCACTTTTACTGTAAGTATTTGCTTGGATTTCTATTTTTTGACTTGTTTGTCTATTATTTTCATTGGTCACTCTTTATAAATCAACTTCCAATCTAACTGTATTGATCTTTCCCTCAATGTATGTGATGTCACGACCCATCTAGATCATGACCGGTGTGAGTCCCGTTATTGGTTTTTACAAGCTTTAACAATTTTCACTCTTTTCATTTAACGAGAATTTCCAAATTCCAAGGAGACTTGAAAATTTATTTTTAAGATTTTTGCAGTAAAACGGATAAAGTCTTCCCTATTTCGGATACTTCTTGAGGCTCACATGCCTTATAATACAACATTTGTATGTAATTTCAGTTACAATGGATACAACAACATCAAGCATTCATATAATACTATTCAGACTCAAACTTATACACAAATAAGCAACGTAACATATCATAGAGATCCATAAATCTCTTTCTATAATGTTAATTCTATTCCTAAATGTCAAATTCGTTAGTAAGGTAGTGTCAGATCTCTATAGATGTAATAGGCTCAAATGTGCTCACCACAACCTGAAAACATTGAAGATACAACAAAATGAGTTACAAGAACTCAGTGAGCATATATCTACCATTATCTTGTAGGAGATCAATTTACATATATTAATTATAGGTTACTCATGTAGTAAATTAAAAACTATTAATAAACCTATTTCTTGGATTTCTGAAACCTATAGAACTAACTCTTGGAATGAGAGCTCTCCTACACGAGACTTATAGAAGGTATAACTATCCAATAATGTACAACATCATCTCACAACATGCATTACCCATTCTAGGTAGACAACATAATTATAAAATAGCCTTTAAGGTCAAAATACAAACAAGTCATCACAGTCACATCTTTTACATTCATGTTAAATGGTGACATCTAATCACAAGCAAGGTTTTAACAACACATTGAATTACACATTTAGTTATAATAAACATATATATAACCACCTTCTTATTTCAGGATCAAGTCCATACTTTGCTCATCTATTTGTCGAAAATTTTCCATCCAACTTTTGAATCAATCTTATATCTTTCACAATATCCGATGTCATTGTTCTAACATAGTTCTCAATTTTTCAATGTCTCATAAGGCTCAATTCATAATGTAGTCAATTTGCTAGAGCTTTACCCTATTTATATCATCAGATCCAATACCAACCTATATGGATAACTATTCAACAATTACGAGCAATTAAAGTCTATAACACAGTCACAATAAGATTTATTGCAATCCTATCACAATCAATCAATCAATAGCTAATAATGACATAACTATACTTTCGTTGTGCACTCTAATCAATTATCATTCATCAACAGCTAATTACTCTCATATCATGAAACTAAGTTCATATAATACATATAAAATCTATATTACCAATAAGAATAATACAATTAAGTTATCTTATATTAAGATGAAATCAGTGGTGAGATATATACTCACCTAGTGGGGTCACTCCATTACTTCAAGAATTGCCAATTAAATCATTTTCACCTTTTGTTTCTCCCTATTTCACAATTTACGATAATAAATTATAATCATAAATATTGGTGTTATCCATTTTCTTTCCAAACTCTCTATTATTATTATATTATTATTATTATTATTATTATTATTATTAATCATGATATGATCATATTTTACCCATGTTCTAAAACTAACACATTAACTAAAAATTCATTATAATATAAAGATTTTATATTATGATCGTATAAGTAAATTAGTGAAACTTAAAACTTCAAAAGAAATCTCTTCATAAACTCATCATTTATTTTATTTCCAAATATATTGATTCCATATCCAATTTGGCATTCTAACTTATCAACTCATCCTTCAGATTAATTTTTAATTCAATCATGCCATTATTTGGAAAATTTCAAATTGAGCCCATATAAATATAATTATTAGAAATTGAATTTAGAGTCATTCTATAACACTTGATCATTCTAGTTTACTAAACTTTTTTTTTCCAATATAAATTAATAATTAACACATGCCTCTTGAGCCTCTCAAATTTTAACTTTCTTCCTATACTTTAATGCATAACCATTATCATTTTATAAACATGAACTCTACTTAGCACTCATAAATATCTACATCATTTCACAAATCATTAATCAAATAGTTTTATTACACTTTTAAAGTTTTACTACACTTCTCAATATTATTTCAGATAATTATAGATTACAAAATAATACACATTTGTTATTTATCCATCATAACTATGAACTTTAAACCAATATATATAATATAGAACTGCATCACAATTCATTATATTGATCAAACTGTGTTTTGATAATATCATCTTTAGAAACTTAAGTAATCATAACTCATATATATATACCAAATATAGGAAACCCTCTCGAACAACTCAATAAATAGCAATATACTAACTCTAAAAATTTTAAGGATTCCCAATCTCAAGTTTAAATCATCAAACTTTAAAATCCCTACTATGAAAAGTCTTGAATCAATTCCCTTAAGCTAGATATGAAATTATCCCCTTTTTACGTAAAGTTGTCATCAGGTATTTATAAAGATATGAAATTGATTTCTTTGGATTAATAATGAAACTGTGAGTAATGTTGAGGTTAAAGGGCGTGAATATGCTTACCATCCTGTACTGTGCTTGATAGGAGCTCACTGGCAGTAAGAATGTACTAAAGGCCATTGGATTTGAAATAGCTTCCTACTACTTATGTTGACACCTCATCATGTAGCTTCCCTATGCCACCTATGGTGGTGGCTGGCTGGAGACAAGCAGAACAGCACACGGAGGAGCAGGCAAAGCTCATGGTTGTTAGAGACGGC
This sequence comes from Sindora glabra, assembly GCA_020226215.1. Classification (NCBI taxonomy): domain Eukaryota; kingdom Viridiplantae; phylum Streptophyta; class Magnoliopsida; order Fabales; family Fabaceae; genus Sindora; species Sindora glabra. The sequence continues at coordinate 54,545,191 of CM035236.1, read as the reverse complement.
AAATATCACAACAAACGGGTTCAAAGAGGGCAGTGTCTTTACTGTTGTTATTGTTGCAAGTCATAATGTTGTTGCATCTACAAACAGCAACCGAGTAGTAACAGTGAACACGGGAGAAACACGAGGAGATCAGCGAGACGATGACAACAGAAAACACCAGACTTACCGACGGTAAATGATTGGAGAAAAAAGAAAGGAGAGAGGCAGTGGACAGAGGAGAAGGCTGCTGCTACTATACTCAGGGTTTCCTTTCTTTTTGAAAATAGCCGGAGAAACACATAAAATAAATAAAAAAATTAAAGGAGAAAATACAAAAGCTGAGGTTGGTGTTCGTACAATGATACCCACATAAAGAAGGAAAATCCAAAAAGAGGAGAGAGAGAGAGAGAGAGCACGGGATGAGATAAAAATCAAGCCAGTTGCCACTTTTTCTGTTTTTTATTTTTATGGCTGGAAATAGTAAAAATAAAAGCTAGCTATGGGTCCTATTCCCATACTTCTCACCCATCGTAGACTTACCTTTCTCACTAAATCTCAACTTCACATTTTAAATAAAAAATCAACCTAGCCATTCATTTATTTTAAAATTAACTTAGCTTTCCTTTTTTGCCCAAAGGGCATCATTCCTTTCATTAGTGAAATTTTCAGAAACACGTATTCTCCTTCTCAAAATTTCAATTCTTGTCAACGTATATTTGCATAACATTTTTGTCGATCCTATGTTGCCTATAGTCTTTCCTTAATGTCTCAAACTTTATTAATTGCATTCTCCACCAAATTAAGACTAATTATCTTTGCTTCACTAAGTTCAAACCATCCTATCAATGATCTATACTTTCTTCCATATAATGTTTCAAAAGGAACCATTTGTATACTTGTTTAATATCTATTATTATATGCAAATTCTATCAAAGATAGATACTTATCCTAACTTCCTTCAAACTTTATCATACATTTCCTAAGCATATCTTTTAGTGTCTAAATAGTCCTTTAAAATTTTTCATCTATCTATGGATGAAATATTATGCTAAAATGTAGTAGTGTAACTATTTCTTCTTAAAATGATTGCAAAAAATGAGATGTGAACTACATCTTATGATCTAAAATTATTGTGATTAGTATATCGTGTAAAGGTATAATTTTGTCTAAGAAGAGTTAAGCATATTATGATATCGAATACATTATTTTAACTGGCAATAGAAATACACTATCTTTATAAGGTGATCCACATTCACCAATCATAGCCTTTATTGGTTTTTGGTAATTCAGTGACAAAATCTATTATGATACTCTCCCATTTCGACTTTGGAATGTAAATGTTTTAATGAAGTCCAATTGGTTGTTGATATTCTACCTTGACTTGTTGGCAAGTCAAACATTTGACCATATACTCAATCACTTCTTTCTTCATTCCTTCCCACCAATATAAGTTTAACATATCTTGTATAATATCCCAAGTTTAAACTTAAATTTGTATAAATTTCAAAGCTTAAGGATATTTATTTATTTATTTGGTAATATTGGTTCTAAATTTATTTTCCATATTAAGAAATTCTAGAATATTGAAAATGATACCTATGATAATATTTGATGTTTATTTTTTTATGTATGGCCATATTAATATAAGATTAGTTTAAAATGATTTTTATAAAGAATTCCCTACAAGTTGAAAATATTTTAGTGATTATCAGTGCAAGGATTTATGAAATAAATTGTATTTAATGAATCATTTTTGAAAATTATGGAAGTTTAAAATAATTATTTTAAGACTTTTTAAAATATATATACATTAGAAAATGATTGAAAATAATTAAATTGAGATTGTAAACAAATTAGCTTATTAAAATGAGTTCTTAATAAATTAATGGCTAGATTATTTTATCTAGAATGGATGGCTAAAATTGAATTTGGAACCAAGCTTATTAAACACGAGAAATGTGGTAGCAAAGCCTATAACTCATTTTAATTTTTCTCTTTTTCCCTATTTTTACATATATTTTCGATTCCCTCTTTAAGTATGTTGGTTCCCCTCTCCTTTTTATTATTTTCTAGTTTTTCTCTCTCCTCACACTCGCTCACTGCCTTAATTTCTCTCTCCCTTTTCTTCCTCCTCCTTCTTTCTTTTCTTGTCACTATTTCTCCCTTTTTCTGGTTGTCGACATCATCTTCACACTTGCTATAGCATGATGTAGCTTTCCCAATTGATGCTAACCTTTATCCTTGATAGAGACGCCACAAATAGGAGTTGAATTGGACCAAAGTAGCTTCATTTCATTAACTTTTTAATCATGTTGTCATCATTATTGATGAACTTACAACACCATGCACTAGCTGAAGTTAGTTTTTGCTATTCCCTAGCTACAGCAACCCCTGGATATTGAAAGGAGAGATGAGCTATGGTGTGGGTTATAACAAGGCTCAGGAGTGGTTGCTATGTTTTTTGGCAAGCCTTTCCATTTTCTAGTGCCGAAAAGCTCCAGTCATGTTCTCTTAAGGTGATGAGTCTATTTGTATCATAAAATTTTATATTTATGATGGTTTCATGCTTAATCCTAAGAAAATTCATTTATATATATATATATATATATATATATATATATATATATATATATATATATATATATATATATTTAGAATAATGAAGATATCTCTTAAAAATGAAATTCTTATGTTACAGAATATTAAAATAGTAAGATTGAAATCTATTTATACCATAGATCTTATTGGTGTTGGTTGTCTAAGTTAAGATTAGGAAGAACCTATTTTTAGCTATTTGAAATGTATAATAATGTTTATGAACAAAAAATATCAATTTTATGCGATAAGTGATCAAATGACAAGGATAAAATTTTTCTAAAGTACTATTTTATATTGTTTTAACAATGGATATATATATATATGTACATAACATTATATTCTAATGTTCTAAAAGATATAAACTTGGTTTAAGAAAACCTTAAAAGTGATTTATGCTTTGGTTGTCATGGAACTAAAAATAATAGAAAGTTAATGTATAGTTTCATAAGTGGGATATTCTTATGGCATAAATTTTCAATATTTTGGTATTTAAAGCTTAATTTAGGAAAACCTTCATTTATGAAAACCTTGATTTGTTTATGGTGATTCTTAAAATATAAAGGGATGATGATCTAAGCTGGTAGGATGATGTAAATAAAATCTATTAGGGTATTATATTTTAACATTTTTGCTTACATAAGTTTCATATGAAGATCATTATATAAAAGCCTATGTTGATTTTACGAGTTAACTCTTAATATATCATGATATAAAATTAAAATTAAAATCATTGAGAAGAAAATATGAAATGCTTATTTATCTATAAATAATCCTTATAAATTGTGACTAGGAAGAATGCAAAAAATAATCATGAATGCTTTAGAACTTCATGAAGTAGATAGATGAACCAATTCGGTAAGTGTATATCTTACCATAACTTTATATTTTAATGAAAAAAGATAGTTTAAAAGTTGTGAATTATATTCTCCTTATTAATAACACAAATTTCATATTCATGTGAAAACTTAGTTTTGTGGCATATAAATACAATTAGCTATTTAAGTGAATATAAATTGATTAGAGTGTGTTGTAAAAGTATGGTAATGTTATTAATGGTTGTTGAATGCTTATGATGAGTCCTCTTTGTCATTGTATGTTAAGGATTATAGGGTGAATTATATAAAGATGTGAAGAAGTGTTATGGCCATGCATGAAGGCATGACAATGTTTGTTATATAGATATTATTATACATTGATGTTCACCCTATGTTGATGAATAAATGCTTATAATGAAATTGGCATTTAAATTAAGATTGTAAAGTTGAATTCAATTGAATTTATTGTATTGTGCATTATGCCATGAGTGGCATTGAAATTGGAAATATAGTGTGGTCAATGATGCAAAAGCCAGAAGAGAAATCCTTGGTAAGTAGTTGAGAAGGATATAAGATTAATCTAAAAGCTAAATAAGAAATTACTAGTGAGAAGTTGAGAAAAATATAATATTAATTTGGAAATATAAAGTGGATAAATATATGTTTTCTATAATTGGATATGTGATATAAAGTAATATTGGAAATTATCTATGATTGAATATTATTATTGATGTGATTAAGATGATTTATTTGTAATTGACCTTAGTGGTTGTTTATGATTGTGATGTTTACCTAAAATGGGTAGTTTGTGATATGATAATGATGTTGTATATTAATAGATAGTTAATATCTCTATGAATTATGATATAAGATACAAAGTTATATGCAAGAGAACTCCTCCTACAAGCATGGTTTCAAATGGTTTAGAAATCCAAGAAAATGGATTTGTTAATATCCTAATATTACTACACATTTAACCTATGAATATTATTTATAAAATTGCTCTCCTACAAACTAGTGGTAGATGTATGCTCACTGAGCTCTTGTAACTCACTTTATTTTATTTCAATATTTTTAGGTTGAGATAGCTTATTTAAGTTATGCTACAAACATAAAGAAATAAAGACTGCCTAGATTGGAAAATTTGATAGTTAGAATCCTTTTGAATTAGTATTAGAATTCAAATTTGAAATGTCATTAATTAAGCATTAGATATGTTAAGTTATTAATTTATGTATAACTTTGAAATTATACAGTATAGTGTGAATGTTGTTTGCTGTCATATTTAAGAAATAAATAGGTCTTGTATTTTATAGTATGTAACCCTTAGGAAGTGTCCAAAAATCAAGGAGACTTTATTCATTTTTCCATAAAAATTTAAAATAATTTTCAAGTCCCTGTAGAAATTTAGAAACTTCCATTGGATAGATTAGAGTGAAAAATGTTAAAGCTTGTGAAAACCAATATCGAAATCCATGCCTGTCATGACCCTATTGGGTCATGGTCGAGGTGTTATCAAAGCATGGTTCTAGTTCCTAATAGTGGATATGTTAAAATGATCCAACTATCAAATCTGAGCAAACAAGTTCTATATATTATAAGGTGCATCTTTGAAAATATCCATGGATTTTCTATTAAGTACATTAACTATTGTTTGTTAATTAGTTGAATCTCTATATAGTTTATCTTGTGGGGTGAAGTATTCTCTAGTGAATTGTCTTTGATCTGAAAGTTAAAAGTATGTGATGGATTGAATTATGAGAAATGGATGATTAGAATTGTATGAAACGAATGATTTGTATTATGTGAAATGAAATTGAGTTGTGATTCATGATTGAAGTTGACAAGTGTGACATTTCCTCTTTGTTGATTGAAGAAATGAATGTGCTTGAGATTGTATGTTGAATTATGTGATTCATGGATGTGCTTGCAAATTACATAAGAATGGCAAATTTTATTCATAAAACCTTTATGACCTAGTTGATATTTGCAATGTCCCATCATGGTGATGCAATGCATATGGTGTCCTATTATTGTTTGTTGGTATATGAGATAATGAAATGAATGATTACTAACTATAATAGCCATTATAAGAATGAATACTCATTTTGTATATGATCTGTGATAAGGGATATAAACATCTTCTGTAGAGGAGGAGAATAGTGGTTAGTAATTGAGGGAAAGGTTAGTGACCTCGAGCCTAAAGTAGCAAAAGATAAGACCAAATCGAAAATATAAAAAGAAACCTTGAATATCAACTATGGCCATTCAACGAATTTTTTTAATAGAAGCAACTATAGTCATTCTCTATATTATTATGTATTGTGTCATTGACATTGATGTCTGATTGACTTTTGATATTTTTGTCTGATGTAGATGTGAATGAACATGTTAGCTATTAGAATGATTTATGCTTACCCAAGGTAGGTTGTGTGTGAAACTAGTATTTGTGGTAATGCTTGGTGATTATGTAATTATGAGATTATATTTCATGAATGATTGCTGTTGAATTTTGAAATAGAAAATTATGAGAATATTATTACAATAGCAATTAGAATGATTTGTTAATTATTGATTATAAATTTTATTAGCTGATTAAATGAAGTGTGAGTATAATTGTAGCTTTAGGTGAAGCTAAGTTAAAGGCTTGCTTGTGTGATTAAGTTTTTAGTTAAGATTCTTGATTGTGGATTCACTACGACTTGTTTCTATGATGATTCCTAGAACTATTTATAGGTTGTTTTTGGAATGCATTAAGATTGTAGTGAATGCCCAATGCTAAAGTAAATAGCATTTCCTGCTCAATTAGATAAGTATTCAAAATTACACGATGAATTTAAATTATTCTTAGAACACTTGTTTGTGTTTGTCTTGCTTAAAATGTGTCTAACATATAAGTAAGCATGTTAGCTTGAGTTTTGTGAAGGCAACTTGCTGAATTGTTTAAGTATTGAAAGTTCAAGTCACTGCATTTACATTAAGTAGTATGTGAAATTGCTTAGAATGGTTTAAGTTCACATGATGGCACATTAAATTGATAAACAGGCCATTGACAATTCTCTATAGTCATGATTAACTTCTTGAAAATTTAAAGGACAAATTTTCTTGAAAGGGAAGAGAATTTGTAATATCTCAAATTTAAATTTAAAATTGTATAAATTTTAAAGTTTGTGGATAATTATTTATTTAGTTAGTAATATTGGTTTTAAATATATTTTTTGTATTAAGAGATTTTGGAATATTAAAAATGATACCTATGGTAATATTTGAAATTTGTTTTTTTCATTTATGGCCATATTAATTGAAGACTAGTTTAAAATAATTTTTATAAGGAATTTCCTACAAGTTAAAAATATTTTAGTGATTATAAGTGTAAGGATTTATGAAATAAATTGTATTTAATGAATTATTTTTTAGAGTTGTGGAAGTTTGAAATAATTATTTTAAAACTTTTTAATATATATATATATATATATATATATATATATATATATATATATATATATATATATATATGTTGGAAAAGGACTGAAAATAATTAAATTAAGATTATAAATAAATTAACTTATAAAAATGAGTTCTTCATAAATCAACAACTAGATTATTTTATCTAAAATGGATGGCTCAAATTAAATTTAGAACCAAGCTTATTAAATGCAAGAAGCATGGTAGTAAAACTTATAACTCATTTTAGTTTTTCTCTTTTTCCATTTTTTTACATATATTTTCGATTCCCTCTTTAAATATGTTAGCTCCCCTATCCCTTTTATTGTTTTTTTATTTTTTCTCTCTCCTTACACTCATTCACCACCTCAATCTCTCTCTCTTTTTCCTCCTCCTTCTTTCTTTTCTTATGATTGTCTTTCCCCTTTCCTATCATTATCATTATCTTCACACTTGTTGTAGCATGCTGTAGCTTTCCTAATCGACGCCAACCTCTAACCATAATAAAGATGTCACAAATAGGAGCTAAATAAGATTGAAACAGCTTTGTTTTGTTAGCCCATATGCTAAAAGGAGTGACAAGCTATGGTGTAGGTTATAGTGGGGCCCGAGAGTGGTTGCTACATTTTCCAGCAAGCCCGTTCATTTTCTGATGCTAGCGAGCTCTAATCATGTTCTCCTAGAATGAATGAGTCTATTTGCTTCATGAAGTTTTATATTTATAATGGTTTCATGCTTAATCCTAAGAAAACCCATTTTTATATATTTTTTAGAAAAATGATGATATCTCTTAAAAATGAAAATTTTATGTTATAGAATATTAAAATAGTAAGATTGAGGTTTGTTTATACCATAGATCTTATTAGTGTTGGTTGTCTAAGCTATGATTAGGAAGAACCTATTTTTAGCTATTTGAAATGTATGATGATGTTTATGAACAAAAAATATCAATTTTATGCTATAGGTGATCAAATGACAAGGATAAAATTTTTCTAGAACACTATATTATATTGTTTTAACAACAAATATATATATGTACATAACATTATATTCTAATGTTTTGAAAGATATAAACTTGGTTCACGAAAACCTTAAATATGATTTGTGCTCTGGTCGTGATGGAACTAAAAATAAAGGAAAGTTAATGTGTAGTTTCATAAGTGGGATATTCTTATGGCATAAATCATTTATGAAAGCCTTGTTCTATTTGTGGTGATTCTCAAAATACAAAGGGATGATGATCTAAGCAGGTAGGATAATGTAAATAAAGTCTATTAGGGTGTTATATTTTAATATTTTTGCTTACATAAGTTTGATACAAAGATCATTATATATATATATGTTAACCTTAACCCCATTAAGGAGGTTTTGATGACAACAAAACATTTTGATATTCTTGGATTTGACATTTGAGCAACTAGAATCTCAATACAAAAAATGAAGATTAAAGGAGATTAAATATTGAAGAACATGATTAGTTTAGTTAGGATTCTAGTTAGAATCATAGAATAAAATTACATTAGAGGAATTAATCAAAAAGGGGTTCAGGTTTTTCATGAAAAATATTAACCATTAAGACTAATCTATTGTCAAAAGCTTTTAAAATAAGATTAGATTGTTTTTAAGGAAGAAAATCATATTTCAAAATAGCCTCCTTTGAAAAATTGGAAAAATAAAGAGTGAATTAATTGACCAATCAATTCCAAATATTCAGATAGCAAACTAGAATACTTGAATTGATTGACCAATCAATTCCAAGCATCTAGAGAGTGACCTCTAAAATCCGCAAGTGCACGATTAAGTCTAGTTATAGTATAAAAGATTATCGTTCTCCACAGGGATTGTAGGTTGAGTACTAACTAAATCTCAAGCAAAATTATCTAGGCAGATCAATTGATAGTGGAATTCAAGATTAAAGTGCAAAAAACAGAGATTAACTTGTCAAAATAAGGTTTGATTCAGTGGAGTAAAAGTGTACTTAGCTTAAGGATCTCTTGTACATTTCATTATGGAATGAATATAACTCTCTAACTTGGTTTACTGTTAATTATGATTGCTGGATCACCAAAATTAAGCTATACCTCATTGCAAGGCTACTAGCTACTAACCAAGAGATTAAGTGTCCAGAATTACTCTAGTAACCACTAATCAAGGTTGCATTAACTCTGTTCAGAATTCATTCTTGGACATTTCATCTTGTGCAAAAGAATTCAATCAGCTTAATTCCTAAGTCTAATTGATATTCCCAATGATCATGCAAGATCCAATTAATTGACTAGTCATTTCAACCTAGAATCAACTAATCCAAGACACAAATCCAATATTCCGGATATATTGGCTTGTTCAAAACAAATCAGCAAGATCAAATCATAATTCAACAGTAAATCAAGCTAGATTATATAAAATTCAGTTCCATAACTCCATGAACAAGTTCACCTAAGCTAAGTACAGAGGTTTAGTGTGAGAACATCATAAGATTAGAAGAAAACAAGAAAACAGAGGAGGAAGCCAAACAATCCATGAAGATCTACAAATTTCTTGCTTGATTCTTCAATTTCTTGCTTGGATCCGTGTTAGAAGGCGCCTTTGGTCTCCCCTCGGGCTTCTCCTAGCAGTTTTTCTTCTTAATTCCCAGCTTTCTCCCCGTGATCTTCCCCTCTCGCAGGATTTCGCGTGAAACTTATATTTTTGATGTACACGGGGTCCAACACGGCCCGTGTTGTACCCCGTGTTTCTCAGCGAAGACTGATCAGCATACTACACGGGGTGTGACACCCTCCGTGTTCTTCAGAAGCGAATGGCAGTAATATACACGGGGTGTGACACGTCCCGTGTTCACACCCGTGTTCTTCTCTGAGTATCCCAGTGAAGTCACGAAGCCATCCAGAATGGAACACGGCCTTGAACACGGGGTTACCATTACCCCGTGTTATTTACTGAGTAGACAATCTTGCTTCAATGCTTCATGATTTGAATGGTTTTGCCTCTGAATTCTTTTCTAATGATCATATGTTTCATTTCATGGCCTGAAAACAAGATATAGAGCATCTAAGTATCTTTTTCAATCAATTTTGCACAAAATACTAAGTAAATGAGTGATAAAACAAATAGAATTTAGGTGTATTTGTGCACTTATCAATTCCCCCACACTTGAATCTTGCTCGTCCTCGAGCAAGGAAGTAAGAGAACAAGAAAATCTACTCCAATTTTATTCACTTCTCTCTCTTTTTTTTTTTTAAATCATGCAATCATTCAACAAATCAAAGATTAGGATCAAGTCATGCCAAGCAACTCAATGAAAATAAAGCAACTAAACAAGTAAATCTTTAGCATAGAAGCAAAAGAGAAAAGCCTCACAGGTAAAGTGTTTACTCTGACTCTCAAAACAAGGCTTGTGTTTACTCTCAAGTCAATCATCTCATGGCTTAATGCTACCATATGCTTGCACAAACTCTAATCTCCACTACTATAATGTAAATTGCATGCAAATTAGAGGACTTTATTAGGGAAAAAGGTGAGGATAGGGCATAGGAACAACAAAGGGTGAGAAGTGATTGAACCCCTGAGTTTGAAGGAAAAAGACACAATGGTCATGAATTTGACCATTGTCAAGTTCCAATACTCAGCTTAACATAATTCCTTGCATCAACCCTTGCTTCAACCTCATTTCTTCTCCTTTTGATTTTCATGATCATTTTTTTCATTTCATTTTTTTTTATTGATTCCCAACAAGCTTTTCTTCCCTTTTCTTCTTCCCAAATTATTTATTTGACACCATCTTTTTATGGTGTTTTATTTTTTTTTTGTTTTTTATTTATTTATTTATTTATTTATTTGATTTTGATTCTTTTTTTTTTTTAAACAACCAAAACTTATCCAACTAGCAGCACTAAGTAAGGACCTCTAAAATAGCCAAACTCATATAATGTGTCTAAGCTCCCTCAAACTCTAAGGTTCAAGTTCACCTTGGCAGTAGCTTGGGGTGTATATGGTATGACTAGGCTAGAAATGAAGGTCTAAAGCTCAAAGTGGCTAACTAGGGGAAAAGTTTTAGGGAAAATTAAAGAAAAGGATTCAAATAAGCCAAACAAGTAAAAAGAAGGGTAAAGAAACATGGTCTCATCATTTTTGACATGCAAAGCACATAAAATGTAGCCTCAAAAAGAGAAAATGCAAGTTCTAGAGCACAAAGACAAGAGTGATGACATAATCCCTCAAGAAGAAAAGAAATGAGCTTTAATTTGTAATGAGTAAATAGCTCAAAAGGCTCAAATCTCACAAGGGTTAATCATGCTCATTTCTCTTAGCTTCAAGCTTTAGATTTTCCTTATCAAGTTGCAAAATATTCATTTAGGAAGCAGGGCATGAATCAATCTCTTTATTCAATGAATTGTCTTACAAATTTTTTTATATATATATATATATTATTGAAATTGGAGCGAATTTCAGTACTCAAAATTCTCTCAGTCAATCAAACAAGTTCAAGTGCAGAACATTGCAAGCACAGCTCCCCCACACTTAAAATTGGACATTGTCCTCAATGTGCACAAGAGTAAATGGGAAAAGAGATAGAAAACATATGGGGAACTGAAACTTCCCTGACATGCGGATGATGGCTGTCCAATATATCGCAGGGAGATCCAGAAGGAGAGACGAGGTGGGAGAGAAAGAGAACCGGTACTCTAAAAGAAAGCAGATAAAATACTAGAAAAGAAATGCTGTTAGTATTTATAGAAATTTAACATCAAAAGTGCAAGAAAATAAAAGAGAAGAAAGCAATATAATAAAGAGGAAAACAAGTGCAAAGTCAATATATATGCAGATCAAAATCAAAAGGAACATCTTTAGCTAGCAAGTTAGTCAAAGGTTTAGCTATTTTAGAGAAATCTTTAATGAAACGTCGGTAGAAGCCGGCGTGTCCTAGAAAACTCCTCACTCCCTTGACAGAATTTGGGGGAGGCAATTTCTCTATGATGTCCACTTTGGCTTTGTCTACTTCAATGCCATGTTCAGATACTTGATGGCCAAGAACAATCCCTTCTTTTACCATAAAATGGCATTTCTCCCAGTTGAGAACCAGATTTACCTCCTCACATCTCTGCAACACTTGAGATAAATTGGTTAAACAGTTATCAAAGGAAGTGCCATACACAGAAAAGTCATCCATAAAGACTTCCATGATATTTTCAATGAAATCAGAAAAGATTGCCATCATACAACGCTGGAAAGTAGCTGGAGCATTGCACTGACCAAAAGGCATTCTTCTATATGCAAATGTGCCATAAGGACAAGTAAATGTGGTCTTTTCCTGATCATTTGGATGGATAGGGATTTGAAAGAAACCAGAATAGCCATCCAAATAACAGAAATGTGAATGCTTAGCTAACCTTTCTAGAGTTTGATCAATGAAGGGAAGAGGGAAGTGATCTTTCCGGGTTGTCTTATTCAATTTCCTATAATCAATACACATTCTCCAACCCGTGACAGTCCTAGTGGGAATTAGCTCATTGTTTTCATTTTTCACTACAATTAGCCCCCCTTTCTTAGGCACAACATGAACTGGGCTAACCCATTGGCTATCGGAAATTGGGTAAATTACCCCTGCATCTAACAGTTTCATTATTTCTTTCTTCACAACTTCTTTCATATTAGGATTCAGCCTTCTTTGGTGTTCAATGGAGGATTTACTGTCATCCTCCAACAATATCTTATGCATGCATATAGAAGGACTAATCCCCTTTAAATCAGAAATGGAATACCCCAAAGCTTTCCTATGAGATCTAAGCTGCCTAAGTAATTTTTCTGTTTCCATAGCATTTAGATTGGCATTAACTATAACAGGATAGGTAGAATGGGGTCCCAAAAATTCATACCTGAGGGAAGATGGGAGAGGTTTCAACTCTACCTTAGGTGGTGTGTCTTCTTCAGTGGTGGTTTTGCTGGACTCCACCTCCAATGTTTCAATTGCTACTTCAGGGAAGGGATATGCAGCAGTTTCTTCAGTTTCAACCACCTCTTTTGTAACCAGGCATGCTTCTAGAGGATCTTGGATGCTCTCCTTTAGAAGGTTTTCTTTGACAGCTTTATCCAGCACATCTACCCTGCATATGAAGTCTTCACAAACAGGTAATTTGATAGATTCATTCAAATTAAATTCAACCTTCTCATCCCCAATAGATAATGATAGTCTACCATTTTTAACATCAATTAAAGCGCCAGCAGTAGCAAGAAATGGTCTACCTAAGATAATAGGGATTTGAGCATCCTCCTCCATCTCTAGAACAACAAAGTCTACTGGTATGAAAAACTTACCAACTTTAATAGGTATATCTTCAAGAATACCTACTGGATATTTGACTGACCGGTCGGCTAATTGAAGTGAAACCGTAGTAGGCTTCATCTCCTCAATGTTCAATCTCTTGGCAACCGTCAGTGGCATAAGACTCACACTCGCTCCTAAATCACACAATGCCCGATCAATAGGGACATTTCCTATAACACAAGGTATAGAGAAGCCTCTGGGATCCTTTAGCTTAGGAGGTAGCTTATTTTGAATGATGGCACTACACTCCTCAGTCAAAGCCACAGTTTCATGCTCCTCTAACTTCCTCTTGTTGGAGAGAATGTCCTTCAAAAATTTAGCATATGAAGGCATTTGTGAGAATGCATCTGTGAAGGGGATATTGATGTATAGCTTTTTCAGCACCTCCAAGAACTTTCCAAACTGCTTATCCAGTTTAGCCTTGGCTAATCTTTGAGGATAAGGGATAGGCGGTTTGTAAGGTTCCGAAGGGATATATTTGGATTTTTCTGGTAGTTCCCCTTCATTCTCTACAGTATCAGTGGTATTTGAGGCCTTGTTGTCTTCCATTTGCTTCTCCCCCACACTTGTCTCTTTTTCACTTTCTTGAGTGGCAATAGGATCATTCAATAATCTTCCACTCCTAAGAGTTACTGCCTTGCAATGCTCCTTTGGATTTGATTCTGGTTGGGCAGGGAGTTAGCCAAAAGCTCTTGAAGAAGATGCGGAGGCTTGCTGGGCAATTTGAGTTTCCAGCATCTTTCCATGAGTGGCCAAGGTATCCACCTTAGAAGACAGTTGTCTGATTGAATCTTCCATGTGTCTTCCATGTTGTCTAAATTCCTCATTGGTCTTCTCTTGAGAAATAAGAAATTTCTCCAAGAGGCCTTCTAATTTGGCAGTAGAAGATTGTTGGGCAGGTGGGTTGTATGATCTTTGACCTTGGAAACTAGGTGGTGGTGGTCTATTGGTGGTGTTTTGTGTGTGATATGGCTGGGTAGGCTTGTAGGAGAAGTTTGGATGATTCCTCTATGATGGATTATAAGTATTTCCAAATGGCTCATTGGAATTTCTCTGTCCAAACCCACTATTATTCACATAATTCATTTGCTCAGTAAAGTCTTGGCCCAAGGTGCATTCAGCTGCAACATGCCCTGTAACACCACAAATCTCACAGGAACTATCAGTAGCACCTGTTGTATTCACACTGTTAACATGAAATTTATCAAATTTAGCCATTAGAGCATCTACCTTGCTACCTAAATTTCCTAATGCATCTACTTTAGCAGATAAATGACTAAAGGCATCTAATTCATACTTCCCTGCTGGTTTCCTTGAAGGTCCTCTCTCATTGGACCATTGATAGTGATTCAAGGCCATATCTTCAATCAGCTCATAGGCTTCATCCAGCCTTTTATTCATTAAGGCTCCTCTAGCAGCGGCATCTACAGTGAGTCTAGTGTTGTAATTCAAACCATTGTAGAAGGTGTGGAGAACAAGCCATTTTTCCAATCCATGGTGTGGACATAGCCTTAATAGCTCTTTAAATCTGTCCCAAGCATCAAAAAGGGATTCTCCTTCTCTTTGGGAAAAGGTAGTGATCTCATTCCTCAATTGGGCAGTCTTGCTTGGAGGAAAGTATTTTGATAGGAAAGCCCTCAGCAGCTCTTCCCATGTTGTAATTGACCCAGCTGGTAAGGAGTGCAACCAAGCTCTTGCTCTATCCCTCAAGGAGAATGGGAAGAGCCTAAGCTTGATGGCGTCAGCTTGTACCCCATTAATCTTTATTGTGTCACAATATTCCAGGAAAATCTGGATGTGGAGGTTAGGATCCTCCATTGGCAATCCACCAAATTGATTTTGCTGCACTATAGACAGCAAAGCTGGCTTCAATTCAAAGTTATTGGCCTCCACAGCAGGCTTCCTTATGCTGGATTGAAGACCAGTGGCATCGGGTGCGGCAAACTCTCTGAGTGATCTATTATCCATGTGTGCAGTTGCTGGTTCAATGCAGATTTCCTCTTGAAAGTGAACTGACTTGTGTTCCCTCCTTCTCCTATGCAGTGTTCTTTCAATTTCCGGATCCAAGTCAAGAATTCTGTCAAGACTTCTCCGTCGCATATAAAAGATGGTCGGCAGAAGGATTTAGTAACACTAAAACAGAACAAGGTGAGAAAGAGATGCTGTAAAAGTAAGAAAAATCAAAACAAGATGAATTATGAAGTTAACGAAAAAGAATTGCCTAGTCTAATTTACTTAAAATTTGCTGTTAATATCAACTAGAAACAATCCCCGGCAACGGCGCCAAAAACTTGACCTCTAAAATCCGCAAGTGCACGGTTAAGTCTAGTTATAGTATAAAAGATTATCGTTCTCCACAGGGATTGTAGGTTGAGTACTAACTAAATCTCAAGCAAAATTATCTAGGCAGATCAATTGATAGTGGAATTCAAGATTAAAGTGCAAAAAACAGAGATTAACTTGTCAAAATAAGGTTTGATTCAGTGGAGTAAAAGTGTACTTAGCTTAAGGATCTCTTGTACATTTCATTATGGAATGAATATAACTCTCTAACTTGGTTTACTGTTAATTATGATTGCTGGATCACCAAAATTAAGCTATACCTCATTGCAAGGCTACTAGCTACTAACCAAGAGATTAAGTGTCCAGAATTACTCTAGTAACCACTAATCAAGGTTGCATTAACTCTGTTCAGAATTCATTCTTGGACATTTCATCTTGTGCAAAAGAATTCAATCAGCTTAATTCCTAAGTCTAATTGATATTCCCAATGATCATGCAAGATCCAATTAATTGACTAGTCATTTCAACCTAGAATCAACTAATCCAAGACACAAATCCAATATTCCGGATATATTGGCTTGTTCAAAACAAATCAGCAAGATCAAATCATAATTCAACAGTAAATCAAGCTAGATTATATAAAATTCAGTTCCATAACTCCATGAACAAGTTCACCTAAGCTAAGTACAGAGGTTTAGTGTGAGAACATCATAAGATCAGAAGAAAACAAGAAAACAGAGGAGGAAGCCAAACAATCCATGAAGATCTACAAATTTCTTGCTTGATTCTTCAATTTCTTGCTTGGATCCGTGTTAGAAGGCGCCTTTGGTCTCCCCTCGGGCTTCTCCTAGCAGTTTTTCTTCTTAATTCCCAGCTTTCTCCCCGTGATCTTCCCCTCTCGCAGGATTTCGCGTGAAACTTATATTTTTGATGTACACGGGGTCCAACACGGCCCGTGTTGTACCCCGTGTTTCTCAGCGAAGACTGATCAGCATACTACACGGGGTGTGACACCCTCCGTGTTCTTCAGAAGCGAATGGCAGTAATATACACGGGGTGTGACACGTCCCGTGTTCACACCCGTGTTCTTCTCTGAGTATCCCAGTGAAGTCACGAAGCCATCCAGAATGGAACACGGCCTTGAACACGGGGTTACCATTACCCCGTGTTATTTACTGAGTAGACAATCTTGCTTCAATGCTTCATGATTTGAATGGTTTTGCCTCTGAATTCTTTTCTAATGATCATATGTTTCATTTCATGGCCTGAAAACAAGATATAGAGCATCTAAGTATCTTTTTCAATCAATTTTGCACAAAATACTAAGTAAATGAGTGATAAAACAAATAGAATTTAGGTGTATTTGTGCACTTATCAATTCCCCCACACTTGAATCTTGCTCGTCCTCGAGCAAGGAAGTAAGAGAACAAGAAAATCTACTCCAATTTTATTCACTTCTCTCTCTTTTTTTTTTTTAAATCATGCAATCATTCAACAAATCAAAGATTAGGATCAAGTCATGCCAAGCAACTCAATGAAAATAAAGCAACTAAACAAGTAAATCTTTAGCATAGAAGCAAAAGAGAAAAGCCTCACAGGTAAAGTGTTTACTCTCACTCTCAAAACAAGGCTTGTGTTTACTCTCAAGTCAATCATCTCATGGCTTAATGCTACCATATGCTTGCACAAACTCTAATCTCCACTACTATAATGTAAATTGCATGCAAATTAGAGGACTTTATTAGGGAAAAAGGTGAGGATAGGGCATAGGAACAACAAAGGGTGAGAAGTGATTGAACCCCTGAGTTTGAAGGAAAAAGACACAATGGTCATGAATTTGACCATTGTCAAGTTCCAATACTCAGCTTAACATAATTCCTTGCATCAACCCTTGCTTCAACCTCATTTCTTCTCCTTTTGATTTTCATGATCATTTTTTTCATTTCATTTTTTTTTATTGATTCCCAACAAGCTTTTCTTCCCTTTTCTTCTTCCCAAATTATTTATTTGACACCATCTTTTTATGGTGTTTTATTTTTTTTTTGTTTTTTATTTATTTATTTATTTATTTATTTGATTTTGATTCTCTTTTTTTTTTTAAACAACCAAAACTTATCCAACTAGCAGCACTAAGTAAGGACCTCTAAAATAGCCAAACTCATATAATGTGTCTAAGCTCCCTCAAACTCTAAGGTTCAAGTTCACCTTGGCAGTGGCTTGGGGTGTATATGGTATGGCTAGGCTAGAAATGAAGGTCTAAAGCTCAAAGTGGCTAACTAGGGGAAAAGTTTTAGGGAAAATTAAAGAAAAGGATTCAAATAAGCCAAACAAGTAAAAAGAAGGGTAAAGAAACATGGTCTCATCATTTTTGACATGCAAAGCACATAAAATGTAGCCTCAAAAAGAGAAAATGCAAGTTCTAGAGCACAAAGACAAGAGTGATGACATAATCCCTCAAGAAGAAAAGAAATGAGCTTTAATTTGTAATGAGTAAATAGCTCAAAAGGCTCAAATCTCACAAAGGTTAATCATGCTCATTTCTCTTAGCTTCAAGCTTTAGATTTTCCTTATCAAGTTGCAAAATATTCATTTAGGAAGCAGGGCATGAATCAATCTCTTTATTCAATGAATTGTCTTACAAATTTTTTTATATATATATATATATTATTGAAATTGGAGCGAATTTCAGTACTCAAAATTCTCTCAGTCAATCAAACAAGTTCAAGTGCAGAACATTGCAAGCACAGCTCCCCCACACTTAAAATTGGACATTGTCCTCAATGTGCACAAGAGTAAATGGGAAAAGAGATAGAAAACATATGGGGAACTGAAACTTCCCTGACATGCGGATGATGGCTGTCCAATATATCGCAGGGAGATCCAGAAGGAGAGACGAGGTGGGAGAGAAAGAGAACCGGTACTCTAAAAGAAAGCAGATAAAATACTAGAAAAGAAATGCTGTTAGTATTTATAGAAATTTAACATCAAAAGTGCAAGAAAATAAAAGAGAAGAAAGCAATATAATAAAGAGGAAAACAAGTGCAAAGTCAATATATATGCAGATCAAAATCAAAAGGAACATCTTTAGCTAGCAAGTTAGTCAAAGGTTTAGCTATTTTAGAGAAATCTTTAATGAAACGTCGGTAGAAGCCGGCGTGTCCTAGAAAACTCCTCACTCCCTTGACAGAATTTGGGGGAGGCAATTTCTCTATGATGTCCACTTTGGCTTTGTCTACTTCAATGCCATGTTCAGATACTTGATGGCCAAGAACAATCCCTTCTTTTACCATAAAATGGCATTTCTCCCAGTTGAGAACCAGATTTACCTCCTCACATCTCTGCAACACTTGAGATAAATTGGTTAAACAGTTATCAAAGGAAGTGCCATACACAGAAAAGTCATCCATAAAGACTTCCATGATATTTTCAATGAAATCAGAAAAGATTGCCATCATACAACGCTGGAAAGTAGCTGGAGCATTGCACTGACCAAAAGGCATTCTTCTATATGCAAATGTGCCATAAGGACAAGTAAATGTGGTCTTTTCCTGATCATTTGGATGGATAGGGATTTGAAAGAAACCAGAATAGCCATCCAAATAACAGAAATGTGAATGCTTAGCTAACCTTTCTAGAGTTTGATCAATGAAGGGAAGAGGGAAGTGATCTTTCCGGGTTGTCTTATTCAATTTCCTATAATCAATACACATTCTCCAACCCGTGACAGTCCTAGTGGGAATTAGCTCATTGTTTTCATTTTTCACTACAATTAGCCCCCCTTTCTTAGGCACAACATGAACTGGGCTAACCCATTGGCTATCGGAAATTGGGTAAATTACCCCTGCATCTAACAGTTTCATTATTTCTTTCTTCACAACTTCTTTCATATTAGGATTCAGCCTTCTTTGGTGTTCAATGGAGGATTTACTGTCATCCTCCAACAATATCTTATGCATGCATATAGAAGGACTAATCCCCTTTAAATCAGAAATGGAATACCCCAAAGCTTTCCTATGAGATCTAAGCTGCCTAAGTAATTTTTCTGTTTCCATAGCATTTAGATTGGCATTAACTATAACAGGATAGGTAGAATGGGGTCCCAAAAATTCATACCTGAGGGAAGATGGGAGAGGTTTCAACTCTACCTTAGGTGGTGTGTCTTCTTCAGTGGTGGTTTTGCTGGACTCCACCTCCAATGTTTCAATTGCTACTTCAGGGAAGGGATATGCAGCAGTTTCTTCAGTTTCAACCACCTCTTTTGTAACCAGGCATGCTTCTAGAGGATCTTGGATGCTCTCCTTTAGAAGGTTTTCTTTGACAGCTTTATCCAGCACATCTACCCTGCATATGAAGTCTTCACAAACAGGTAATTTGATAGATTCATTCAAATTAAATTCAACCTTCTCATCCCCAATAGATAATGATAGTCTACCATTTTTAACATCAATTAAAGCGCCAGCAGTAGCAAGAAATGGTCTACCTAAGATAATAGGGATTTGAGCATCCTCCTCCATCTCTAGAACAACAAAGTCTACTGGTATGAAAAACTTACCAACTTTAATAGGTATATCTTCAAGAATACCTACTGGATATTTGACTGACCGGTCGGCTAATTGAAGTGAAACCGTAGTAGGCTTCATCTCCTCAATGTTCAATCTCTTGGCAACCGTCAGTGGCATAAGACTCACACTCGCTCCTAAATCACACAATGCCCGATCAATAGGGACATTTCCTATAACACAAGGTATAGAGAAGCCTCTGGGATCCTTTAGCTTAGGAGGTAGCTTATTTTGAATGATGGCACTACACTCCTCAGTCAAAGCCACAGTTTCATGCTCCTCTAACTTCCTCTTGTTGGAGAGAATGTCCTTCAAAAATTTAGCATATGAAGGCATTTGTGAGAATGCATCTGTGAAGGGGATATTGATGTATAGCTTTTTCAGCACCTCCAAGAACTTTCCAAACTGCTTATCCAGTTTAGCCTTGGCTAATCTTTGAGGATAAGGGATAGGCGGTTTGTAAGGTTCCGAAGGGATATATTTGGATTTTTCTGGTAGTTCCCCTTCATTCTCTACAGTATCAGTGGTATTTGAGGCCTTGTTGTCTTCCATTTGCTTCTCCCCCACACTTGTCTCTTTTTCACTTTCTTGAGTGGCAATAGGATCATTCAATAATCTTCCACTCCTAAGAGTTACTGCCTTGCAATGCTCCTTTGGATTTGATTCTGGTTGGGCAGGGAGTTAGCCAAAAGCTCTTGAAGAAGATGCGGAGGCTTGCTGGGCAATTTGAGTTTCCAGCATCTTTCCATGAGTGGCCAAGGTATCCACCTTAGAAGACAGTTGTCTGATTGAATCTTCCATGTGTCTTCCATGTTGTCTAAATTCCTCATTGGTCTTCTCTTGAGAAATAAGAAATTTCTCCAAGAGGCCTTCTAATTTGGCAGTAGAAGATTGTTGGGCAGGTGGGTTGTATGATCTTTGACCTTGGAAACTAGGTGGTGGTGGTCTATTGGTGGTGTTTTGTGTGTGATATGGCTGGGTAGGCTTGTAGGAGAAGTTTGGATGATTCCTCTATGATGGATTATAAGTATTTCCAAATGGCTCATTGGAATTTCTCTGTCCAAACCCACTATTATTCACATAATTCATTTGCTCAGTAAAGTCTTGGCCCAAGGTGCATTCAGCTGCAACATGCCCTGTAACACCACAAATCTCACAGGAACTATCAGTAGCACCTGTTGTATTCACACTGTTAACATGAAATTTATCAAATTTAGCCATTAGAGCATCTACCTTGCTACCTAAATTTCCTAATGCATCTACTTTAGCAGATAAATGACTAAAGGCATCTAATTCATACTTCCCTGCTGGTTTCCTTGAAGGTCCTCTCTCATTGGACCATTGATAGTGATTCAAGGCCATATCTTCAATCAGCTCATAGGCTTCATCCAGCCTTTTATTCATTAAGGCTCCTCTAGCAGCGGCATCTACAGTGAGTCTAGTGTTGTAATTCAAACCATTGTAGAAGGTGTGGAGAACAAGCCATTTTTCCAATCCATGGTGTGGACATAGCCTTAATAGCTCTTTAAATCTGTCCCAAGCATCAAAAAGGGATTCTCCTTCTCTTTGGGAAAAGGTAGTGATCTCATTCCTCAATTGGGCAGTCTTGCTTGGAGGAAAGTATTTTGATAGGAAAGCCCTCAGCAGCTCTTCCCATGTTGTAATTGACCCAGCTGGTAAGGAGTGCAACCAAGCTCTTGCTCTATCCCTCAAGGAGAATGGGAAGAGCCTAAGCTTGATGGCGTCAGCTTGTACCCCATTAATCTTTATTGTGTCACAATATTCCAGGAAAATCTGGATGTGGAGGTTAGGATCCTCCATTGGCAATCCACCAAATTGATTTTGCTGCACTATAGACAGCAAAGCTGGCTTCAATTCAAAGTTATTGGCCTCCACAGCAGGCTTCCTTATGCTGGATTGAAGACCAGTGGCATCGGGTGCGGCAAACTCTCTGAGTGATCTATTATCCATGTGTGCAGTTGCTGGTTCAATGCAGATTTCCTCTTGAAAGTGAACTGACTTGTGTTCCCTCCTTCTCCTATGCAGTGTTCTTTCAATTTCCGGATCCAAGTCAAGAATTCTGTCAAGACTTCTCCGTCGCATATAAAAGATGGTCGGCAGAAGGATTTAGTAACACTAAAACAGAACAAGGTGAGAAAGAGATGCTGTAAAAGTAAGAAAAATCAAAACAAGATGAATTATGAAGTTAACGAAAAAGAATTGCCTAGTCTAATTTACTTAAAATTTGCTGTTAATATCAACTAGAAACAATCCCCGGCAACGGCGCCAAAAACTTGACCTCTAAAATCCGCAAGTGCACGGTTAAGTCTAGTTATAGTATAAAAGATTATCGTTCTCCACAGGGATTGTAGGTTGAGTACTAACTAAATCTCAAGCAAAATTATCTAGGCAGATCAATTGATAGTGGAATTCAAGATTAAAGTGCAAAAAACAGAGATTAACTTGTCAAAATAAGGTTTGATTCAGTGGAGTAAAAGTGTACTTAGCTTAAGGATCTCTTGTACATTTCATTATGGAATGAATATAACTCTCTAACTTGGTTTACTGTTAATTATGATTGCTGGATCACCAAAATTAAGCTATACCTCATTGCAAGGCTACTAGCTACTAACCAAGAGATTAAGTGTCCAGAATTACTCTAGTAACCACTAATCAAGGTTGCATTAACTCTGTTCAGAATTCATTCTTGGACATTTCATCTTGTGCAAAAGAATTCAATCAGCTTAATTCCTAAGTCTAATTGATATTCCCAATGATCATGCAAGATCCAATTAATTGACTAGTCATTTCAACCTAGAATCAACTAATCCAAGACACAAATCCAATATTCCGGATATATTGGCTTGTTCAAAACAAATCAGCAAGATCAAATCATAATTCAACAGTAAATCAAGCTAGATTATATAAAATTCAGTTCCATAACTCCATGAACAAGTTCACCTAAGCTAAGTACAGAGGTTTAGTGTGAGAACATCATAAGATCAGAAGAAAACAAGAAAACAGAGGAGGAAGCCAAACAATCCATGAAGATCTACAAATTTCTTGCTTGATTCTTCAATTTCTTGCTTGGATCCGTGTTAGAAGGCGCCTTTGGTCTCCCCTCGGGCTTCTCCTAGCAGTTTTTCTTCTTAATTCCCAGCTTTCTCCCCGTGATCTTCCCCTCTCGCAGGATTTCGCGTGAAACTTATATTTTTGATGTACACGGGGTCCAACACGGCCCGTGTTGTACCCCGTGTTTCTCAGCGAAGACTGATCAGCATACTACACGGGGTGTGACACCCTCCGTGTTCTTCAGAAGCGAATGGCAGTAATATACACGGGGTGTGACACGTCCCGTGTTCACACCCGTGTTCTTCTCTGAGTATCCCAGTGAAGTCACGAAGCCATCCAGAATGGAACACGGCCTTGAACACGGGGTTACCATTACCCCGTGTTATTTACTGAGTAGACAATCTTGCTTCAATGCTTCATGATTTGAATGGTTTTGCCTCTGAATTCTTTTCTAATGATCATATGTTTCATTTCATGGCCTGAAAATAAGATATAGAGCATCTAAGTATCTTTTTCAATCAATTTTGCACAAAATACTAAGTAAATGAGTGATAAAACAAATAGAATTTAGGTGTATTTGTGCACTTATCAATTCCCCCACACTTGAATCTTGCTCGTCCTCGAGCAAGGAAGTAAGAGAACAAGAAAATCTACTCCAATTTTATTCACTTCTCTCTCTTTTTTTTTTTTAAATCATGCAATCATTCAACAAATCAAAGATTAGGATCAAGTCATGCCAAGCAACTCAATGAAAATAAAGCAACTAAACAAGTAAATCTTTAGCATAGAAGCAAAAGAGAAAAGCCTCACAGGTAAAGTGTTTACTCTCACTCTCAAAACAAGGCTTGTGTTTACTCTCAAGTCAATCATCTCATGGCTTAATGCTACCATATGCTTGCACAAACTCTAATCTCCACTACTATAATGTAAATTGCATGCAAATTAGAGGACTTTATTAGGGAAAAAGGTGAGGATAGGGCATAGGAACAACAAAGGGTGAGAAGTGATTGAACCCCTGAGTTTGAAGGAAAAAGACACAATGGTCATGAATTTGACCATTGTCAAGTTCCAATACTCAGCTTAACATAATTCCTTGCATCAACCCTTGCTTCAACCTCATTTCTTCTCCTTTTGATTTTCATGATCATTTTTTTCATTTCATTTTTTTTTATTGATTCCCAACAAGCTTTTCTTCCCTTTTCTTCTTCCCAAATTATTTATTTGACACCATCTTTTTATGGTGTTTTATTTTTTTTTTGTTTTTTATTTATTTATTTATTTATTTATTTGATTTTGATTCTCTTTTTTTTTTTAAACAACCAAAACTTATCCAACTAGCAGCACTAAGTAAGGACCTCTAAAATAGCCAAACTCATATAATGTGTCTAAGCTCCCTCAAACTCTAAGGTTCAAGTTCACCTTGGCAGTGGCTTGGGGTGTATATGGTATGGCTAGGCTAGAAATGAAGGTCTAAAGCTCAAAGTGGCTAACTAGGGGAAAAGTTTTAGGGAAAATTAAAGAAAAGGATTCAAATAAGCCAAACAAGTAAAAAGAAGGGTAAAGAAACATGGTCTCATCATTTTTGACATGCAAAGCACATAAAATGTAGCCTCAAAAAGAGAAAATGCAAGTTCTAGAGCACAAAGACAAGAGTGATGACATAATCCCTCAAGAAGAAAAGAAATGAGCTTTAATTTGTAATGAGTAAATAGCTCAAAAGGCTCAAATCTCACAAAGGTTAATCATGCTCATTTCTCTTAGCTTCAAGCTTTAGATTTTCCTTATCAAGTTGCAAAATATTCATTTAGGAAGCAGGGCATGAATCAATCTCTTTATTCAATGAATTGTCTTACAAATTTTTTTATATATATATATATATTATTGAAATTGGAGCGAATTTCAGTACTCAAAATTCTCTCAGTCAATCAAACAAGTTCAAGTGCAGAACATTGCAAGCACAGCTCCCCCACACTTAAAATTGGACATTGTCCTCAATGTGCACAAGAGTAAATGGGAAAAGAGATAGAAAACATATGGGGAACTGAAACTTCCCTGACATGCGGATGATGGCTGTCCAATATATCGCAGGGAGATCCAGAAGGAGAGACGAGGTGGGAGAGAAAGAGAACCGGTACTCTAAAAGAAAGCAGATAAAATACTAGAAAAGAAATGCTGTTAGTATTTATAGAAATTTAACATCAAAAGTGCAAGAAAATAAAAGAGAAGAAAGCAATATAATAAAGAGGAAAACAAGTGCAAAGTCAATATATATGCAGATCAAAATCAAAAGGAACATCTTTAGCTAGCAAGTTAGTCAAAGGTTTAGCTATTTTAGAGAAATCTTTAATGAAACGTCGGTAGAAGCCGGCGTGTCCTAGAAAACTCCTCACTCCCTTGACAGAATTTGGGGGAGGCAATTTCTCTATGATGTCCACTTTGGCTTTGTCTACTTCAATGCCATGTTCAGATACTTGATGGCCAAGAACAATCCCTTCTTTTACCATAAAATGGCATTTCTCCCAGTTGAGAACCAGATTTACCTCCTCACATCTCTGCAACACTTGAGATAAATTGGTTAAACAGTTATCAAAGGAAGTGCCATACACAGAAAAGTCATCCATAAAGACTTCCATGATATTTTCAATGAAATCAGAAAAGATTGCCATCATACAACGCTGGAAAGTAGCTGGAGCATTGCACTGACCAAAAGGCATTCTTCTATATGCAAATGTGCCATAAGGACAAGTAAATGTGGTCTTTTCCTGATCATTTGGATGGATAGGGATTTGAAAGAAACCAGAATAGCCATCCAAATAACAGAAATGTGAATGCTTAGCTAACCTTTCTAGAGTTTGATCAATGAAGGGAAGAGGGAAGTGATCTTTCCGGGTTGTCTTATTCAATTTCCTATAATCAATACACATTCTCCAACCCGTGACAGTCCTAGTGGGAATTAGCTCATTGTTTTCATTTTTCACTACAATTAGCCCCCCTTTCTTAGGCACAACATGAACTGGGCTAACCCATTGGCTATCGGAAATTGGGTAAATTACCCCTGCATCTAACAGTTTCATTATTTCTTTCTTCACAACTTCTTTCATATTAGGATTCAGCCTTCTTTGGTGTTCAATGGAGGATTTACTGTCATCCTCCAACAATATCTTATGCATGCATATAGAAGGACTAATCCCCTTTAAATCAGAAATGGAATACCCCAAAGCTTTCCTATGAGATCTAAGCTGCCTAAGTAATTTTTCTGTTTCCATAGCATTTAGATTGGCATTAACTATAACAGGATAGGTAGAATGGGGTCCCAAAAATTCATACCTGAGGGAAGATGGGAGAGGTTTCAACTCTACCTTAGGTGGTGTGTCTTCTTCAGTGGTGGTTTTGCTGGACTCCACCTCCAATGTTTCAATTGCTACTTCAGGGAAGGGATATGCAGCAGTTTCTTCAGTTTCAACCACCTCTTTTGTAACCAGGCATGCTTCTAGAGGATCTTGGATGCTCTCCTTTAGAAGGTTTTCTTTGACAGCTTTATCCAGCACATCTACCCTGCATATGAAGTCTTCACAAACAGGTAATTTGATAGATTCATTCAAATTAAATTCAACCTTCTCATCCCCAATAGATAATGATAGTCTACCATTTTTAACATCAATTAAAGCGCCAGCAGTAGCAAGAAATGGTCTACCTAAGATAATAGGGATTTGAGCATCCTCCTCCATCTCTAGAACAACAAAGTCTACTGGTATGAAAAACTTACCAACTTTAATAGGTATATCTTCAAGAATACCTACTGGATATTTGACTGACCGGTCGGCTAATTGAAGTGAAACCGTAGTAGGCTTCATCTCCTCAATGTTCAATCTCTTGGCAACCGTCAGTGGCATAAGACTCACACTCGCTCCTAAATCACACAATGCCCGATCAATAGGGACATTTCCTATAACACAAGGTATAGAGAAGCCTCTGGGATCCTTTAGCTTAGGAGGTAGCTTATTTTGAATGATGGCACTACACTCCTCAGTCAAAGCCACAGTTTCATGCTCCTCTAACTTCCTCTTGTTGGAGAGAATGTCCTTCAAAAATTTAGCATATGAAGGCATTTGTGAGAATGCATCTGTGAAGGGGATATTGATGTATAGCTTTTTCAGCACCTCCAAGAACTTTCCAAACTGCTTATCCAGTTTAGCCTTGGCTAATCTTTGAGGATAAGGGATAGGCGGTTTGTAAGGTTCCGAAGGGATATATTTGGATTTTTCTGGTAGTTCCCCTTCATTCTCTACAGTATCAGTGGTATTTGAGGCCTTGTTGTCTTCCATTTGCTTCTCCCCCACACTTGTCTCTTTTTCACTTTCTTGAGTGGCAATAGGATCATTCAATAATCTTCCACTCCTAAGAGTTACTGCCTTGCAATGCTCCTTTGGATTTGATTCTGGTTGGGCAGGGAGTTAGCCAAAAGCTCTTGAAGAAGATGCGGAGGCTTGCTGGGCAATTTGAGTTTCCAGCATCTTTCCATGAGTGGCCAAGGTATCCACCTTAGAAGACAGTTGTCTGATTGAATCTTCCATGTGTCTTCCATGTTGTCTAAATTCCTCATTGGTCTTCTCTTGAGAAATAAGAAATTTCTCCAAGAGGCCTTCTAATTTGGCAGTAGAAGATTGTTGGGCAGGTGGGTTGTATGATCTTTGACCTTGGAAACTAGGTGGTGGTGGTCTATTGGTGGTGTTTTGTGTGTGATATGGCTGGGTAGGCTTGTAGGAGAAGTTTGGATGATTCCTCTATGATGGATTATAAGTATTTCCAAATGGCTCATTGGAATTTCTCTGTCCAAACCCACTATTATTCACATAATTCATTTGCTCAGTAAAGTCTTGGCCCAAGGTGCATTCAGCTGCAACATGCCCTGTAACACCACAAATCTCACAGGAACTATCAGTAGCACCTGTTGTATTCACACTGTTAACATGAAATTTATCAAATTTAGCCATTAGAGCATCTACCTTGCTACCTAAATTTCCTAATGCATCTACTTTAGCAGATAAATGACTAAAGGCATCTAATTCATACTTCCCTGCTGGTTTCCTTGAAGGTCCTCTCTCATTGGACCATTGATAGTGATTCAAGGCCATATCTTCAATCAGCTCATAGGCTTCATCCAGCCTTTTATTCATTAAGGCTCCTCTAGCAGCGGCATCTACAGTGAGTCTAGTGTTGTAATTCAAACCATTGTAGAAGGTGTGGAGAACAAGCCATTTTTCCAATCCATGGTGTGGACATAGCCTTAATAGCTCTTTAAATCTGTCCCAAGCATCAAAAAGGGATTCTCCTTCTCTTTGGGAAAAGGTAGTGATCTCATTCCTCAATTGGGCAGTCTTGCTTGGAGGAAAGTATTTTGATAGGAAAGCCCTCAGCAGCTCTTCCCATGTTGTAATTGACCCAGCTGGTAAGGAGTGCAACCAAGCTCTTGCTCTATCCCTCAAGGAGAATGGGAAGAGCCTAAGCTTGATGGCGTCAGCTTGTACCCCATTAATCTTTATTGTGTCACAATATTCCAGGAAAATCTGGATGTGGAGGTTAGGATCCTCCATTGGCAATCCACCAAATTGATTTTGCTGCACTATAGACAGCAAAGCTGGCTTCAATTCAAAGTTATTGGCCTCCACAGCAGGCTTCCTTATGCTGGATTGAAGACCAGTGGCATCGGGTGCGGCAAACTCTCTGAGTGATCTATTATCCATGTGTGCAGTTGCTGGTTCAATGCAGATTTCCTCTTGAAAGTGAACTGACTTGTGTTCCCTCCTTCTCCTATGCAGTGTTCTTTCAATTTCCGGATCCAAGTCAAGAATTCTGTCAAGACTTCTCCGTCGCATATAAAAGATGGTCGGCAGAAGGATTTAGTAACACTAAAACAGAACAAGGTGAGAAAGAGATGCTGTAAAAGTAAGAAAAATCAAAACAAGATGAATTATGAAGTTAACGAAAAAGAATTGCCTAGTCTAATTTACTTAAAATTTGCTGTTAATATCAACTAGAAACAATCCCCGGCAACGGCGCCAAAAACTTGACCTCTAAAATCCGCAAGTGCACGGTTAAGTCTAGTTATAGTATAAAAGATTATCGTTCTCCACAGGGATTGTAGGTTGAGTACTAACTAAATCTCAAGCAAAATTATCTAGGCAGATCAATTGATAGTGGAATTCAAGATTAAAGTGCAAAAAACAGAGATTAACTTGTCAAAATAAGGTTTGATTCAGTGGAGTAAAAGTGTACTTAGCTTAAGGATCTCTTGTACATTTCATTATGGAATGAATATAACTCTCTAACTTGGTTTACTGTTAATTATGATTGCTGGATCACCAAAATTAAGCTATACCTCATTGCAAGGCTACTAGCTACTAACCAAGAGATTAAGTGTCCAGAATTACTCTAGTAACCACTAATCAAGGTTGCATTAACTCTGTTCAGAATTCATTCTTGGACATTTCATCTTGTGCAAAAGAATTCAATCAGCTTAATTCCTAAGTCTAATTGATATTCCCAATGATCATGCAAGATCCAATTAATTGACTAGTCATTTCAACCTAGAATCAACTAATCCAAGACACAAATCCAATATTCCGGATATATTGGCTTGTTCAAAACAAATCAGCAAGATCAAATCATAATTCAACAGTAAATCAAGCTAGATTATATAAAATTCAGTTCCATAACTCCATGAACAAGTTCACCTAAGCTAAGTACAGAGGTTTAGTGTGAGAACATCATAAGATCAGAAGAAAACAAGAAAACAGAGGAGGAAGCTAAACAATCCATGAAGATCTACAAATTTCTTGCTTGATTCTTCAATTTCTTGCTTGGATCCGTGTTAGAAGGCGCCTTTGGTCTCCCCTCGGGCTTCTCCTAGCAGTTTTTCTTCTTAATTCCCAGCTTTCTCCCCGTGATCTTCCCCTCTCGCAGGATTTCGCGTGAAACTTATATTTTTGATGTACACGGGGTCCAACACGGCCCGTGTTGTACCCCGTGTTTCTCAGCGAAGACTGATCAGCATACTACATGGGGTGTGACACCCTCCGTGTTCTTCAGAAGCAAATGGCAGTAATATACACGGGGTGTGACACGTCCCGTGTTCACACCCGTGTTCTTCTCTGAGTATCCCAGTGAAGTCACGAAGCCATCCAGAATGGAACACGGCCTTGAACACGGGGTTACCATTACCCCGTGTTCTTTACTGAGTAGACAATCTTGCTTCAATGCTTCATGATTTGAATGGTTTTGCCTCTGAATTCTTTTCTAATGCTCATATGTTTCATTTCATGGCCTGAAAACAAGATATAGAGCATCTAAGTATCTTTTTCAATCAATTTTGCACAAAATACTAAGTAAATAAGTGATAAAACACATAGAATTTAGGTGTATTTGTGCACTTATCAGAGAGCACATTGGATAACCTGAATTGATTAACCAATTAATTCCAAAAGTCTAGGTAGCAATTAGGGAGAAATTCAAAAACCAAGTTTTATGAATCGATTGATGAACCTACTCATTGCTCGGTGTTTTTATTTAAAACTAAAATTTTCAAAAGGTAGAATTAATTAACTAATCAATTCTACACATTTATAAACAAACTAAGGTGTTGTGAATCAATTGACCAATCAATTTCACTATGTAATGAATTCAAATTGTATAACTAGATAAATTGATTAACTAATTGATTCATCGCAACTTTTTCAAAAATTCAAAGGCAACTTTAATTAATTGATTAATTGATTCACAAGGCATTAATTACCCCATAATGACTATATTTTCTCTGTAATGAATTTTTTACCTTTCCAACCTCTATATAATGGCTTCATTTCAATTTAAAAATATAAGAAAGTGCTATCACTGCTACTTAGACAAAAGAAACTTCATTTTCTATCATCTAAAACCTAAAAATCCCTTGAGCTAAACTAATTCAAATTCTTCTTTTAGTGTTTCATTGTGTAATCCAACTTTTAGAGTTTGTGAGCTATATCCTTGAATCCAAATCATACATTTGTTATATATTAAGATAAGGTATCCCTAGAAACATCAAGAATGTTAGATCCTATGATGGACAAAAGCTTTGAGAGAGATTTCTTAAAAGGATTATAGAAGAAAGGCAGAAACTTGTATTAAGGTTTTTCAAGTACCCTCAAACTTGAAGATATAATGGATTAGAGTTCAAATCCAAGTTAGAAAGGCTTGGTAATGGATGTACACTTGAAGAGTTAGATCTTCAAGGTTGGAACTATTATAAATAGCAGTGTTTGAATCGCTTCTTCTCTATCTCTATATTTACTTGTATTGTGCTCTATTTTTTTAAAAATATATTTGCTACTTTGTTGAGCTTGCATCTACTTGGTTAGTAGTTTCATTCTTGAATATTTTATTAACTATTTATCAAAACCAACATACATTATTATTATTTTACAAAAAGTTTTTACACCCAATTCACCTCTCCTCTTAGGTAAAATCCTAAATAGCATTTGGTATCTGAGCTTGGCTCTTGAAATAAAATCTTATGATCTTAAGAGGCTCTAATAGATGTAAATAGTGTTAGCATTTTACTCGAATATCCTCCATTAAACAAAACCTCTAGGTTTTAATAGACAACTCTATACTTATTGGAAATAAAAAATAAAAGATTAAACAGAAACTGCTAATATTAATATATGGGATTTGATTGAAAATGGTTATAATCCACTAGCTAAAAGGGAAAATAATGTAGATGTTTTGAAACCAAGATTTGAATGGAGTGAGGATGACAAAAGAAAACATTAACTTTATTCTAAAACTAAATAGATTTTATTAAATGCTTTATGGCCTAGTGAATATGAGAAAGTATTAAATTGCTTAATTGCAAAAAAAATGTGGGATATGCTTGAAGTAGCTTATGTAGGAACCATATTGGTCAAAGAAAGCAAGATGCATGCATTAGTTTAGCAATATTAATTATTAAGAATGAATGATGGAGAATCTATTAAAGATATGAGGCATAGATTTATTGTCCTTGTTAACCAATTGAGTCTTCTTGGTAGGTATCTTATAGATGGAGAACTTGTTCACAAAATGCTTAAGTCACTAGCAATTGAATGGCAACTAAAAATAACTGCCATAAAAAAAAACAATGAAGATAACGATGCTAACTTTACAAGATTTATTTGGAAATTTGGAGGAGTATGAACTAGAGCTTAAAAGATATGCTAATAATAGTGAAAGAAAGAAAAAAGTCTCTTGCTCTTAAAGCTAAAGCAAATGCAGATGAGGATGAAATTGATGAAGATTGCTAAGAGGAATTACTTAACACCTCACTGGAAGATGACTTAGCTCTTCTCACTAAGAAATATCAAAGGGCACTTAAAAGAATTGGTAGTAGAAGGGGAGTGCCTCTAGTAAACAAACATACAAGAAAGAGGAAGATAGCAAACAAGCTATTCTAACATGCTATGAGTGTAAAAAGCTGGGCCATATCAAATTTGATTGTCCTATATACTTGAAGAAGCAATTGGAACTTGAAAAGAAAAAGAATAGAAGTTCTCATAAGAAAGCACATTTAGCTACTTAGGGAGATAATGATGACAATGACTCATGTGATGAAAATGATAAAGATGAATAAGTTCTTCTATGCTTGATAGCTTTAGGAGAACAAGATTGAGATAAGGTATCCATCTCTAATTCAAATAATGAATATGATTATGTCATTTCTAATTTGAATTTAGATTTGCTTAAGGCCAAGAGAAATATTGAACTTTTAAAGAAGTTAATCTCTTCTTTGGAAGATAATATTAAACAACTTGAAAAGGAAAATGAAGGATTGATTTATGAAGTAGCGAGCTTTAAGAAAATTATACAAAAATGCACCTCTTGTGAAAATCTCAAGTAAAAACTTAATGATTTAATTAAAACCCTTGAGAAACTTATAAAAGGTTAAAATTCACTAGACATTCTTCTTGGTCAAAAGATTAATTTTAATAAAGAAAGTCTTAGTTACACACCAACCACAAAGAATTTTTTTTACAAGAACTTCTTTGTTAAAGAAACCATGAAAAGACAGCAAAAAATATCATGTTTTTATTGTGGAGAGAAAAGGCATGGAATTTATTCTTGCACATATAGAAGAAATACCAATGTTAGAACAAAGAAAATTTGGGTCCTTAAAAGGACATATATGCTAGCTAACAAAGATTGACTTGAAGTTATTTAGGTACCAAAAGTAAAAAATTGAAGTTTTTTTTTTTGTAGGTATATTTGAGAACTCAAAGTGAGATGTGGCATTTGGATAGTGGCTATTCAAGACATATGACAAGAGATAAATTCAAATTCATCTCATTGGCACTCAAGGAAGAAGGAAATATCACCTTTGAAAACAATTTAAAAGAAAAATTCATGGGAAAGGGTAGAATAAGTAAGAATTCCAAATCTTGTATCAGTGATGTCTTATATGTTAGAGGGCTCAAGCATAATTTGATTAGCATCAGCCAATTCTGTGACAAAGGGAATAGAGTTACATTCGATTCCTTTTGTTGCATTGTTGAAAACTAATATGATAAGCAAATTAAGTTAATTGGTAAGAGATATGAAAATATCTATTTGATAGATATTGATAATGAGCCTAATCTAGATTCTAAATGCTTAGTTAGCATAGATGATGAATCTTGGATTTAGCATAAAAGACTTGCTCATGCAAGCATGGACCTTATACGAAAAATTTTCAAAAATGACTTGGTTGATGGTTTACCAAAACTGAAATTTGTCAAAAATAAAATTTATGATGCATGTTAAAATGGAAAATGAGTAAAAGCCTTTTTTTAATTCAAAAATCTTATTTCCACCACTAGACTACTTCAATTACTACATATGAATTTAGTTAGTCTATTAAGAATTAAAAGTCATGTAGGAAATCTCTATGTATTTATAATTATTGATGACTACTCAAGATTTACATGGACATTATTTCTTCCTTCCAAAGATAAAGCTTTTGAAGCTTTCAAAAGACTTGCAAAAACTATATAAAATAAAAAACAAATGCCTATACTAAACATTAAAAGTAATCATGGTGGGGAATTTAAAATCATGATTTTACTTGTTTTTGTGATGACAATGGAATTAAGCATAACTTTTCATCTCTTAAAATACTTCAACAAAATGAAGCTGTTGAAAAGGAAAATAAGTATGTAAAAGAAATGGCAAGAACTATGCTCAATGATAACTCTCTTCCTAAATCTTTTTAGGCTGAAGTAGTAAACACTACTTGCTATATAATGAATACAACCTTATTAAACCACTTTTAAAGAAAACTCCTTATGAGCTTTATAAAGGAATAAAGCTAAATATTTCACATTTTCATATTTTTGGCTACAAATGTTTTGTTCATAACAATGGAAAAGATAACCTTGGAAAGTTTGATGTCAAATTTGATAAAGCTATCTTTATTATATATTCTTCTAATAACAAAGCTCACAAGGTTTATAATAAAATAACTTTGTTAGTAGAAGAATCCATACATGTTGTATTTGATGAATCCTCTCTTAGCATGAAAAAAAAATATCAAAAGAAGATGAGGAGTAAGCTAACTCATAGGTGATTCAAAAGAATTCAAATAAGGAGATAAAAGCTGAAGAAAAGAATGAAAAAGATAAAGAATTAGCTTCATCCATAGAAAGTGCAAAACAAGAACTAACTTATGGACCTAAAAAAGAATGAAAAATGATGAGAAGTCACCTTATTAATTAAGTCATTGGTGACATGACTCAAAAGGTAATTAGAAGTTCTCTTAAGAATATATGTGATCATTTAGCATTTTTATCTCAAAATGAACCCAAAAATATTAATGAAGCAATAATTGATGAATATTAGGTCTTGGCAATGGAAGAAGAATTAAATCAGTATGAGAACTTGTGCCAAAACTAAATAATTATCCAATTATTGGCACAAAATGGGTTTTTGGAAACAAGTTAAATGAAAATGGTATCATAATTAGAAACAAAATCAAATTGGTTACAAAATGATACAATTAAGAGGAAGGTATTAATTATGATGAACTATATGCACCTGTTACTATACTAGAAACAATTAGAATGTTATTAGCATATGCTTGCATGAAATGATTCACATTTTATCAAATGGATATAAAAAGTGCTTTTCTAAATGGTATAATCATGGAGAAAGTGTATGTTGAACAACCTCTATATTTTAAATCTAATTTTTTTCCAAATCATGTATTTAAATTAAAGAAAGCTTTGTATGACCTAAAATAAGCCCCTAGAGCTTGGTATGAAAGGCTAAGCAAATTCTTGATGGGAAAAGGTTTTTCAAGAGAAAAATTTTATACTACTCTATTTATAAAGCATAAAATTAAAGATATCTTTCTTATGCAAATATATGTTGATGATATCATATTTGATGCCACTTATGAGTCTATGAACGAGGAATTTACTAAGTTGATGCATAATGAGTTTGAGATGTCCATGATAGAAGAGCTAAATTTCTTGCTTGGACTACAAACTAAGCAATCAAATGATGGAATCTTCATAATTCAAACTAAGTATACAAAGGAGCTACTAAAGAAATACAAGATGAATGAAACCAAACCATTTCCTACCCCCATAAGTATAGTCCAAGTTAGGTCTAGATGAAGAAGGTAAAAAGGTAAAGGTTACAATATAGAGAGGAATGATAGGATCCTTGCTCTATCTTGTTAGTGTATATGCTCTAAAACTAATCATATTAATAATTATAAATTTGAATAGTATTATTTTAATGGCAATTCTAATTATCATATTTATACATTTATTGTCTGTATAATATTTTTAATTATAATAATAACTTTAGAATAATTATATTTTTAAATGTCCCTAGTCATATATCATTGAGAATTAAGTTGCTTTGATATGTTAAGACTAGCATGTGTGGTGACTTATATGAGATATTAAGTCTACATATGAGTACAAGTCAGAGAACTTGTATACTGGATTGACTCATCCTAAGAACACTACATGGATCATTATATGAGTGTCATGAGTGATTCTTAGTGATCATTAGTAATATGGTCCTTTGACCTAAGATTGCTAAGATTCCCTATATATGAGTTTCATATTTTAATACTACTTTATGTCACTCATGGTTGAGTGAATGTAAGGATAATTATTGGATATGTCACATATCATGCGGAAAGATTTATGTGATCAAGATGGAATTTGTCCTTCCTATAAAACAAGAGTGACATATGTGGGCCTTTTGATTAAGAAAGGCTGAGAAAATGCATAGCCATACTTAAGTGAATTGACATAGGATGTTAATTATATTTGCTTTAGTCAGCTTACTTAGGAATCAAGAAACCTTTGGATTAGGCTATATGGGCATGACACATTCCATGTCTCATGCTTAATCTAGATGTCTAGGATAAAATGACATAGATGATGATAACGTATAAAAGTTCAGTCGAATCATTGACTTTCTCATTACTTGGATAATAATGATATATTGCTAGACACCACTTATTGTTTATGATCATTAATGTGATTTATGCTCATTGTCAATATAATGAAAGCCTGTAGGGTTGCACGTTTAGAGCTTAGTGGATTTGGAATTAATAGACCAAATTGTTTGGGCCTAATATTTAGGAATTCCATGTTATAATTATACGGCCTAATAATAAGCTTATAATTATACATGCAATAAAGTCCAATTAGTTAAAGTTTTCTATGCACCTATTTAAATAGGCTTATTTGGTAATAATACATAATTACTCACGCATCCTAAAGCATAGAAAAACCCTAGCACTCTGCCTCAACCATAACCCCTGAAAAGGTGTGCTAGCACTACGAGGCTAAGGAGAAGAATTCTAATCAGCATTCGTGTGGACGTTCACTGGTGATCTACTAGTTCGTGTGGATGCCTCGGAATCTTCAGCTAAAAGAAAGTCGAAAAGGTGATTAATGAACGAGTCCCTAAATCATTGCAAAAGTATTCCTTGAATCTTTTTTCTAATCTAACGTTTTGCATAGATCTGTTGGCTGGGATCAATTAATTCCACTATGCTTGTTTGGCTCCCGATCTTAACATATCTAACTTCTGGTAGACTAGACATTATATTTAGTGTATGTTTGTGTGCAAAATTTCAAGTTAACCCAAAAGAATCACACTTAACTGCTATAAAAAGGATTTTTAGATAACTTATGGGCATACCTCACTTTGGTTTATAGTATCCTAAAGAACAATTGAATTTCCTAACAAGTTATTTAGATGCTAATTTTACTAGTAACAAATTAGATAGAAAGAGTATTAGTGGAGTATGTCAATTTCCTGAACATTCACTAGTCTCTTGGTATAGTAAGAAACAAAACAGTGTGGTACTATTCACTATTAAAGTAGAATACATAGTAATAGGTAGTTTTTTTTGCTCAACCCTTATGGATGAAGTAACAACTATGTAATTATATACTAATTTTTCAAAATATTCCTATAAAATGTGATAATACAAGTGCCATCAATCTTACTAAAAATCCTATCGTGCACTTAAGATCCAAATGTATTGAAATAAGACATCATTTTATTTATAATCATGTCCAAAAAGGAGACATTTCGTTAAGGCTTGTTTTTCAATTAGCAGATATCTTCACTAAGCCATTTAGTGAAGATTGTTTCAATTTCATAAGATGAGAATTGAGCATGTTGAATTTTCTTAAGAAGTAATTTATGCATTAATTTCATATTTTTTTATCAATGTATTGACTTAAGCATCAAAGATATTCTAAAAGTTTATTTTACACGTACCACCCCTT
Source organism: Sindora glabra (assembly GCA_020226215.1). Lineage (NCBI taxonomy): Eukaryota > Viridiplantae > Streptophyta > Magnoliopsida > Fabales > Fabaceae > Sindora > Sindora glabra. The sequence continues at coordinate 54,507,309 of CM035236.1, read as the reverse complement.
ATCTTCAACAATCATAGCTTAAAATCAAGCTTCAATCATCCGTAAAGTCAAAAGGTTGGATGAAAAATCATTTAAAAGATGGAATGATAAGATAGGAGTTTTCAGGGTTCCAGGAATCGAATAGTCAATCGATTTCAAGGTGATAAATTAAGTGATTAATTGATTTAGGGATTCTATATGTAAGGGAAATGAATCGAGTGGTCAATCAATTCCAAGAAGCTAGTGTTAGTCTTTAAAAGTCTCAAATCAATTCACCAATTGGTTGACAACATATGGAGGGAATTCTAGAATTTGAAATCTTCTGATCATGAATCGAGTGGTCAATTGATTCATAAATAAACATATTCATCTATGAATCAATTGGTCAATCAATTCCACAAGGCCTCTATATAAGCCTTATCATATAGTAACTATGCCATTTGCTCCCCTATTTTCTCTCTCTAATTGCTGCATGGTTCTACCCCTTTGCTTTCCTACCATAACCTTTGATCTTCTTCATTAAAAAATGCCCAAAAACATCATTTAAAACCATCCTCCATCATTCCTAATGCCATTCAACGCATCAAATTTTTGGCATTGTCAAAACCCTGATTCAACTCATATCATATCAAACCTTCCAACTACCAACCTATTCTAAAACTCCTATTCTCCTGCCAAAACTTAGTGATAATCAATTCTATGGGTAAGAAAAGCATAAGAACAAAGTATCCTTATGCTAAATCAAGTAAAGGAATGGGAAAAGTTATAGGGTCATCATCTCAACCTCTTCTATCTACTAACAAAGTTCTAGAAAAAGTTTATTACTCTGAGGTAACTGCTTTTAAAAGATTTTTAGAATGCATGACTTAGGAAATAAAACCTAAAAATTGTTAGGATATTATATTATTTAGAAATGAAAATATAGAGATATATCATATCTTAGAGCATTTGAGTTTACTAAAATTTGTTAGACATGCTATTGATATTCATCCTAGCCTAGTGTATTAATCTTATGCCAATTTAAAGAAAAGTGGCCAAGAAAGCTTGCTTGAATTAATAACCACTATCAAGGGTGAAAGATTCTCTGTTGGCATTCATAAGTTAGTTACAATTTTTGATATGGATACCAATTAACACTTCATTAGTGCTAGGAACACTGCAGACTATTCCAATGCTATTGCTATAAGGATGTTTTGGCCTCACTCTTGCCCAAAAAATCATAAAGAAAAAATTAATGATTACATGGCTATCAATGGAAGATAAGATTCTATATTACACCATTGCTAAAATTATTCTTCCAAAGAGGCATAATTTCACTTAGATTGATGATCATGAGTTATTCATAATGTGCACCATCAAATAAAACATTCTAATCAACTTCCCCTACCACATTTCGCTCCACATGCATACCTATGTAAATAGAAACTTCCTTTCTTATGGAATGATCCTCATAAAGTTATTCAAAGTTTCTAGAATTCAAGTTGATCAGGAGGCCAAGGTAGAGAAGTTTAAAAAATCCTAAAGATTGAAGGCCAAATATATGAAACAAATGTCCTTCTAAAAGATAGAAAGAGTTTAGTGCTTCATTGAAAGAGAAAATATTTTTAAGGAATTCAATATGCAGGTGTTAAGGGATTACATCACTATATTGCAACCAAAGACATGAAAGGAGTTGAAGTCTTACATTAAGAATCAGTTCAAAGACATAGAGGAAAATTAAACATCGCTAATGTAGAAGAAGACAACTTTGCTAAAGAAGAAACAACATGCTCTCTTAAAGCTAAAAGAATAAACAAAGAGGAAACAAGAAGCTCTACCTTAAGATGAGGAAATAGAGGAAGAATGAGACTCTAAAGCAACTACTTCAAACAATGAAAAAGTTAGGGACAGTTCAGATAAAATCGTAGATGACTAGACATAATTGTTCCCTTCACCACATTATCACCTTAGAACTTATTTTTATTAGCTTTTTTGATTAACTTCCAAATATTGTGTTTTATGGGTTTATGTTTTACTAGTTTATGCACATTATGCTAGATATTACTACAGCTTTACTATTATTATGTTTCACTAGTTATTTATGCCCATTTTCTCCTTATTAGTAATTATTTGCTACTTTACTATTTCACTTTTTGATTGATGCCAAAAAGGGGAGAAAATTAAGAGATCTCGAAATTAAATGGCATGTTTTGAAGGGGAGTATTCTAGTTAGGGGGAGCCATCATGTGGAAATTTTATTTAATTTCAAAATTGTTTTTCATCATAAAAAAAGGAGATTATTAGCCTTAGCCCCATTAAAAAGGTTTTGATGATAACAAAATATTTTGATATTTTTGGATTTGGCATTTAATCAATTAGAATCCCAATACAAAAAGTAAAGATTAAAGGAGATTAAAGATTGAATAACATGATTAGTTTAGTAAGGATTCTAGTTAAGATCATAGGATGAAATTGCATAAGAGGAACTAATTAAAAAGGCGTTTAGTTTTTTCATGAACAATATTAACCATTAAGATCAATCTTGTGTCAAAAAGCCTTTAAAATAAGATTAGATTGTTTTCAAGGAAGAAAATTGTATTTCAAAATAGCTCTCTTTGAAAAACTAGAAAAATAGGGAGTGAATCGATTGACTAATCGATTCTAAGCATCCAGAGAGCACATTAAACATCCTAAATTGATTAACTAATCGATTCCAAAATTCTAGAGAGCAATCAGGGCAAAATGAATTAATTAACCAATTGATTCAATGTTTAAAAAATTCAAAAACTAAGTTTCACGAATCAATTAATGAACTTAATTATTATCCTATGTTTTTATTCAAAATTAAAATTTTTAAAAGGCAAAATCAATTGACCAATCGATTTTATACATCTAAAGTTAAATTGAGGTATAGTGAATCGATTGACCAATCGATTCACTATGTATTGAATTCAAATTGTATAGCCAGGTGCATCGATTGACTAATTGATTCAATGTAACTTTTTCAAAAATTTGAAAGTAACCTAAATCGATTGACCAATCAAGTTACAAGGTGCTAGCTACCCCGTAATGGCTATATTTTCTTTATAATGAATTTTTTACCTCTCTAACCTCTATATAAAGGCTTTATTTCAATTTGAAAAAATAAAAAAGTGCTATCACTATTACATAGGCACAAGAAACTTCATTTCCTCTCATCTAAAACTTGAAAATTCCTTGAGCCAAACTAATTTGAATTCCTCTCTTAGTGCTTCATTGTGCAATCCAAATTTTAGAGTTTATAAGCTACATTCTTGAATCCAAATAATACATTTGTTGTATATTAGGGTGAAGTATCCTTAGGGACATAAAAAATGTTAGATCTATTGATAGATAAAATCTTTGAGAGAGGTTTTTGAAAGGGATTATGCAAGAAAAGCACAAACTTGTACTAAGACTTCTTCAAATACTCTCAGACTTGAAGAGATACTGGATTAGAGTTCAAATCTAAGTTAAAAAGTCTTGGTAATGGATATACACCTTCAAGTGTCGGATCTTCAATGTTAGAACCACTATAAATAATAGTGTTTGAATCTCCTATTCTTTATCTCTATATTTACTTATATTGTGCTCTATTTTTCTAAAATATATTTGATGTTATGCTGAGCTTGCATTTACTTGGTTATTAGTTTCATTCTTGAATCATTTATTAACTATTTATCAAAACCAAAGTGCATTATTATTACTTTGCAAAAAGTTTTTACACCTAATTCACCCCCTCTTGGGTAAAATACTAAATAACAATATATATATAAGCTTATGTCAATTTTATGAGTTAACTATTAATATATCATGATACAAAATTAAAATTAAAATCATAAAGAAAATATGGAATGCTTATTTATCTATAAATCATCCTTATAAATTGTGAGTAGGAAGAAGGTGAAAGATAATCATGGATATTTTGGAACTTCATAAAGTAGATGGATGACCCTATTAGGTGAGTGTATATCTTGCCACAGCTTTATATTTTAATGATAAAAGATATTTTAAAAGTTGTGAATCATATTCTGCTTATTGATAGCACAAATTTCATATTTGTGTGCAAACTTAGTTCTATGGTGTATAAATACAATTAGCTATTTGAGTAAATGTAAATTGATTATAGTGCATAGTAGAAGTACGGTGATGTTATTAATGGTTGCTAAATGCTTATGATTGAATCCTCATTATCACTTGTATGCTAAGGATTATAAAGTGAATTATGTTAAGATATGAAGAAGTGTTATGGCTATGCATGGAGGCATGGCAATGTTATTATATAGATATTGTTATACATTGATGTTCACCTTATGTTAATGAATAGATGTCTATAATAAAATTGGCATTTCAACTAAAATTGTAAAGTTGAATTCTATTGAATTTATTGCATTATACATTGTACTATGAGTGGTATTGAAATTGGAAATGTGGTAAGGGCAATGATGCAAAAACTGGAAGAGAAATCCTCAGTAAATAGTTAAGAAGGATATAAGAATGATTTGAAAACTAGATAAGAAATTCCCAGTGAGAAGTTAAGAAAAATAGAATATTGATTTAGAAATATAAAGTGGCTACATGTATATTTTCTATAATTAGATATGTGATATGAAGTAATATTGAAAATTATCTATGATTAGATGTTACTACTAGTGTGATTGAGATGATTTATCTATGATTAGCCTCAATTGCTATTTATAATTGTAATGTCTAACCAGAATAAGTAGTTTGTGACATGATAATGATGTTGTATATTAATAGATAGTTGATATCTCTGTGAATTGTGATATGAGATAAAATTTATGTGTAAGAGAATTCCCATTATAAGCATGGTTTCATATGTTTCAAAAATCTAGGAAAACAAGTTTGTTAATATCTTAATATTAGTACATATTTAACTTGTGAATATTAATTATAAAATTGTTATCCAGCAAACTAGTGGTAGATGTATGCTCATTGAGTTCTTGTAACTTACTCTATTTTATTTCAATGTTTTCAAGTTAAGATAGCTTATTTGAGTTATGTCACAAACATAAAGAAACAAAAACTACCTAGATTGGTAGATTTAATAGTTGAAATCCTCTGGAATTAGGATTAGAATTCGAATTTGAAATGCCATTAATTCAGCATTAGATATGTTGATTTATTAATCTACATATAAAGTTGAAATTATACAATATAGTGTGAAGGTTGTTTGCTATCATATATTTTATGGCATGTAGCCCTTAAAAAGTATCCAAAAATAAAGAAAAATCTATCTATTTTTTCAAAAAAAATTTAAAGTGATTTTCAAGTTTCCCTAGAAATTTGAAAACTTCCATTAGATAGATTAGAGGAAAAATGTTAAAGCTTGTGAAAATCAATATGAGGATCTACACCAATCATAGCTAAATTAGGTCGTGACATCCTGGTACATCTTGGTTGCCCTAAGATTCATTCTTTATTATGACTTATGAGTTTTCCTTAAAAGTTCCTTCCTTATTGTGTCAAAAACCCACAATCCCTTCTTATTTCTCATTATCATTTCATCATCTACACTTAGGTAGGTTCTTTTTTTACCATTTCTCTTCTTTTCATTTAATTGTACTTGGAATCCTTCAATCGCTCTCTTTTCATTTATTTTACTGTAGTGGAATGTATCTTTATAGTGGCAACTTTCCACGTGTTTCATTTTTTGTGTACTCCTTTTTTTCCTTAGGACTTTTCAACTTAAGGCATCTACCATTACATTTGCTTTTCCTGGATGGTAATGAATAAAACAAGCATAGTCTTTCACCAATTTTGTCCATCTCTATTATCACAAATTTAGGTCCTTTTTATCAAAAATTTACTTTAAACTTTTATGATCGGTATAAATTTCATAAGTTTCTATAAAAGGATAATGCCTCTAGACCTTTAAGGCAAATACCACTACTGCTATCTACAAGTCATACATTAGATAATTCACTTCATGCTTTTTTAGCTACCTTAATGCATAGGCTATCACCCTTCCATGTTGATTAATATACATCCCAATCTAATTCTTGATGCATCACAAAATACAATAAATCCTTTCGTTCCATAAAGCAAAGCTAGAACTTGTGTAGACTTTAGACATTCCTTTAATTTTTGAAAGCTTTTTTTGCATTCATCACTACATATAAACTTAATTCCTTTATGCATTAACTTGATTAATAATGATGAAATCCTTAAGAAATCTTTCACGAACTATTTGTAATATCCTAATAGTCTAAGAAAACCCTATATTTTTGCCATTATGGATAGTTTTAGCCAATTTGCTACTTCCATTTTCTAAGGGTCTACTTAGATTCCTTCTTGATATACTACATGTCTTAAGAAATGAATACCTATCATTCAAAATTCATTAAGAATTTGGCACATAGTTAATGCTCTTGTAATGTTCATAATACACTGCGTAAATTTTATGCATGCTTATTTTCAATTTTGGAGTACATTAGGATGTCATTAATGAACACAATGATTAACTTTTCCAAGAAAAGCTTGAAAATTCGATTCATTAAGTCCATAAATGTTGCTAGTGCATTTATTAATCCAAAGGAGATCACTAAAAATTCATAATGCCTATAACTAGTATGAGACGCTATCTTCAAAATATCTTCCTTCCAAATCTTCAATCAATGGTATCCAGATTATAAATCAATCTTTAAGAAGTGTCATGCTTCTTATAATTGATCAAATAAATCATCTATTCATGATAACAAATATTAATTCTTAATAGTAACTTTATCCAATTACTGATGATCAATACATAATCATAGCAATTTATCCTTTTTCTTAACAAATAACTTCAAAGCTCCTGAGGGTGAAATACTATATAACCTTTTGTCTACCAAATCTTGCAATTGCTTTTCTAACTCCTTTAGTTTTGCTAGCACCATATGATACAAAGGTATCAATATTAATTTGGTGCCTGAAACTATGATAATTGTGAACTCGATTTCATGACCAAGCAATAAACCTGGTAATTCATCTAGAAAAATGTCCCATAATTCTTTTACTATAAGAACTTTACTGATTTTCAATTCTTCCTTTTTTGCTTCATTTACTATTACTACCTATACCACATAATCCTTTCTTATAAGTTTCTTAACTTTTGTACAAAAGATAAAAGTAAGCATCTTCGATCTCTTATCACCTTGAAAATTTTGTGCTACTTTTCCTTCTAACTAATAAGTTACTATCTTATTATGACAATCTACATAGGCATGATATTTGGATAGCCAGTCCATTCCTAAAATAACATAGTTATCTATCATGTCTAAAACTATTAAATTAACTATCATCAAGTAATCCTCTATCTAAATGTCATATTTTATAAACCCTTAAGTAGCCCTTATGGCACTTCCCATTAAGGTAACAACCACTAGTACTTCTTCTGATTCTTTTTTTAGTTTTGTAACTTTGATAACTAAGCTCTTAGATAAAATTGAATAGGTAGCACTAGGATCAAACAAAACTCTTACTAGAAAATTTTCAACTAATAAGGTAATTGTCATTGCCACATTTAAAACTTGAACCTCTTGTTATATTATGGCTTAAACTCAAGCTTAAGCTCCTACTACCTTCTTCCTTCTATTCCTCTTTGTCTCTTAACCAGATATTGTCGGTGCTCTAATAGAAACTATGTTATGAGTAGTTTGCATGCATGGTGTTATGGAATTTTTCTTACATTAAGTTGCTATATAGTCTCAAGCTTAGACGCTTAGTTATCCATATTTGAAACAAGCTCCAAGTTCATGTCTACAAGATTTGAAATGATTGAATTTGCACTTATTGTAGTACGGTGGTTTCTTTGGTTGATTTAGTGCTAAATAAGCCTAACTAGGAGCTTTAATCATGGATTCTAATCCAAAATTTAAGCAACTATTGCAAAACATCTTCTTCCTTTAAAATCTCCTTTTACTAGGTTATTCACTTGTTCCACTCATCAATATATTCTATATAAAGGCAATTTTTCCTATCCTCCTTCTACTCCTTCTTTTAAACCATATCCATTTCCATCTAAAGCTTGCTTCCCTTTCTCACCTTTCTTTTGAATATAATTCTAATCATATAACTTGTTTTAAAGCTTACTAATATGTAGAATTATCGAAACCATTAACCTGACTGAAGAAATAATCATGCAGCCCATTTACGAACCTTTCCACTCTTACTTTTTTAGTTAGTACTAAACAGTTAGCATAATAGGATAGTCACAAAATTGAGTGTCATAATGTGAAACCATTATTGCTTCTTAAGTTAATTGTTTAAACTCTCAAGCTTTAACTTCTATAATTCTTACTGGTAAAAATCAATGCACTAATTTAGTTTGGAATTGCTTTCAGGTGATTAGAACAGTAGCTATAACTTCATGTTTTATGTTTTCAGCATACCAATAATGTGCTACATCATCAAGTTGATAACTTACCAATTCAACAACCATGATGTCATTACAACCTAATGACGTGCACACCACAATGCACCAAAATTAGATTTAAAACTGGTTGCAAAAATAATAATGCAATATATTAGAACAACCAAGTCGTACCCCTAGCGATCCCTTGATTTTATCCTTCCTAAATGTATTTCCAATAATATATGCATAATTATTGAATTATTGATGCAATGAAAACAAAGAAAACTAATGCAATCAGATTGATAACGTAATGAAATAGAATACTGTGCAGAAACAAAAATAAGAATAGAATACAGAATTTGGGGGTTTTGAATTTAAAATAGCAATAGATCAATAATGCAATAAAACAGTAACAACGAAATTAAGAATAACAATGAACAAAGATAGCTAATCCAAGGAATTCAAGATTTCTTCAAAAGATTAATCATAGATCACTATAAATTGGATTTTACAATTGATTATTTAGCCTTGAATTATTCGGAATCCTTAAAATAATTCATGAATCCTAAGCTAGATAATCATTTAGGATTTGATTGATTAAGATTAGCTAAGTTAGATAATTATCATAACTCCTAAGCTAGATCAAAATCAATTTGAAGATAGAATTCAGCTAAATTAAATGAATTAATTTAAAATCCTAAATCATCCATTCATCCCCTGTTCTCTCATGAAAAATTTTGATTAATCAACTAAAATTTGCTACCAATTCAGAATTAAAACATAACTTACAGAATTGAACAAAGATTATATCAAATCAACATTCATATCAAGTAGATCATGCAAATCAGAAGAGATAGATGAGGAAAAAGGTAAATTAATTGCAGTTATCACCATAAAAATAAAGATCTCATAATCCCAAAGAAGAAGAATCTCAAACTTCCTTGAATTAACTCAAAGAATTAGCCTTCCATTAGAGAGGAAAATCCCAAGAAAAAATAAAAAATTGTTGTCTGTCTCTAACCTCCCACGTTCTGATTCTTCCCTCTATTTATTTACAATAATAGAAGTATAATTATAACTGGACCTGAACCAAAAAATTATAGCCTAATATCTTAAGAATCTACCCACAAAATTTCAGCCCAATCAAACATTTCTAGCTCAAGTTATAGCTAAATTACTACAGAGAGTTCAATCCAGTCCGAGATGAAATAATGAGCCACAATCAGTCTTCCTTGGCCTTCAAAACAATTCAGTTTTTTCAAAAGGGCTTTAGGAATGTTTAGATATGGATTTTAGGGAGTAATTGGACTTGGCCTTGCATCAATTGGACATTTAGAGCTCAAGATATGAATTAATCATTACAACTAGGTCGGGTCTGGGCCTGGATAGCAACTCTACTTCAATTTTAAGCTAATCTTTGACCTCCAAGATGGAATAACTGGGTTTTGTGGTCAACATAAAAATTGTAGCTCTTTTTCTTAGCTTTCCAACAGTGTATAGATTGTCCAAATCCAACATCCAAAGTTTAAGTTATGATCAAAATACTGAAATAGCATAAAAAATCCAGCATTAAGCCCGAAATTCAATTAAGCCCAAATTAATGCAATTAGTCTCAAATTAATGTAAATTTAATCCAATTAAGTATCATCACCTCCTAAGGGATCTAAATATAAGGAAAAATATTAATAAAATACTGTTCACATCACCCAACATTCTACAAATTATTTCTATATGGTTAAAAAATTAGAATGAATCAACTATAGGATTAGTGTCATTAAACCTTAAGGGTTTTAGCTTTAGAAATTCATGGGCAATATAAAACCTATCTTTGAGGGGTATAGGAGGAAATGATGATTGTCTAACTTCTTCCTTATTCGAGTTTGGATTTTGTAGGTTTTGAGTTATCATTTCAACTATTCTTTCTAGGGTTTGTTACAAAGCAGCTAGCCAACCATCTCTATTTTCATTACTATTTCTCACAAGCAATGCTAGAGATCCTTTGTATTCAAACACTACAAAATGTGCCTTAGTGTTTCTTCTTCCCCTAAAGTAACTTAGGTTAGCAAAAAAAAATTCCTATTACATAAAAGACACCTACTATCATTTATGCTTATGTTGTTTCCATTACTAATTGTCATTATATGCCAATTCCACCTTTTGCTTAATTAAATCTCTTCATATTTTCTCAAATCATGCTCTAATACTAACTCTATCATGATCCATTTTATAGCTAGTTATGACTAATGTGAAGGCATCTTACAAATGTCCTCACTAGCCTTTTTTTCTTTTCTTTTTCTCAAAACTCTTGTTGTTTTTGTAAAACACAAAACTTTAGATGACTTTTAACCAATAATTTTTTTCACTAATATTACTTTTGAAATTTTTAATATCCTATAAGTGATCGGATAGAAATTTAATAACATACTACTAAAATTTTAAAAACATATTTGAAAATCATATAAGTATCTATACTATCCAAAAATGTTTTCTACAAAATATTATGGTAGATGAAAACTCCCCAAAGGTACAATTTCATGGAAAACTTATGAGTTTTTTTTTTAATCTTTCTAAAGAGGATTAATTTAACAATGAAAATATTTTTTAAGCTATAGGTGACAAATCTTTTCCATGAAGAGTATAACAATAAAAATAGTGAGGATCTTTTCTAAAAACTAGTGATAGAACTTTATTTTAATACTAAATAAAAACCAATACTGTGAAATTTTTGCATCTTCTTTAGCTTAAATGACCTAGAGAAGAATATTATTGATTTTTGAAATCTTTAGAATAGATAATTTTGATAAAATGGATGAAAGATAGATTTATGATAAAATTGAAAAGGAAGAGAAATGATTGGCTTTTTTAATCTTTGGAAATTAAATCTTATTGTAATGTAAATACACTAGAATAGGACAAAATTAGTAAAAATTAAGAAATTTAAAGATAATTATTTAAAGTTGGATTACTATTTTAAAGTAGTGGAGTTATGATTTATGAAAAATGACTTCTCCAAATTTTTTCTTTTAAAACATACTACCAAGAGAATTAGCAATCTTCAAGCAAGGATTTATGATGATAAATTGAAGGAGTTCTATTAAAATCTAAAGTTTTCACATAAAATTCTGTCCTCGCTTCTTGTGGTGATACAAAAAATATTTTTATTTTTCATAAAGATATAATTGTATTGAAAGTTTGAAATATAAAATTACATAAAATAATTAGTCCGAGAAATCATATAAGGCTAACACTCTAAATATGATAGAAATAGAATATGCAAATATTTAAAATAAAGTGAGCGCATAATATGGCATTATGGCCTTTTACAACCTAAGTTCAAAAAGTATTGGGCTTAATTACGAGCCTTTAATAATTATACATAACTAATAGTCAAATTGTAAAAAATTTAGATAATAATAGCATATAATCTAACTCATGATTGTTCATGATTATGAGAGTTCTCATTAAAAGGATATTAGTCTTACTAGGGAGGTTGTGATAGATCTTGTGGTGGTATAGGTGTGGCTATAAGTGGTTGATTAGGAATAGGCTATGGAATAAGGTGTATGGATGGCTCAAAGAAAGTATATAGATTTTCTGTGGAACCGTAAATAACTATAGCTTACTAACCCACAAGAGCTATATTCATATGATGCAAATATGCAAGCCTATTATGATCAATCCTTATAATGAAGTGAAACTATAAATGATATATATCAAACTAGGTGGAATACAATCTCTACCAGTAATTAGTAATTACAAGAGAAGCATCCACCAAGCCAGTGGGATATCTAAAAAATATTAACTGATAAGTTCTTAATGAATGGCTACTTAACCTCTATTTTAATAAGTTTAAGCTAGAAATACATATTAGGAAGAGTGGAATTCTATCCAGTGTGTCTTAATATTAAATAAATCCATAAATATGTGTGTATTTATTTATCTATTGCATAATAAATGGTAGAATGTATGCAAGTTACCTATATATTACTTCTATCATCCTAATCCCACTCATTACTGTCCTTATTCCCTCAAGCTAACTTTATCTCACTCATTAGTACAAAAAGGATGCTAGACCATAACCTTCCTTATTCATATTTCAAGATAACACACGCCTTTTTTGGCAATTATAATGAAATCAGTCTCTTTAACTTTCAACATTATTTAGTTATCATACTAGCCATTACATGCTTTTATTTCACAGTATAATCAAAATATTATCTCTATCATAGTTATCATTTAAATGGCCTCAAATAGAATTCAAAATCATGTGGGCTTCTCAATCCAAATTATATTTAATTTTCAATTTCACAATTACAATAATAAGTTCAAAGCTCATCGCAATATTGTTTTAAATCCTTATATAAACTATCTCAATTAGGATATATATATATATTTCTAAAGATGAGTACTAAGCATTACCTTGGACCACATAACTTTCAAAAAAGCTAAAATAATATAAAAATTATAGTGATACTCATGGATCTAATTACTTTCATGAGTTCTCCTTATGTTTTCTTAACCTAACGCATTCTCCTCACTTATAATAATTTAAATGGGTTGGTGATCAATTTTTGAAGCAAAAATATTTCTTGAAATTAAAAGGTTGCTTTTTTTACACAAATGAAATAACAATAACATTTCTTCTATGAGGCTAATATACTCAAAGCACTCAAGCATCTTTTTTTTTATTTTTCTTTATTTTTAACTTTTCCTAATTATCATATTTATTAAGTAATTTTTTTATAAATATGTTTCAAAAAAATTTTTTGAGCGGTGGCTTAAAGATCCGTAAGCTACCTTCTAATACCAATTTATTTTTTTAAAACTTTCTTTAAAGGAAAAGCATGTGAAATATATACATACATATATATATGTTATATTAAGGAAAGATTTGTGGAAATCCTCATAATCTTTGTAAATAATTATAGGGATATTACTAGCTTGATTACAATAAGCCATTAATGTAGGAATATTTGTTTTATATTTTTAGATACATCAACTGCATATATATATGCACACATCTTCTGATAATATATTGTCAAAATTCAATATAAATAGTCCCTGTTTCTCATCAATCTCTATTTCTCTCTCTATTCTTTTCATGGTATCCAGAGCTAGTTAGATCTCTTAGAAGTTATCATCACCTGCCCTAGGAGACTCACCACTTCGAGTTCGTCCTATCCCCAAAATTCAATGGCTATCGGCGGTGCATGTGACTCTCATGTGCCGCTTCAATTTTATATGTTTTCTCACATGCACCGGCACGTGAAGGCGCATACACAGGCATATTGTCTTCCTACCTTCTCGCCCGAGGTCGATTCAACTTTCTGGCCACTTCCCTTCTATTTTTAGGTGTAGGGGTTCTGTTTCGGTATTGTTATGCAAGCTTCTAGGCTGTAGGACTTATTGTAGACTATGTCTGACCTTGTTTGGCGTGTTTAGATCATTAGTTATACTAGTTAATTTGGTTGCATAGTGTTACGTCTCCCTAATGGCAAAAAATAAAGCACCAATTACAACAGAAGTTATTCTTATGATAATAAAAGATCATTGATCATAAGCTTAATGAATCTAACTATCTATATTGGACTAAGACAATTCGACTTTATTTACAAAGTATCAGTCAAGATGACTATCTTACTAGTAATCCTCTTATAGATGGCACAAAGCAAGCTTGGCTAAAAGATAATGCTCGGCTATTTTTAGAAATCTAAAATTCGATTGACAATGAGGTACTTGGTTTGATTAATCACTATGAACTTGTAAAGGAATTAATGGATTATTTGGATTTTTTGTACTCTGGAAAAGGGAATATTTCTTGTATTTATAAGTTATGTAGTGCATTTTACCATTTAGAAAAATGTGATAAGTCCCTAATAGCTTATTTCATGGACTTTAAGCGTGTTTATGAGTAGCTTAATGTGTTACTACCTTTTAGTCCTGATGTGAAGGTCTAACAAACTTAATAGGAGAATATGGTTGTAATAAGTTTCCTTATCGATCTTTCCCTAGAATTTGAAGCTTCTAAATCCTAAATTTCATCTAGACCTAAGATGCCTTATCTCCAGGACATTTTTTCTAGATTACTTCGCATAGAGAATCTCCGATCTTATCTTCCTATAAGTAACAATAGTGCACTTATAAGTCGTGGTGCTAGAACCATCGCAAGAACAATAAAATGGGAGGAATTACTAATCATGACAATTGGAATCAAGAGTCAGGTGGTATTATATGTTACTATTGTCATGAGTCGAGACACATAAAGCATAATTATAAGAAACCTCAAAATAAACAACAAAAAGCTCAGTCAGCAAATGTTGCTCACACTATAATACTTTCTGAAAAAACTACTTCGGTCTTTGTTGATGAGTTCTCTCAATTTCCACAAGAGTCACAAAAATCCACTACTCCATCTGTCATTGCAATTGCTAAGACAGGTAAATCCATTAAGTGCCTTATGTCTTCATCATCCCAATGGATCTTTAATTCTAGGGCCACAAACCATATAATAGGTAATCCTAGTCTATTCTCCTATTTCGAACCTCATACTACTAACTCTCATGTTACTTTAGCAAATGGATCTACCTCTCCTATCTTAGGTCCTAAGACTAGTAATCCAACCTCATTACTTTCATTAACTTCAGTATTAAGTTTATCTAATTTTTATTTTAACCTCATTTCTATTAATAAACTCACACGATCCTTAAACTATTGTATCTCATTCTTTCCGGATCATTGTTTATTTCAAGATCTTACGATGAAGTAGACTATTGGTAAAAGTTATGAATCTGGAGGCCTCTACATCCTTGACATGCAAGTTCTAAGATCCATTGCCTATTTTAGTGTTCTAACTCCCTTTGAGGCATATTATCAATTGGGTCATCCTTCTCTACCTTCCTTGAAGAAAGTTTACCCTCAATTTCAACATTTGTCTTCCTTAGATTGCGAGTCATGTCAATATGCCAAAAATCATCATCTTCCTTCTATTTCTAGGGTCAATAAACGGGTTACGTCCCTATTTAAGTTAGTTCATTCTGATGTTTGGGGTCCTTATTCTATGACCTTTAAATCTGATTTTAAGTATTTTATTATTTTTGTTGATGACTACTCTCGTGTTACCAGTTATATTTAATGAAAAATCATTCTGAGTTATTTTCTCATTTCTGTGCTTTTTATGTTGAGATTAAAACTCAATTCCATGTTTCTGTGCATACTTTACAAAGTAACAATGCAAAAGAATACTTTTCAAATTCCTTTCAATCTGACATGCTTTAAAATGGAATCCTTAAGCAATCTTCATGTGTTGATACACCATCCTAAAATGGGATTGCTAAATGAAAGAATAGACATTTACTTGAAGTTGCACGAGCCCTTATGATGTGCATGCCATAATGCACCAAAATTGTATTAAAACTGGTTGCTAAAAAATAATGTTGTATAGTAGCACAACTAAGTCATACCCCTAGTGATCATTGGATTTTATCTTTCCTAAATGATCCTCTAATAATATATACATAAATTTTGAATTATTTATGCAGTGAAAATGTGAAGAACTAATGCAATAGAATGTAATGCAATAAAAAAAGAATGTTGTTGTTATGCAAAAACAAGAAATAGAATCAGAATGCAAAATATAATAATGTATGTATGAAGAATGGAATTAGAATTGGGGGGTTGGTTTCACGAATCTAAACAATTAATAAGTATGAATTTAGCTCAAAATAGAAGTAAAACAGAAATAAAATAGAAGAGAAATCAATGGAATCAAACAACCGATTCAAGGAAATTGAGAGCCCTAAATTGGATTAATCATAGATCAATTATAATTTAATTTTTTTGTAATTAATTCTTTAACCTTGGATTACTCGAAACTCCTGCAATAATCCATGAATTTTATGTTAGATAATCGTCTAGGATTTGATTAATTGAGATTGGATGATTAAGCAACCACTATAATCCCTACACTAGATCAAAACTATTTTATAATTAGAATTCAGTTAAATTAAGAAATTAAACTAGAAATATCCAAATCAACTTCTCAATCCTCTAACCTTATGAGTGAAAACATAATTTATCAACTACAATTCATCAACAAAATAATAAAGAGATAAAAAATCATAAGGAAGAATATCAGTTATACCAAATCAACATCCAACACAAGCAATCTCAATAATTTAGCACAAGTAAATAGGAAAAGAAGAAAATTAATTAAGAAAAGTTAATATTACAAATCATGATCTCATAATCCTTAAGAGGAGGGCCTCAAACTCCTTGAATCAACCATGAATTTGGCTTCTATTAATAAAGAACAAAGAAAGCTACAAGAGGAAGAAGGTTGGTTGCTGAATGCTATTTGTAATTTTGAGTTGTGTTATTCTTTTCAGCCCTCTTACCTATTTATATAACCTAAATTGCCTAAAACCTTATTGAACTAGGATTAGATGTCTCTTAGAATTACAATTACAATTACAATAATAAGGCTTTTCAAAATTTCTAGAAGTTCAGACCTATTTAAATCAAATCTCTAAAAGCTATTAAATTTCTAGAAGCAGTATCGGCGAATTCTTGCAGGTCTGACTTCTAGCCCAATTTTGACCACGAAATTGATGAATTTTGGAAGATTCATAAATATAAAAGTTATAGGCCTGTATCTTCTAAGAATTTGGGGGATAATTTTAGGTCAATTGGACCACTATAGCTTTAAATATGGCCCAAATACATAAATGAGTTCAATTGGGATAAAAATACGACTTTAGCTTGTTGGCCAAGTAAAAGCTTGAAGGAGTCTAAACTGTACTTTGACCAAAATATAAAAATTGTAGATCTCTCTTTTAGATTTTCATCAATATAAATTTTGCCTCAATCCAACATTCAGAGCCTAAGATATGACTGAAAAATAGAAATAGTGTCAAAATCTAGCATTTACTGAATAAATTCACAAACTCGTAAAATCAATTCAAAATTATAAAATGAGGTCTATTTTGTAAAGTTAGCACATGTAACACCTAAGAGACATAAAATAAGGAAAAATAAAATAGTAAATATTTTTCTCATCACTTTGTCTTTCAAAAGAATGTTCCTAAGCAATTTTGGGTAGATGTTGTTTCCACTACTTGCTTTCTAATTAACCGAATACCTTCCTCTATGCTTAATGGCAATACTCCTTATACTACCCTTTTTCCTTCCAAAAACTTATTTCTTAGTGAACCTCGAATATTTGGTTATACTTGCTTTGTTCAGGATGTTCATCCTTAAGTCATTAAATTAGACCCCAAATCTCTCAAGTGTGTTTTTCTTAGATACTCTCACTTTAAGAAAGGATACAGGTGTTTTTTGCTTGATCTTAATTGTTATCTTGTATCTATTGATGTCACCTTTCATGAACATACTCCTTTCTTCTCTTCAACTCTTTCGAGCCAAGAAGAGGAAGATGATTTGTTGATATATACTATCCCTCCATTATATCCAAAACCTGCTCCTACATCACTTATGGAACCTAGTCAACCACCCATCATACATGTCTACTCCAGATGTCAACCAAATGTTGTTACCTCCTATCCAGACTCATGCCCTTCACCATTACCTTCGTCATTAGATCCCATCTTAAGTGAACCTGATCCTAGCCTTGATCTCCCCATTTCTTTATGAAAAGGTAAACATCATTGTACTTATCCCATTTCATCCTTTGTTTCCTACAATTAATTGTCACCTTCTTCCTGCTCTTTTATTGCTTCTCTAGACTCTATTTCAGTTCCTAAAATTGTTCATGAAGCTTTAACCCACCTAGGTTGGTGTGATGCTATGTTAGAAGAATTAACAGCCTTTAATATCAATGGCACATGGGATTTAGTGGATTTACTTGCAGTAAAGAAGGTTATTGGCTGCAAATGGGTATTTATAGTTAAAGTGAATCCTAATGGCTCAGTTGCTCATCTTAAAGCCCATCTTATTACTAAAAGGTATGCTCAAACATATGGCATTGATTACTTGGATACTTTTTCTCTAATTGCAAAACTCACCTCAGTGCGGTTGTTCATCTCGATGATTACCACCTATAAGTGGCCTTTGCACTAATTAGATATTAAAAATGCTTTTCTCCATGATGATCTTTAAGAAGAAGTTTACATTGAACAACCACTTAGGCTTATTGCTTAGGGGAAGTATAGGAAAGTGTGCCATCTTTACAAGTTGTGTCTGGATTGAAACAAAGTCTTTGTGCCTAGTTTAGTAGATTCAATGAGACTGTTCTAAAATATAGGATGAGCAAAAGCCAATGTGATCACTCAGTCTTCTATAAGCAATTAGGACTAGTATAATTCTATTTATTTTATATATTGATGATATTATGATCATTAGAATTGATTATTCAGGCGTTTTATTTCTTAAGTCCTTCATTCACTCGCAATTCCAAACAAAAGATCTAAGTTAATTAAAATATTTCTTAGGAGTGGAGGTTGCAAGAAGTAAGAAAGATGTCTTTCTATCCCAGAGAAAATACGTTCTTGATTTGTTAGAAGAAGCAAGAAAATTAGGAGCTAAACCGTGTAGTACATCAGTGACTCCTAACTTACATCTTATAAAGGATGATGGTCAGTTGTTTGAAAACCCTGAGAAATAGAGGAGGTTGGTCGGGAAGTTAAATTACCTCACTATGACTCGTCCTAATATTGTATACCCTGTTAGTATTGTAAGCCAATTTATAGCCTCCCTAACGACCAATCATTGGGTAGCCTTGGAACAAATCCTCTGCTACTTGAAAAGAGCTACAGGATGTGGTCTGTTATATGCAATAATAGGCACACTAATATTGAATGCTTTTTGCTTGTAGACTGGGCTAGATCAAAGGTTAACAGGAGATCCACCACAAGATATTGCATCTTTGTTGGTGAAAACTTAGTATCATGGAGAAGTAAGAAGCAAAATGTGGTATTGCAATCTAGTGCAAAATTTGAATATAGAGCAATGGCTCAATCAGTGTTTGAAATTATATGGATATATCAGTTGTTGAATGAAGTTGGTCTTAAGTCTTCACTGCCAGCAAAGCTATAGTGTGACAACCAAGCTGCTTTTCATATTGACTCCAATCCTGTCTTTCACGAATGTACCAAACATATTGAGATTGAGTGCCATTTTATTCATGAAAAGATACAAGCAAAGTTCATTTCTACCAAGCATGTCAAAATAAGAGACTAACTTGCATATATGTTCACAAAAGCTTTGAATGGAGCTCAACTTGATTATATTTGTAACAAGTTGGACATGATTAACATTTATGCTCTAACTTGAGAGGGATGTTAAGGAAAGATTTGTGGAAATCCTCTTAATCTTTGTACATAATTATAGGTATATTACTAGCTTGATTACGATAGACCATTAATGTAGGAATATTTATTTTCTATTTTTAGATACATTTGTTGTATATATATATATATATATATATATATGTACATATATTCTGATAATATATCATCAGAATTCAATATAAATAGTCCCTGTTTCTCCTTAGTCTTTGTTTCTCTCTCTAATTCTTTTCATATTACAATAGCATCATTTACACAAAAAGAAAATATAGTGTTAGTGTCTGTATTTGTGTGTGAAATATACATATTTTTTGAACAAAAATTAAAAAAAAAATTCACTCACAAAATTTTTGCACGAATCTTGAGGAAGCATCTAAAAATATCAAAAATTATATTATTTTTATTTAAATAAGTAAATGCATAATAAAACAAATTAATATGAAAGCAAAAAAATTTACCAACCCAAGATAACAAATGATTGGAATGTCTGCAAAATGGGGTTATAATGTTGGCTTTGTCCTAGATGAAGAAAAAGAATTCCAGAATGAAGAGTTGGGGCTGTGGAAGGTTGAAGATAATGTGGAGACATTCAGGTAGAATGCACGATTTTTATAGTTAAATGAGGAAACATGTATTCAAAGCCTTGTAGGTCATTAAGATTTACAAAATAAAAACTTGTGGAAGAGAGAGACAACTAATATGTATATGAACAATAATTAAAATATTAAACAAATATTTTCTTTTCTCACATTTTAATAATATAAGAATATAATGTTGTATTGGTATGTAAATAAAAATATTATTTTTCATGTAAAATTATTATATGGATAAAACAAATAGAATTCAATTATCTTAAAATTATTTAGTTTTGTGAAATTTACTCATTTTATTTGTAATTCTATATCATATTTTTAAATACTATGTATGAGATGAAGTTAGAAAATTATGATTTTAGTATCAAAATTTTGCTATTAAATTCTAATTTCCACAACATATTTTCCTCAAAAATTTCAATACTTCTGTTACTTTAAAAAAATTGAAGAATCTCAAATGTAATATAAATTAAAAAGCTACACGCGGACCAAAACCTTTAAATACGACGAATGACTTTTGTTTCATGGGCTTTTTTCTGCTCACCAACTACTAATCATACTTCTAATTACTTGTAATTCTAATTAAATTAATTTTTCGGTGAATGTTACATAATATTACAATCTAATATTGGATCTAGGATCTGCAATGGAACCCGATTTCTACGTGAGAATGTATGAATGATAGCGTAAGAGAATATTTATACATTTTTTATTTTTTAAAATGACAAATAAAAACGAAAAAAAAGTTCTCAAAATGATAAAAGAATGAGTGGAGTATTTGCAAGTATTCTTCCCACCAACCTTTCTTGCATATTGTTTTGACGGATTACACATTTTATACCGCCTGCTTTCATGCTATATTCAACTATGATTGATTCAGCTATTAAGATTACTATATTACTCTCATTCCTATTTATCTGTTATTATTAATTAATTTTATATATATTAAAAAAGTAGTTAAATTTATTTATTTTTAATAAATTTTATAATATTACTTTATATACATAAAATTCAAAATAATTAAAAATAGAGAAAAATATAAGAAAATAAATATAAATTAATTAATAATATAAAATAATAAAATATTTATTAATAAACAAAAGGATAGATTTGGTAAAAGAATATTTTATATTTCATTAGAATTGTAAAGTAACATATAAAAAAGAATAAAAATATTTTTTCAAAATACAAAAAATAAAAAGAAACAGAAAAAGTACCTTTTATTGAAGATGAAAGAATATAATCAATCTTTTAAAACCTTCCAACATCCTCTAATACTAGTATTATTATTTTCTTCGGATTTAACAGATTTTGAATGATCACTAACACATCCATGGAAAAAAAAAATTGAGACATACAGTTTCAAGTTTATGGTGTATTAAAGCCATTTTATAGAACAGGCCCCTCTTCAACAAATTACTCATTCAAATATATCATATGTAGATAGGTTGGATAATTAGCTTCTTTTATCGCACTTAATCAGACACCGCAAGCAGAATTAGCTTCCTTATTTTATAGCAGTGTTCATTAGTCAATAATCTCTCTGCTTGGGCAGAATAAAACAGATTAAACAAAAAACAGTTTTTTTATCTATAATACTCGGACTCATAACTTGCTACTCAAATCATAAGGCTAACCAGACGATTGTAGATACTTTTTCTCTTTTACAGCTGAGTGTTGCAAAACTAAAGGTGAACAAATTTTGCTCACTGGCATCAGTAAAATAATGAGGCACCAATGTGAAAGAATAACAAATGTGCCAGGATACAGGCATAATGCAACTAACAAATGGGCCCTCAACATGAAGGCCACCAAAATACAAAATTGATGATTTGGAGGAAAAAATTGAAAAAAAAAAAAATTCTAAGTCCCAGACCAACAAAGTGGTGACAACCCTGAATTTTGTAAATGTACAATGCACAAGCTGTTTTGCTTCACAGCCAAGGCAATATATCATCACCAAGTAACGTACAGGTGGGGTGTGGAGGAAGTTGAGTCTGCTATTTCACAGCTTGTTAGATACAGCAGCTGCCAGTTCATATATGGAACAATACCGAGTCAGCCTAACGGGAATTCCTACAAAAGAACGTACTTCACTCTATTATTGGCATATCACATGAAAATATGCCACTCCGAGGAAATAATCTGATCAATGAGACCTCTAAGAAAAGCTTTGAACTGCTAGAATTGGTATATGCCCTCTCAGTGGATGGGATGAGGGAAAAAAAAATGAAACAATCGTAATGCCACAGAAGGTAGATAGCAGCAAGCTGCGCTCACAAAGTTATAGGTAAGAGAAATGCCCATCATGTTCTTTGTGCGGATCAAGTTGCTGATGACCTTGAGATGTTGGCTCTAGTTGTACGGCACATGCAATCCGGGCATGGATAACTATATATTGAGTCATTTGGTCTTCTAAGCTCAACTCCCTTGGAATCACTATGGGACCTTATGTTCACCAGTTGCCGCTTGATACTTCTCCATCTAAGGAATCAATCAAAACTTCAGAGATCTATTGTAGTATCACATGCACAGACTTCATTTAATACCTTAGAATGGTTTACAACATCTTGAAAAACCTAACAGCACAATAATGATACGCCTAGTTTTCAAAAGGAAATAGCAAGATACATCTTCCACTTTCTCTAAACAAGATGTTTGCACAATGCCTAGGCACAGCTCTTCAATTACCGAATCTATCTAGAAGTGTGCAGCCCCTCAAATCCAGTGAATATTGAACAAGTCATTTAACCAATAAATATGAATGTCCCACAAGATATAGAAAAGGGCATTCATCCCCTAAAGAACAAAAGGGAAATCCACAGAGGTAACATGATACATACCCAATATTAGGATTATCAAAGAGCACTGCTAATTTCCGCTTGTCAGGCCTAATTGTCTTAGAGTGTCCAGCATTTAAGTACCTTCTATGGCCCAACAGAAAATGAGGGAAGTTACCACCTTGAGTTGTGACAAACACCTCACTATGGAGACAAACGGTGTAGTCTATGGCAGCCATCCTGGAGGAATAACTCTAGAAGCAGTAAATCAAGTCAACCCGTAGCCCTTAATCAAAACTCTAAACAGATGGTGTAGAGTACAGTAGAAATCTCTACCTTAAAAGGAGCAAGTTCATCTTCTGATGCCAGAGTCTCCTTAGTTTGCAAATTAGGAAACATTTCCAATAATGGGGCCATGGTTTTCTCGGCATTATATATTTTTCCAGAAGCTAAAAAGATAGATGTGTTCTTATTAAAACCCATTCCCCTAAGCATCAACCCAACCTGCAGAATGTAAGGAGGCATTAAGCATAATTCAAACAAAGTGCCATGAAAAAAAGGAGCAAATTCTGGAACTTGCAAGTATGAATTGGTGACGTAAGCATGATAGAGAAAATTAGCACCTCACAGCACACATTCAAAACCCATAGCTACACTAACAAATATTCCAAAAGTGGGCCAAATTATTCTTTCTCTCCAAGGAGATTCTTACCTCTAAAGGAGTAAGAGGACACTTTCCATTAATCCTGTTTGCTCCAGGACGTATAACTCTTCCAGGTTTTGTAAATTTCCCCTTCCAACCTCTTTCTCTTGCTGCTTTCATGTCTTCTCTCTCTTGTCTTCCACCATCAAAAACACAACAAGAGAAAGCAACCATATCCTGGACATTGGAAAACAAGAGACAACAGTTGCAGTAAGAATAAAATAGAATGTCATACAGATAACTAAAAGCAACAAGCATTCTTTATTGGATCTATTCTAACCTCTTCAAAACGAAGATGTATGGAGACATATTTGCCACCATTGATGGCACTACGTTTTCTCATTCTTGCAACCAAGGATTCACCCAAGGTCAATATAGGACTTGAAAACCGTAAAGCCTCATAATTTGCTAAGCATCTGAGCCGCTGGACAGCTGGAGGAGCATCAAAAGACAATCTATTTGCAAAAGGAGATATCCTTATAACCCTGTATTGTTCAATAGGCAAACTTTCAAACCCACGATACAACATACTTAACATCCTTCCCATTCTCAAATTGAATTAATGGCATGACTTAAATATATAATTTGACATCATTGGGTGTTATAAAATCACCATGCAAATCTACATTTGAGGTCATATATTTTTACCATGACAAGACATAGATAGTATAACAATAAATTAACTGAACTGGAAAATAATAATTAATTCATTAGTTGAATCCTTTAACATTAAAGACAAAAAGGGGGGGGGGGGGAATCTTTGTGCTTAAGTGGGTGTCTTCATTTGATAGTTTCATACAAGACTATGATAATATGTTTTCACTGGAGAAAAATACTATGAATGAAAATAAAATTTCAAAACAACACATTTAAGCCAATTTTGTTGGCCCAGGTTGATAATTACAGTCTGCACAAAACAAGTTAACATTTAAAACCAAGCATCTTTCTAGGATGAATACAGGCATGAAAGGCCTTCCAACCAACATGAATTTAGCTGGCTGTCACACATTTAGGTGGCCAATTTAGTTTTTCAGCACAGGACTTAAATACAATACATATTTACAATTTAGTGTCTGTGTATATGCTGCCAAATTAACATATTTTGCAAGTGCATCACATATATTTCACTAATATCATTTCTTCCAAAAAAAAAAAAAAAAGAATCAGCCATTAAAATGCAGGAACTACAATTTACTTGGACTCCAAAAATTAGCATTCTTTTATCTAAATGGGAAAAAAGATCCATGCACGATGAACATAGGATTTAAATTGAAAGTATAACCCCAAGTCAGCCACTAGAGACCAATAGTGGCAATGCAGACTTTTGATTACATCAAAACTAAGATAGTCTCCCAACTTTATATCACCTGCAATGTCAAAACATTTCACAAGTTTTGAGAACATTACCAAGGTCCCAGACATCATAAACAATTGCCAACAGCCGGCAGTCATTAAGACAAACTGTACACTCTCCAATGCCATCTTCAACTCAGCCTCAAACTTTAGTAGACATATCTAACACTTTACCGAACTCCATAACATATACCTTATCAGTCAATAAATTGTTCACTGTTGCTTCATCATCTATGAATTCATCTCTTTCTTCAATATCATGAAATATTAGCAATTACTAAAATTTGAAAGCTATCAAAGATCAACATGGTTACATCAATTATCAGTTCTTTCCCAGAATGGAATGTCTTATACTCACTTTTCTTCAAGTAGCTTTGGGAGGACCACATCTCTGTAATAATTAATAGAGGACCATGCCTTTATTCTGAAATTGTGGACATGTGTCATGTTGTTGCCAAATCTTTCCATTAGATACTCAGGAATTTTATCAACCACCCGTACGTCATTTTGCAAAGTATTGACAAAATATTCCTCATCATAGATGTCTTTGAATTTGCTGGACAAGTCAAACATGAAGAATCAGTTAGCCTATATTAATATTACCAAGGAACTAATTATAAATAATAGTGCAACTTAGCAAACAACTATATAGTACAGCATTAATGCAATAAACCATCAACAATGAATATATTTAACTTAAAATGTAACTCAAATTGTATAGGCGAGGTGATTGTTTGGTATGGTGATTAGAATTCTCAATAATCAACTATAGGTTCAATAATTGATTATAGCCCTTTTTTAGAGATGTTTGGTTGTGCTTTTCAAAACTTCAATAATCAAATATAGGCAATAATCTCATTTAAACTAAAAGTTATTCCAAGTACCTTTTATTTTAATCAGATTATAGAAAGAGAAACATTAAGATTTGTATCCATACCAACGTCACTTCATTATTCTGTTTCTAACAATATAATAAGAGAAAACTATTTTCTCTCCATTCTTTATTGTCCCTTTTAGTTATTAAATATTAAAAAGTGATTTTTTTTAACACTATCCATACAAGATTAGATAATGTATAATCAATTATCAAAAGATGTTACCAAACATATAATGAATTATATATAAACAAGTGTTTAAAAATTTATCATAATAATCAATTATGTTTATATTCAATTGTCCCATCACTATAACAAACAAGCCCTAAATATCTAAATGACTGGATTCAGGAAGACCGTCCATAAGGCATCCTAGAATAAAAATATCCACATATAAATACAAATGCTAACATGATACTACACAGATGTTTAGGTACAATATGTCCAAAAATCAAGAAACATATATGACAATTGTATGATGTTTGCAATTTTCCAGTCAAACAAATATTAGAAATTTCAAAAAAATTAATAAGGAAAATATAATGGTTTACTTGTAGTGCACGCAAAGTCAAGGAGATCAGATTAATTGTGTTCTAGTGCCTAAATATAAATAAAGGGTTAGGGTTATGTCAATTGAAATTTGGCTCTATTATACCATTCTGTAATAGGATAATATAAGTGTACTCTCTAACCTGTCTCTAACCTCTTCTCTAACACCATTCCTCCCTCAAAACATATATTTCTCAACATGGTATCAGCGCAATTCTTAGATTTCATATAAAAATATTCTTAAATTACATGCCATAATTGCCCATTATATAAACAGGCATACAATCCCAAAAAATTCAAAAACTGAATGGAAGTTCGATTTCCCATTTTAAATGGTAGTATATCTGGTAAACCTCGTCCAGAAGGTTTTGTTTTGATTGAATATGGGCTTGTAGTGCCCATTGTTCATCAAGTTTTCAGACCTCCTGTGCAATTTGAGTTCAACATCAATCCCATAATTCTAAAAAGCTGAAGCCATTTCCCCAGGTGCATTGTTATAATATAATGCCATTTTTGTTCTTAACAACTAAGAAGCAAAAACACGAGTATAGAAAGAGAGGACAGAAGGTATAGGGTGGGGTTGTCTTCTAATGAGTCAATAGTTCTTAATGGTTAGTATCTAGGTTTCAAAAAGAGGACAAGAACTAGTTTATTAAGAGAGAATGCACAGAGAACGAATTAATAGTCTGTTTACATTTTTAAACTTTCATATGTTGACTTAAATACCAATAAGTTTTATGTATTCGAAATAGAAGGTCGGGGATTATTTGTCCAACTCTTGAGTGGAGTGCATGTGTGACTGTACCTTGGACATATCATACTTTAATCATCAAAAGATTCTGGCTAATTGAAGATACTTAATTACCAGTATATGATATGGAGATAATTAAGCAATATTTTAAATCAAATCATGTGGTACATATCAAGCCAAAATTCACGACAACATACAAACCTAGGATCTTTCCATATGCTATGGTAATGGAAGTTGGGAATCACAAGTGTAGCATTTAGATAGCCAGCTACGGCAACAGCATTGCATATCTGGAAAGCATATGTAAACAACTAAAGAGTAGTGCTAAATTAAGTAATCTATAAGTCAAGCTACAATAATTTTACTTTTGAAAAATGAAAACCAAATGGCCAAAAAATTTATGAAAACAAAACACTAACCGATGTTCTCTGTTGATTTAAGCCACCATTGGCCTCAATATATATGTATCCATTAGATTCCGGCAGGCCTATTACAATTATAAGAAATATACAATAAGATGTGACAGAGAATTATACTGATATTGCTGGAAATGAAACACTTTGTGAAATTCCATGCATCATTAGAATGGCCCACTTCATTAAACAAGAGGTTATGTAACTCTTTGCTGAAAATAGGTTCCAATAATATCAAAAGCAAGAAAACTAGAATAAAGCAGTCCTTAAATATTATGCATGCAAAAGAACAACACCCCAAAAAAGGGCCAGAAAACATGGTATCATATCTCCAAAAGGCATGGAATGCCAAAGCCATCAGCTCCTTGCTTGTCATTAGCACTTGCGTAACACACCACATTATAGTGCACAATACACACAGTGGAGGAGAGAGCAATTTGAGAGGTCTGCAGACATGCAATATATCATTTGTACACATCTTGTTGACCACAGCAGTCCAAATAAATGATTTCACCAAAGATGGGGCCTTCAATTTCCAAAGGGGAGTAGCAAGGAAAATATCGCTCCTATTTGAATATTAGGAGAACTGGAAAAATAATTTACAGGAGACATCTCTTAGGAGTCCAATGACCAAAGTCTTCAATCCTCCAAAGAAGCATGTATGAATAGGGTTTCAAGAAGAAGGGGGCATTCCAGATCACTGGATTCTATCATTAATAACTAAGGCCCAACAATAAGTTCTGATTTCACTCTATAAAAGACATAGCAATAAAGAAGTCGAATACCATAATAACATACACCCTTCCATACTAAACCCATCAAAATGTCATTTAGATGCTAGCAGTCCATCCACTGGAACCAATTTCACATTTTGCACAAGACAACCATTTGCAGTTCACAAGGTAATAAAGAAAGGTACCATCACTACCATTCCAAAGGTGATAATTTTTAATTTTTCATTTAGCCAGAGATGCAGTGACAAGAAAGATAGACATGAAACTATGTGATCAAACTAGACATAATTCAACTTTCAAAGTCAACCCACAGCCTATCCATAAGTAAAGTGGTTCTTGTGTTTCCAACTATACTCAGACTCATGATGAATGAGAATTTGCAGTCAATTTTAAGTGCAAGAAACACTCCGTCTTACATGTTACCATACTACACTCATCACAACCAATTTAAAGAGGTTTTACATATCCAACATCAGATGCAACTAAGCAACCACAACAAAAGAGGCACAAAAAACCAGAGACCAAAACCAGAAAACCTATCTATTCGATAAGTTGTAAATAATTGCCCATATTTAATGCCAAGTCTCAGAAACCAACACAAAATTTACTGAATTTTATGATTGGCAATAAAGAAATGTTCAAATTAAACACAGATATTATCATGATGCAGAGAAACAGGAAGAGGATCATCAATATGTGTGTGACAAAATAAATAATTTTAGACCTTCTGAAGACGTGTCTACACATGGTTTCCACTGTCCACCTCTATGGAAATTCTTCCATATAGTTGATATCTGCAAGGGAGTAGTTCATCATAAGCAGCCAGTTTGACAAGGAAACAAAGATGTCACAAGAGATTCATTTCTCAACCTAGAAAAAATCATCAGAAGACTCGAAGTTTATGATGATGATGAACCAGATAAGAAAGAAATGAATATTGAGGAGGTCAAAAAAGCATGAAATATGAACACCAAGGATGGCCCTTGCAGGAGCTGATACAGATAACCTAATTGCTCAAAATTTAGGTGCAGCTCTGGTTCAACTTTAAGTAGACTAGACTATGTAGCAGATGCTATCAATTTAGAAATAGCAATCATGCATAAAATATTTTCCAAATAACTGAAGGCATAAATCCTCAGCTGCAAAAGGAGAGAGAAAAAAAAATGAAAAAGGGAGCCTTCTGAATTCTTAAGCCGCACTAAATGGGAAGAAAACAAGGGTATGTTGAGACGGAAATTTAAAGAACATTGTCTTACCAATTCTTTCTTTGATTTACCTCTGTCTTAATAAGCATTTATATAATCTCAATTTAGGGTCATATCATGCAGAAAAAAGAACATCGGATGTTGCTGATGCTGAACAAAATGACCAAACTTATCAATTCCCTATTTCTCCATTCTCCAACTACTTGTCCATAGCCACTATACAATAAACATGATTAATACTTCCACAAGTAGTAGCTCCTACTAATTTCCGTCCACATACAACCAATGGACAAATACGGAAAGCAGTGCTAATTTCAAACCACCTATACATTATCTGTTTTACTTTGCTTGTCGATATCATTTATTAAGACTGGATAGTGGACAAATTGGAACCAGTAAAAAGTGAGGGGGCACAGGTTTGCTGATCCTCTATTAGAACTTTGTTATTATACAATTCAAAGCGCAATGTCAATCAGTTAGCCAAGACATTTTGCCTGCCTTAGATGCTCAGTCACTAGATTCAAACAAGATGCAAAAATGCTGCTCTTCCTAAGGCAATTTGGTGAAACTCAAATGGATACAAGTATGGTTTAAAGTACCACATAGCTAGTCTAGACGTGCATATGAGAATTTAAACTATGTTTGACAGTGAATTTAAATAGTAAAGTAATCTACATATATTGCCAAATTTTAGCATCGCAACCTTTTTTATCCCATTATATTCACCTTTTTTACATTATCAGGAATTCTACAAATTCTATGCAACTGCAATCCAACAGCTATTGCATTTTTAAATCACTGGTTTGAATTCCACATTATAGATATAAAGTAAAATTTTGATTGGAAGCATGCACACTTTAAATATAAAAGGCAAAACAACTACAGTGTAGTCAGATCCTTTGAATTCTTAATCTCAAAACTTCCCCAAAGAAACGGCATAACAACATAATAACAAAAAGATTCGGGATTCTTTAAAGTTATTCACAAATTCAAGAAATACAAAAATCCCCAATCTGATACGCAAGAAAATGATAAAAAATCAACAAAAGAACCAACAATCCAAACAATTATAAATCCTGGGTGATCAAAATTCAAACGCATTTTAAAAATTTTTTTAAAAAATGCCTACAAATACCAACCGCATCGGCAGAAGAATTATCCGCATCCATCTCAGGTCGGAGCTTGGCATAGAGCTGGGGGCTACGATAAACAGAGCCAGGAGCCGCATGATGCTTGATGACTGGTACGACGTCGAATGAGGCCGTGCCCATGTAGAGAAGCATGCAGGAGATGTAAATCAGAGGAGCAAAGAGGAAAATGCCCTGACGACGAAGTAGAACCGAAAGAAAGATCCAAGCGAGCCGTTCGGCGTAGTTGCGGCCCGCAGGCTGACCCGGACTCAAACACCCAGATTTTGACCGGCCAGAGCGTAGCCTTGGAGACCGAAGCGGCGAGGCTGGTGGCGACGGCGTGGAATGGCCACTGCTGGGCAGCCGATTGTGTGGTTGCATTTGGGATTAAGGATCCTCTGCATCACATCCCACGAAAACTACCATGCACATGTCTTTCTTCTCTCTACCCTTTGAGATTTTGAACAAAATCCAGAGGGTGAGAGATGTCGAGCAATGGCAGAATGAAAAAGAAATAAAGAAAGTTGGAATTGGAATGAAACGGAAGAGAGAGAGAGGGAAGAGCACGTGGCGGGGAAGCCTGCGGTTGAATGATGTATAGTGTTATAAGTTAGCAGTTGTAATTGGTTTGACCAGCAAATATGTTTAATTTTGGACGAAACCATAGTGTAGAAGTCCTCTGAAGTGAATTTAGAAGTAAATACATTTATAAATTTTTTCAATATTTTCAAATTTGAGAGTATTTTAATAATTTTAATAAAATTCAAAAATTTAAAAGAGTTTAAAATTTTATATGATCCTCACATTTTTATCTTTGAAGTCAATGCATTTTAGTGTCAATTAAACACACAAAACATAGAAAAAAGAATTTATAATAATAAAAAAAATTATATCTATTTGTGTTAAATGAATTTTTATTCAAAATACTCTTTAGAAAAAGTAGAGTGTTAGGAAAGCTAATAAGGCACATTGACACTAAACTTGAGATGTGAGTATGTTGACTTATGTCGATCATTTATACATTTAAAATTATATTGGACCATATATAATTGAACAAAATTGTCCTTCTCCCGTTTAGTTGTATCTAGAGGCTCCTAATATGGATTGTTCTTATGGCTTGATATACACAAGTGATTCAATAATGTAGTTATATTACCTTAAAACATATTATATACACAATTTTATTATATTAATGATAAATTTTTTATGTCTTCGTATCTTTTTTCAAATATACCACAAGAGAGTTTTATAAAAAGATTGACATATTTGCTAAAAGTAACAAGCATACGCCGCATAATTTTAAATAAAAAATTATCGACTCATGACACTTGGCTCATCGAAAGTGAGTTTGGGTGTTTCATGCAATTCATAAGAATGGTATTTTCCTTTTTAGTTGAATTGAATGATTGAATTAGGAGAAAAGATGGAGAAAAATTATTTCTCTATTTCTTTAACAAATAAATTTTTCTAATTAAAATTTTTGTATTTATAATTGTTTAAAAATTTTTGAATTAAACTTTTTATATTTATAATTTACTTCAATTTCTTTTCTTTTGTATTTTTCTTGTAATTAAATTTCATCATAATTTTATTAAAAAAATTTGTTTGTAATTATCCAATATAATAAATATTCATATATTTTAATTATATTTGTATATTTTTTATAATCGTATTATAACATAAAAATGAAAGAAAATTCAAAGCACCATTTGCAAAAAAATTACTAAAGGAATAAAAATTATAATTCAAATTATGCATATTTTCCATTTCATTGTAACCATCTAAATATTTTCTTCAAATTATAACACTTTCTTGTTCTAATGAACAGTGCTTGACTCTCATGTTACAGCTAAAGGTGAAAATAAGTCGAATTAACTGTGAGAAACTTATAGCCTAGTTTAATTTCAATCTAACTTAATCTAATTTTTTTTATCTAAACAAATTAGTTATGACTAATAAATAAGTCTATTTATATAAATAGACCATGTCTATTTTTTATGAGGTTGACTCGTAAACCTATCAAGCCTACTTATTTAATAATTAATATATTTGTATATAATATAATATAACATCATATATAATATATTCATTTATAAAATATAAATATATATAATTTTAATACACATAATTATAAATATAAACTTAATTTAATTATTAATTTATTTTTTTCTCACACGTATTTGCTAATTAACTTACTTGAAGTTTATGTATGTAATTAGGCTTTTAAATAAGTTAATAAATTAAGTTAGATAATACTTTTTAAATAGGCTAAATAGAGCCCAAATTTTAGCCTTATTTAGGCTAACAAGCCTATTTCTAATAATTTACAAAATAAATTTGATCTATTTGAATTAAAAACTAATCCAACCTAATTTATTTCTAACTCTAGTTATGACATAACTATATAACTATGTAAATCCTCAAATGTGTTAGGATGTGAGAGAATTGCAGACAAAAATCTAAAAATTAATGCATACCAAAAAATTAATTACAATTACAAATAAACATAAACTTTAAAATTTTAATTATATAAAAATAAAATTATAAATTAAAATAAATTAAAGAGATTAAAAATTTGATATATTTTTTTTAATTTTAAGATCATACAATAAGATTTAATGTCATTGCAAATTTTCAACTTTTCTGGAAATGGGAAATACCATTTTTTAAATTATTATAAATATTAAAAATAGAATTTAAAATTAAATTTTAAATTTTTATATTTATTAAATTAAATTTTATAAATTTACTTTATTATCATGTATTTAATAATAATTTTTAATTTACATCAAAATTTAATTTAGAATATTACCATTGGTTTTCACATTCATGTCATTCGTTGATTTGTGACGTGAATTCAAAAATCTTGATCTTAGTTTGGACTTTGTATACAAGAAGGAAGAAACGGACATTGGAATATCATATCAGCTTTGCAATTTGGCTTTTGCTGTTTTTAAACTTGTCCATTAATTTGGAAAATCAACTGAAAGTTTTTTACTCATTCAAGTTTTATATGAAATTTCCTGATAGATTTTCTGAATTTCTTACATTTAACGAGTAGTTTTGCTGATAGTTAAGGTTATGATGAATCCCAAAATTGGTATATTTGAACTCGATAAATCTCAAATTTGCCTTTCTAAAGTATAAGATACCCAAGGGGATAGTCATAATTGGTGTTTGAAAAATCAAAGGCATATAAATTAATAAATAATGAATTATTGACATTGTAGTTTTTAAATTTATAATTATTTATATTATTAATTTTATTAATAATTATGATAATTTAATTTATCCTTTAAAATTTGTCTTGCATTTTAAAGAAGCTAATTTGTAAAACTTTTGATCATTATATAATAAATAGCAGAGTAGAATACACAAATATCTTCTCTAATTTCAAAATATATTAACACCTCTTTTTAATTTGACAAACTCTCTATTACTAAATTACTAAATCTATTTTAAAATGTTTGTTAGGCTTACCTTAATTTTATCTATCAGGTCATAATATATACGAACTCGTGTGCATGGGTGCATACACATTCCCAAGACATCCAAATATATATGCTCTTGTGTGCCTTGCAAATCAAACTTAACCATAACACTCCATGTGCTTTGAGAGCTAAAATTAAGCTTTACCAAATTATATAATGGGTGTTTTTGTTTTGTCCTTATAAAATAAACTGATTTTTTATTATTGAAATCTCAAATGATAATAACACTTTTTAATGATGAAATGGTGTCAATATTATTTTAAATATTTCTTATTTCAATGTCCTAGTCAAATTTGAATTTAAAATATTGCATAAATTTGAAGTGATTTGTTACTCCTAATATTATGTTAATAAAAAAGGGAAAATCTCCTCAACTTTTTACGTATTAGAAATATTAAAATGCAATAAGAGTCAACTAGTTTTCAGATATTAAAAAAAGAGGAAAAACCTAACAAATAGTCTCATTTTATTAAAGCATAGCATTATTTTAAACAAAAATTTAGGAGTAGGGTAAATTGTTCTACTCCAAAGCTAGGTAATAGACCTTTTTAAGGATTTATAGTGGCACTTACAAATTACCTAATTTCTTGAGATCACTAATAATGAAAATTAAACTTAAAACATTAGTTGTCAAAAATAATAAACCTTATCAACAAGTCAACCCAAAGGATTACAACACCATTTTAAATGGTTTTTGTACTAACCATAACCCTTATGGCCATGTTTAAGAATTAGTAGCAAATACCATCATGTATAGCTATCTCCCACTTCCAAAGGAACCTTTTAAAATAGTATTAATTTGAAAGTTTAATTTCTTGATGTAGAAGTTAAATCTCTTAAATTTATGAAAAAGATTGATCAAATTAAAGCTAATAAGAAGCCTTAAAATTAGTTGTTTTATTAGTTAATTATTTATTATTTTTTTTCTTATTTCTTTATGAAGTCTCACATTAGGTTGGATAAAAACTTTAAATTTAGGAGTTTAGTATAAATAGTTTAAGTCTCACATCGCTTAATTTTGGTGAGTGATTTCCCTAGGATTATATATATATATATATATATATATATATATATATATATATATATATATATATATATATATATATATACCATTAGAGAGTTTTAATCATCCAATATTCAATTCAGATATTAATAAAATACTATTATTTTTATTTCCAGTGCACCACAAATTTCATTTTCTCCTTCCACTTTTTATCATGTGTCAGATGGCATCAAAGCTCAACCAATGGTTCAAAGTTTGAAATCAAAGGTTTGAGATGATAGCTGGTGACAACAATAGAGATAGCATCAACCATTCCACTAATAGTGATCATGAGATGAGAGCTCTTTGGGTGGCAATGCTAGCTCAAAAGATTACAATACGAAGTCAAAAAAAGAAGATAACCCATTTCATAGAGATGATAAAGACAAATATGTTCGAGAAAGCACCTTCGGCCAACCTATCAAACATCATAAACCTATAAATTTAAAAAGAGAAACCAACTATAAAGCCCTAAAGATAGAGACATAGATGACTTTCGAAGAGTTCACAACTGAATTCATAGTAGAGATAAAAGATGGAGGCTTAACTATCATTCATGAAGGCCAGAAGTTTTCAATGAATATTCAAACTCTAAATATGAAGAATATTAGACCAAGAGATGACATCAAAAAAAATAAAGACTATCATATAAAGATTAGTCTTCCTAATTTCAATGGCAACATCAACATTGAAGGCTTCCTATATTAAACTTATAAGGTGGAGAACTTCTTTAACATGATAGATATTTCAAACAATAAAAGAGTGAAGTAGGTTGCATACAAGCTCAAAGGAAGAGTAGCTACTTAGTTGGACAATTTACAAAATAGTCGTTGAAGGCAAGGAAAAGAACTTATATGAACATAATGAAAAATGAAGAAATTTCTACAAGGAAGATTTCTCCTTCTAGATTACCAACAACATATCTTTCAATAGTGTCAAAATTGTGTTCAAAATAACCAAATGGTGACTCAATGCATTAAAGAATTCCTTAAGCTTTTAGCATGATACGACTTACTAGAGAGACAAATAACAATTGGTTTACCACTTCAACGGCTTAAACTTTAAGATTAGGAAGATGTCTTTAACTTCAATCTAGATAATTGATAAAGCACACAATATGGCATTAAAGGTAGAAATATTACTATAACAATTGTTTGTAGATTCTTTAACTATACATTCATCTTTTTCAACATATGCTCAAATAAGCCAAAATAAAGAAAACCAAATGCAAGTGAAAGAAGTCAATCATCAAATTTTAATAAGCAAACCAAAGATAAATGCAAGTGGAATGATGAAACTCATCAAACCCATACAATCAAATGTAACTATTAAGAATCTTTATATTAAACCCATGCTGAGCAAATGTTTTAAGTGTAGTAAACATGGACTTCAATCCAATGAATGTCATGCAAGCAAATCCATTAATATAGGAGATTATAATGAAAATATGAATGAAAGAAATGATAATTTTAAAGATAGAGAGTCAAAGGATATTGAAATCCCTAACAAAGAAAGAGAACATATATCTTGTGTGGTTCGAAAGCTATTATACACTCTAAGGTAAGAGGATTCATCTTAAAGCAACAAGATTTTTCCCTTACAATGTTTAGTTAATCAAAAAGTATGTGATCTAATTATAAATAATGATAGTTATGAGAACATTATATCAAGCATATTAGTGAAATATCTAAAATTGCCAATAAAAGCTCATCCCATGCCATACTAAATTGGATGCATCAAGAAAAACTAGCTATGAAAGTGATAAAAATTTGTAAAGCTCTAACCTCAATTGGAAAAAGTTACAAGAATGAAGTTATTTGTAATATGATCAACATGGACACTTACAATGTTTTGCTTGGAAGACCATGGTAACATGATATACATATAACTTATCATAGCAAAGTTAATATTTATACTTTATAGTGGAAAAATAAGAAAATAGTTATTCCTCCCATTAATAAAAAGTTAAACATAACCAAATCTTCAAAGGGAGAAAGAAAATCATTTCTCATCATTTTAAACTATGAAGAAGAAATTTTTAAAGACATTAAAGAAGGTTACGAGACCTTTGCAGTTGTTGACAAAAAGGAAAGAACTTCTGACACTAACATACCACCTCTGCTACAACCTTTGTTGGCAAAATTCAAAGATATCATTCTAGATTATTTACTTAATGGATTTCCACCAATGAGAGATATTTAACATCATATTGATTTAATTCCAAGATAAAATCTCCCAAACTTGCCATATTATCGCATAAGCCTTACAAAGAATGAAGTCTTGAAAGAAAAGGTAGAGGAATTAATTCAAAAAGGATACATTTAAGAAAGCATGAGCTCATGTGTAGTTCCTACCTTACTAACACCTAAAAAAGATGAAAGTTAGTGTATATGTGACAATAGTCATTCCATCAACAAGATAACTATTGAAATAGTTTTCCAATACCTAAACTAAAAGACATGTTAGATCAACTCCAAGGCTGAATAATGTTTTCCAAAATTAATTTAAAAAGTAGATACCATCAAGTTTGTGTAAAACTAGGTGATGAATGGAAAATAATTTTTAAAATAAGAGATGGCTTATATGAATGGCTAGTGATATCATTTGAGCTATCAATGCACTAAGTAATAAAGTACTTAAAGCATTCATTGAAAAATTTGTTGTTGTGTACTTTGATGACATCTTGATGTATAGTAAAAGTGTAAATAAGCACAAGAGTTACCTAAAAGAAGTTATGAATGTTCTTCATGATAATAAGTTATATATCAACTTAAAGAAATGTAACTTTATGACCAAATACTTAATCTTTTAGGATTTATCATAAGTGCTCAGGAGATACATGTTGATAAAGAAAAGGTGTGCATAATTAAAGAATGTCCAACACCAAAGAACATTAATAAAGCTAGAATCTTCCATGGTTTAGCAACATTCTATTGAAGGTTAATTTGAAACCTTAGTAGTTTTGTTACACCAATCACTAATTGTTTAAAGAAGGAAGGTTTCAATAGATTGAAAAAACTAAGAAGAGTTTCATCAAGATAAAAGAGAAGTTAATTATAGCTCTAGAACTAGCATTACTTAATTTTAAAAAGATGTTTAAAGTTGAATATGATGCAAGTAGGGTTAGAATTGGGGAGTTCTTTCACAAAGAGACATACTAATCACTTTTTATAGTGAGAAATTTAATGAAGAATGAAGAAAATGGTCGAGCTATAAGCAAGAGCTATATATAGCAGTATAAACACTACACCATTAAGAGTACTACTTGATTCCTAAAGAGTTTATCATTTATTAAGACAATGAAGCATTGAAACATTTCAAAAGTTAAAAATACCTAAACAAGATGCATGCAAGGTGGATATCATCCTTAGATTAATTTGCATATATGATTAAGTTCAAGTTGGGAACTTCCAACCATGTTGTAGATGCCTTAAGTAGAAGAGCAGCTCTACTTATTACTTTTAAAAAAGAAGTTATTAGATTTTAATGCTTAAAAAAATTATACCAAATAGATGAAGATTTCAAAGATATATAGGAGAAGTACTTATTGAAGCAACCAATAAGTGACTTTCATGTGCTAAAAGGTTACTTATTCAAAAGAAATATGCATTCCAGGAGTGTCCCTTAGAGAAAAGATTATTCATGGTCTTCATGAAAAAAGCATTGGTAGACATCTTGAAAGAAACAAGACAATAGCTAATGTAGAATAGTAATACTATTGGCCTCAATTAAAGAAAAAGATAGGGAACTTTATGCAAAAATGTCCTGTTTATTAAGTTTCTAAAGGACATACCTAAAATATAGGACTTTACATGCCATGACCTACACCAAATGACATTAAGGAAGATTTGTCAATGGATTTTGTGCTAAGATTACCCAAAACACAATGTGGCATAACTTTTATTTTTGTGGTGGTATATAGATTTTCAAAGATAGCACATTTCATCCCATGTTGCAAGATTTCTAATGCTATGCATATTGCAAAGCTATTCTTTCAAAAGATTTTTAGATTCTAAAATGTTCTTAAAACTATCTCATTTGATAGAGATTTTAAATTTTTATCACATTTTTAGCTTACCCTTTGGAAACATTTTAATGTAAGTCTAAACTTTAATAGCATAACACATCTATAAACTAATAAGCAAACTAAGACAATAAATAGAACTTTGAGAAATCTTGTTCATAACATTTGTAAAGATAAACTAAAGTAACGTGATTTTGCACTAGTTAAATTTGAGTTTGTCTATGATAGTACAAAATATAACTGAACAAGATTACTATTTTTTTTCATTATTTATAGGAAGGCTCAAGCTTACCTGTTAGATTTGGTTCAATTATCTAGATTCTTGGTTCAAGTATAGTTACTAATCACATGGTAGAACAAGTCCAATCTATTCAAGAAAGTATCGAAAAGAAAATTGAAGCCTCGAATACAAAATACAAAGCTACATTAGATAAGTATAGAAGACACAAAACATTTTAAGAAAAAGATATGATTATGGTTTTCTTAAAAAAAAGATATTCCCAATTAGAAAATTTATTAAGTTACAATTAAAGAAGTATAGGCTACACAAGATTTTGAAGAAAATCAATAATAATGCTTATATTATTAATTTGTCTAATGATTAGGAAATTTGAAAAACTTTTAATATTGCTCATTTGTATGAGTACTTTTCTTTTAAAAAGTCAACATATCCAAAAATTAACTTGAGTTCTCAAGTAAGAAGGATTGATGCAAATGTTCACTTAAGTTTATGGAAAAGATTGGCCAAACTAAGAATAAAAAAAAGTCTCAAAATTAGTTGTTTTGTTATTTATTTATTTATTATTATTATTTTCCTTATTTTTATGAAGCCTACATTGACTAGGATAAAAAATTTTAATTTAGAAGTTTAGTATAAATAATTTAAGTCCTACATCATTTAATTTTAGTACGTAATTTCCCTAGGATTAGTGTATATATATATATATATATATATATATATATATATATATATATATATATATATATATATATATATATATATATATACCATTTGAAAGTTTTAATCATCCAATATTCATTTATATATTAATAAAGTAGTATTATTTTTATTTCTAGTGCATTAGAAATTTTATTTTCCCACTTCGGCTTTCTGTCTTGCATTGCATCTAATATTCTTATTTAATATTTCTAATAAGTTGTCTTTAAAATGAGTTCTTTTATACTTTTTTTTCTTATTTTTTTTGGATTTGCTAATCAATTGTATTTTTTGATTTTATATATAGACAATTTTTTTAATCATAAACAATAGGAAATAATGAACCTTTTTATGAAAAAAATAAATACAAATTCTAATATTACGATGAATAAAAATATGTCTCACCTCACATTAAATAAAATAAGTTTAATTACCCATCAAATTTCCTAATAGTATCATATAAAAGATCAACAAAAACCATAAACATGCAATAACCTTACAAATTCCTAATCTATTACAATTTGTTTATAATTTTTTTGGTAAATCATATTTTTCTTATAATTAAAAATAAGTATCCTCAACATATTTTTTATATATTAAATAATCATTAACATTAACTATAGTTATTATATAAAACATTGTAAGTCTATAATATATATATATATAAACAAATAAATAATTTGAAAAATATATATTTCTTATTATTGAAGGATACAAGTATATATATGAAAGTAATTAATATGTGAAAATACTTTCTTCATTCTATGCAGAGGTGAAGCCTTATTGGCATTAATGACCCCTTTAAAAAATTTTCAAATACAAATATACTTTTTATATTTTTTAATTTATTTCATATATATATATATATATATATATATAATCATCTTAAAATTTTGTGCTTGTTAAATGAGAACAACTTTCTTATCTATCATAGCAACCTTTAAATAAAGCTAATGTTAACATTTTTTTCACTTTTTACCTAAAGCTCAATTATATTTTTAGGTTCTAAATTAATTACAATTTTCATCTACCTATCACATTGTGGATAAGTAAATTTATTATTAGTCCATTTTTCTAGGTAGTGGATGTATTGGATTAAATGTTTAACTAGTTGATGAGTTTCCTTTTTCTATTGGATATATTGCTATTGATTAAATGGTGGTGATATAATATAAACTAAGAGATAAAAATGTTGAAAAGCTTTATGTTGTATTTATTAATGGTTTTGAAGAGAATGACTTAGCCATATATAGTGATCTGTGCATAAAAGAGTGGAAAAAGTTAGGTTAATTATTAAAATGGAAGTCTAATTGAATTTCAAAGCTTGTATAGTGTAGAATAGGACAAGAAGTGATAAAAACATATTATCTCCATTTGTAATTTAGATAGTTCATTAATTGGAGTGGTTATTTGCCCTAATCAAAAGTGTAAATGGGTAAATTCAGCACTTTTAAAAATGAAGAGTTATTTGCACACAATTTATAATTTAATAAGGTAATTTGCATTTTACCCAATTATTAAGTATCTCTAATATATTTAATAAATTCTTATTTTTCATAAAATTATAAAAAAATATTAGTAACTATTAAATGCTTAATCATAACCTTAAGGTTTGCTATTAGCATTTATCATTTGATTTTTATGTAATTATGTTCATATACTTTATTGATTTATAATGTGAATTCAAAAACTTTAATTTAAGTTTGCATACAAAACCAAGAAGGAAAAAAAGGGACATTGGAAAATTGTATACTTCCAATTTGGCTTTTGCTTTTTTTAAACTTATCCATTGATTTATGCAATCAACTGAAATTTTATTTCATTGAAGTTATATAGGAAACTAGATTGTAACTTATGCAATACACAAATTGTAAATTTGCTTTCATTCAACTTAAAATTTTGTTTAAAGAGTGTTTATGAGCAGAATTACACATGTCAATTCCATTTTAGGTGAGTAAGAAAAAAATATTCAATAGGACCATTCTTGGAACCCTTACATGTGAAATGTGTACATATGATAATATATATTATGAAAAAATATTCTACTTATCTATATGTCACCCTCCAATTTAGGATATATCATGATACATTAGTTTATTGTGATAATCATCTATATCATCATTATAAGCTAAGTATTAATTAATTAATATTTCAAATTGAATTTTTTTGTGACCACCTATAACACAATTTTCCTTAACACCCTAAGGTGGAATACATCTTTTTTTAAATAAAAAATTTCAATGTGAGAAATAGTAATATTTAAGATTAAACCATTTAATGTGTGAAAATGAATAAAATGCTTTTTGCTGAAGAATAAGTTAGTTATTCTAATTAGGTGAATGTTCAAAGTTGTCATAATACATGCAATAAGATGCTTTACTCTCAAAGTTGATTTGTTTATTCTAATTGACACATGTCCTTACTAAGTATAAGGTAAACTAATAATTTGAAATTCTCATGTCATACTTCTAGTGTACAAAGGCAATATTATCATTCAAAATCATATAATAATTATGAAAAAAATTACAACATTTGTATATTTTAAAGGATATTACTATTGCTACAACCATTATTGCTAATGCCACATTATGTTTAGCATACCATATTGAATAGCTTCAATTGTGTGAGCATTAAAATGGTACACATTCCTTTTTCTAAAGCACATGTCTAAATGAATTCATCTTCCCATGTTTCAAGTAGAATTTTGTTTGTTCATTTACATTATGTGCTAATTCCTTTAATGTTGTAGTTATTATAACCAATAAGAACTGAAGGAAAAGTTATTTCAAGTCATATATAGCTTATGACCTTCATAAAAATCAAAGTCTAGTTCACCATACATTAATCACAAATATGTATATTTTTAGACATATTTAATACCAATTGTAATGAATTTGAAAAGGATTCAAAAACTATATATGATACAACAAAAATATAAACCAATCTCCAATTTAACTTTGAGCATATACTTATAAGAGTTACCAATCTAATATGAATCATTTGGCAAGCATCCAAATGAGTAACTTTAAATGTAAAAGTCTACATAAGATCTTAAGTCATTGTCATTAACCACAATGAAGATAAATTTTTTTTCTTCAAATTAGGCCTTCCATTAAGAAATAGGATAAAAATCTCATCAAAGAAGCAAAAATAAAATATTAAATAAAGAAGGGCATAAAATTCCACACAATGCATGGTGCAGTATGTAAAAATTTTTTAAATTATTATAAGCATCTAAGTTATGATAAGCAATGAAACTATAACTTAGTTCAAAATATTATCTATGTTCCCCTCTTGGTAGGTATTGTTTCCCATATCATAGTTTAAACTTTAATGCCAGTTATAGCAGTTACAAGTTACATTTGATACTAAGCACATGTATCTCTATTGTTGTGTTGTTTATATTCAATTACTAATGTATAGAATGAATATAATATAGAAAAGCAAAAATACTATAAAAAAAAACCTTTGATTAGTTAAAGATAGCATAAAATGCTACATAACTATATTATTATATTTCCCTATATTCATGCTATTAGATATGGAGTTTTGTATTTTGTTTCTTATTTGTTTCAATTAATTTGTCAAACTCGTTATTTATACTCTAAACAAATATATGACCACTCATTTTGAATGAGTGTTATACTTATCATAATTTGTCCACCTCAAAAGGCCTTTTCTACATAATTCTTCATATTTTTATGATGCATATATTAGTAGGCATAAGTTTTAGTTGTTGACTATAAAAATAGAATGATCAGGTATGTGCCATAATTTTTTTTTGTTACAAACTAAATACCACATA
Source organism: Sindora glabra (assembly GCA_020226215.1). Taxonomy (NCBI): domain Eukaryota; kingdom Viridiplantae; phylum Streptophyta; class Magnoliopsida; order Fabales; family Fabaceae; genus Sindora; species Sindora glabra. The sequence continues at coordinate 54,463,292 of CM035236.1, read as the reverse complement.
TCACAATCACATTTATATTTACTAAACTAACGGTATCAACAAATCTCTAAATATTCATAAATAGAAATTAACATTTATTAATCATCAGCTTGTACCATTTATTCATGGTGGCAATAATTTATTACATATTAGAGTATAAATTATATTGACGTAAGGTCAATTGAAAGATTAAAAAATGTGATGACTATTAAAAGTCGTTCATCTCTTTTACAAAATAACTTTTAATGGGTTATAGCAAAAAATAAGAAATGCCCTATATTCACTATTTCAAATTAACTTGTAGCTTTGATAAGAAAAATATTGGCATATAATTTTAACAAACATAATGCTAGGAAAAGCAAAACTTACACTATGTTATATACACTCCAAATTACTTATATTAACATAACCACATGAAAGAGACTATCATTATTGCATAAAAGAATAAATGATTAATAGATGAGTTTAAAGTATAACGTACCATACAGAAGATTTACTATAATATCTTAGGTCAAATGATCAACTCTACACCATTGTAATGTAAAAATTATAATTCGACTTATCCATATAGAATTTCTTCAATGAGTCAATTCAATGAACTCAATTATCTAATGATTATCTACATATATGCAATAATATCACTACATTGATATGCATGAAACAATATATCCTCCCACTTGAGCATGCATCGTATCTACTAATCTAGTCGAATCATTAATATTCATTCCTAACAACTTTATCACTAATAGTATTTTAATATCTAAATGTGTAAGAAATATGTTTCATAATCATCATTTTTATGTACAATCATTCTCTATAAGTCATCTTGATTTTTGGACTTTATCAAACATAAATAACGACAATGATGAAATTCTAAGTCTTACATCTTCCCAATGTTTTAGAAATGAGAATACTAAAACTTTCTCAAAAGCATCTCTTCCATTACTATAAAGATCGTAGCATAAAAAGTTCTAGTTATTCCAATATATCCAAGCAATATAGAATAGGCAATTTGAAGAATGACTAAAAATAAGCAATAGAAAAATTGTTTTGTCATCATAGTACCCTCTAAATTTTAAAAATAAAAATTTTAGGAAAATTAATCAAACACCACCTAAATAACAACTATGAAAGGAATCAAATTCTTTAAAACTAATTTTTCATTACAATACCTTTCAAAGTCAATCACATTTTAGCTAAAAAAATGTAAAAAAAAATGAAGATCAAGTTGAATACATTAATTAACACAAAAATGAATTATAAAATACAATTTGTTCAACATCTTAATACTCTTGATGGTATAGATAAAACTATAAGTAAAGTAATAAAAAAGTTCAAGAAAAGTTTTTTCATTATAGTTATCATAATACTAAGAATCAAATCAGTTATAAGAATTCAATTAGATGGAGCCGCATATTAAAATCTAATGCAATTCCACATTTAATATTATATGTGCTTTTAAGTTACTTTATGTTTTATTATGTCTTAAAATTTCCATATATCTATTGCTACACATTAAAGAACAAATGGGAAAAAAATTAAAAATAAATCTACAATTTTATATCAATTAGTAAAAAATCCTTTAAAATGAATTAATATATGTTCTATAGGATGATGACTATTATAATTATTTTTATCAAAAGAAAAAGAAATATTCCAAATAAACAATCACAAAAGGGTATATGTAAAGAGCTATTCCAATCAAAAAATATTAAGGAAAAAGAGAGGAGTACAAGTATTGTAATTACCAAATGATTCTTTAAAGTGGATTAAACCAAAGAGTGCGAAGTTGTGCCAATAATAGATGGTTGTAACCTAACTACACAACTAATATGCACAAATAAACATAATGGACAAAGACAAAATAAAAAATTCAAGTTTTTAGTGGAAGAAAGAAGAATGCAAAAACTCATTTATGTTTGTCTAGAAAGTTGAACAATACAACTAATGCATATATAAGAGGAAAGAATATTCTCAAATGTAGGATCACTTCAAACTTAAAGAAAGAAGATAGTTGATCAAGCAAATTAATAAGATATAGAGGAAATGTCCCAATGCTTACCAAAATGATTATACCTAAACCTAATTTGAAATCAAAATTAAGCTAACCTAAAATAATAGCTTCTACACTAAATTTGGTGTGCAATTCAAGCATAAATGCCCTAAAATCAAAGTGTTGCAAAGTCTTTATAGTAGTTGTAATATGTCAATAACGAAAAAAATAAAAAAAGAGAAAAATTAGAAGTAATGAAAATCATTAGAAAGCAAATTCTTACCTAAAAAGTGGCAAATTGCAGCATTGGAATGGAGATTAAACAAGTCAAAGTTATGAGGTAATGTATCTAGCTTCTTCCTTATGCAAGTTAGATTTAATCTTTTGACATATATCCACTAATTTGTTAATGATGATATGCTATTATTTCATATTTGCCAAAGTTATTTGAAAGCCATTATAGCAAAATTATAAATCATGTGAAATTGATTTTAATTCCTAATAGGATAAAGCTAGAGTAAGAAAATTATAGGAAATTAACAAAATTAATTGCAAAGAATAAGCAAATTTCTCTAACAAAGAAAATGGCATAGTGTTGTAAAGGAAATCAGTGAAATCTCTCATGAAAAAGATAAGAAATGGCATAAGATTGAAGATTAGGCAAAGTAGTGAAAAAATGCAAGAACTTAAGTAGATTGCCAAAAATGAAATTAATGATCTTCATCTGCTATTCTAAAGAGTGGCTTGCAATGCTCAATAGAAAGAAATATTGCCTTACATACTAGTGAGTTACATGCAAATAGGAAGCTTGTATTACAATGTAACAAAGAAAAAATGAAAACCACAAAAAGTATATAATTAGATAAATATGTATAAAAAATAATATTTTAAATTATAAAATCCTATGTAATCTAAAATTAAAAAAAAACATATTGAAGTAATTAATTAAATAGAAAAATTTTAACTTGATCAACAAAGTAGAGCATTTAGTAATACAAAAGGACATGCAAATACGTATGAACTATGAATCTCCCTCAAAAAGTAAATTATAGCTTTACATATTGTCATTACTCTTCTAGTTAAAAGCTCATTAATAATACAAAAGGACATTCAATTATAACTATCCAATAACAAGTAAAAATATGAATTTCAGGAATTCTCTTTATAGAAATTGAGACTTAGATTAATCATATCCATCACCAACTAATAAAATTGCAATAGTTTCGGTAGTTCTTATATTTATGAGTCTTTTCTAAAGCATGCTTAGCATACTAGAATAGCACCCAAATTGGTTATAAAATTAATACAATATATTGCTAGAATATGATGAATACTATTGAACCTCTGAATAAGAAACATTTCATTTAGGAAATAAGAATGTAGATTTCTTTAAATCAAACGTATTAATGTTTATACATTTAAAAAGGTCAATTTCAAACATTTAAACATGGCTAAATATATGGAAGAAATGTTGACTAAAATTAGCTCTTATATCCTTATCTTCTTGAAAAATTTTAGCTTATAGTACAAAAAATAATTTCCTATGATTAGGGACATAAGACAATTTCAAAATAAGAAATAAGCATAATTTAACAAGGGACATACAAACTTTGAAATCAAATTTAACTATAATCCTGATAAAGGAGGATAGTATAAAAAGAGTTATATATGAATACAAATGAAATTTCAAAAAATCTGCATCATGGTAAGGTTAAAAGACATGAAAAAAAATTATAAATAGAATAATGTAGAAAGTAAAGAATAATCAATAATTTGCCATGAGAACATAAAAAAATGGATGAGGATATAAAAGGGAATAATATAGAGTAGATTTGTTGCTATTGGGAGGAGGCTAGAAATCAATGCAAAATTAAAAGAAAAAAGGGGTTTTGAGTGATAGGGTAGATAAGGAATAATTTGAAGGAAAAAAAGTCTTAAGGATTTAGATATGTTGTAAAAAATATGCCAATTCTAAAATATGTAAAGAATGAAAAAGATGGATGAAAATAGCAATAATATAGGCATACAATTTTGCATGGAAAATTTCTTAAACTCAAAGGGAAAAATTACAAAAGAATTAACAAAATTTCACTATTGAATTGCAAAAATTACAGATTTTGACTTCCTCACAAATCCAAATCCCAATTACACTAAATTCTCTCTTAAAAAATTCTCCTACTTAATTTCTCTCATACATTAAACCCTTGGCCATTATAGATATTTATAATAAAAAAATACTTGTTTTGCAAGGAATCACAATCCAACTTTGATACAAAAACCTAACTTAAGTAGGAAGCAAACTCTTAATAAGGAAATAATTATAAAATGACAATATTATTAATTTTAATTGAAGAATAATTTAAAATAGGAAATAATCACAAATTAGCATTTATTAGAATTTGGGTCAAATCCTAACAATTTTTCCTTTGATACAAATTATATCTCTTCACTTGAAAACTCTAATAAAAGCTAGTCTTCTTAACACCTCGACAAAGGCCACTTTCTTCATAGGAACTCTCACATACTCTAACTTCTTCATTTCATTGCATACTTCACCATTTAAATTTCTTACAATTATATTTCGTATCAACTTATATAAATTGCAATCAATCTTCTTACCCTTCATAATTACCAATGCATTTTTAGTAATTTTCAAGACTCTATTTCTAGTAGAATATCCATATCCTAAAGTATCAAATCTACCTAAAGAAATTAAATTCTTTTTCAATACTAGCACATATCTCACATCTTTCAAAGTCTTTATGCTACCATCTTACTACTTGAGTTTTATAGTACCAATACTTTTCAGAATCATAATATCAGTATTAATCATCTTCATAATTTCAGGTTGACAATTATTATATGTATTAAACATCTTCTTTTTAGCACAAACAGGATCAAAGCAAGTAAAATCAAATAGCCAACAATCATCAGAATCATTCTGCCATTCATCATTTGTTAAAGTCACACAATCTTCATTTCTTATGTAGTTACAATGCCAAAACTATTAGATTCAACTTTTTTTCTCTTTGATTTTCTTAAGCTTCCCTAAATCATTATCTAACTTTTCATACATCTACTTAAGATGCCTTATTTTATGGTAGTAAAATATATTCTTTATCATTATAATCTCTCACCAACCTTTTTAAATTAGATCTATAAGTCTTTTTATTTAGGTATCCTTACAATATATGCTTCAACCTTAACCATCATTGGCTACATATGCAATTTCCTTAAATGTAATGGTAAGCTTTCTTAACTTTTCTATCATAACTGAAAACTAGGGGTCATAACCGATGCATGACATAAGGGAAAAATATAACCATATAGGCCACACTAGCCTAACATATTATAAAATAACTTGTAACTTAATTCAAACTCAAGTGGGCATATACCCCTTATATAATCACTAACTTTTCACATACACATAATCCTACACAGGCTTTCCCATTTTTCAACATTCTCCTATTAATTTATATATATTAACATAAAATCTATATCGTTTGGTAACTAAACAATCCTTCCTCAATTATAATGAAATACATATATGTAAATTAACAAAAGCATGCCCTGCTTGTGGGTTTGATGGAGCACATTTAAAAGTATTCAAAATTTTACAACTTTCAAAGCATGTAAAATTTTTACATTAAACTCACATGAATAAAGTATGGCTTACTATAAGAGAATACTCCTCTCTCTCTAAGGAGCTATAGACGATAGACCCGAAACCAAATCTCAATTTGAAAAATATTACAATAAAAAGAGTGAGTCATTAACTCAATAAATAGAAAATATAAATTTTCAACAAAAATGAGATAGGCCATGGTATGAGTTTTTCCTTAGAAAGAAACAAATAGATTTTTAATATAAAAAGATATCACATGAGTTATACAATCACATTTGATAAAATAATGATTGGAATTTTCATTAAAAGTAGAATACTAAAACATAAGTTTCAAGCTAAGAAGTAGATAGTAGGTTCTTTAATCATAGGAAATCATCATGAATATAGAATTATGGTAAAAAATTTGGTATAATATATTCATGATAAATAAGTAATCATAATCAAAGTTAATAAATTTTAACATACATAAACCATCAAAATTACACTTTGGGGTGGGAGATTTTTAATTATGATTAACAAATATGAGCATTCAACTCATGAAATAATAATCTTAGGAGAGTTCTCAATTCTATGGCAACCCATCAGGTTACCATAAATCAATCCACATGTGTTGGCTGACACACAAGGTTAGCAACTCTCCTGCTAATTAGGGTTCAAACTAAGATGCACCAAGGCTAACGTCATCATTATCGTTAACTATAGTTTCCAAGTAGTCCTCTCCCAAAATAAGTTTATAAAAATAGCAAAACACCATGTATATATATAAGTAACAGTTATATGAGAAAATTATTAGAAATAAATAGTTTCATATATCCACAGTTTAAAACAATCTCAATCTATACTCCTTTCAACTATGAGTAACTCATCAAGGCTTTCAACCATGGCAATCAATATCTCCAAAATCAAATCATTCTAACTTATCAAAAATCAATTTTACAAGCATATATGAAACTTCAACACATTATCACTTCATCCCCAATAACCTTTCAAAGAATATTATACAATAAGATTCCAATAATATACCATTTCAAATAAGTCACTTAAATCAATTTTTTCATCATAAAGTCATTTTAATACCATTCTTGATTACTATAACTTAAGAAAATCTTAAAGTGCTTGTCCTAAGAGTGCCTAAAGCTCTACGCATATATGGAATTAAAATGCATAGAAAATAATGTCAATTAATAAATTAATAAAATTAATATTTCAAAGTATAGAGAAGTTTGGAAAATATATAAAAATGTGAAAATATACATTATCTACTCACAAAATGGCTAATATATTCGAGTTTGATTTCTTCCTACTTCACAAACCACCAATGCCACTAGGAAGTGTTTTTTGACCTTGTGCAAGTAATCAAACAACAATTCAAACAAAATCAACACCTAATTACATTATCAAGCTTTCTATTACAAAATTCTTAAATTTTCACACTATATGCATAACCTAAGAATAAACTAATCTTTACTATCTACTAACTAATTTAAGTTAATCTACCTTTTAATTAAGAAAATGAAGCTTGGGAATTACCTTATTAAGCAAAACAAAAGAGTTCTCAAAGCTTGCTGCCTAAAAACCCCGAAATTGGAACCAGTAGGGAAATCACGAAATGACAGATACAACAGCAAGAAACATGGAGAATATGGAAGGAAATGGGTGAAAATACATAGATTTTGAGTTTTAGTTCAAAATGTTAAATTTTGAAAAATTTTAAAAATAGTGTTTTCTTAAAATAGTCATTTTAGGTTCCCAAAAATTTATTAAAAATCACTCTTTAATGTATAAATACAAAGGGAATAAATACCAAAATTTTTATTTTTTCAAAAATGCATATTTCACATAACCCTTCAAGGATATCTCAAACTTAGAAAAAAAATTTGAATTCTAATAGACTCAACTTTATTTATGAAATTAAGCTAAATAAGAGTATAAATTAAATTAAATTAAATTCTTTCAATAAGTTGGAAAAGAAATAGGTTAAGGCTATTTAAGATAATCTCAAGTTCATATTAATGACAGGGCCATTACATTTTCATTCTCTAATATAGCAAAAATTACATCTTCCATTATAAGTATATCTTTTTCAATCGATAATACAGTCACCAAACTATGATAAGAATCTGGAAAAGATACTAACAACAACAAAACTTTATCTACATCCTTTACTATAACTCCAACACTTATTAATTAAGATATTAATTAGTTAAAATAATTTAAATGATCTATCATATTAGTGCTTTCATTCATCTTTAATTAGTATAATTTTTTCTTTAAATACAATCAATTAGTGATAGATTTTGACATATAGATTTTTTCTAGTTTCTTCCATAAATCAATAGTGCAAGTTTCATCTAAAACATTATATTTTACCTCAGGTGCCAAGCATAGTTAGATGGTACTGCATGCCTCCATCTTTATTTCTTTTTAAGCTTCATATGTCATATTTACAGGTTGCTTTTCCTTCTTATTCAATGCTTTAATCAACCCATGTTGTACCAAAATATATTTCATCATTCTTTATCGTAAACTAAAATTGTTCTTTCTATTAAATAACTCTACTTCAAACTTGTTGCTTACTCTATCTTAAAGTTTTATCATCTCAAATTATGACTTTACATAGGATCAAACCACACTTTGATACTATTTATTAGGAAAAATATCCTAATTCTAAAATATATAGAGAATGAATAAGATGAATAGTAGTAGCAATAATATAAACATATGATTTTGTGTGAAAAACCTTTTAAACTTAAAGGGAAAAATGATGAAAGAATTGATAAAATTTTACTATTGAACTGTAAAAATTACTATCTCTAACTTTCTCATAAACTAAAAATTTTCAATTACATCCAATTCTCTCTCAAACAATCCCCGCACCTAATTTCTTTCTTACATCAAGCTCTTGACCAACACAACTATTTATAATCCAAAAATTCTTATTTAGCGAAGAATCTAAATCTAACTTTGACATAAAAACCTAACTTGGTAGGAAGAAAACTCTTAATAAGAAAATAATCAAAAATTGATAATAATCCTAATTAGAATTAGAGGATAATTTAAAATAGGAAATAATCACAAATTAGAAATTATTATAATTTAGGTCAAATCCTAATAGGTAATTCTATTTGAATTTTAAATAAAAGGAGAATAGCAACAATATGGTGACTATTATTGGAAAGCATACAAATACAAGAAAATTGTAATACGATTATATTAAAAAATAAAAATGATTTCACAAAAAGAATAAACTTTCCAATGAATTATAATTAAAATATTCTACAAAAAGTTTGAAATATTATATCAATCTAATACTCATGGTAACTAACAAAGTTATGATTAGAATATAATAAGAAATAGTCATGGGAACAAAGAAAGAATTAGAAACTAAAATCAAGGTAGACTTTGTTGATACAAATTTAAAATTCACCATGATATTGAATTAAACTACAATGCATTTTTTGAAGAACTTATGCTAGAACATATTGAAAGTGAAGAAAGGAACACTTAAAGAAGAGGAACTTCTAGAACACAACTAGATCAAGAAAGAGAATTTAAGGAAAGGAAAATGGTTAGAGGGATTGAAGAAACAAAAACCCAATAGAAGAAAATTAATTGGATTCAGTTGAATAACCTATGAAACCTTTATAATTTCCATAAGTTTATACTTAAACACTAAACCACCATTGAAAATAGCTAGAATTAAATAAATGAACTATGTCTTCAATTTCCAACAATACACATAGAATGAGATATAGCAACATGTTGTTATAGAAATAAACCCTCTAAAAGAAAGAATGATGTCTCACAAATAAGTATTAAAATTGAAATTAAGATTTAAAAAGAGAAAGGATGTTAATGCCTTATCATAGAGAGAGGGAAGAAAAAAAGGGGCATGTTAAGTAGACCTTTAGATGATGTTAGGCTAAAAAATCTAAGAGGCCAAATTCATAGTTAATATATAATTAGGAGATTTCTAAATTTCTTGATTCCAATATTTAAGAATTTCTAAATATCTTACTTTTTATTAGTGGTTTTCGACTCAAACTACTTTAAAGTATATCATGTACTTTAAAAAAGTAAAGTGATATATTATAATCTTTAATAAAAAACTAAAAATTTAATAAAAATAATCAATTAAAAATTATTTTTAAATTTATAATTATTCACTCCCTTAATTTTTTTTTTATCAAAAGTTGTAATATTTCACTTTACTCTTTAAAATATAAGACCTCTTTAAAATACATCTTACATTTTAAAGAAGTTAGATTAATGGTTTTCCTAATACTTTGAGATTATGATGAACCATATTCACTTCGCATATTAGTTGGCTATGTCAAAATAGGTATATTAAACTTCTAAATCTCTTGATCATTATCCTATAAATATTAGAGTAAAATATACACATTTCTTCTTAATTTTACAATAACCTTATTATTAGATCTATTTCTAAAATTCTCTTAATATTACAATAAATTTAATCTTATAATATAATTAATTATTAAAATATTATTTTGTAACCAAAATATATTTCTTTTATTTATACATGTACTCAAACAATTTTACTTTAAAATTTGAAGTTTTCTTTATACAAAGGAGGTGTTTTTATTTTTTTAATTTAAATTTAATCCATTATTAGTATAAAAATTTTCACACCATCAACAGATAAAAAGATAAAACATTATTTGAAAAAAGGTTTTGCTAATTATAGCCCTCAGAGTTCTACTTAAGAATTAAATAATACCTTTTCCTTTATTGTTATTTTTAATTTTTAAGAGAATCTTATATAATAATATTAATTAAAAATAATTATAATATATTTAAAAGTCAAATTGTTAATTAATACTATAATAAGATTTTCTTAAAAATTGAAAATAACAATAAATGAAAGGTATTCAATGAATCATAAGCATGGTCTTTTGGGTTACAATTATCATTTGCCTTAAAAAAATTAATATTAATAGTTTTTTATTAACATGATAATATATAGATAGGTAATAATATAAAATTAATTTATATTCACAATGGATAAAATATAGATTCAATTTTTCTTTGTTTTCATGCTTTTTTTATATGTCTAATTATTTTAATATTTAAAGTATAACAATCATTCTACACCTTTGAAATTATCATTAATATCGTTAACAATCTATTTAACTTTCAAGGTTTAATAGTTACAATTTTATAATTTATTTAATATAATTAATATTAATTTCTTATCACATTTTACTTTATATAGTAACAATACATAATGGCCAAGATTTTAATAAAATGTTAATTTTCTTGGATATCCACATCCTGAATATCTAAATAAAAGTAGATTATTAGATTAATTATTTATTAAATGAAGAATTTGATTAAACTTTTTGATAACTTGATATATATATTTTAATGTCTTATAGACTTAATGTTAAATTTGTAACAAATTTTATTTGAATTCAAAAGTAGCTCCATTCATATAAGTCATTAAAATTGTGTTGCATTAATTAATTATTTACTATATGCCATTTTTAATCTAATTATTTAATTCCATATTAAATCAATTAATTCTTGTTAATTGTTTTGATTGAATACTAAGTTATTAAAAATGTTATATTTCATCTTTAATCTAACTATTTAATATCATATTAAATTTTTCAATCCTATTTGATTGTTCTGATTAAATGATGATAATAATTTTTTATTTGTCTAATTAAAAATTAGCTTAATTAACTTGTTTAAAAAAATGAAGTCTCAAATTACAATAACTAAGCTACATTTTTTGCTAAGTATTTAATAGTTTTTTAATTTTTGAACTTTTTTTGTAATCTACAACAAAACATTTTAAGAAATAAATAAGTTTAATTAACTTATTACCAAAAAAAAAAAAGGTAGACCATATTGAAGAAATGACATAGTCTAATACCATTTTGGCAATAACATGACAAAGCATTTAAAAATAAAAATAATAATATTATTAATCAAACATGATAAGAGCTTTTAACATAAATTATAGGGAATTTTCATTTTAGTGAACTAATTTTTTAAATTGAACAAGCAAAAATTTTGAAACTATTGAGATAACTTAATATGAACACAAATGAATTATAATATTTTTTTACGATAATATAATATAATATTTTGTAACATAGATTTTGGAAACTTACTATAGACAAACATATATTCCACTTTATTTTTTAGATAAATTCTTATTATTATTGATGGAAGATTAACAAGAAAAATTATAACATTATAATAAAATTACACACTCCTTAACTAAGCTTTTGATATATATTCCCTTACATTGACAAAAGTTATGATAATTATAATTTATTTTGGATGTAAATAGATTTTCTTTGTAGAATCAATTGATTTTACTAATAAAACTAAAATTAATTGAACAAGTAAAGAAATAAATTTAATATAATTGAAAAGTTAAAATATATTCAAATGAATTTAGGTAATAACATTAAAATGGATAAAATATTAGGAATTGTTAAAATAATTAATTCTAATAGAGTGAAATTATGAGTAGTGTTATGTGTAAAATGGTTTATCAATTAGCGTAAGTGCACACTATCGTAAACAAGTAATAAAGTGATAAGTAAGTTTCGTTCCCTCGAGGATTGTTTCACTAAGTACCAAAATTCATAATCCTAACACTATTTGACAAATCGATTTGTTAGAAATGAAGTGAGTAAATAAAGATCTATGCAAAAAATATTTAAAGTAAATATGAATGCAATTGGAGTAAAGATGGATATGAATAAAAGACCTAGGGATCAGACTTCACTTAACAATTTCGGATTGAATCATCTATCTACACTAATCCAATTTTAACTCCCTTAATTGATAGTCGAGTTTCCCTAAATTAATTACTAGCCTCTTCCAAGGTCAAGTAATTCTATAATTAATTGCTAATTCACTATATTCCTATGTGAATTAAAATAACTAATCATGCATTAGGATTTATGGAACTCATTAAGACTACATAAACCATATGAATATATTCCTATTTCATATGTAATTTACGGTTTTAATTATAGGTTCCATACACATGTATCTCCTTCCGGTCTCAGCATGCATATTGAGTTCATTCAAAAGGTGGCCAATCAATCGAAAGCATTAAGAGCAATAATTAAAACTCAATCTAGGAAAGAAAATTAAAATTAGTTTCAATAGATTAGAATCCAATCCGTTATTATCAAGTTACGTCATCACCCTAGGAAGATGAAAAATTAGAACATAATGAAATTAAAAACAAACTCAAAATAAAATAGAAACATCATCACATTCATGATACAAACATAAGATTATAATTACAAATGCATGAAAATAGAAATACTATCCATCCATGTAGGAGGTAAAACCTTCCATGTAGGAGGAGAACCTAGCCTTCCATATAGGAGGCATACAAGAACTAAGAATGCATGAACTAAACTACTATCTAAGATGCATGAATCAATCAATGCTGCAAATGATCTCTACTTCTACCTATTTATAGGTGAATGAATCAGCTGCAAGTCATAAATCTTGACCATTAGCTACCAATCACATTCTTTAGCTACCACTTATGGTCTTTAGCTACCCTTCTTGATTTTCGCAGCAATAATTCTTCTGACTTGTTGGTAATTTTTCACCATGAGAATGGTAAATTTACATCTTCCTGTCAACATAGGAGTTGTAGAGCCGGATCTTAAATTTCAAATGCCGCAAAGAACTCCTAATTTTGACATTTCTATCCCAAGTTATGATCAGATTAGTAACCAAAGGTCAGATTCCGTCAAAACCACTATTTCATCTTCCAAGCAGAATTTGAGATCCTTAGATTCCGAACTGGGATTTTCTTTAAACATGAAGATTGTAGGGATTTTTCTTAGCTTTGTAACCATATAAAGAAAAATCCAATCCAACATCTAGAACTCCAGATATAGCCTAAAACCTGAAACAGGGTCAAAATACAGCATTATCTAAAAGATTTGATTTCATTTCAAATTCAAGACCCATTCACAAAATGTAACTAAATTTATTAAATTAAACAAGATAACATCCAAAAATGCATCATACAAGGGAAAATAAATATGTAAATATTTTACGTATCAAGTAGGTAAACAAAGTTTAACAAGTTATGAAATCAATTTTTTGTGACATATAACATACTCTAATAAGAATATTAAGTAAGGTATTAAAGCCTTAGAAAAATATAGAGTGTGAAAGTTTATGCCTGTTAAAAATACAAAAAATGAAAGAGAGATTTTTAGGTAATATATTTTTTGTTAAAAAGAAGTGTCTGACTTTAACAAATTGTAATGTTGAAAGAGCTTCCATATTTTATTTTATTTTTCTCTTGGGGTGATATTAGTGTGCCTAGCTTTACTTGTTATTTTGAAGCTTTGAACATGACTTTGTTTTAAGGTATTATTCTAATAAATCTTGTTAAAAATGTAGTTGCAAATTGAAGAAAAGTAACTTACAATGGAAGTCTGGTCTATTTTAGGAGATAAATTTAATCAAAATATGGATAACAAGGAATTATATTCAATGCATGTGATATTGTGATTTGCTGAGTTGGGTAACACCAGCTTATAATTCAAGTTGGATTGTGTTAGGCCTTTGATAGCAACATAAAAACTTTGTTGAAACCCTAATCATGGATCACACATGATAATTTACCTATACTAATGCTAGGTTATTACTCAGAAGTAATGCATTATATGACTTGAGTATAGTGTCAAATGAGTTAGAGTTGTTGCATCGGTGCCCAAATGTAGTGTTAAATAAGCAAGGATTCTCATATTTTTCTAGACAAATGTGGATAAAGAAGCTAGTTTAGGAGAGCATAATTAGGTTTAGTACTTAAAATATTAGTATGTTAACAGGTAAATCTTTAAAGGTTATGGACACTATAATTTAAAGAAAGATTAATATCATGTATCTTTAAGAAACTAAATAGGTTGGAGAAAGAGCTAAGAAGCTAGATACTATAGGATTTAAATGATGGTATATAGGAAAAGTTAGAGAAAATAATGGAGTTGATATTATTGTAGACAAGAATTGGAAGAAGAATGCAATGGATGTAAAAAGGATTAGGGACAAGATCTTATCATTAAAATTAATAGTTGTACGAGAAACTATCAATATCATCACCACCAGTAGGATTGGAGACACAATTGAAGTAGAAGTTTTGGGAAGATTTAAAGGGGTTAGTTCAAGGAATTTTACAAGAAGAAAAGATTCTCATCAGAGGGGATCTAAATGGACATATTAGTAGTGAAGTAAGGTAATTTTTGGGAGCTCATAGAGGATTTGGTTTTAGGGAACTAAATAAGGAAGGGTAATTTATTCTTAAGTTTTTAATTGCATATGATTTCAAGATTGTGAATACTTGTTTTAAAAAGTGAGATTAGCATCTAATCACGTATAAAAGTGAAACCTCAAGGTTGAAAATTGATTTCTTTTTAGTAAGGAGCTCAAATAAAATAGTCTATAAGGATTGCAAAATGATGCTAGAGGAGAGTCTTACTACACAGCGTAGGGTTTTGGTCCTTGATGTTCATTTTAAGACCCATAACTAGAAAAGATGACAAATTATAAATTCCAAGATTGAGTGGTGGCACCTCAAGTGTGAGAAATAGATCACTTTTAAAAGAATATTATTAGAGGAAAGTAATTGGGGAGCATAAGGAAGTACTAACCATATTTAGAATAAGATAGTTAATAAGGTTAGGATGGTTAGTAAAGCAATGTTGGGTGAATCAAAAGGTTTACGATTGAGAGATAAAGAATCTTAGTATTGGAATGAAAGTATGTAAGAAAAGGTCAAAATTAGAAGGAATTGTTTTAAATCATTACATGTGCACAATAATGCTAAAAATTGGGAAATGTATTAAACAGCTAAGAATGAGACCAAAAAAGTAGTGAATGAAACATGATTTAAAGCTTTTAAGAAGTTCTATTGAGATTTAGAGACAACGAATAGAGAATGAAAAATTTATAAGCTTACCAAAAATAGCAAAAGGAAATTAACAAATTTAAACCAAGTATATTAAGGATGAAAAAGGATAAGTTCTACTCACAAATGAAGATATCAAAGAGAGATGGGAGAAGTACTTTTATAAGCTTTTCAATGATAGGGAAGGATCGACTAAGGATATGGAAGGATTAGAAATCTAAGAAGACAAACAAAATTTGGCTTACTATCGTAGGATTCAAGTTAAGGGAGGTAAAAAAAAAGCTCTTAAAAGAATGAATAATGGTAAAGTTATTGATCTTAATAGTATTCCTATTGAAGTTTGGAAATGTTTCGGGGAACAAGGTAGCTTTTGGCTAACTAAGCTATTTAATGAGATTATGAGGTTTAAGAAAATTCCAGATGAGTGAAAGAGGAGCATTTTGGTGCTTATATATAAGAACAAAAAAGATAACTAGAACTATATAAACTATCGAAGGATAAAACTTATGAGCCACAATATGAAATTATGGTGACACGACCTACTTTACTTTTGTCGTGACTAGCATAAAGATACTTACTAGGACTAACTTCTTGGATAGATATCCTTACAAGCTTTTAGAATGTGCGTGAAATTCCCTCGAGAATGTCCAATTTATGTAATAAACATTACGTGCAAATAGCTTTATATTTACTCAAATAGATATACATACAAATACATAGATAAATAAAGTATGAGTATTTATACAGTATGAGTAAAATATAGTGATGAAATCATATTCTAGAATAACCTATTAGATTCATCCTCCTCCGGATTAGATTCGGGAGGGGTGGAACTGGAACCAATACTCTTGTGACCCTCCGGAGGAGTAGCCCTATACAGCGCAAAAATAATAAAAGTGTTAAACTCTAGATTTACTAGTTCGAAGTCTACACTATATCGTAAGCCTACTTCTAACACGCCAATCCAAATTTCAAATCAAAACACAATCTCACAGGTGCCATAGGGGGTGAAGACGTAGTTGCGATAAGCATCAGCATGCTTCTTCGGATCCATGCTCAACTCCTGTAATTATAGTTTTAATAAATAGGTGAGTATAAAACATATTCAATAAGTAATAACTTGTTGAAGTATTTCAGTCTTTTTTTAAGAGTCTTTCTTATGTTTTAGGATTAACATTTGGATTTGCAATTTCCTCATTTACATGATTAGTTCCATGAGAAATGACAATAGTTAGTATGCAGGTTTCACCTTATATCTTCGATCCAACTTTATCTCCCACCACCCTAGGCCTGAGGCCACTAAGCTTTTCCCTCCACTACTAGCTATGCCTCTCCTTCTTTGCAAAGGATGTTATGTCTCTCCTCTCTTATTATTTTGCATACATAATAAATAACAGTGGGATGCCACCCACATCAACCACAATTCCATGGATTTATACAGTGGAACAAATTAAAAGACCAACCTTGCCATGAGTGCCTTATGCTCTTTTGTCATGAAAGTTTTATGCTTTTTTTCCATTTTAGCTCTATTACTTTCCAATTTCATAATAAGGTTCCAAATATGTACTAGAACGAATCTCCTTAATAAAAAATCATTGTTAGCTTAGTAAAACAATCTAAGAGGTAAAGTTTAATATTCCCTTTTTATGCTCATATCACATCCCATATTTTTTAATGTCAAATAATAGCCTTCAAAATTCTAAATAAAAATTAATTTGGGTGTAATAACAAGGTTCCTAGCTTGAAGTTGTTAAATTTCAAGAACTTCACTTAATTTTCCCTTGTTCTGGGCACCATTGAAACAGTCTTGAGGGGTAATTTGTTTGAGGGACCATGAATTTTTAAAATCATGATATTTTATAACAATCTTCCTTACACCTTAAATGACTCCCATAAAATTTTCCATAATTTTTCTTGATCGTTTGGTGCCCATAAAAATTTCATGAACAAAACCAGTATTTCCTAAGTTCCATTTTGAACAGTTTCGACTCACAATTTTGTTGAGTAAACAAATCAGCTCTATTAGTCATGAAAATTTTACACAATCACAATAACACCTTAATTGACTATCATAAATTTTTTTATAATTTTTCGAGGCCATTTGGCACCTCAAAAAAACCCAAACTCGAGACTAACATACAGGGGGTCCTATTTTGGACAACTTTAGTTGTCTATCATGGGAGATCATCCTAAAAATTTCTAAAATTCACCAAAAATTTCAGAGTTTATCATTAATCCATGAAGGATCATAAAACATGAAGAATTAGTTTTTTTTCTAGGATTATATATCTAAGATTTTCATGAGTATTGTTCAGCAATTTTCCAATAGCATTTTGGAATTTCTATCTTAACTATTTCCCTAACATTCATCAACTTTTCCTTCACCACAATTAGTATACACTCTATTTATATTGACATCAATTCAAATTCTCATTACAAGAGCATTATATCATGCAAAACTTTAACCCAAATCAGATTTACAACAACCATCATAAGCCATATACACATGACAACATTACCTATACAACAACTTCAACATAACCATTATGGAAATCTTTTAACGAATTATCACTCACCTTGTTTTCTTCACTTATTTCTTTCTCAATAGTCCTTGGAATGATGAGAAGATGGATTCATGGAATTAATTCATATTTTATGAGTTTGAGGAAAATAACTTTACAAAGGTTTAGAAGAAATTGAAGGGAATTATTAATTTACCTCACTAGCTTGAGTTTCTTATCGATTTGCCTTAGGGTTAGTTGAATCTTCTTCCCCTTTTTTTTCCTTGAAGTCATGATTCTAAGGCTAGGAAATGGCTAGAATTTTTCTAGTCTCAAGCCCTTTTTACTCATATAAAATAACCCTAATCTAATTTCTACAAAATTCTATCAATTTCCACCAATTTTTTTTTTATTTTGTAAAAATTATTTGGGGACAAATGGATACTCCCCTTGGCCATCCAAGTGGCCTGAGATCAGCTCATGATGACTCCTCTCACCAATAAAATTTAGCCACACTCAAGTTAAATTAGGTTTTTTTTCAAAAAGGACCCAAATTTTGCTACTTTCTTTCACTTTGGTCCTTGGCTTTCTTTGAAAGCTTGGGCTAACATTAGGCCACATTTTTGGAATTACAAAAATCATATGTGGGCCTTTAAAACTTGGACTAATCCATCCCAACACACTAAGGGCTAAATTACTTAAAAAGACAAAAAGAGTTTATTACAATTTAGCCCTAAAATTTTATTTTCTTTGCAATTTTGCCCTTAAGCTTTTTAAATTTTTTTGAAATCTCACTTTCAACCTTCCAAGAAAATTTCAAGTCTTAAAATTAATTTAGGATAGTTTTAATAATTTTTAAAAATTCATTTGCTAAATTTCAATTTTTTTCCTCATTTCTCGACTCACTGGACTTTTTGATTTTTACTGAATCTTTCAAATGACTTTCGTACACCTAATATCAAAATTTAAATTTAATTTTTATCTATTAGGTGCCTAATTTTTTTTTATTTTTTATACTGAGATTTCAAAATCTATGTTTCCTAGAAAATTTTCTTTCTCGATGTTCCTATCTTATTTTGAGGGATTACATATAGGAAAAAATGTTTGAGCACAGATTAAGGGATGAGAATAGGATTGTAGAGAATTAATTTAGATTTATACTAACAAGGTCTATGATAGAGGCTATTTATCTTCTATAAGGATTGATGAAAACATATCAGAGAAAAAAGAGAGACTTATATATGATTTTTATTGGACTAGAAAAAGCCTATGATTAAGTACCAAAAGAAATGTTGTGGAAGGCTTTAGAAAAAAAAAGAGTTTGCGTGGCATATATCTAGACTATACAGGACATGTATGATGGAGTAACTACAAGTGTAAAAACTCTTAAAGGTGAGACAAAGGACTTTCCTATAAGAATAGGTTTACATCAAGGTTTAGCCTTAAGTTCTTACTTATTAAATCTAGTCTTGGATGTTCTTACTAAAGACATATAAAAGACTATCCTTAAATGCATGCTATTTACAAATGATATAGTTTTAATTAGGGAATCAAGGGAAAAAGTTAACTATAAACTTAAGCTTTGGAGATAGGCATTAGAATCAAAGGGTTTTTTCTTAAGTAGGAGCTTAACAGAGTATATGCATTGCAAATTTAACAAAAAGTAAGATAAAAATAATTTGGAGGTAAGAATTAGAGAGCGAATCATACCATAAGTATCTAAATTTAAGTATTTAGGATTAATATTACAAAGCGATAGGAAAATTAATGGAGATATCACACACAAGATACAAGTTGGATGTTTAAAATGGAGAAAGGTATTAGGGATTATTTGTGACCACAAAGTACTTATCAAGCTTAAAGAAAAATTTTATCGGACAACTATACAATTAGCTATACTTTATTGTAATGAATGCTGAGCTTTAAAGGAATAATAAGATCAAAAAATAGAGATAACAAAAATGAGAATATTAAGATGGATATGTAGTTACACAAAAAAGGATAAGATACATAATGAATCCATATAAAAGAATATTAGCATGAAACTTATTAAGGAAATGATGATAAAAAAATGATTAAGGTAGTTTGGATATGTGCAAAGAAGGCCAATAGGGGTATCAGTAAGAAGAATCGATCACATGATTTTTAATCTTATGAAAAGGTGTAGAGGGAGGCCAAAAAAGATATTAAGGAAAATTATAAAAAGAGATCTTTTGGTGAATAATATTCTTGAAAATCTAATTTCAAATAAAGCTCAATAGCATCGTATAATCCATGTAATCAACCTCATTTAATAGGATAAAACTTTATTATTATTGCATGTGATATTATGATGGAATAGAAAATAGATTAAGCAAAGAAAATGTTGATAGTGTGAAGTATAAATGGATGATTTTTAATATTTAAAAGTACATGTAAATTAAATGAAAAAAATTATAATTAGGTAAAGTGTGATTTTTTAATAATAATAATAAAAGTAAATATTTACTCTTGTTCTTCTGAAATGTAATTTATATTTATATCAATTTTATCCTTTAAAAATATTTATCAATTTCAATATTCATTTATCTAAATTTATCCAATCACATTCTTTAGAATTTTTTTTTATCAATTTTATCTCTCATTTATTGAAATTTATCCAATTTCATCCTTTACCTATGTGTGCATCAAATGATAATAAAAGGATAAAATTGGACAAATTTGAACAAGTTTGTGATGAAATTGATAAAAGATAATCCATGAGATAAAATTAAGTAAATTTAAATAAATGAAAGATAAAATTGATTAAAAAATTTTCACACAAAAAATGGATAAAAATTTTATTCCATAGGACGAAAATGAGGCACTCTAATAATAATGTATTGTTTATTGACTCTATTCCCAATATAAAGGTCTATATCTCACCACAGCCATAAGTTTAGGCCTAATAAAGCAAGCCCATAACCGTAACACTAATTCTATAACACTCGTTAAAAGACTAAAACCATATTTTCATCCTTGACAGATGCATATTTTTTCAATTTCATCCTTCACAAATGTGTGTTTTCAATTTCATCATTAAAAAATTGAAAGTAATTTAATCACATCCTTCCATCTATCTACTATTATAGGATGCTAATGTATCCATTAAATAGTGATTCAATCAATCCACATGGAAAGGAAATAATTATGTGTCAAACAAAAATTTATAATTAAGAATAATCATTAAAAATAAAAATTAGAACCTTAAAATGAGATGCATTAGGCTTTCATTATTCACTACTTTGGGCGACAGCTAAAGTTCTCTTCTCCGTGCTATCTTATCTATGTTGCTATTGTACCTTTCATTTCCATTAACGTATGATCGATAATGATGGAATGGCTTTGTGTATGAATATTCTTTCTCTTTATGATGGAATGGTTGGTTGTGAGGGCTTTCTAAATTAAAGTTTTGGATTCAAATTTTAGTGGTTCTTCTATTTCTAACTTAAGCAACTTTTACAATTATTTTTATTGGAATGTAGTTAGAGGTTGCAATGTTTGGGTATCTATATTGTAGTGTTGTTAAATGGAAGGAAAAATAAGAGAATAAAAATAAATAGAAAACATAAATTAGGAATGACAAAACAATAAAGGTAATTAGTAATGTTAAAGATGAAAGAGACTTAATGGTCTAACATTCATTTGTAAAAGAGGATTCAACATTATTGAATCAAGATTCGAAAGGTTAGCACCAACACCTAGGAATTTAAAGGATAGTACTGAAGGACAAAATGTTTATTTGCATGATGACATAGCAACAATAGACCTATCTATTGTTTCTAGGAAATCAAGGTAGCTTAGGAACCATGTAAATTAACTCTATCATAAATGTACTAAAGCACAATAGAACAGATAACTTAGTCTACATTGCACAAGACTCAAAGTGATTTGCTTAAGCTTTAGAGCACCATACTTTGGGTTTGAGTAGGACAATTAAGATAAATAACCACAATTCTTGCAAGATTTTTTTGATCAATTAGATCAAGATAGATAACTTCTATCATGAAGTGCTTTACAAAAACTAATACTTATGAATTCTATTAAGAAAACCAGTTACCATCCTTTCTAACCTAAAATCTCTACAAATCAATCAATAATAAAAAAAATGGCAAGGTGAGAACTATTGGGAAAAGCAATGGCCTGTGAAAGTTGGTTTATTAATTGAAGACAGAATTTGACATAATAAAATAATCTCCTCTACAGCGATAAATGAGAAAGGAGACAAAGTCTTACTTGGAGACACATTATGGAAGATGACTCATGAATCAACCAATCTAGAATCCTATGGTTCTTGGACAACTAAAATGATCTAAAGTCACTTTCTTTGACCTTTTGATTCTGCTAAAAAACATTAAATTCATTGAAGCCCCTTTATAAAACATAAAATTTTAAACATACATATCCAAATAAAGTCACAGCAAAATACTAGACCGAAAAAGAAGCAGCAAACTTGTGGATCAAGTCTTTTGTAAATTAGAGTCGAGATATTGAAAGTGATACATGACATAAAAGAAGGGTCTATTGTTAACACTCAACGATTAAGAGAAGATGTTTTAACCTTTTAATAGTTGAAAATGTAAAATAGAAAGCTAAGAACAAAAATAAACAATAAGCTTCAAATAAAATAAACTGAGTTACAAGCTTAACATCTTCATTCTTGTCAAAAGCAATTAGCTTATAAAGTTATAAGTTCACTAATTGACATTTTACAAAAAAAAATGAAAACTCACCATTAATTCCTGTTAAGACCAGACTCATCAACTATCTTAAATGTATTATCCCATATTCTAAATTCAAAAAAACATAAAAAATAAAAGAAGGAGCAGCAAGTTATTTCTTTTGGAAAGTGTGTTTCTTGCATTAGAATCCTATGAACTAATTACAAAATATGCAAATCTTCTCTTTAATCTTTAACTAGTTATTACTAATGTCTCTTAGCTAACACATTCTTGGCCTCTCCAAGTATATTTCTCTAGATCAGGCCTAACCAGTAGCTTTGTTTTCTTGCTTGTGTGGCTATTAATGGTGCCAATATATAGGGTCTAACTTGATGTATTTCCCTGTTGTTATCTAATACAATCAACACATCAGTAAATAGAGAAAAGAAATAAAAAATTATTTATGCAAAAAGATTCCCAAAAAGCTGTATATACCTTCTTTTTAGCATTAGAAGTGGAGCCATTAGTTTGACTATTTTAAGTCCTTGATCCTTTAGCAACAACATTTTCTTTATTCCCTCTAAATATAGTAACAGCCTCATAACCTCTATTTCTTTTATCAAGACTAGCTTGGAAATATCCATTCCTTGTAGAGGTAGAAGTAGGCTGAGAACCACCATTCCCTCTAGATGCAATAATAGCTTGATCTTTGGCAGATGGTCCTTTCTAACTTCTCTTATTATGTCCTTTCATCTTACACTTGCTACAAGTAGGAACCAACCTTCTTTTCAGCTTACCATCTCCATTGTGATTTATTTCTTTCTCTAGAGGATCTTTTCTTCTTTGTATTTTTAGTCTCCTTGTTGGCCTTTTATGTTTGGGGGTTGAATTGGTTCCTTTCTAATGTTTGGCCATAAGTTGGAACCATTCATAGATTGAATCAATGGCTCGTATGCCTTTGCAAAAGTATCCAATCTTAAATAATCATGTACACAGTCTTCTGGCCTTTTACTTCCCCATCCTAATGCAGTAATTGCATGCACACAAGGCACTCTAGTTAGATCCTATTATTTGTAATTGCATGCATTTTCCCTTAGATTCATTGCGCACTTTTGTGGTTTGTATTCTGCCTTAAATTTTGACTCTTCAGGATCTCCCATCCAAGTTAGCAACCATTTTCCACTTTCCTTTTTTGTAATCTCCAATTTGTCATGAATTTTAGGGCATAATGAATTTTTACTCTTTGACAATAGCACTTTTCGATCTTTCATTTTGCTAACAATATACAATCTAATCTCTTTTAGCATTGTGATTATTGGCTTACCTTTATGCTTGACTATCTTACTATTAAATTGCTCACACGTTATTTGTGATGATTTGACTCTTTATAATTGTACTAAATGAAGCTCTTGTCCATGCTTTTAGCTCAAACTTGACTAAATGTTCCTAAGCCTTTTTATTGAATTCTTTCGATTTCTGCATTCTAGCATTAAAGTTTACCATAGTTGTTACCTTGGCACAACTAAGCATGTGATCTCTTAACTCTACTCCCTTAAACTTTTTTGCATAGTTTGTGTACATATGCCTTGCACAAAACTTATGTTTTGACCCAAGAAACATCTCAGCAATTGTTGAAATTAGACCCTAAAAAATCAGATAATATTAACATAAGGTAAATGATGTATATCAATCGGATAAATAGGTTAAGGATACATTTACACATTATCTTTTGTTAATCACTCATGAAACTAAACCTCCTATTTGAAAGTGGCTATAAATCTTCTATAAGTTAAGTTAGGAACCATGTCCATGTCTCTCTAGTTTTTGAACTAACTATAGCTATAGCAATAGGATAAAAACCATTATTTCCATCTTAATCAATAACAACTAGTAACACTCCTCCATACTAACCTTTTAGGTGGCATCCATCAAGCCCAATCATTGGCCTACACCTAGCTGTAAGTCCATGTTTTAGTGCATCCAAACATATATAAATCCTATCAAATTTAGAGGCCATTTCTAGGCTTGGTTTGTCAACACCCAGTTGAATAGTATTTCCACTATTTAAAGTTCTTAATTCATGACAATAATTCCAAATCTTAGCATATTGATTCCTTTCATCCCCTTTAGTGATGTTTCTTGCTATCTCCAATGCTCTGTGAGCCTTAGCAGTGGTGATTGTCAAAGTGTATTCTTCTCTACAATATTCAATACATACTTAAGTATTGGGTTGGAATTTATTCTCATAAATGACATAAGTTTTTCTCCTAACTATTTAGAGCTAGCTTGCTTGACTTTAGTTATCCTATAACAAGTGTGCTCAATGATGCATTTTTTCACTTGGTATGATTGTATCTCTTCAGCCCAAGAACACAAAATCATAAAAGGACAAGGTTTTAGACATTGACCTCTACACCTAACATAATCATTCTTCTTTAAGTACATAGGTTTCCCTTCATATATAACATAATCTTTTATAACTTTTTTTAAATATATCCAAATTAGGGAACACTTGACCTATCTTAAAGTGAACATTTCCATAAGTGCTTTTCCTGTTGAATTCTGGCCATGCAATTTTTCTCTTAAGTTTCATTCTCTTTTTCCCACTATCATGATCATTATTATCACTTGATGATGAATCCAAACTATAAAGTTCTTCAGATTCATAATGAAATTCATCTTTTTGAACTTCACCATTTCCATCTTGAGTTGGAAAATTAATTTCAAATTCAGCATTTCGTATTACCACTTTAGAATCACCATTACTAGCTATAAAAGCTTCTACACTTGCACTGATATTAGCATTGTCACTAACCTTGCCTTTTTGTTTCTTAGTATATTTATTATTTTTTGCACTATCATTAATGTCAGCTTCTGTATACATGTCAAATAGCTCATCATCTTCACCATCATTATCAAACATGAGATATTTATAAGGCATATCCTCTGCATTGTCATAATCTTTTGAAGACTCATTATTGTTATTAGCTTTATCCATAACCCCTAATTGCTCATCAGTGAGATAGTCATAGTATACATCCTTTCTACCACTTTCATTTGAACTCCTAGTACCTAATCCTTGTAAACCAGCACCACTTTTCATCACTTCAACATGTATATCATGATCCAAATCTACTTCATCAAGGAAACCTACATAATCATCCTACACTGGTATATTAAACCCTTTACCAAAATCCATAGGCACCTTAGTATACCCTTCAATATTTCCCACATTGTGCGTGTTCATTTTGAATGAGCTTCTAATGAAAATAAAAAACAAAGATGCATTTTAGTAACAAGAAAAACTCCTAGTTTAGAATTTAAAAATCAAAATCATAATAGGTAATTTTAATTAGATTGATCTCATCTTCAAAGTTAATTACTTATGATTGATGCAATCGTTGGTGCCTCATATTTTATTAATAAAAACCACATTTATATCACGTTTCTTTAAAATACCAAATAAATGAGTTTCCCTCTCATTAATTATTATAAAGCATTAATTTTAAAGATTCACCTAAATCATCCAACTGTTAGGCTACAAAATTTGAATTTCCTCGCAAAATTATGAAAAATTAGTTGTAAATTTAATGGCTTCAAATTTAAGGCATTTAACAAGAACAAAACATTCATAAAAAGATAAAATGCATGAAATTAAATAACTCTCATTTAAAAACCTTTTGATTGAAAATAACAAATAAGTAAAAGAAAGATTTTCCTTGATGATTTAGTTTACTTATAGAGCATCTAAAAAGTCTAATTCCATATTTTTAAACTTCACATCCACTACAGCTCACGACATCAATTACATTTGATGCCCTCAATCCTTCTTTGAATGAAAAAAGAAAAGGTTTTTCCATTTGGGATGAATATCTACTATCTATTCTTTGCAAAAATTGGTTCAAACGGCTTTCTTTTGCAATATTATTTTTTATTTTCCGGCTTTAAAGCCAGTTACTTTTGCCATTAGAGCAATCTGTCTAGCTAAGCTTATATTTTCAATTCAACTTATGATTCATCAGCATCTTATAATAATAAATAGACAGAAAGATGTGATTATATTATTTTCAATCTGTTAAGGATGAAATTGAAAACACACATCTGTGAAAGATGAAATTGAAAAAATATGCATCTGGCCAAGGGTGAAAATATGGTTTTAATTCCCGTTAAAATTAAAAATCTTGTAGTTTTATTTTCGAGAGAGGAAAAAAATAAATTTCACCCCTTTGTTTTTGGGCTTTTTAAATCCCTCCAGTCGTCCGCCAGTTAAAAACCCTACGACCTAGAACCTTCCCCTTCAATCCAGAACACAAAAACTTGAAGCTGCTTTAATAGTCGATCGAGGATTCGAGATTACACTGTCTTTTGCCTAAAATTCCCGATCATATTCACTGCGAGACGCTACTTTCTTCTAGTATTGCAGTCATGGCAAAGCGCTTGATTCCGAGCTTGAACCGCGTCCTGATCGAGAAAATCGTGCCTCCGTCGAAGACCACCGCCGGCATTCTCCTCCCTGAGAAATCCTCGAAGGTTTCAATTCATTGCATGTTGTTGCGTCATGCATATTTAGCTTGCGATTTTGTTTTTGTGTTTGTACGTTGAATGTTTTAGATCAATGTCCTGAATCTGGGTTAGTCTGAATTCAGCTCAATTCAGGGAAAGTGATAGCAGTTGGACCTGGAACAAGAGACAAATCGGGGAACTTGATTCCGGTGGTGGCGGTAAAGGAAGGAGACACCGTTTTGCTGCCGGATTATGGTGGTACCCAAGTCAAACTTGGGGAAAAAGAGTATGCTGTTCGGATCTTCTTCTGTTTATCGTTTGCGTTCCTGGGGCATAATTCAGGTTCCCTATTGATGATTAATTTTTAATTTTTTTTTTCAGGTACCATTTGTATAGGGATGAAGATATACTGGGCATTCTGCATGATTACTGAAAATTTGTCTACCTCAAAGAATGGGGTTAATTTGTGATTTTATGAAAATTGTTGGGTTTCATTGGTGTAACCTGGAGCAGTAGCTGGCAGATTGGGAATTTGGGAGTTATTAGATTAGATTTTGGTTTTCCTTTAAGTAATCGGCAGTCTGATGACAATCGTGCCACCCTTTAATTTTTGTTCTGGTTCCCACTCTTGTGATAAATTGTTGTTCCTGATGAAGCGCTGTGATTTAAATTCATGTAACGGTTACGTTGGATGTGCTATTTATATCTATTCTCGTGTCTATTAGATTTTTACAAAGGTCATTGAAAGTTATGAATTTGGTTACATTAAAAAATGTGGCAATCACAACTGTTGATAAATATATTTAATTTAAATAAAATTAATAATTTTGTCATTAAAATTATAAAACATTGATAATTTTTTTTTTAAATTATATAAAATTATAATCTTTTATCTAAGTAATTAGTGTATATATAATTTTATTTTTTATATAATAATTAAAATTAAATTATTTATATAGGAGAATGAAGTTATTTATATAATTATAATTAAAAATATAATTATAATTTTATATAATTTTAATATTATTTTATTAATATTTTATAATTTTAACGAGTTAAGTTAATTTACAGTTCACGATTCAATTTGATCTTTTGATGAGATAAATAAATAATATGAAAATTAAATTAATTAATTAAGTTGAGTTCGATTTGATCAAAGATTAATTTATTTATATGGTGAGGTAGATCAATATACAAATATATAAAATAAAAATATATAATTTTAAAAAATTATATAATAATATTGTATTCTAAAATTTAAATAAATACATATTTATTAGTAATATATTATATTAATAATTTTTATAATATTTCAAATATTATTTTAAATAAAATATAAAAATTAAATTAAAACTTAGAGAGCAAAAATTTATTGAATAAGTTATTAATTTTATTTATATAAATTATTAAGTAAATAATTTTCAATTTGTTTTATTTTGTTAAACAATTTATTAATTTTATTTTTTAATTTAACTAATTAAGTAAATAATTTTAACTTTAAGTTTGATTATTTTAAATAATTAATTAATTTATCTTTTATCGATTAAGTAATTAAGTAAATTTCATTTTTTATTTATAGTTTTTAAATAATATTTATGATTATTTATAAGTAAATAAAAAGAATTATAAGTATCAATCAAAAGTTTAAATCGATTTAATATTTAGATTATAGTGATGAACATATTTTAAATTTATATTTTAAAATAAATTATTTTTATATTATATTAAATATAATTATAATATATAAATAATGATATAACAATATCAAATTTAATCATTTATGATTTTCTTATTTTATGTTATTAAATTATTAAAAATATTTACTTTTATAATTACTTTAGGTTATTAAATTGTTAATAAAATATTATATTATTTTAATTAATTTGAGTTAATAATCCAAGTTAATTTACTTGTAAACTTAGTTCAAACCAAACTTGAATTGACAAAATTGATTTAAATTAAATTTGAGTTGAACTAAGCAAATTTAAAATAAGTTGAATTTGAGTTGAGACTAGTTAGGTTCATTGATAATCGTAATTTTAAAGATGAAATTATTAATTTTGTTGTCAATTTATTTTTTATGAGTTTCAATTTTTTATTTTCTAAAAAAATCAAGTATAAAGGCATTAGTATGTAATTCTAAATCATTTTAGTTGAAAGTTTTATTTACATTTTTAGTTTAATTATTATCCACTACAATAATTGATGTTGGTGGGCTCTAATTTTTAACTTTTAACTTTCATATTAAATAAAAATAAATAAATTTTTAAAAATCATATTCATAATATGATAAAATTAACTCATCCTTAAAAAAATTCTTTTGATAAAAAACTTTCTAATAGAATCATTTGAAATTATTGCAAAAAAATCATGTGAAATTTTTTACTTACTTTTTTAGTGCTTTTCTAATGTAATTAATTCAAGTTATTATTATATGTAAAATAACTCATAAAAAAAATTGTGTCATTTTAAAAAAAATTCAAATTTTAACAAAATTCTTTTAAAGTTTAAATTTGATTTACTAATAGTATAAAATATTTGACAATATTAGTCAATAATAGGAAGATATATTATTAAAAAAGTAAAAATAATTAAAAAAATTTTTATCATAGTAAATGAATTTTAATAATTTTTTAATAATATATCTACACATAGGTGGATAATAGTATAAAAATGGCTTATAATGATGCTGGATTAAATTTAAATTCATTCTTTTAATATTTATTTATTTTATATTTTTTCATATGAGTTTAAATTTGATCCATGAGTAATGTATTATTTTCTACACTATTATCAAATAAGAAGATGACATGTAGGGGTGGTAAATGGGAAGGCCTGCATGGGTCGAGTCCATTTTAGCCTAGTTTGCATTGGTCCGTATTTTAAGTGGGCCTATTTTAATTGGCTTGGTCTATGTAAAAGCTCGCAAAACCTGTGGGCTTTGCCTTACAAACAAGCTTCACCGATGGCCCATGCAGATTCGATCATGTGGAACAAGCCCATTTAGGCTCATTTTTTGTGAGCCTATTTTTGGTAGTCCTAGTTTACAAAAAACTCTTGGATCAATCTACCAGATCTAGAGATCGTAGGCTCGTTTACCACCCCTAATGACATGTCATTAAAAATTAATAATTTTTATTAATAATAAGAATGTTTTAATAATTTTTATTGATATAGCAATATATGAGTGGATAATAGTATGAAATTAATTTAAATTAATAGTGGATCAAATTTAAATTTTTTCCTATTATACTATAATTGTATTTACATTTTGTATGTACTAACTATATGTATATATTTTTTACTTCAAAAATAGTCATTCCTTTATTCCATAAATAAAACACAGACATTAATTACAAACTTCTTAGTAGCAAAAGGAACTTTGGATAGATTCACTATTTCATTCTTAATTATAGACTCAACCTACTTTGCTACTTCATAACTAGTTTTATAACATTCATAAGGACACCAAAGCTATTTGACATTAGACACAAGCATGGGAAAAGCTCTTATGGACTCAAATAAAGCACTCAATCTCTAAGGATATTAAAAAATACCTATCAATGCCTTAACTATGACCTTATAATCACTTCCTAATTGTATCAAGTTATGGTTACAATTGGTTACAATTGTGCCCTTCTGGATAACTAAAACTTTAGCTGCCACTGAAGAAGGACAATCACCATTGTAATGCCACATTCCTATCATATTACCCAAATGATTTCTCACAATAATAGCAATTGAAGAATGCCTACTTGCTTATGTGGAATTCACATTAATTTTGATAGCGTCCATAAAAAGGAGGATTTCATTTTTTTCTTGTTAGGCCTTATTGACCTAGAACCTTATTCATAAAGTTAGTTTCCTTTAAACACACGAACTCCACTCTCCTCTTCTAAAATATTGCACTTAATTAACTAGAACAACCTATTAGCATTAACAATAGCTCCTCCATGAATAACTACATTCTTTAAGTCCTAGAGTCAATAAGTTTTGATACTAGCTAATGCCATCATCTACTTATAGAGCTTAGTGTTGTCATCTGGGAAAAGATGACTATCACTTAACACGATAATAATTAAGGCCTCTATCACCATCCATGATCTCAATTGGGAAGTATTGATGTCTTTGAATTAAAACTAGATTAATGTCATAATGTCACACTTCTCTTTCAAATGCACCTCTATCTCCACAACTAAATCACATATTGGACAAAAGCAATTTCTCATTCCCATTAAATTTCTCACATGCTCTCTTATAGGCAATAAGTACATTACCTATAGATACCATATAATCATATTATATTTGTGATGAACCTTTTGCTGCCAAAAAACTTCCCACATTCTAATTTTAGGATATGAATAAATGATTGATTTATACATTGATTTCATGTAAAAAAATCCTGAAGGCATTTAAATCCCATATCAACTTATCATATCTTGATTGTGAGAAATGTACCTAAAAGATTTATTGCACATCAATTTCAATAAAAATTTACCTTAATAAATTCAAATTCCATCACTAATAATTTCTTATGATTAGAGAATTAACTATAATATTATCACAACCTAACTTGATTATGATTAGTATGAATTTCAGTTGTTTAGTTTCCACTAGCCTAAACCACTCTTCTATATTAGCATATTGAATTCCATATGAAATAATAAAAAGATATAGTCATGCAAATTAAAGGAAAGATTAGAATTTCATTAATAAAAGGAGTTCAACAAGAAAAAAAGAAGTTAAGCTTGCTTATAACCCATCTTAAACTTGAGGATAAGCAGGTTTAATTACTTCTAAATCAAGAAAATTTGTAGCCTTCTACACTTAGCCCTATATAGGTAAGGCCCAAAATATCTAATGTTACTTTTAGCCTTATTGGAAAGTTTTTTGAAAGTTAAATACTAGGATAGTGATGGAAGCTCAACTTGTATATCTACAACTAAAAATAGGGAGAATAAAGTTTTTTGAGTAAACATCTTAGAATTTATTAAGTTTAAAGAAAATAAATTCTTACCGACTAGATGTACCCTCCAAACCACAACATTTATCTTAATTTATATCCAATTAGTTATTAGCTATCATCTCATAACATTAACATATAATACTAAAGGTAAATAAAAATGGAGCTCGTAAATTCTCTTAATTCCATGCTCATTACTCAATATACAAAACATTTATCATGAGAAATATCAATTCACAACTATTATAAAAAGCATGCATTATCATGGGCAGGATGCTTTATTATAGTCTAGTTAGTTATGCAACAACTACTCGTTTATACAATATCTACACTCAAGGTACCTAACTTAATCTATGACAAATTAGACTCCATTTTGCCATAGATCCTGGTAGAGGAAAAAATAAGACACAACACATTATTTTTGTCTTAAAGCCTAGAATCAACTATGTTTGCCAACAGTCTAGGTTTTAAGTTATTTCATCACTTAAATGATGTGCTACTTGCCAAGTTATCCTGGAAATTGGTCACATAACCAGAATAGCACTGGGTCCAGTGTTTTCGCCATCAATATCTTAAAAGTTGTGATTGGTTTTCAGAACCAAATATTCAAGGCTCCTAGGTGTGGTACAGAATATAAAAAGGAAAGAAGTTAATAAATAATGGTATATGCTATATTATTGGAGATGGAAAAAAGGTTAGAGCCTTCAATGACTCTTAGATTCCTGACTCTACAGGCTTCAGACCCCAATCAATTTCAGCATTTACTATCATTAATGAGCCATTAGTTCATAAGTTTATGGAAAGGTAAGGGGTATGGAATGAGGACTTAATTATGCAATCATTTCAATTCAATGATGTAATAAAGATAATTAGAATACAACCCTGCCCCTCAAGAACTGACCAATTAATTTGGGGATTAAATACAAATGGGTATTTCACAGTTAAATCCACCTACCAATCTATTGTACAACATCTTCTCATTCAAAACCCTTCAGAAATATGGAGTTTCTTATGGAATTCATAGCTCTAAAATAGATATAAAATGCTACTGTGGAGATCTATCAGTGGGGTCTTACCTTTCCTCACCTGTATCAAAATATTTGCTGGCTCGGGTAATGTCCTTTGCCCCTTTTTGCTCTAATGTTCCCAAAATAGAGCTTTATCTCTTAGAATGCTACTTTGTTGCACATTTTGTCTAGTTTCAATTATGGGACATGTAAATAGAAGAGCTCCATTCAGAATCAGTAGTGGATTTCTTTGATGTTATCTTCAAAGGATCAATGAAATTGGAGACATCCTGTAACCTTGCTCTGTGTTTGGACATAATGATGTTTACTGCAACTGTAATGTGTTGAATTTAGGAGGCACGAAATTTAATAGTGTACGGCAGGAACCCAGTGGATGTCGATTTGCTTCTGGTTTCAATTGAAAGAGAATCCATTAAGGAGAGAAAGCATATTCCAACCCTAGCAAATATGGGTGAAAGAGCAATGACAGATCAAAGATCTTACTTGAAGCAACTCAATACCCTTGCCACTTAACCCATTAGTAACTTGGGTGATCTAGTTTTAAGCTATTTCAATTACATCACCCAAGCCTACTCTTCCAAGCGATTCAAACCCACACTTATTTGGCAACCTCCACTGGCTAACATCATTAAATTCATTAGGGATGCTACTTGGAATTACGGTCACACCTCTATGGTTGCAATTGCTCAAAATTCAAATGGTGGGGTTCTTGGATTTTGGTATGATAATTTTGAATTTTTATATGCTCTTTCAAAGGAATTCTTATCTATTCATAAGGCAATTTTGATTGCATACAGATTCCATGATTTTATGATCCAAATAGAAAGTGACTACAAGATGGCTATCGAAGCTCTCAAAGGAAAGATTGAATGCCCATGGAAGGTGAAGCCCACTTTCAAAATTATTACAAATCTTCTTTTTATCACCCTAAATGTAACCCTATGTGGTGTCCTAGGCCTTGGAATATGGTGGCTCATGAATTTGCTAAATGGGTCAGTCATACTATTAAAAATGGCACTAGCCAAATGTCTCAGCTCTTAGCTATCTTAGACGTTTATGTATCTTAAGACATTTCTGCCTTCTTTAGGTGATTTGTCTTTTCAATATACTAAATAAATGCCCTTGGGGCATGGTTTCTAATAAAAAAAAAGAATGAGAAATATCTATTAATAACATAATTAGGGTAATCAATGTATACAAAAGCAAATAATCCTCCTTATGTTTCTTGGTCTTCCCATCCCTTTACAAACTTAACTTTGTTTGTAACATCTATAAAAAACTCACTAGATTAGAATTACTTGAAGTAATTAGGTGTATAAGAACTAATTAATTAAAAGAAAAACTTATTAGAAGTATTAAAAGAAAATCTAGTAGATGTTATTTTTGGAAACCCATGCAAAACCACTTAAAACCTAACTAGAATTTTGATGAAGAAAAGTTTTCTTAAAAAAAATAGAAAGACCTATTAGAAATTTTTTATAGGATTTTGCTAAAAAAATGGCAAGGAGCATGGTAGAAGTAGAAAAGTAATTATGTGTCTTACCTTTATTGGCATGGTCTATAATATCTCATTACAGTTAAAAGCAAAAAATGAAAATAACTACAAATTTAATAAAAAAGTTAATAAAGTCAAGGGAAGTACATGTTTAGATAGATTTCATTAGATTTTTTATTGGTGATTTGGAAGAAGATGTAAACTTTCACTTGTAAATTTTTAATATATTGAATTTAAGATTCTTTGGTTTCGTTTGGATATATTTTAATTTTTTTTATAAAAACTATTTTTAAAAATTATTTTCAAATTCAAAGAAAATAAACATTAAAGATTGTTTTGGATAAGTAAATAATAAAATGTTTCATTTAATTACAAAACTAGCATCCAAAGCTAAAGAAAATAATTTACATTAAATCAAAAGAAATTTGATTCAATTATACATATCATATACATTAGATCAAAACTAGATAACAATTTAAATATACATCACACACACATACACATCAAACTAGAATTCAAAACATAATTTGTATATATCACATATAATAATTTTATAAATTAAGTTTAAATCTAGTAAGAGCGTTGACATACTTTTATGAATTGATCTATTTTGTTTCTAATTCAACTTATTCTAATTGAAATCAGTAGCATTAATCCTCTTTTTTGTATTATTACATTTTTCTTATATAATTATATAGATACAAACAACAACAGATTGAATGTAAATGAAACAAATGAGAAAGGAATCAATCTACTATAAAAATATATTTTACTATGTTATTTATTTCCATATTAACACATCAACATATAGAATGAAAATCTATTATTTACAAAGAACAATAAATTTTTTATTTACAAACAACATGAATGACATCTCTACACAAATTACAAGGAAATCTAGTTATCTTTTACTCATAATTTCTTCATATTGTTTGAGAGTTCTAAGTTAAAGCATATAGATAGTTACTAGTGATAAATTATAGTGAGAAAAAATAATATCACTGTTCATGCAATAAACACAACCTTACCAATGCAAGAATGGCCATATTGCATCTTATCACTATAATTTATCATCATTTTATAACTCATCTTTGCATTTTCTCGATATAGAACAATAAAGAAGGATTATGAGATTGAGATGAAGGGTGTAAATTAATGGCATATGAAATCTACAACTTTTGAGATGGAATGCATTGATAATCATATTAAGCATTATTAGAGCTATTGAAAAGATTGTAGAATCTCTTAAAGTTCCATCTAGATACTTGTACCCACATATGGTTCTGCCAAGCATTTGGAAGGATTCTTATATGAAGTCTTTCTAAATACTTTGTAAAATGCTTATGCTTATGGTTAAAGTATGGGTCCTAAGGAGGAACTTTAATTAGTTCTAAAACCCTTTCAATAGCCTAATAATTTAGAATATGATAGTTTATACCTTCCTAATTAGAAGCTTTCCTTTTTTATGTATTGTTGATTTGTTTTAAAATGGTAGGTAAAGCACTATTTAAAAGTAGTAGGATAACCTCAGATGTTAGCTATTAATATAAAACCAACATCTCAAGTTTGATAGTATCCTAACATAGCGGCAATTGTTATATCTTAAGGCATCAGCCATGTACATGGCTAGCATGAAAAAGTATGATACAAACTATCATAATTATTGAAATGGCATTTACAATAATCATTTTAAAAAATTGACATGTTAAGTTTTTACAATTTCATGTAACCTTTGAAATGTCATTCAATATACATCTTTAAGTTTTTATGATTTCTTCATAAATTCATAACTGCCATTATTTTAAATATCGGTTAAGCTCAAAATTAATATTTTTTAAGTTTGTCATTTCCTCATAAAGGCCTTTGGAATATCTTTAAACATCTATCATATAAATAACTAATGCTATAGTCATTTGTAATTGATGGTTTACGTTTATTTGTAAGCAAAAAGTTAATTTTTAACTATTTTAAATAAAGAGTTAAATTTTTTTCTTCTTTTTAACTAATGCTATATATATATATATATATATATATATATATATGTAACCCATAAAACAACTTATGCAAAAACTATAATAAATCATCAATAAACAAACATTACATGTTTACATCAATACAATAAAATCACTATATATGAAAATCATCATCATTATCCTCGACGCAAACTCTAGTTTATTACTTAAACCTAATTTTGCTTATAGTATATAAGGTATATAGTTATACCTTATATACAATAAGAAAAATTGATAAATAGGGCTCCTCTATGATTAATGAATATGGAGAGAGGCTCTGCTCATGGTAGGGGTGTAAGAATAATCCTATCTCCTAGTGGTGAAAAGCTACTCTTTTAAGAAGATTTACAATATTTCTAAATGGGCCAAATGAGATTGAAGTAAAGCTATCTTTACCTAAATTCTGCAATTAGATAATGAAGACAAAGACATCATTAAGATGTTTAACATAAATAGTGTGAACAAACTTCAATGGGAATATGCTAAACATTTAACATTAATTATGAACCAAAAATTGATATCTAAATTATACTTTTGACATTAGTTTAGTCCTAAACCAATGCATAAATATTTTACATTTTCTAAAGAGGCTTTTAAAATCCCCTTTGGATGATAGTTATGTAAATAATTGATGTCTAAAATTTTCCTTTTTTAATATCAGAAATGTGATGAATTTAGAGATGCGTTAAAGTTTGATCTTCTCACTAGAAACTTTTTTATTATCTTTAATTGTTAATTTTTTTAAATAATGCTAAGTGTCATTTTAAGATTTTTTACATCAATTGCACAATCTACAATCAAATTTTAATTTTAATAGAAAATTGCAATCAATTTAATTGTTATTGAACATTTTTTTTCAAAAGTTTAATCAGATGAAAAAGATCAAAGAATTTTGTTAATTTAATTATCATTGAACAACTTATTATGAAAGTATAGTTAATGAGAAAAGGGGCAAACACTTCTATAAATTTATTTTAACATTTTATTTCTTTCAAAGTCATTACACTAATTGTGTCTTGTAAAACAATCTCCATGTACAAAAAATTACACTAGATTATCAATATAGTACTACAAATTTATATTGTGATTTTATTTCTTCTTCCAAATCATTGTAAAATAACTTACACAAAGTTACATTAAATTATTAATACAAAAAAGTAAATGTTTACATCATTACACTTAAACTACAACAAAACCACTATGTATCCTTTATGGAAATTGCCATTTGTTGCTTAATTTATCCATTTTAATCACATGTGTATGCATGGAAGATCTGAAAGTAATTTAGTTTTTCCATGCAAATACTAGTGATAAAAGTGGAGGATTGTGGGAATATTTGAGAGTTAGATCTCATTAGAATATTGGAGGGTAATAAGGAACTATAGTAGCATTTCATTCTAGATTCTAATGTGTAATGTCCTAAATTTTTAAATCTATCATTTGAATCTCTAAATTCTGAGGCTGTAGAAACGAAGAGCACATTTGAATTAGCTTAGTGGGTGAATCTTAAGTTAAAAGGAATTAAGTGTAAGGGTAAACGAAATTTTGAAGGAAAAAGGATAGTAGGAAAAGAATTAATTTTCCTAAATAGTATAGATGATTAGAGGAGGTTAGAAAATCCTAAAAAGGGAAGTTATCTAAGTCTGACAGTGTAAGAAATTTTAAATAGACAGAAACCTTATGGACTAAATTGCAAAAGTGCAAAATCAGGTGTGGTTAAAGTGTGAATAACCAAGAATTTGAGATCTAATATGAATAACCAAGAATTTAGGGTGTAATATGTAATTTTATTTAGTGTGACCAATAGACACATGACAAGTGTCATTATTAAAAAAAATGGCAAGAATAGCCTTACTAATTGGTGAAAAAGGACTAAAATACCCTTGAAAATTTTAAAAATGACCAAAATACCCTTGAAGCTTTATAAAAACTCTTTCTTCTTCTCCATTCCACCTTGTAGCCATAGATACCTCCATGAAAACAAGCTTGGACGTGCAAGAGAGAGAAGGAAGAGAGAGAAAATTTCTTTTAGCTTTTTCACCTAAAAATAGTGAGAATTAGGCTTAGGTGTAGAAGGAAAAATTGCTCCTCTCATCAAGCTCTATCTATTGGTGTATTTAGATTGAAGAAATCTCAAGTTTGATCAAGTTTGGTGAGCTCTAAGTGAGGATTTTCAAGTTGCACCAAAAGGTAAAAATGTTCTCCTCTAAAAGCTCTTTAATGTACTCTTTTTAGTTTCTTGAAATTTTGATGTTGGTGTGGTCAAATGTGGTTGACCATGGAGTTTTGGATGATTTGAACATGTCTAATGATGTTTTGGATGTTGTTATGTTGATCTATGGCTTTGATTTGGTGTAAAAATAACAAGAAACCATGATGTACACACTAGAGTTTTAGAGGCATAATGGTGCATGTATGGATTTGGCATGATTTGTTTGGAATTTGGCTAAATTGATGAAGTTAGAATGATTCTTATGAATTATGAAGCCTATGGAAGATGAAATTTTGAATTATGAATGTATGTGTGAAACTTCCCTTTTGAGAAGCCAAAACCGTGAATATGGAAAAGAAGGAGGGAAGGAGATTTAGCCATTTAAATTGTGTTTTTGGAAGATTGGAATAATGTATTGCAATGAAATTTAGGAGATATTGGAATGTACATTAAAATTTGGGTACTTCCTTCATAGTTTAGTGTATGTGGAGGAAGTGAAGAATACATGAAGTTTAAGAAAAATGATGATGTTCTAATAAGAATTATGATGTGTATTTATGTAGACTAAGAAGTGACAAGTTAGCAAGGCAAGGGGAATTGTAAAGAAGTTTTTAAGTGAGGGCAAAGGAAACATCACCATTTGAAGCTTTTAAAAGGTAGCTAGCTTTATCCTTAAGCTCTGTTTTTCATTTATGTGTTTTTTGTATTTTATGCCATTGTATGGATTGTGTATAAAATTGCTGTGTGCGATACTTATGGCCCGAGTTCCCCGGGAAGACAGTGAAATGCTGTATGTGAGGCCTTTGGCCTGAGTACCCCGGGAAGACAGTGAAATTGCTGTATATGAGGCCTAGGTACGACTATCTGTGATAGCCATCTTGATATCTTTATGAGTCCTTGAATGGGCTTGATGATTGCTATGTGTGATGCACATTTCTTACAATGGTATGGAATGAGATGATAAATGATTAATTGATTTTGAAATGTATGTTTTATTTGCTTAAGGATCTGGAATGGCTTGATATGTTTTTATGGTAATAGCTAGCTACTAGGAAACTTTGTTTCTTATGTTTCTGTATTGTTACTAACCATTTCAGGTGATGCTTCTAAAGGCCCTCTTGACAAAGGAGAATAATGTTTTGAAGTTGTATTAAAAATGTCTATATAGTTTGTGATGGATATATGTTTTGTAAGTTAAACTTTTTGTATAACTATATGACTCTTGCCGATATTATATGAAACATATGAATTTGATGTATTGTGAGATGGTTTGAAGTAGAAGGTAACTTAGTATGCAATATGTGTGAAATTGGAAATGACCAAATGAACAGTAAATTCGTAGGCAGTAAGAGGAGTATGTTTGCAGGGACTTTTGGTAAAGTTTTGATGCTCTAAAAATTATGATAAAATTCAGGAGTGAACTTCATTTATTTACCATCCTCTGTGCCAAAATTCAGCTTAAAATAAGCTCTTCTACTATGTGAATTTATTACATGTTTTAGTCTCCCCTGTTACCGTCACAGTGCAGAGCACTAATTGTATCTTAGAGATCAGAAGGAGTAAATGGATGAGTTTTGATTTGAAAATTTTATGGAAAGTATATAACATGTTATGAAGTCCCATACCAAATTTGAGCTTATTCGGAGTTGATTTACCCCCTGAAATAAGGGTTTAATTTTACAGTTGTGAATTCTGGACAGCACTAGGACAGAAACAATTTGCTGTAAATTTTGAAACGCCTAATGATGTCTAAATCATGTCAAATTTTTACAGAATTTAGTTAACACGTGAAAGGTTCATAGGATCCAATTTCATGATTTTTGGAGCTTCGCAAAGTAGTTTTTCATATTTTTGAAGTTGGTCCAGTAATTCTGGAAATGAGCGAAAAATTTCTGAAACTCAGAATATGTAATATTTTGTTTTACAGAATCATAATTTGGCCACAGAAAGACCAAATTGCGTAACAATTACCTATTTAATGAGGATTAAGTTGTTAATAAGTAAGGGAGTTACATAATGTGTCAAGCTCGATCTTAAAATATTTGAAAATAGAAGACATCAAAGTCCTAGATAGGGTGTTTCCAATAGATTCAAAGCAATTCTATTCATTAACCTAAACACAATTACCAAACAAAAAGTATAAGTGATATTTATAGTAAATATGGAAAGAAATGGATGTTTGTTATTAATGTAAGATCGACATCCTATGTTTCACCTATTTCAAAGTAAGTAATGGTAACCATAACTTTCAATATCAACTAAGTACAAAATTGACATGTTCACTTTTAACATTTTTTAGCAGAACACTTTAAATGTGTTTTGGATGACAATTGAGAAAAATATTGATGTTTTATATTTTCAAATGAAACATTAGAAGCTAACTAATTTTAAACCTTATATAGTAAGTTTTTTACTAATTTCAAAAATATTATCATATCAATATAGATGTGCTTCATAATTAACATTTATCATATTAAGTTTTCATATAATTTTAAAAATACCACTATACCAAAATAGACATCAATGATATTAATGACTAGCATCTATCCATCGACATTAACCAGTTATTTTGTAGTAGTAAAAATGAAGGAAATTGAAAAAAATACAAATCTTGAAACTAAATGCTATGAATTCATATATAATTACCAAGTAATCTTAAATAGTAATATATAAAAAAATCTAGATTTAAATATTACAAATTATACATAATCAACATGATATTAGAATAATTGATCTAAAGTTATACATAATTAATTTAAATAATTTATTTTTTTAAAGTAAGATAATACATAATCAATAAAATATTAGTCATTCTTGTTTGTATAATTTCAAATGAAATTTTAATGTATTTTTTTAAAAACTAAATATTAAAATGACTAGAAATGTTATACATAAATATTTGTATGAATGCATTATGTACATGCCTTTGTATTAGTGTTTAGGGTAAAAATATAATAATTTCATAATAGTGAGCCTTCATGAGGTAAAACAAAGAATTATTATTTAATCCATAACAATTTGCTCACTTCATACTTTGCCTTATGAGGTGAAAAATCATATCTTTAAATTTCCATTAGGGCAATCCCCCATGAGCATGATTAAATCATGACATTTTGTCATTCTTATTTATAAATGCAATATCTTGCTTGGAACATATTAAAAATATATAAAATTTAATAAAAAAATAAATTTTGATGGTATTATAGTAAAATAAACATATTTTTTTATATAAGATGCATTTTGTGCTAATTAATGAAATGAATTTTAACAAAAATTTTAAACATTGTATGAGATATAGATATAATTAACATAAGAATTCTAATTAAATGATACGAAATATTTTTTTAAAGTTCAATTGAAATGTCATTGAAAAAATTCCACTTAACAACTAAATTAAATGTTAAGTTTTTTATTATTTTCATTTTTAACAATTTTAAATAAGGGTTAAAAATTCTCATAGCAAATTGATATTTTGTGAAAAATAAAATATTTTAAACACCATCATATAAACCATTTTTTAATAGATTATAACTTTTTAATTAAAATTTAACAATCACTTTCTTAGAGGTTGCTTGACCCTTAAGTTGTTTAGTTGGTCATTAATAACCAAAATAAATGAAGTAAAACTTCTTAAGAAATTCTACCTCCCACAAATCATAGATTGCTTATCCACACCCTCTCAGTAAGAAAAACTCTCCATATTATTTATATATAAAAATGCAAAATTGTCCCTTCCTAATTTAAGTAATGACCATTTTAATATTTTATTTTCATCATTTGAAAATTATAATTAATATAATTTATTAATTATAAAATATAAAACATAATTATTTTATTAATTATATAATAATAGAATGGATAATATATAAAATTAAAATATTAAATATTATATCACAAATATAATTATATTAAAAATTTAATTGAAAATATAATTATATTTATATATATATCAATTATATTATATTATTTATTACCTTCATTACTTTCATATTGAATTATAAAATAAAAAATTATGCATTTCTTATTTTATATAAATTTGATGCAATTATTTGTTGTATTAATTTTTTAACTAATATTTTTCTTCATTTAAATTGTATTTGAATTTAATTGCATTAAGATAATTTAAGATATATATATATATATATATATATATATAAGAAATATTACTTTTTTATGTAAACATATTTTAACTTTTTATGGTAAATTAAAAAAATAAAAAATTATCAATATAGAAAAATTATAATGGAAAGAGAAATTTGATATATGATTTCAAAAAAAAAATTATAGGTAGTTCAAAGTTACTAATATTTCTTATTTTTTATATAACAATTTTGAAAGGTATATTAGTTGTATTAATAATATTTCTTAGGAAGTTCAAAATTAAATTAAATAAAATATAGAAAATTGGTTTCTAAGAAGTGTTAAATTTTTTATGTTAACTAAACAATTTTGAAAACTTTTAAAAAATTTAAAAGCAAGCTTACTTTCTAGAAAATTTATTATCACATGAAAATTTACTTCCTAAATGAACTTAATGACTCTTTAATACATAAATAATAAGAAACTTATGGTAATAAAACAAGTTAATTTTTAAAAATTAAGTAGAAAATAAAAGAAGTGATACGTTAAATAGTGTCTACTTAAGGACTAAAATGCGATTGCATTTTTTGTGAAAGGCTTCCTTTGACTAAGATTACAAATTTTTCCACTTGTGAGGTGGCCATTTAGTAAAATCTAGTCTAGTTTTGCCTGGCACTCTCACTGAGATAATTTCAAGGAAAAACAATTTCTCAATGTAATATTATTTTCATTATTTTGAAACTTGGACCATCCCATTTGGTTCAATTAGTTAGATCGACACATGAATTCAAAAATGGGTTGGATACATCTTCAAACCCAATTAGCAAAAAACTTGGTTTAACCCGGTCCAATATGATAAAATCGGGTTTTAACTAGTGATTTGGTCAACCTATCCATTAATTTTTTTTAACAAAATGATAGAGTTCAACTTCATTCCAACTTGAAAGCCTAA
This sequence comes from Sindora glabra, assembly GCA_020226215.1. Taxonomy (NCBI): domain Eukaryota; kingdom Viridiplantae; phylum Streptophyta; class Magnoliopsida; order Fabales; family Fabaceae; genus Sindora; species Sindora glabra. The sequence continues at coordinate 54,419,342 of CM035236.1, read as the reverse complement.
TATGAAAAAGAAAAAAACCTAAGGAAGCTTTAAATAAGAAATTATATGTAAAAAAAGGGAAAAATATTGAAAACTAATTTATTCTATATGTATAGTAAGATAAATAAATAACATGCTTTAAAATATTAAATTTAGAAAGTAAGCTATTATAGTTTTTTTTTTTAATTATTAAAATTTTTTATTGCTCAAAAATAGAAAAATGTTAAAATTTTCTTATAAAAATGGATTAACAAAATTTTAAAATTCTTGAATTTATTCAAGAATTTTAAAAGGAAAATAAAATCTTTCTTAATTCATGGTAAGCTATAAAGATTCAAATGAATAGTTTTTATTATAAATTAATATTTTTATCATTTGCAATAAGTACTAAATAAAAGAATTAAGACTTATGTGAAAATAATTTGAATTAGAGAAATTTTTTTTGTCATTTGCTTTTTATTTGAACTAACATTATGTTGGATGATTATTGTAATTATAGTAAGATCAATATTTATTTATTATTTTAGAAATAAAATAATAAAATATATGCATATATGTAATATATAATTTATTATATATAAAATACAGCAATCAATTTGACCACTTGATTTAACCAACTGAATCAGCCAAACCTTGACTTATTAGCCTTAATAGATTAATGGCTGGATTGAATTTTAAAACATTGATTATTTTCAAACTATTTTTTTAATATAATTGTGTTTTATGAAAAAAATTAAAATTATGAATAATGTTATTTTATATAAGGTTGATTAATTTTTTATAGCTTGTTAATAATCACCTGAGCCTTTTTTTTGTGATTAGGTTAGGTTGGGTTAGTTGTTATGACTCGAAAAATCATTCATGTAGGTTCAATAAGCTAGGGGTATTCAGGCTTCAGTCTAATAAATTATACCTAAATAGGACCATATCCACTAGCTTGAGCAATTAATTTTTTTTTTTTACCATTTTGTGTTGCAAAACAATGTTGTTTCGAAGTCTTTATAAAAAGTTACAATTTAGGGTTAATTAACCATTGCATCGCAGATCCATACCACTATGTTTAAACTTTAGAGTTCCTCTCAAGTCTCTCATACTCTTCCTCTCTTTCTCTTAAATAAAAAATGTCATTTCCAACTCTAATTTCTCCTACTCTTCAAACCTCATCTCTATTCTCTTGAATTTCTCCCATAGTTTCACTCTTCTTCTCTTAGAAATGCTAGTGGCAAGTGGCAACCCTAATAAAAAAAAAAAAAACTCCCTTCTACCTAAGTTTTTTCATTTTCTACCACCTTTAACGGCATTGCTTCTACTAGGGATTCCTTATATATTGCAATGCTAATAGTGGTTGATCCTCCTTTATAGTAATTGATTGATTACCTCTACTAAAAATTTAAAAGCATAAAATTTGGTATTTTTTTTGTCCATTATCTTCCTCTTCTCTAAAATTTCAATTTATGGCTAGAAGTTTTTTAGTTCAACATCTAATGTTAATAAATAATTTGAGTCTTCAACATGTTTAATTTTTTTAAGGTTTTCTCTCTAGAACTAGAAGCTGAAAGGTATTTTAAAGTTGAAATCCCAGTGGAATTATGGAAGCTTAAGCTGCAAGTGCAAACCTAACAGGCAAATGAAGTTTATTTTTATTGTTCTTGTCTTTTTTTAAGATTTATCATCACAGAACTAATTCTTTAAGAACCCTAAAAATAAAATCCCTACCTATGAGCCTAATAAATTGGGGATATGGAACCATTGTTTGAACTTCAAGTTATAATTTCTTACTATGAATTTTTTTATTAATAAAAAATATCAAAAAAAGGCATTATTTTGAATCCTATAAACACCATTTTTGGTAAGATCTACATAGCAATTGGTATATTAGCCTATTTGGCTATCTAGATTTTAGATTTATAGGTTTTGTTTTTTTTAATTTTTTTTTACAGAGATTATTGCATAATGCTTTATCTCCTTTGTGTTCCAACAGCATAATATTGGAGGAAACATTTAATTGTATAATTGAATATTGATCCATTATTGCTTAGTGTCATTGTTTTGAAATATTTTTTAATATCTATATTTAGTGAGTTTGTTGAACTCACACTAAAAGAAAAGGGAATTTTATTGATAGTAAGTGCCTCTACATATTTAGTAAGCATTTTATGATATGAAAAATATAAATAATATTGATAATTATTACAAAACAATTGTTGAATAAAAAGGTAGTGCATAATTAAGCAGAAATAATTAATGAGGTGTAGATTAGCTAAGAATATTGAGAATCGATTAATTATAAGGAAATAAGTAATAAATAAATTGTATCTTTGATGAAAATAGGAGTACCTTTTTACTTTTCACTTTAATTGTGTGCCTTTCTATTTGGAATACCTTTGATGTCATTAAATTAAAAATCCTAGTGAGTGTGAGAGCTTACACACAAAAAAAAGTCTACACTAAAAAGCATATTAAGTTACAATAGTAAAGTCACTATTACCACAGATTAACTGATTAACGTTGGGTGATTAGTGGATTGCATGTTAATTTTTTATCAATACTTGATCCACGTCTTATCAAATATTATTATATATTTATTATTGTTAAAATGATTATCACATAATTTTTTTAAAAGTAATGAATTTTTTTAAAATATTTTATTTTTTTACATTTCTTTTCAACTTTTAGTTAAAATAATTAATGTGAGATGTTTGCCTAATATTTTTTTTAATGTTGATTTTGGGTGTTCTTCTTAGAATATTTATCATTAAAATTGAATAAATTTAATATCTCACAAAAATGTGTATTTTGAGTTAAAAATTTTGAAAGCCCATAACTTAGCACTCGATTATCTATTTAGGGCAAATCTTCTAAATATTTCATGTAATTTTTTAAGATCTATCAATTTACAAAATGCTAAGGGTGTTTTTACCATTTCTAGGATTGTGAAAAATGACTATTTTCATGGAGCTTTTTTTTCACTTTTCTCTATTTGTAATCATTTTTCAATCGATTTTAGTCTTTACTGCAATATTTCATCAAACATATAATAAGCATATAGCATTAAAATACATCCTTAGAAATTATACAAAGGAAATGCAAACAAAAATCTCTTAAAAATCATATACAAAAAATTGAAAATAAAAAAAGGAAAGATTTAAAGAATAGAAGCAAGAAAGATACCTCTTATGGGTTGAATTAATTGCTTAAAATATAATCATTGTTTGACTGGTTTTAATCTTTATTATAACATTTTATTAAACACATAATAAAAATCTAATGCTTAGACACTAATAGGATAAAAATATATCAAGAAAGGGTAAATTATATTTAGAAATTTAGGCAAATAAGACTTTAAAAACACTTACTTTTCTATAACTCCCTAAAAGCAACTAAAACGTTGAATGAAAGATTAAATAAATAATAAGTAAAGATAAGAGCAAGAACTAAAAGAGTAAGGGAAAGAGAGTATATTAATAATGTTATAATGGTTTGATTGTCCATAGAAATAACCATTATTTTAGGTTTATTCCACTTTTCCAAGTTTATATCTAATCTTGATGGTTATGCATTATTACTTTTCTTTTATAAAGCCTAAGTACATTTTCCCATTTAATATTTCAAGGATTCAAGTAATCCTTCCTCAACGTTGAAGAATTTCCTTGTCATAACCTAGCTACAAGGTATATACAAGTATTTCTCTCACATACAAATAGTTATTGAGGCTTTAATATAAATAAATCATCACAATCGCATTATGTCCTTGAAATTTTGTCAAACAATGATATTCAAACACAAGCAAAAGCTCCAATATTTTGTAACATCATGTAATAGTTACAGTAGTCATACATGTAGCTACTATCTAATTTCAAGGCCACTTTTATGCTTTATTAACTATTTGTTGGGAATTTCTCATTAGCTCTCAAATTAATTTTATATCTTTCACATTTATTTGCTAGGAATTTTTCATTTAGCTCCACATCATTGTTCCATCATCATTCACACTTTCCAATGCCATTGTTGGCATATCCATAAATAGTAAATACGAATATCATTATACTCAAACATTGTCTATCAATGGGTAGAAACAAACATTATTATACTTTCGTTGCACACTCTCATTCAATAAAATCATCTCAATGTGCCATGGAATTGATTTACACTCGCATATAAGAAATTTTAGGACTAAACTTAAAGCAAGTTATAAAAGTACCATATGCTATATGAGTATCATACTCACACCATTTCAACATTCCACAACATAGATATTATAGCTTTCCCACTTATCTTTATATCTAAAAAATGCCTTAAAGAATGAGTTTTCTATCATGTATAACTACTATTGAAAATATTCTTATATAACATCCCAAAAAGCTTTACTTACATTATTTTAGTATTTCATATTATAAAAATTATATTTTTTCGAAAGTAGTACTCAGAAGCTAAAATACCTAAAAAGTTTTTCCTTCTAAACTATGCATGATTATTTTGAAATAGTGAATCTAATAATCCAAACATATTTAAATTATCATCATTTATCGCAAATGTGCATTAAATAGGTTTTTTTGAACCATATATAAATCCATTATCATACATTTGAAAATTATTCATAAAAGGCTTCTCTGGCTTACCCCTTCATAATAAAAAGTATTTAGATTTTATTCTTTAGATTGACTGTATTGGTGTAAATTTGACATCCTAAGGCTCAATATTTCTAATTTTTGAAAACACCTTCATATTTTCAATAACATAAATAGGGGTTTTCTTAAAAACCAAAAACAATAGGAAATCAAAGAGGTTGAATGCATGAAAATGTTTACCACTTCCTATGAGTGCCGCTAGCAACTTGCCGGTGCTGAGATCATGATTCATCGTCGGTACTTGAGCATGATTGAGAACTCCTTGCCATATAGCAGCATAGCAACAACTTTGGCTAGTTCCTATGCTTCCCATTTATGATTATAGCTAGAGAACAAGAAGGAGTAGCAGTGTAACCTAGCCAGATCTTTAGCAACATCCAACGACACACAATAGAGGAGAGATAGAAGGATTAAATGAAAATAATCAATGGAAACCAAAGTCATCAATCCAAGGACTATAGCTTGGCATAGTGAAGCACATGATCAAGAAGTGCTACGGGCAAGGAGGAAAGGTGGCTAATAACTTTGAGCAAGGATGATAGCACTGAAAAAGAAAGAAAGAAGAGAAAGAAGGAGAAGTTGGTGGAATGGTGGAGAAGAAGAGAGATAAAGCTATTGAGTAGTTTTGTTTGTGTAAGAAAAGTCAGTAGCCAAAACATAAACATAAAATAAAATAAAGAAAAAACCAGATGGAAGTGAGGATAGAGAGCTGTGTGTGTTTTCCTAAGAAAAATAGTAGAAAATTTCCTTTTTTTCTAAAGTAAGCTACTGTTGTACCGTGTAAAGAGAAAGAAGCATCTAGTAGAAAAATGAAAGTGGAGGCACGGTAACCAAGGAAAATGCAATAGCTATGGATTTTTATTCCATGTTTCTCACCCTACTAAGTTTGTTTTCCTTAAGCAATCCTAACCTTCTAATTTAACCTATAATTAATCTAATCCTTCTATTAACTTTATTTCAAGAAAATCATTTTGTGAAGTTAACTTCAATTTAATTATTTTCATCTTCCCATAATATTATTTGTATAAGAGCTCTCAAACAAGTTTCTTGAGCTCCAACAATAATTTATCAAACATAAATCACAATTCATAAAATAATTTATCAAATACAAATGAATAAATCATGTTGTAAATTCTTATAAAATATTTACATTAGCCCTAATGGCTCTTTAGAAGTAAATCTAGTCAAACTTCCTTAATTTTCAAAAATAATTTATCGAAATATAAATGAATTTATTTCATAAATTCTTACACCCATAGTTAATAAAATTATTTCCAACGAATGAGAAATTTCATAGAAAAATATGAAAACAATGCTTTTCAAATATTTCCATCAATATTATTCTAATCTTCCAAAATCCTTTAAAATTAAATTTTAACCAAATAAATATTAAATAAAAATGAATAATCATAAATATTAAATCTTATAAAACTTTAATTATCCATAAGTATTGAAATCTATAAAAATTAAATGTTGAGATATGACAAGTTCTCCCCCTTCAAGGAAGTTATCCTCAAATTTTCAAGAAGACAAACATGACTATACAGGATTGTTAATGATTTATTTCTCCATCCTATGTGTCATTATGTAAACTAGATTGTTCTAAATGGTTTCTTATAACTACTTAATCCAAATGCAATCACATGAAGTCTCAATATTTTAGCATTTCCACAAATTGCTTTCATTAAGCTTGAACTACTTGCTCTTTTATATGTCAACATGAAAAGCACCCTAAACACTAATTAAGGTGCATCGTGTAATCCTTGTACACATCTCATTTCTCATTTCCTATTTAATTAATTAAGAAATGTTTTTTATATCAATATTAATCTTCTATTCAAATCTTTAGCAATCCATCAATCACACTAACAAGCCTATAACTTGGCTTTATGCAAACACTTACACTTTATTCAATAGGCCAATAATATTTATAGCCGATTACCAATCATATTTGTATATGTCTAGCGACAAATCACACAAATCACTATTACAATAATATCTTTGCAAGTACCATTTCAAAGTTCGATAATAATCATTCATACAAATATAAACTCAATCATATACCCATCAAGCATTGTTATAAACATTAATCTCACACACAACCAATCTCAAGTGATTATCAATCATTCAGATAGTTAACCAAGCTTAATCACATCACATCCATATGAAATAGAACATCTAAAATTAGTCATATTTCAATATCAACACATAATACATAACAATATAGAGAATGGCTACCATATTATTTGTAAAAATTCACCAAATGGCCATAGTTGATATCCAAGGTTTCTCCTTTATCTTTAGTCTAACCTTATCTCCTACCATCCTAGGCCTAAGGCTATTAACCTTTTCCCTCTAACCTTTACCACTCCTTTCCTCCTCTGCAGAAGATGTTTATCTCCCCTCATCATAAATCATATACTAGATGAGTACTCATACTCATAATGCCCATTATAGGCAGCAATCAATCTCATATATCAGTGATCAATGATAAGACACCATAAACATCACATCACCATGATGGGACACTGTAAGCATTAATTATTCATCTTGTAATCACATATTACAAAGTATGGTCAAAACATCAACTATGCCATAAGGGTTTTGATTAATAAAACTTGCCATTCTAATGTCATTTGTCATTTCACATCAATGAGGCACAAAGGGCAACACATTCTCAAGCACATCTATTTTCTCAATCAATAAAGCTCTTGTTAAATCAATCATAAACTATAATTCAAAGTTCATTTTTCACAATACAAGTCATTTGTTTCATACATTTTCAACCATCTATTTCACTTTATATCAATCACAAATCACAATTTAAGTCATCATATGCATCTAATATTCAAACTAAAAATAATTCATCAAGGAAATAGTTCATCCCGTAAGATAAACTATAAACAAATTCAACTGATCAACAAATAGTGGCTAATAGACAAAACATATAATAAGCATATAGCATTAAAATACAACCTTAGAAATTACACAAAAGAAATAAAAATAAAAATATCTTAAAAATCATATACAAAAAATTAAAAAAATGGAAAAAAAAGGAAAGATTTAAAAAATAGAAGCAAGAAAGGTACTTCTTATGGTTTGAACTAATGGCCTAAAATGTAATAATCGTTTGACTAGTTTTGATCTTTACTACAATATTTTATTAAATACATAATAAATATCTAATGCTTAGACACTAATAGGATAAAAATATATCAAAAGAGGGTAAATTACATTTAAAAATTTAGGCAAATAAGACTTTAAAAATACTTGCTTTTTTGTAACCCCTAAAAAGCTACCAAAAGTTAATATGAAAGATTAAATAAATAATAAGTAAAGATATGTAATAAAGAGCAAGAATTAAAAGAGTAAGAGAAAGAGAATATATTGCTAATGTTATAATGGTTTGATTGTCTAAAGAAATAACCATCTTTTTAAGTTTATTCCACTCTTCCAAGTTTATATCCAATCTTGATGGTTATATACTATTACTTTTTTTTTCTATAAAGCCCAAGTGCATTTTCCCATTTAATATTTCAAGGATTCAAGTAATCCTACCTTAACACTAAAGAATTCCCTTCTTACAACCTAGTTACAAGGTATCTACAAATATTTCTCTCATAGTGCACCCTAGTTAGAAAACCTTTATGAGTTAAGGTTTTGTCTATTTAAGAGACTACATGTCACGATCCACTTTTGACCATAATTGATATGGATCTCGTTACTGGTTTCCACAAACCTTAATAACTTTCGTTCTTTCTATTTAACGAGAATTTCCAAATTATAGGGGAATTTAAATTTTTTCTTTTAGAATTTTACAAAAAAAAAGATAAAATCCTTTTATTTTTGGACACTTCTCAAGCCTCATGCACCCTATAATATAACACATATGTTATTCGGATATGATAGAATCATCAAACACACAATACAATATAGTTTTAGACTTATGCATATATAATCTATTCAGCACATTAAATAGTTTAATAATTATATGTCTGGAATATTAGTCCCAATTCCAACTGTCAAATCTTCTAACTTAGGCAGTCTTTGATCCTCCATGAATGCTAACATAAAAATATTAAATTAGAAAAAAGTGAGTTCTATGAATCGAGTAAACATATAACTATCATTATCTTACAAATGATCAACTTAAATATATTAAAAATTAATAATAAACCATTTTTTTCTGAAATATATGAAACCGTATCCTAAAATAGAGATTTACCTGCATACGACTTAAACTCTTTCTCGTAGCACAATCATAGGAGTCTTAACTTTCTATTAAAATTCAAAATCATATACTACCCATTCTGGGTAGACATCACACACAAACATCCATTAAGGTTTAAATACAAATAGATTATCATAATCACATCATCAATACAAGTCAATCACAAACAGTCACATAATATCATATATTCAAATATAGTAAACATGCATATAGCTATTCTATGATATTAAGTTCCGTCCTCTGCTTTTCTCAATTATTCGTCAGGAATTTCTCATCTAACTCTCATATCAATTATATATTCTTCATAATAATTTATCGAAAATTCTCTATTCGACTTTTACACCATTCATCAGTATTCATAATTTCTCAGCACCTCATAAAACTCAAATCATGATGTAGTAAATTTTCTAGAGTTTTACTTTAGTCACATCACCAGTTTCAATACAAGCCTGCAGGGACAACCACGGGTAAACAAAACATATAATACAATTATAACATGATCTATTACAATCAATCAATCAATCAATATCTAACATCTACAAGAGAGTTCAACTCTCTGATCCACAAGACTTTCCAAACATAAGCCATCATATTCACATAATCAAACATTTATACTTATATCACGTATAACCATTCCTTATTAGTCATGTTTGAACTCGAAAAAAAATAATCTTTATTTATTAATAGGAAGAATATAATTTACAATATTTAAATTTAAAATAAGCACAGTGGTCGTTCTCAACTTTGAATACTCCCAACTCTTTTAGCTTTCTCCTTCCGCCTTCTCCAATGTTTAATGGATCTGCTGTTAGCTCTCCTAGCCAAAAAGTAGCAATTCTTGTCGGAAAAATGCAGAAGAGCACTGCTAGGAGGTGGTAGTTCTCGAACGAAGGGAAAGGAGAGCGACGCCTGCCGCCTTTGGATAACCTGTGAAGCCACCACGCCAGACGTCCAACCCTGCAACAGTAGCGCTCAAGAGGAAAGCTGGTCATAGGATACACCAGTGGCTACCAGAAAGAAGGAGCACGACAGAAACAACAGTAGCAAATTTGTGCCGATCGCGAGGAGAAAAAGAGAAAGGTGGTGGTACTGTAAGAGTAAGAGGTCGTTGTTGCCTCCCTGCCGCGGTTGGCACCCAATTGGTAGGAGGAAAACGCCAGCACCCAGCAGCACACAACCACGAGCAACTTATGCGGAATGGGCAGTGAGATGAGAGAGAAGAGTGACTGCTGCTATTGAGAGAAAAGAGAAGTTACTGCTAGTGGAGTCCAAGAGTGGTATATATATATACTGACTAAGAGAAAAGTGAGTCGGTAAGCAACAGAGAGAAAAATACAAAAATTCTGGAATAAAAGCTGATTGCACTCGCTGCAAAAAGAGGCAAAATAAAACAACAGGGAAGAGGCGGTGTAACATGAAACCTAAGAGAAAAAGACAGAATCAGAGAGAGAGAATGTCACTCGGGACAAGCTGGCCAGCATTAAAAAAAAGGGCAAGGCGGTGAAGTCACGTAAAAGAGAAAGTCCAGAAAATTGTAGAAGTTAAGCTGCTGCTGTCTACAGTTGTCCCCGTGAGAAAAAGAGAGAGGAAATATAAAGAAAAGTCAGCAGCTGCAGTTGATGCCGCGTGTGGGAGAAAAAGCTAAATTACATATATATGTATATATATGTATATATATATATTTTCAATAAGAAAGCTCCAGACAGCAACTGGGAGAAGAAACAAGCGGTGGGGGCATAAAAAGGAAAAGCCTGGAGGTAAAGTGAGAGGGGGACAACAGCTGCTAACTAAGAGAGAACACAGAACCCAAGGAAAAATGATGGATTAAGAGTTTTTATCATGTATTTCTCATGTGCATCAATTGTTTTTACATCCAAATTCCAACCCTATCCAAATTCCAACCCTCTGAATTTTTCAAATTTAATCTTGACCAATTATCTAATTATAAATTTATTTTCATAAAATTAATTTCTATTCTATTTAAAATTTCAACTTAACTATTTTCAATCATTTTCTATAACTTCCAAAATAATTATTTTGAATTCTCGCAATTCTCATAAATAAATTATTAAATATAGAAGAATTTATTTCATATATATATATATATATATATATATATATATTTTGTACATCCATGATCAATAAAATTATTTTCGATAAATGAAAAATTTCTTAGAAAAATAATCATATAAAAATAAATGCCTTTCAATACTTTCATCAAGATTATTTTAATCAAAACTCAATAATCACCATAAAAGAAAAGAATTTAAGAACAAATATTGGTCAAATAAATACTAAATAAAAATATAATCACAAGCATCAAATTTTATAAAAATTTATTTGATTTGGGATATTACACTACAAAGGTTTCTATATTCTAATAATGTAAATATGCAAGTTAAAGCTCAATAGAGAAAACTACATAAGATAGAAAGAATTTTAAAGAGAAAGCCTTCTTAGAGAGAAGAAGAGATGCCTAGTGTTGAGCCATGAAATATGATCTTCTATTTATAGCTAAAAGGAGAAACTAGTTATTAGAAATAACACAAATTCAAACAAGCAACTTTTGCCTAAAAGGCTTCTTTTATTACTTCTAGCTTTCTTTATTGCTTACTCTTTCAAATTTGTCATTGTCTAATCACATTAACTTTATCATCGTTAAATACATAGTGCTTGCTCTTTCATATATATTATCTTAATGTGTCATTTTCAACTTATCCTATAAAGGTATAGTTAACTTGCTTTTTCATAAAAAAATAAATTTTGATAGTGAATTGTCCTTTTCTAAACTATACTATTTGTTTGCTATTTTTAGAATTTGATCATATGTGGAAGTATTAAGGCTAACTTAGCATTGAGTTAGTAGTCAAATGAGCAACTTAAAAAAATTAAAAATTTTACAAAATATGGAAACAATAGTAAACAGGTCTTAAGAGTAACTTGGACAATTTTGACATTTTAACTTATTTCTTTAATATATAATTGTCTAGATCACAAGTTTTTTATAAATAGAAGGGAGCAACATATTTCTTATCAAATCAATTTCATTTTTAAATGATAAAACAAGTAAAACATGCTTGAAATTGAATTTTGATTGTTTTATGTCAAATAAAGAGCAACTGGACTTAAACAAGTAAACTAGTAACTTGCTTTTTTTGTCTAGTATTTTAACATATCAAACTAACTTCTTTTTAAACATTTCAACATGTGAGATGACATTGAAATTAAGTTTGATAGTATAACTTCAAATCAAAGAGCAATTTAGCAAGTAGTTTAAGCATATTTAAGCCTATCAACATTGAACATATCTTTGAATTATAATAATATAGCCATTTAATTAGTCATCACAAACTAATTTCATTTAGCAATTTAAGCAGATATGACGGTCCCATATTTACATTCTCCTTTTTTTCGATGATGATACACTTGTAAAGGTAGTTTTTGAATATCAAAGGAAAAAAACAACCAAGTAGCATATATCTATGTATTAAATCCTATTTTAAACAATTAATTTTTTAAAGAGCTACCTACTATCAAAATTTTATTAGAGAATATATATTAAGTAATTTAATAGTGCATCTTACTTTTTTGCCTAATCTTTTTTTTAGCAAATACAAGCATTTAACTTTTAGCTTATATTTTGCTCTTTATTATTGAATTCCTTTAATTTTTTCTAATTTATCTCAATCTTCATCATCAAAATCACACTAGACCAATAAGTAACCAATCCATATATTGTTACATTAATAGAAATCAGAGTATGTATTAGGGAAAGGATATTATTTAAAACATGTATAAAAAATAACAAGAACACAATGGAAAAAAGGAATTTAGTTAAAAGCAGGAGAATTAAAGAACTGTCACCATAAAATGCTTCCCTAGAGTTAATGCACCTAAACTTACATAAGTATGTTAGTGAAGTATGCAAAACAAATGCATATCATGATTAAAAGGAACTATTAAGAACAAATGATCACCCATTAAATTCAACAACTAGTTCTAAAAATTGCAAACTATTAACCATCATAGGTCCATGCTATAAATGCATCCTAACCATGAATATGTAGGGCATAAAATGATGGTTTCTAGAAATGAAAAATGAGAAAGCAATAGCAAACAACTTAAGACAGCAACATCTTAATGACATCATTTTTTTAGAACTACATGAAATAGCATGAAATCATCCTAAATAACATGAAATGGTAAAGATCATGGTAAATTCCTCTTGCTTTTTCCAAGGGTGCTCATTGTGGCTTGGATTTTAGAGAAAATTTCCTTTAACATCTCTTGAAATAGCCTTCTTAACTCTTACAATTCAACCTAAGTAACTTAGTTTAGATACCTAGGACCTGTAGCCTTACATTATACTTAATTAACTTGTCAACCATTGCACCAATGTTCTCTTGTTGATTAGCTTGCTTATTCATACCAATAACTATAAAATTAATTTAAATTCCCACACCAACTTGCCTATGGGTTGAGCTAGAGGGTTGGTCTTGAAAAAGGACTTGTCAATTTAGTGTGTAGGAAATAAGTTGCTATTCTAGGGTTTGGTTTCGAGATTGCTTATTAGCAAAAAAGCAGTTAATAGCAATAAAGGCAACATTAAGAAGAATGGTTATAGGAGGTCTAGTAGGGTTAATAGGAATTAAGAGTAAGTTAAAGGTTTGGTAAAAAAATGTCTCACTTAGGTTGATGACAATAGGTTCATGAAAGGTTGAAGTTACCTATATATAGGAGATCTTCAAATAGGGTACTTATGTGTGGTAGAGATATGGATGATGAAATTGAGGCTAGCATGGAGAAAATGGGTGATTATTCAATAGTGGTAGAGGTAGGATGGTAAAAGGATGATATGGCTTGCTTTCTTTAAGTAGAAGTAAAGGTAAGGGCAATATCTATCAACTAATTTAGATTTAGCTTCTCTTTTTACATAACCAGTGTTAAAGTATCTTGACTTGTTTCTATTTTAGCAAGTTACTTATTATTAGTTTGAGCAACCAGATGCTAAGTTTGCTAATATTTATCAGTATCATCACTATCAAGACTTACAAAAATTTCTCTAGAAAGTGATGGAACACTTCTATCCTAGAAGAAATTTTCAGCATCATCATATTTCTTCCCTTTAGAATCAACTTGCCTTTTTTGGCTAAAATCAATTAAATGCCCATAAGTTTTTCCTTCTTGATTTGAAGAATCTTTATCAATGATGGGCATTTTGTCTTTGCCTTTTTAGGTCTTTATGGTGATTAAAATAGCAAGACTCGATTATATTTTTTAAGAATTTTTGAAACTTTCTTATAAAAGATAGAGGTTTATTAAATGTAGAACAAAGTTTGGCTTTGCTTAGTCTTTTGACATATTTTTTGAGCTTTTCTTCTACACTAGGCTAAATTATTTTCTTTCATTTTAGATTAACTATAGGTTTTGCTCCCTTAGCTTTCTTAGGAATTAGTTTATCAAGAATAAACACACCTTTACTTTTAGGAGAAGGCTTATCATCATGGTTAGAGGAGAAAGACTTTGACTTAGTTGCTTTTTCAAAATTTGACTTTGCTGCTCTTAAATCTTCTTCTGAATCAGATTATTCCATTTTGTAAAAATCAAGCTTAAGCTTTCTCTTAGAGCTAGATAACTTCATAGGGCTTCTAGACTTTTTGATGTTTTTATAACCTTTATAGAAAAAATTTCTTGACCAACTTGCATTCATAATATTTTCTTTTGTAATAGCTCTTTTTATCTTAAAAGACATATCTATGCCAAGTTCTTTATAAGTCTTAGTGATAATCATATCATATGGTAAATAAGCTGTTTCCTTATTAAGCCCCTAAGCCATGTGCTTGATAATAAAATGGCCTAGGTTTATTTTAACTTTTCTTTCAATAGCCCACATGAGGAATGCTTCAAAGTTAACAATATTACTTAAACTACCTTGCTAGGAAAAATGATTTAAGCAATAATATAAAGTAACACCTTTCTATTCCTATTTAGCATTTCTTTTTTAATTAATCAAGTCTATCAAAGAGCTCCCCATTCGTTTGGTTGACATTGTATCCTTTGAAGGTTGTTTCTCTTTTTTTTAGTAATAATTTCTCCTTTATTAAGCACTCTAGTAACTTGGTTCATCCTTTTAGTAGTAATGTAATAGATAGATCCTCTTACAAATACCTTTAGCATTATATCAAACTTGGAAGCATTCGTTTTCACTAGATTTTCCCATAGCAAAGTTGTAAGCCTTAGCAACCCATACTTAAAAGGGTAAATTAAGTGTTTTTAAAATTTTTCTTATTTTTTAGATTCTTTTTGAAAACCCTTTAATTTTGGGAAGCTATTAGGATAATTTTAATTCAAAAAATTCTAAAAGAGCTTTTAAAAGATGTTTGCACTCATGATATGACAATTCAAAGAACTAGTACAAATTTACTTATTTAACTATGCATTAACAAATCATTAAGAGAAAAATACGAGATTATTTAATAAAGAGGTTTGCACATAACATATGACAATTTAATACACTTGTGCAAAGCAACTCATTTAATTATGCATAGGTAAGAATTAAGAAGCTAATGCAAAAATGAATTTCTCTTTCAACCATTTAAGCATCAAGATCAATATGGAAGTATTTCTTTTTCAACCATTCAATTATTCAAGCAATAGCATAAGCATTACAGCATAATGTATCCAATAATTTCATCAACTATACATGGCCAAATCATTAATAAGCATATGCATTAATATACACTCCTTTTAGGTATGCAATCATCCAAACATAAAAAAAATATTGAAACATAATATATTTAAAAATAGCAACAAAATAGAGTATATAATTGGTAAAAACAAAGTAAACTGTAGAAACAATAAAGAGATAGGATAAAGAGATCAAACACAAGAATTTATAATGATTCCTTTTTTGGATATCCTCGCCAAGGTGTACATCCACTTTCCAAGCTTTCCAAGCTTGTGTTTCAATTTACTATCCATTCAAGTTTAAATTGGGCACTTAAAGAAGCTTTTTTACAACTCCTTGCTCTTTCTTGAGCAAAAAATCTCTTACAAGGGATATCCCATTGTCTTAAAGAATTTTTAAGGAATACCTCACCCTTTATAATTGGAAAATGATACAAGATGAATATTAACTTAAATAAACTCTATTAAAGAGTAAATAAGACCAATGAAGCCTTAAAAGAGAAGAAATTTCATAAGAAGAGCTCAAATCATGATTTAAATGAAGGAAAGTGTGAAATGATGTTTCAAGCTAAAGTTTAGGCATTCTTTAAATTATATTTGATGTTTCTTAGCTTCTATAGGAAGCTGATGGAGTATTATAGCTATTTTAGGTAGTTAGGAATGAAAAATTGCCATTATATGTGCACTAAAATAGTTAGAATCACTTAGTAAATTGGTTTAAGATGTCAAGAATTGATTGGTGAATTGATTCACATAGATAGAATTGTAAATTCAATTTTAGAAGGTCGTAACTGCGTCATTTTAAGTTTGTTTTAAGCAAATGACCTATTGTTGAAAAGATATTTGAGTTTACTTTAAAATGGTGTAGTTTCATACTCATATCTAATGTAATTTTTGAGATATGTTTAAAACAATGAGAAAAGGTTAGAAATAGTGAATTTGTAGAAAATCTAATTTTGAGACTCAAATTGTATAATTCATAACTCTTTCATGTTTTAGTCATTTTAAGCAAATAATCTATCCATGGAAATCTCTCTGAGTCTATTTTCATATAAAAATAATTTCATGCTCATATCATTTGTACATTTTGAGATATGATAAAAAAAATGAGTACATGTCAGAAATGATTGAAATAAAAAAAAGAATCATAACTTTCTCATATATTAATAATTTTAAGCAAATGATATATCCATGGAAAGATATTTAAGTCTATTTTCATATGAAAAAAATTTGATAATCAAATCATGAGTATTTTGTGAGATATGATTAAAATAGTGACTAAAGATCAATATTGAAAATGTTAAAATCCCATATCTCATTGGTTTTTGAAATGTTCCCATAGGCTATCTTGTTAAAATATAATTGTAAGCTATCTTTTTAAAACATTTTAATCAAACTAAGATTATAAAAACATGTTTGAGTTCTACATCATGAAAAACTTTTTTTCACAAGAAAGTTTAAGCCTAAAAATGAAAAACTATACCAAAAAAGTACCTTGGCTTTTCTTGATGTTTCCAAACTTTAATCTTTTCATCCTTCAATACTTGGATCACATCTTTTTTCTTGTATTTCTTTCTTGTTCATTCTTGAGTTAACATGATAAGATCTTTGAATGCTTTACTTTAGTGCTCACTCTTCTTCATTTTGAGCTGTCCTCTCCAATAGATATAAACTTTGCAAATCATGTATATAGTTAGACCAATCTAATATATCAAGATATTAATATGTAATATTCATGTATATAATAAATTAGTACAAGAGAATGCATAATTATCATATCATATATCTTAACCAATCATACACTTAGTGATGCTTGTATAAAATATAATTCTTTTAGCACATAATCATAATCTAGCACGTCTATTTAAGGTTTTATAATATTTTGGTATAAAGACATGCAATGTTATTGCAAGCACTTATTTGTCATCACACATATATAAGAACAAGCATAATCATCATATCATATATATGCATAAACCATAACATAATATGTCTATTAACATATATCACTTCAGCATAAGGCATATAGTGCTATGTAACCACTTATTTGTCATCATTAAAACTCATCACATAAAATCTTAAGGCTAATAAAATTTCTCAGGTGATCAATGCATTCTAAATTTTCAAAAGCTAAGGAAACCATATTAACTTCTCTAAGGGTTACACATTTTTTGAATACAAAGTTAGTATATTTGATTTTATTTTTGGGATGTTTGAAATAGGAATTTGGAAACTTGAGAAGAGAAAATTAGGAAACCATTTTAGTGAGAGAAATAAAAATAAGGAAGAACAAAGATTTTGGTTCATGAGTTAAAAACTAAAAATAAGGATACAATATTTGTAAAAAAAAATTAAGTTCAAAAAAATTGAACAAAAAGAATGAGAATATGAAAAAGGTTTTGCAAAAAAGATAAAATTAAAAAAATAGGCCTTCTTCAAATAAAAAAATTATTCCAAAATCATGAAAGAAAACTAAAAATCAACTTAATTTTTGAAAGAATCAATAATGCCCCAAAAATGAAAAGAAAAAACTTAGTATTAAAAAATGAAAAGCTTAATTACAAAGCTTATAGAGATCTGCAATGGTAGTTTGCATTTTTCATAGAGAGGAAAAAGAACTTTTGGAAATTTTAAGTAAAAAAAATTGAAAACTAACCTTTTCAAAATAATAGGTAAAGAAATGGTTTTCAGGTTAAAGAAAACTATTAGGTGGTTTTTATAAAAAAATTTCTATAAAAGTGAAAGTGGTGCACAAAAAATTTTTTAGGCTTTTTAAAAAGCTAGTTTTAAACCATAAACAAACTAGAAAGAGTGGTTTTTGCTAAATTAATTAGCAATTTTTGCAAGAAAAGAGGGAAGTTTTCATAAAATAAAAATGAGGAAAAGTTAGAAGGTTTATAAGAGAAAATAATAGGAGACTGAAATGTGTGATCAGTTAACTCATGAAGAATGAAATTTTGGACCTTAGGATCCACGTGAGAGTATCAAAAAATTTTCTTTTCCTTATAGACTTAGTAAGTTTCCTTTGTAGTGGGAATGTACCTTGCTAACTTTCACACATGTAGAATTAATGCTATGTAGTGCAACCTAAGTTAATTTTTTAAAATTTAAAACAAAAATGCCTAAAAAAATTTATGCACAATAATTATGAAAAATGTTATGAAAATGCATCACATAATTTTCAACTTTTTAAAAGTGAATTCAAACATTTTGAACCAAAATTAATTGACATTAATCATTCAAAGCTCATTTCTTATAAAATAATTTGTCTTCATGGAGGTATTTTTTAAAAATATTAGTTGACTAATTTTTGGTATTTATAAAATTAGCTCAATATCCTCTCTATGTTTATGATCTCCTATAAAATGATGCTTATGTTTAATTTTAAAATGTTGGATAGGATTTTTAGTTAAATTGATAGCACCGGTATCATTATAAAGTACTAGGATGTGATTAAGATTCAAACCATAATCTCCAAGTTAGTGCTTCATCCATAATACTTGAGCGCAACAACTTTAAGTTGCTACATATTCTACTTCAGTTATTAAAAAAGCAACTGAAGCTTGCTTTTTTCCTTTCCCATGAAACAAAGCACTGGCCTAACAAGTGACATACTCTACTAGTACTCTTCTTATTTAGCTGACATCAGCAAAGTTAGCATCAGAGTATCAAATAAGATCAGCACAATTATTTTTAGGATACCATAAACTAGATTTTTAGTATTAAGTAGATATCTAAATATTCTTTTCATAGCTACCAAATATGATTCTTTAGGATTTGATTGATACCTTGTACATAAACATACACTAAATATCCTTTTCATAGTAACCAAGTGTGATTCTTTAGGATTTGATTGATACCTTACACATAAACATACACTAAATATAATATCTAATCTATTAGTAGTCAAATAGAGTAATGAATCAATTATACCTTTATGCTACTTCTCATTTACTACCTTACCACTTTCATCCTTATCAAGTTTAATGGAAGAGCTCATACATGTAGCAAGGACTTTTGCATTGTGCATCCTAAATCTCTTTAAGTGATTTTTAGTGTACTTAATTCGGTTGATGAAAATTCCATCTTTAGTTTGTTTCACCTATAGCCTAAGAATGAATGTAAGTTCACCTATCATGCTTATTTTAAACTCTATTTTTCATAAGATTAGAAAATCCCTTGAATAAAAGCTCATAAGTAGACCCAAATATAATATCATCAACATATATTTGTTCAATTAAAATATCATGCTTAATATATTTAATGAAAAGAGTAATGTCTACTTTTTCTTTTTTAAAGCTATTTTCAATAAGAAATTTGCTAAATCTTTCATATCAAGCTCATGGAACTTGCTTAAGACCATATAAAGACTTAGTGAGTTTGAAGACTTGTTTAGTTTTTTAAGAATTACAAATTTAGGAGGTTATTTGACATAAACGTTCTCATTTAAGATATCATTCAAGAAAGTACTTTTAATATCCATTTGATAAAACTAAAAATTTCTATGGGATGCAAAAGTAACTAGCATTCTAATGGGTTTAAGTCTAGAAATAGAAGCATAAGTTTCATTATAACTAATATTGTTTCTATTGATTTGTGCTATTAATCTTGTTTTGTTTATTACCATTTTTTTAGATTCATCTAGATTGCTGAGAAATACCCACTTAGTGTCAATGATTAAACAATTAAGAGGCTTAAGAACAAGTGTCCATACTTTATTTATTTCAAATTGGTTAAGTCCCTATTGTATGGCATGGATCTAGCTCTTGTTAAGAAGTGCTTCATCAATATTAGTTCAATGTGATAGAGCAAGAGTTAAGTTGTTATTGTTTCTAAATGAAGACCTTGTTTTGATTCCTTGAGAAGGATCACCAGTTATACATTCATTTGGATAGGTTGGTATGTGCCTTCATTCTCTTGAAAGATTTTAGTGTTAAAACCTAGGAATAAGGATTTAAATTGTATTTACGGTTATAGATATGATTCATTTTTTGTGGTTATGGCTAATGTGTTCTTCAAAATATAAATTGTAGCTATCACAAACATTAATTTTTACATAATTTATACATTTACTAAAAAATTCTCAAATTGTTATATTAAACTTAGTTAATTGTATTTTTTTTGTTAACATTATACTTTTAAATGTATAAAATAGATTAATAACTATTTCATTAGGAAAGAATTTTAAATTTAACAAAATTAGTTTGTATTGAAAATACATAAGTAATATATTACATAAAACACAAAGATATATGGCAATGCTAATAATATATTCTCAAAATAAATATCACATAATCCTATTTGCTAACAATTGTTAAAACAATTTTAATTTAATATTATTTAAATCATAAATTTTAATAACATGATATTAAATACCACTATATAGCATCACAAATTAATTAATTAATTTCATTCATGAGTTTGTTCTTAATTTTATCAATTTTTTATATAAGAAAATTTTTAAATCATTTTAAAATATTATCTAAATTAATTGTAATCACTTAATTAATAATAATGATTCATTAATATTTTCATTATACAATTATGATTTTCAAAATTAATATAATCAATTAACATAATTAACTTAAAATTAACATAGTCAATTTAATTATTCATAAAGAATTTCAAAATAAATGTTATTAACTCAAGATATTACTAAATTAAGTTGACTCCTTAATATTCTCATATTCTCTTTCTCTCTCTCTCTTTTATAATCAGCTTTTACCATCTTTGATTCTATGTCTTTTTATGTTTACATCTCTTTATTTGCATTTTCTAATAAAACTCTCATTTTACATTATCAATTGCCTTTTTTCCCATGCCTTTTCATCTCTATCTTATTTTTTCTCCATTATTTACCTTTTTATCCTTTAATTTCTTAATATTCAAATTTAGATTATTTTTATTCTATATTTTTAGAAAGGAGAAAAATACTTAAGCCTTTATTTCCTTTGAAGATGAAAAGATCAGAGGCGAAACTATTTGAGGCTTCTTGATTTGTAATTGCTAGATCGTGGAATCGAAAGCATTGATCTATCTTTTAAAGGCAAATAGCTTAAGGTTTGATTATCAGTTACTGTGCTAGATTGGTTAAGGTTTGATTTTCAGTTGTTACATTGGATCGTGATTCAAGAATATAAATCTCCATTCAAAGAATACATCTATATTTCAGAGTGTTAATTTGTATTTTAGAGTATGGATTTGCATTTATTTTCACTTTTAGAGTTTGATTATGGAACTTTAAGGGCTTTTATCCTTTTTTTACCATGTAAATTGTTATTTTTTTCCCTGAAATGTATTTATTTTTCATGTCTATGAAGCATTAAAGTTGAAAAATCTTTTTTGCATATGTATTTCTTTATACTTCTAATAACATTACCTTTTCTTTTTGCTTGGAAAAGTAGCTCGTGTTATAGTGAAATGCATTTGAAATAGCCTATTATGGCCACATCAGACCATAATGCCATTTCCTATCACTATTAAGGTCCACTATACATGTGAATTTCAGTCACACCACAAAATTAGTGAAATATGGATGCAGTGCCTCTTGCATCCACAATCTCATAGGCATTTTTTATATTGCACTTCATTTTTTAAATCCTTGCTTAGGAGTTCACTCCTTAGGTTGCTCTTTCAAATCCTTTCACTTATTTGGCTTAGCTTGCTCTTTTGATTTATCTTGCTTTTTCGAAACTTCTTGCTTATTTTGCTTTTACTCATTTTGAAAATCTTTAGGATTTTCATGTTGTGCTTGCTTTTTTGATGAGTTGCCTTTTAAGATGAAATTACCATCTTTTTCCAAAGGCTTGCTTATTTGAGTATCATTGTTCTCATCAAATACAACATGCATTGATTTTTTAATCACAAGAATTCTTTTGTCATAAACTCTATAAGCTTTGCTTGTGATAAAATAACCTAAGAAGATACCTTTATCAGATCTTGAATTAAACTTTGCTAGTTATTTTTTTCCATTATTCAAAATATAACATCTATAACTAAATAGATAAAAATAGCCTATATTAGGTTTTCTCCTATTCCATAATTCATATAGAGTCTTTTTTAAGATAGGATTTATCAAGCATCTATTTGTGATATAACATGAAATGTTCATAGCTCATGCTAAAAAATATTTTAAAAGATCATTTTCAAAAACATGGTTCTAGTTATATCAAATAAAGTTTTATTTTTCCTTTTAACTACCCTATTTTATTAAGGAGTTCTAGGACATAAAAAATTATGGTTAATATTGTTTTCTTCATAAAAATTTTTAAAAGGATAATTTTTGAATTTTCCACCATGATCACTTGTAATACTTGATATCCACATAGCTTTTTTATTTAGAATCTTTTTACAATACCTTTCAAATTCATTGAAAATCTTTATGAGAAAAGAAAGAACATCCAAGTATATCTTGAGAAATCATTAATAATAACTAGGCCATATCTTTTGCCACCAAAGTTTTAGGTCTTTACAGGACCACAAAAGATCCATATGTAATAACTTCAAAGGTTATAAAGTGGAAATAACATTTTTAAGTTAAAAAAGAAGATTTTATTTATTTCCTTTATTAATAAGAAATGTGGTTTTCTTCAAAGTTGATTTTAAGGAGGCCATAAACTAAATCATTTTTGAAAAGTTTCGAAATAAGGCTCATGTTAACATGGCCTAGCCTTTTATGCCAAAGCTAATTATGATTGCTTTTTGAAACAAAATATTTACCTTCCTTTGGAGGAATATTCTCTAAGAAGATAGCATAAAAATTACCTACTCTTTGACTCATAAAAGATACTTTGTTATTAGAGATGTTTTCCATATAATAATAAGAAGATTCAAATATAACTTTATAACTTTTGTCATAAAGTTGACTTATTCTTAATAAGTTGTATTTGAGTCTTTCCTCCATTCTAATATTATTTAGATCAAATGAAGAATCTATACTAATCTTACCAATCCCAATAATTTTGTATTTTGTATCATCATTAAGAACTACATTTCCTTCTTGAATTAGCTTTAGAGAGATGAACTTGCTTGAATCTCTCATTATGTGCTTTGAGTAACCATTATTAAGAAATTAATACTCAACACTTGCCTTTAAGTTCACTTACAAAGAGCAACTATGTAGTTTTAGGAAATCAAATCATCTTGAGTCCTTTCATGTTAGTTCCTTACTCTTTCTTAGATTTCTTTTTTTTTATGTATTATGAATAAGTAACCACTTCTTATAAACACAAGATTAGGATATATGTCTATTTTTTCTATAAAAGTCACAACATAAATTTAGGGTAGAATTTTGAATTACTTTTACAAAGAAATTCTTATGATATTTATCATTCTTTTCTTGTATGAAGCCAATTCACCCTTTATTAAAAGAATATTTTTGTTTTCCCAAAAGAGCATTTAGGTTACTTTTTCTTTTACAAACTAAAAAATATCCTTTTTTAAAATTTTTACTTTCTTTTTTAAAAGTTGGTTCTCCTTTCTTAAAGAATCAGCAACTAGTGTTTCTTTTTCTAAAACCTTTTTTAAGAAAGAAACTTCCTATTTAGTTTTTCAAATTTGTTAGTTACTCTTTTCAAAATGAGCAACTATTTATTTTTCAAAACTTTGATTAATTTTTGAAAAAGTAGTCACTTTCTTATTTGCATTTTGGTTATTCTCTATGTGAGTAGCCTTTTGCTCACTATGTTTACTTTTAGGAAGAACAACTGCTTACTTTTAAGTACTTGGGTTGCTTTTTGGAAAAGTAGTCATTTGTTCATTTGAAGTGCTTTTAAAAGAAGTAACCATCTTACCTTTTAAAAATTTATTTTCTTTTATCAAATTTCCTTTTTCCTTTTGCAAGGAAATTATTTCATTTGATAAGAGAAAATTTTCTCTTGATAAATCATTTTGTCAAAACACATCCATTTTATTAAAAATTTCTTCTTTTGAAAGAGTATTTCCATTTTTCAAAAAATCAAAATTATCTTGTAATTCTCAATTTTCATTTCTCAAAGTATTAAAACTATTTTTTAAAACTTAAGGACTTTCTTCAAATTCTTGATTTTCATTTTTGAAAGAATCAAAATTATTTTTCAAAATTTCAAAATTATTTTGTAAAGAATACTTTTCTTTTAAAATACAAAGATAATACTTTATGACCTTTTAGGAATACTTTAATAAACTTTTAAAAGTTTTATGTAACTTATCATAGGGAATAGATGAGTTAAGATTCATTAGCTAGATGTAATCATCTTTATCCATGAAGCAAAGGTTGGTAGCTTCCTTTGCTTTATATTTTTTATCATCATTATCTAAGGATATGTATTCATTATCCCATATAGACATCATTGCCTTCTTTTTGAATGGCTTTTTTGGGAACCTTCTCTTTAGATTTGGAAAATATGCCTTGATGTTATCGAGCTTTTCATATTTAAAGCAAATAGGCACTTGATTGCTCATTTCTTTTTTTATTTGTTGTTTTCTCGATTTCTCTTTTCTTAAAAATGGCTCGTGAGGTTTATCAAGCTTTTTTCTTTTAAGCATTTTAATGAACCTTGATAAGGTATGCCATTTCGTGATCATCTTTTTCATCTTCTTGAAAAGATATTAAAGCTTTAAGATTAATATTTCTTTTTCTTTTGCTAGTTTCATCATCTTAATTTTCTCATAACCTGTAAGTTTGTCTTTTAGCTCATTATAAGTGAGAGTATCAAGAATATTGGCTTCTTGAATATCATTGCACTTAGATTCCTATAAGTTTAGGAGACATCTAACCATTTTCAAGATAACATCTTGCTCAAACCTCCTCCATTTGAAAAAACTCATAATCTTGAGTAAGCATATTTACATGTTTAGTGTGCACTTACTTTATTCATTCAAAGGTGACTTGAAGTTTATCCTAAATCTTTTTTGTCATGGTGCATTTAATGATTTCCTTATTTTCTTTAGGAGCAATGGCACATATGATAGCATTTTTGGCTTTAACATAAAGATTGCTCTTTTTCTTATTAACTTCACTCTACTTGCTCTTTAGCTTAGGAATATTGATCTCGTTTTTCTTTTTCTATTGGAAGAATGTATCTTTCCTTAGTTAACTCCTACATTTCATCATTAATGGCTTGAAGGAATACAATCATTTGATGTTTCCAATATTTATAATTGGTTCCATTAAATAATAGTGATCTATATGTAAAATGGCCTATTTGTTATGATGATCCAAGATTATCCATAATTTATCCTTATAAGATCTTTACTCAAAAGTGGTTAAACTTTAACAATAAAGACCAAGCTTTGATGCTAGCTAATAAGACAAAAATACACTAAGATAGGGAGTGAATTGGTGTTTAAAAATTTAAGCAAACAAAACTTTAAAAACACTTGCCTTTGAAACTTTCTTTTTCATAACCTCTAAAAAGCAACTAAGAAGTAAATATGAAAGATCAAGCAAATAATAATTAATAATATGAAATGAAAAGAAAGAATTAAAAGAGTAAGGAAAAGAAAGGATAGCATTAGTATTATAGTTATTTAATTGTCCAAAAGAATAACCTTCCTTTTAGGTCTACTCCACTTTTTTAAGATTAAATCCAATCTTATGATTATTTACTAGCATTTTTTTTCTTTTAAAAAGTCTAAGTGCACCTTCCTAATTGATCTTTCAAGGACTCAAGCAATCTTACCCCAATAATAGAGGATCTCTTTCTTACAATCTAGCAACAAGATGCCTATAAGTGTTTCTTTTGCACTCCACCTTAGCTAGTAGACCTCTATAAGGTAAGGTTTTATCTCTTAAAAAGATTATAAAGGTTTATACATTATACTAGTGTAGATATGCAAGTTGGAGCTCAAGAAAGAAGAGTATACAAGATAGAAAAAATTCTAGAAAGAAAGAGCTTTCTTAAAGAGAAAAGGAGATACTTGGTGTTAAACCATGAAATATGATTCTCTATTTCTAGTCAAAGGGAGAAACTATCTATTAGAACTAGCACAAATTGTAATAAGCAACTTTTTCCTAAAAGGCTCGTTATCTTGTTATTAATCTTTTTTGTTGCTTGTTCTTTTAGATTTATCATTGTCCAATCACCAATCTCATCAAAATTAACATTGTTAAATGTGAAGTACTTGTTTTTTCATATGTTGTCATAACATGTCATTTTCAACTTGTATTATGAAAGTACAATTGACTTGCTTTTTCAAAAAAATTTAAATTTTGGTAGTGAATAGTCTTTTTCTAAAATATACTACTTACTTGTTCTTTAAAAAATTTGATCGCATATGAAATTACTATTATTGACTCAATATTGAGTTAGCATTTAAATAAAGCAACTTACAAAAATTAGAAATTTTGTAGAATACAGAAATAATAGTACATAGGTCTAAAGAGTAACTTGGACAATTTTGAAATTTTAACTTGTTTCTTTAATATA
This sequence comes from Sindora glabra, assembly GCA_020226215.1. Lineage (NCBI taxonomy): Eukaryota > Viridiplantae > Streptophyta > Magnoliopsida > Fabales > Fabaceae > Sindora > Sindora glabra. The sequence continues at coordinate 54,392,409 of CM035236.1, read as the reverse complement.
TAATAGTCAAGAACACAAGTATTATATAAATAGAAGAAAGCAACATACTTCTTATTAGATCAATTTCATTTTTAAGTAATAAAACAAGTAAAGCATGTATAAAAATTGAATTTTAAGAATTTTATGTAACAAAAAGTGCAATTGGACTTAAACAATTAAACTAGTAACCTTACTTTTTCCTGCCTAGTACCTTTAACCTATTAAACCAACTCTTTTTTAAACATTTCAACATGTGAGACAACATTGGAATTAAGTTTAACTATATAACATCAAATTAAAGAGCAATCAAGAAAATATTAGCATAATAGTTTAAGAATATCTAAGCCTATCAATATTAAATATATCTTTGCCTTATACTAATTAAACCATTTAATCAATCATCATCAGAACTAACTTAATTTAGCAATTTAAGCATATATAGGGGGTTCCCTAAGAACTTATACAAAGGAAATACAAATAAAGATCTCTTAAAAAATAAGTGAAAAATTAAAAAAATGGAAAAGTTAAAGATATGAGACATAGATACAAGAAAATGCCCTGACTTAATTTTTAGATACTATGACTGGCGTAAAGATATCTTACTAGTATTATTATACTAGCTAACTATTCTTACAAGCCTCTAAGACATTTTTAACTCATCTATTCTCTTAACTTTATTAAGAAAATAAATAAGCATTTATATAAAATAATAATAATTGCACGTGCATAAGGAAATTCAAAACATAATTTACACATACTAAAGATATTTATACAAGAGTTCATAATTTTTTAAAACATAAATTTACACACAAATACTATCAAAAAAAGAACCTTTAATTTGGACAATTCTATTTCCATTCACTATCTTCATCAGGGTTTAATTCTATAGATAAGGAAGAAAAAGCTAGCATATTGACTACAATTTATGCCTTCTAGTGAATGGTTTCATTGAACAAGATTGACTATAAAAGGATTAGATTCATAATTTATTTTCCTAAGTTTTATAGTATAGTCTACTCAGAGACTCTCCATAGACACTTACTATTTGTAACAATATATTATTTGGAAAGTTCTCCAAGGTGAAAGGAAGGTCCTGGTACAAGTGTCAGTCAACTTTGTGGGATTCATGCTCTGTATCTATAAGGAAAAAAATTTCAATAAAAAGAGTGTGAATGTTGAAATACTCAATGAATGGCTATTCTTCTCCTATTTCTAGTGATTTTCACCATAATAGATCAAATATATAATAATATAAAATAATAATTAATTAAAGCTCTTAGGTATCATGTTTACAAAGTTTGCTAAAAAGAATGACAATAATTAGTATATAGGTTTTTCCTTATATTTTCGGTCCAACCTTATCCTTTGTCACCCTAGGTACAAAGTTACCAACCTTATCCATCCAACCTTTACCATGCCTCTGTTTCTCTATAAAGGATGCAAATCTCCTTCCCCAAATCATGCTCTTAAGTATCATGTTTACAAAGTTTGCTAAAGAGAATTGCAATAGTTAGTATATAGGTTTTTCCTTATATTTTTGATTCAACCTTATCTTTTGCCACCCTAAGCACAAGGTTACCAATTTTATCTATCCAACCCTTACCATGCCTTTACTTCTTTATGAAGGATGCAAATCTCCTTCTATAAATCATGTTCAGGATGAGTAGTGATCAGATGCCAGCCATAGCATCAGTTACTCAATTCATTAGGTATGGTTAAAATACTAATTATGCCATAAGAGTTTTGTTAATAAAATTTGTTATTCTCATGTACTCAAATTTTATCACCACAAATCATTATATCCAAGGTTGATATATAACCTTTCTATCTCAAACATCATTAACTATATCATAAACTTTAATTTCTTACAACATTTCTCAAGAAAAATAATCAACATTTAACTTGTTGGGTAGTATAAATATTCCTATGGTTTTGTGTCTTTTAGGTTCTCAAATTAATTCAATTTTTATCAAAATTTTATTTAATACTTCTAACATATTATTATACATTAAATATTAATTTTCTTATAATTTTCTCATTCTCAGGCATTATTCACATAGTACTAATAATACCAAAATCATGAAATTCAAAATAGGACAACATATGAGTAGTTGTAGTAAAAGCCTTTTTTCAATATCAAATCACTTCCAATTACTACTAAATTTTTATACGACATATTTAACATGTTAAATGAAGAAAAACTTTAATTATTTGACAAAAACATCATGTTTGTACTTTCATATAGAACTGAAAACACAAACTTACCAAACCTAAGTAATTTTAGAGTTATTTTGAAAAAAGAGCCTTTTTAACATCCAAATCAATTTTAATTATCACTAAATTTTTATGTAAGGTTACTAACATATTAATAATCAAAGAAAATTAATTAATTTAATTTTTTAATCAAATTCTTGCATAAATAATACCAAACTTCAGAATATAGAATCTAGAATTATGTTTTGAACTTTTACAACCAATGTCCATAGAAATTCACCTTTTATAACTTTAAAATTTTTTAAAAATTCTCAATTATTTCCACACCTCTCCTAACACTATTATAACATCAATATACAAAAATTTTAGCAATTCCTGACCCTTATTTCCAAAGAGTAATTGAAAACATATTATTATCCTCCTTTGATAGTTTTGTTTCTAAACTCAATATAATCCTATTGTCATCTCTTAAAGGAAAACTTAATGAATCTTCTCTTACCAATCTTGGCACTAAAATATTAATATTATATCATCATATTAACATTTATATAATACCAAAATCAAACTATACAATACCATAACTTAACTTAATACCTATAATAGCATGTATCACTATATTCTTCATCTTTGAAGAGAAAACTCAAAGGAACAAGAGAGAGTTGCTATTCATCTCAAATTCTTGAATATTTAAATTTTCAAAGACCTCTTAAAGCACCAAAAGAGTAGCTTCACTAATATAAACTAAGTTTTAGAAATTTTGAAGAGAAGATTTCTATAAAAACTTAAAGGAGATGAAGGAAAATCTACATTAGCTTACAAGAATTAGATGAAACTACTTGGAAAACTTATTTTAAAGCTTACTAGAGAGAAAACCATGGGAGTCTATCATAGTTTTGGGGTTGAGAAAGGGTAGAAAATTTATAATAAAATAACTTCAAAAGCCTTATATATAACTCAATTTTAAAGCTTCCTTCGGAAGCCACCACTTTTTATTTTTATTTTTTTCTAAAAATTTAATGATAATTGGGTGCATGGGGCATGAATATTTAGGCCTAAAAATTATAAAATAATTTCCTCAAAATCACTTAAATTTAGCCAAATATAGTTTTCCAGAAACAAACATTAAGAATACCTCTAATTTTTTACTTATTCAAATTGTCATCAGCTTCCTTCGTAAGTTAGGCTTTTTTTGTGCTTTATTTTATTTTTTTAAATCAAATTTGGGCCTAAAAAAGTTAATTTAAATCATCCTAAATAACCAAGATGATTTATTTCAAATTTGGGTCCAATGTTTAGGTTTTTAGATTACTCCAGCCCATAATTTCTAATTAGATTTTTATATAATTTTTCTAAACTAAATATTAGGTTTTTAATCATGTTTTGAACATACTAGTGTTTAATATGTTTTCTACAAAAATTATTGCTAGATGTACTTTTAAATTATCTTTGCGATTTCTCTAACTTTACCTAATTACCTTAGTAGGTTTTTGTTAGGGAGGTTCCTAGTTAAAATTCCTTCCAGAACTTTTTTACTTTATTTAGGGTGTTACAAAAGGCCATTTCTTATGTTTTGAACCATTGACTTAGAATATTAAGGCATTTGCTTCATTCTTATTGTTAGTTGAAAAAGTATTAATAGCTCACTAATATGCGATAGAGGATGAAGGGATACTTAGGGTTTTACAGAGTGAGCTAGACTAAGATAGGGATTGAGTTTGAAAAAAATAAGAGGGATAATAAAAGTTGTAATGAGGAAAAAATATGTTTTATTTATAGCATAAAAATATCAACATGTCTAAAGTTATTACCAAATTTTTACAATACCTTTAGATATTAGTTAATTCTAAAACTGATATTTTAAGTTTCCTCATTTTCCCAACAATATTTAAATGTCATAAATTTTAATGTTATTTAAGTATAAAACTAACATCTTAAGTTTCTTAATAAGTTTAAAAAAGCCATTACGTTCAAATAGATGCCATTTAATTCTAAAACTAACATCTTAATTTTTCTTGTTTTCTTAACAACCTTTAAATGACATATATTATAACATTGACTAAATAAAAATTTGACATCTTAAGTTTTTTGATAATTTTAAAAATGTCACAGTGTCCAAATAGATGTCCATTAATTTTACGATTGACATTTTAATTTTTTCTCATTTTTCCAGCAATATCTAAATGTCATACATTATGATGTTATTAAGTAAAAGAGCAAAATCTTAAGTTTTTGAATGATTTCAAAAATGTTACAATGTGCAAATAGGTGTTGATTAATTCTACAATCAACATCTTAAGTTTTCTTATTTTTTAAACAACCTTCAAAAACTATAGTCTTAAGTTTCTCCAAAATTTTAAAAATACCATTGCATTAAAATAAGCATTAGTTATATTCACCAACAGTCATTTTATTAGTTTCAATAATTTTAAAAATGTCATCACATTAATATAGATGTTAATTTTTGCTTTTATTAATGTTTATCTACTGATGTAGAATCACAATTTTATAGTGAGTAATGTTACTTAGATTTGATTTGTTATTAAGTAAATTTCTTTTACTTGATTCAAATATAAATTTGACATGAAGGTAAGCTTCAAAAGCTATATTTGATCCCTAAAAATAGATTTTACATAAATTTTTCTTTAAAATCTTATTTTACATCATATAAGTTTACAAGTATCTAATTTTTATATCAAATTGATTCTTGAATGATGTTATGTTAGATTCTATCAAAATTTTAATTAATTGATATAAAATAAACTTTTGAAAGAAATGTAATATAATTTATATTTCTTAAAGACCAAATTAGTTATTTACTCATCTATTTTTTATAAATTTATAACAAATATGACAATGCTCATTATGGGAAGGAAATACCAAATAGATCTATGCATGTGGAATAGTAATTTGAAAAAAAAAGGACCTACAATGGAATTAATGTTTTTCTTTTTTCTTGCTTAAAGAATAAGACATTGTAGAGAAATGTGGCAAAATGAGATTTTCTCTTAAGATTAGAGGAAAGGGAGATCATGTGCTAGAACATCACTTCTCCATTAATTTTCTAAATGGAAGATAATTTTAATGGGTAAATTATTAATCGTTGAAAGTACAAATAGATGAAATTCAACATATAGATTAAATGAAAAAGGATGAAATCACAAATGAATAAAAGATAAGTTTTCTAAATAAATATAAATTAATTTAATTCATATATTAACATGCCTTGTTATACTTCCTCCATTTCTTTTTAAGTATCATTTAAGATTAATATATAAGGAGTAAGGAAGATAATTAATAACTTTAATTTTAAGGGAGATAAGATATAATTTATTAATATATTATCTATTAAAAGTTAATTGATAAGTAAAGTTATTAAGAATTTATTTAAATAATAGGGGTAATATTTGAAAGAAAATAATAGATATAATCTTAATTTTTTAAAATGACAAATAAATAGGAACACATTTTTCCCTAAAATAACACTTTAAAAAGGAGGTGAATTCTAAGTTGCTTTGGGGTTTTGGAACACAAGGCAACATGGCATAACATAGTACATCTGATTTGTATTATATCATCTTAATCAGTATTTTAAATAATTAATTTTGTATGGTGGTAGACAATTATGAATAAGGCTTAAAGTAATGAAAATTGCAATTAGAACAAAATAACTAAAATGCATTTTTCCATGTCATTATTTACAGAACAATATGTTAAATGTATAAGATTCATTTCATCTAAGATTAAGTCTTGTCAACAAGAACACATGATTTGAGTTCCTTTGATTGGCAAATTCTGCTATGATTGGAGCAATTAATGAGGCAAGTCAAACTTAACCATCCTAGAGTAATCATAATAGGTTGGTGTTGAGGCTTGAGTTGGCATCCATTGTGAAACAAATAGCAATTGTACTTAATTATTCTTGCAAGGGAATTAATACTATCTTAATTTAATTGTAATTTTGGTGTTGCAACGTACTTAAACAAACAATGGGCTTTATATTATGCATCAATTATTCAAGGATTACTTTTAGGATGTCTTTGATTGTATAGTTATGTAGCCTAAGCATAGCCCTGCTCTTGCAACCATTTATTCTCCTTTAAGAGTTTGAAGCCAAATTCCTTTTTTTCCCACTCAATTGCATTCTTTAAATTACAGGTCTTTCTTTTAGAGAGGCAACACCTATCAATGGCTAATAGGGATATGACTTGTGTTAAATATAATTTATGCCATTTCAAAGTTATGCTATTAATGCAATTTTACCCAAGTTATACTAACTATTAAAATAATTTTTTAGATCAAAGCTCTTGACATATGGTATATTATTAGTTTGCAACTACCTTATGTTTTAAAAGTTTAACTTTCTTGAAGACACCATAGAGTTCACCTAAAAAGGAATGGAAGGAATATCTTTTTTAATTTTTAAGTCAATTCAATTGCTAATTACCAAAAAACTTTTAATATTATAAACTATGTTAATAGTTGTCCATCAAGTATTAACTAACTTGCTAATTATTAACTAATTTATTTTTATTTGCATCAGACAAAACTTTAATTCAATAATAAATGTGCATAATCCAATTCCAAGATCGATCCTCAATAAGAATATCCTAACATGCCATTGATAAATACATAGTTAAATCAATGGGTAAGACTACTATGCCTAGTAGAAGGTAAGGTAAATATGCTTTTTTGGTCAGGTTTATTAATAAAGTTGCAAGATTTTATGAAAAAGTTATAGGTTTTATATATCATAAAAGATTCCTAACATATCATAAGATTCCCTTTCTTGAAAATCTGCACTTTTCTAAACCCAAAAAATAGAGGGAATTCTAGGATTTATTATTTTCAATGTCTTTAATTCAAAACCGAACATAAAACTTTAGTTTCATTTATTTCCTTTATGTAAGATAGAGAGAGATAGTTGTTGTGCCTAGGCTATGAGGATTCTTAACTACATGGATAGTTTAATGTGTTAATTGGTGCCTGACCTAAAATGAAGATCATCTAAATGGTCATTTAAAAGCCTAAGTTAGTGATTTGGGCCATTTCTCTCTCAATGATGGAATTAATCCCTCATCATCTTACTGGTCGACCTTGACCCCTATTATTTTGAAATCATATCTTGTATTCAAAGTTTGCCTCGATTTGGTATCGTTTTCATGGCTTAGCAAATTCTTCAAAAAAAATTGTGTCTTCCGTAATGGAATCTAATAAGTGAGATTTCGAGTAAGTGTTTGTACATAATCTTCTTCTATTTGAATAAATTATTCATTGAAATAATGAGTCATCATTGATATTGACACATTTAAGATATTGATTAGCTAATTGGTAAGGCAATAGCTTACTAAGGTGATGATTAATAGTTACTTCAAGAGGATGATTAGCCATATTAGGATTGAGACATGGCCCAAACACTTACAAGAGGCAACAATGGAGAATTTTTCGCTTGCAACTTTTTTATAAGATCTCATAACTTTATTAATAAATCTTACAATTAGGATAGATTTGCTCCCACTTTCACTGGGGTATAGTAGACCTGGCTTAAATCAATAGGGCAAACACTAGTTATACATTTAAGAACTATGGTTATGTGATTTAATAGTCACTAATAATCTTCTATAATTTCAAGAAAATAATAATTTATTAAATAAATGAAAGGAACATAATAATTAATATTGTTTTCATTAATAAATAGTAGCATGTTAAATATTATGTACACTTTATTCTAATTTTTCTTTAGCCTAAAAAATATGATTATTTTATAAGTAGAAAATAATTTTTCTAAGAATTCACAAAAATTGCATATTTTAACACTATATGCTAGTAATGATCTTTTAATTATAAATTTATAATATTTTAATATTTAATCTAATAACTTTAATTAATTATTAATATTTAATTTTCAATTTTTGTATAAAAATATTTATTATTATTTGCAATAAATTAACATACAAGTTCATATAGAATTATGTGGAAGAAAATATGAAATATTTAATAACTTTAGAGTTTATGGAAGAATTAACTAGATAATGAAAAACTTTGATATATTAAATATAAACAAAGAAAAATATTTTATATCATAAAATATTAAAAATATTTTAATAAAGTAAGTATCTATGAAAGGGTTATTCCTTAAATAATCAATAATATATATTTTTTACTAGAATTAAAAAATTAATTATCCTTATATATTTTATGAATTTATAATATTTTAATATTTAATATAATAACTTTAATTGATGATTACTTTGTGTATGAAAACATTTTGATAATGCTTAATTTTTTTTATGAAATATGGGGGCTAATAGCCTAAACAAAGATAGCTCAAGATAAGAAGGACGAACTAAAACAACCTAGTAGATCTTCCTTCAGAATTATCAAAACTTTGGAAAGAGATTGATAAAAATGGGTGATCCTATATGAGTCGATGAGAGCTTAGTAAGCAAGTTTATTTGTAACCCCATTAGCTTGTCTTCAAATATGGCGAATGTAGATTACCTTTAGTTTATTAAGATAGTTCTTTATACAGTTAACCATCTCAACCATAGATTGTAATAAAGGACATTCCTCCTTCAACAAATTAAAAACTTCTAGATTATTTATTTCCACTATGCATCTCTGCAAATGGTTTTTTTTTCCAACATCTAAAGGCAAGTGAGAATTCCCTACAATTCAGCCTGTAGAGGAAAGCATGGGCCTAGTTTCCATTTGAATCCTGTAATCCAGACACCTAGTTCATCTTGTAATACACTTCCACATGAAGTTTCAAGATTTGAAAATAGAGAGGAACCATTAACATTAAATTTCAACCATCTAGGAGGAGGTGGGCTCCAAAAGTTAGTAGATGATGTAGGGCGAGCATTATATTTGGAGATTACACCATTGAGACATCTTGCATAATTATAATCTTTTGCATACCTAAAGGCAATCGTAGCAATATCACTAGAAAATAGGGATTGGTCATTGAAAACATATGTATTCCTATGCTTCTAAGAGAACTAACAAATGAGTCCAAAAATTGTACTCCATGGTAACTTACCAATATTCATTCTTCAATTTGATAAACTTTTGTGAACTTAATTTAACAATTGCATAGAGAAGAATCATCTCGTTTTTGTGATCGGAAGGATTTTCTCCATGCTATATCTACTATAAGGTAGTCTCCAAGAATATAGAGAATGGATTCCTCATGCCATCCATAATGAGAACAAGATGCATCTTTGTTGGTTAGTAAGAAGTTTCTAGTGGTAGACTAACCATAAGAAAGTTTTAATTTGATTAGGAATTTGCATCTTCCATATACACTTCCAATTGAGAGAAGGCATTTCTATTTCGATATCATGTAGATATGTATAAGCAGATTTAATAGAGAAGAGACCATTGGATGTTAGATGCCATGCAATAACATTTGGTTCCATATTTGTAGAAGGGGGTTGCATGGCAAGGATACTATCCCTAATAATTTCTGATAGCATACCTTTAATTAGTTGAGTATCCCATTCGCTTGAAGTTACCATTAAGTGTTTCTGATCATCATTTATATTTATTACGGTAAAATCCATAAGTTGAGGAAAATTTGGCACCTAGTCATTCGTCTAAAATTGGGTATTAGTACCATTTCTAATTTTGAAATAAGTATCTTGCATAATATCAGGCCAGACTTTACATATGCCTCGCCAGTCATTAGAAGGATTTTCCCTAGCCTAGTTTGTAGCTTCCCATCCTTCAAACATTAGTTTTTGTTAAGTAGAACCCAAACCTACAATGAAGATTGATTATAGAGAATACCCCACCCTTGCTTCATCATGTATGCTTTAGTCATGCTTTTAAGGTTTCTTGAACCTAACCCTCCTTCCTATGGTTTACATACTTTAGACTAGAAAACTAAATAGATCTTCTATTGAACTAAGGAGGTGCCTTAAAGAAAAGCCCTCTCTAATTTTTCAATCTTATCCAAGACATTAGAAGGAATAAGGTTAGTCTACATAACATAGTTTGAAATTGCTGATATAACAGATTGGGAAAGAACTAAATGCCAAGCAAAAGATAAATGTTTCGCCTTCTAGCCACTTAGTCGCTTCTTAACTTTTTCAATAATAGAGTGATATGTTCTTTTATTAATTCATTTATGATGAAAGGGAACCCCTAGATATTTTCCAAGATCATTTATTTGGAAAAAGCCTAGTTCATTACTGATCTATTGAGCCTTGTTGTGTGGAACATTTTTAGAAAAGAAAAGTTTTATTTTTTCCTTTTTAACTTGTTAACCGAAGCTCTGACAGAAGATGTCTAAATAGGAAAGAATACCAAGAGCGTTGTTGATAAATGCCTCAGAAAATAAGACCAAATCAACTACAAAGAACAAGTAGGACAAAAGCAGTCTATTTCTACACAAAGTAATAGGAGACCAAGTTTTCTGAGAGATTGCTTTGTTAATGACATAAGCTAGTTGTTCTATAGATGAAATAAAGTGATAAGGTGAGAGAGGGTCCCCTTGTCTAATTCCTTTATGAGAGTTAAAATTTGAAGTTTCCTCATAATTCCATATAATATGCATGGTAGGAGTTTGAATGCAAGCCATAATAAGCTTAATTAATTCATATTGTATTCTAATAACTCTTAAAATGTCTTCCAAAAAGTCCTAATTCAAGAGATTGTAAGCTTTTTCTAGATCTACTTTAATTACCATCCATCCTTTACCACTTCATTTGGATCTCATCGAGTGGATAACTTCTTGAGCAATTATAATATTATTTGAGCTATGTTTGCCAGGAATAAAACTACATTGATTTGGAGCAATTAAATCAGGCATAGCAACCTTTAGTTTGGAAGCAATAATTTTTGTAACTGCGTTATAGACAACATTGCAAAGGTTAATTAGTCTGAATAGCTTAATTGTTATTGGATTGTCTATTTTAGGGATAAGAACTAGGTGAGTCTTATTGATTGAACTAATAACATCTAGATTCTGAAAAATATTCTGAACTAGGGAGCATACAAATTAGCCCATAATGTCCCATTGGGATTGATAGAACAAGGCATTAAAACCATCAAGTCTTGGAGCTTTAAGTGGCCCCAAATTGAAGATTGCATTTTTAATTTCATCATCTGTAACATTAGTATGTAGCTTATTAGAAGCTAATTCTGATAATAAAGGAAAATCTACAATGCTGAGCTTGTTATATAAATGATTAGAGGAGAATAATTGCATATAGAAATTCCTAACCATGTGTTGAAGGCCTCCTGGTCAATTATCCATCTCCTATCTTCATTTTGAAGGGCTGAAATCTGATTCTTCCTTCATCGGATTAGAGTAGTCATATGAAAATAATGAGTATGGAGATTTCCATGTATAAACCAATTACATCTAGATTTTTGCATCCGTAAATTTTATTCCTGATGAAGGATTGCTTAATACTCCTATAATAGATTATTTTTAAGGTTTAATAAAACTTGACTAATTATATTACTCATCTTTCTTTCAATTCCTTCCAATCGTTTAAGAATTCTCCATTTTCTTCTAAAAATATTATCAAATGTGTTTTTATTCCACTCCTTGATAGTCTTAGTGAATTCCTATGAGGCAACTTCCTAACTATAATCATTCTTCCAACTTTTGGCTACTTCATGCTGAAAGTTATGATAGAGTAACCAGGCAGCTTGAAATTTAAACAATTTTTTTCTTAAATGATCATGACGCATGGGTTAACAACATATCAATAATGGATTATGATAAGAAAAAGTAGAAGGAAGAATTGTAACACTTATTTGCAAAAAGATAGTCTTCTAGGTTAGTTTCCCCAAAGCTCTATCCAATCATTATTGAACTTTGCCTCTAGACCATATAAATTTGCTTCCTTAAAAGTTGAGGTCAATCAGTTGGCATATATCAATGCATTGAGTGAAATCCCCCATGCTATCTATATTATGAAAGAAGCTCCTCACTTTTTCCTCTGGTGATGTATATGCATTAAAATCTCTAACAACCAGCCAAGGAAGCTTTGTTATATATGCTAGTTAAGATAAAATCTTCCAACACTTAGATCTAGTCAAATAATTTAGACTTGCATAAATAACTATACAAACCTAGTTCCCTCTCCTTTTATCTTCTACCCCAAAGCGAATGAGTTAATCATGGACAACAAGGAGTTTAATAGAAGTTTGTTTAAAGTTCCAAATGAGCTAGAGTCCACCAGCATAATTATTAGCTTCAACTTAGATGAAATTAGGCTAGCCAATATGTTTAATAACTTTGCTTGCCTTTTCGCCATTAAATTTATTCTCTAAAAGATAGATGATATGTATATAATGTAATTTGATTATATCTTTCATCATTTGAGGGAGGTTAAGTCTTCCTACTTCTTTGTAGTTCCATACAAATAAATTCATGGAAAGAAAAAATAGTAGGAAAAATATGTAATTACAAGACATCTAGAACAAACAATGACTCTTTAGGATAATCATCCATTGCACTAAGTGATATTGCACCTTTGTGGCTCCTAAATTTGCTAATGCAGCACTACCATCAACCTGCCCCATGTTCTAGTAGGCCCATTGTAAAAGATCTAAATTGGATGGATCAAAGGGCTTCAAGGAGTCTAGGATCACATTTTCTATAAGGTGGACATTATGATGTGTATTCTCCTTAACAGGATTTAAGGGATATTTAGAGCTAGACAGCTTGCAAGTATTAGAAGGTTGAGGAAGAGATTTAGTTTTAATTAGGTTTGCCCTTTCTCTCTGTCTGGTGGTATTAGATTTTCTTAGGATAATTTCATTTGTCAAATAGACAGTGTTCTTATTACTAAGTATAGTAGCTTGATTTTGATGTTTTGTAGTTTCCTACGTAACCTTCTTCCTTCTAACTTGTGATTTTGATATAACATTCTCCATTTTTATAGCTTATGGTTCCTGGTCCGCAATGGTTACAGTATTTGCATTTTGCTCTATTTTAGAATCAGGAATTTCCTTTAAAATTGCAAACCTATTTCCTGATGACTTACCACATGTAGCAACTTTGGATGCTAAATCTCTCCCTTAGTTTGAATTAGCATTTCGAGTATTACCACAGTGGCCATTTGTGGTTGAAGAAGAAATTGACTTCTTTTTTTGGCATTGGACCATCATCCATGGACCAAAGTCCACTTTCCCTATTCCATCTGGCTAACCTTGTTCATCCCTTCCACTTGCAAATCTTACATTTTAGCACCAGGTGCATTCAAATTCTCTACTTAATTTAGTTGTTTGAGTAAGAGACATTGGCCTTTGTGATGACCATAAATCCCACAATGAAAGCAAATAATTTTTAGCCTTTCATATTGGACTTATTTGATTTTCCCCCTGAGTTTATACTTAGTAAATAATTGCTTCCGTAGATTTATTTCAATGCATATATAAGCAAATTTGCCTTGTTCCACATCCGATCCTTTAGGACTATCATTTAATGTATGAGGATTAACTTTTAAATTCTTACCAAAGTTATTTCCTAGCCTTTAAAGGAAATGTCAGTTATAATAGACGATTAGCAGTTCAAGAACTCTGATCTAGACTGGAATTTTTCTAAATTTTGTAGTAAACGATTTAAAATTAAGGAACTAACATTAAATTATCAAATAATGATTTGATATGACCTATAGTCCTTCTATTAGTGCAAAGTTATAATCTCTTAGATTAGAAAATCAAACCAAGAAGCATTCATTCCCTATATCAATAAAGTCTATCCGTCCTTCATTTTACCATATTTTCTGTAATCGAGTTCTAAGAAAATGAAATCCCAATGTTTTCCCTAACAATTTCATAACTAAAGAAAGCTTCCAAGGTTTGCATAATGTTTGCCATTCCTCCTTAGATATTTTAATTTTAGGGCATAAGACATTTACTTGATTTCAATCTTCTTCACTCTCATTATATTCCATTTCCTGCTCCCATGAACTATCACCATCCATGTAAATTTTGTCCTCACTCCGAACTTCCTCATTGCATCCATTCGCTCGCAGTAGCTTGTCCTTATAGGATTCCTTTTGAACATTAGAATTTGTCTTTGTCTTTTGTTGAATTCTCATCCCTTTTGACTTTTTTGCTACTCTGGTGTAAAAAGGTTTCTTCCTTCAATAAGGTGATGTGATTAGGGTTCTCTATGCAATCGTGGTTCATCGTCAAAAATAAAATTTTGTTGTTGATGCTTATTTTTATAATTAATGGAGATTTTATCGAGACTTTATATGTCCATGTTTTTTATTAATTTTTTACTTGTTACTACTAAGAAGCTTAATGTGCACTTAGACTTTTTTTTGGTTACCATGAAACGAGGCATACTTTTAATTTATTACAATGCTAGAATTTGTTAATTTGTATGTATTTCTATTTTTTATAAAAAATATTATCTTTTTTATTTGTGATTAATAAAAATCATTGTTTAACACCAAGCTCAAGTAATATCTAATATCTTTTGAAAGTTTTATTTTTTTCGCTATATTTAGGATTTAATCCATTATGATTATGTATGTCTTAAGTGATTCAACTATTTTTATTATTAGAAAAGAAAAATATTGCCTAACATAAAGGGAAAAAAAGAAATTGACTAAAAAACTCTTAAAAAATAGAGCAGTGAACAACTCATTTAAAAAATAATTTATAAAAATTATTAAATAAAAATATTAAATATTAATTTTTTAATTAATACTACTTCTTTATATTCTTTTAAAAATTATAAATAACAATAAGCAATAGATATTTACTAAATATTATTCATAGTCCCAAGTATTAGCAGAATCCATTACCACTTATCTTGCATCCTAATTTGTAACTCACACTTGAACTTTTGGGAACAGTTTAAGCTTTGTGTAAAATGGCTTTTTAATCTACATGATGTATAACATCATGGAAAAAATAATCTTTCTAAGAGATGTTACCTGCATATGCAAATGTAATCTTTCTAAGGTCATCCATCAATTAATCTAATTTATGCAATTAGAAATATAGTGATTCCCTACCCTTTGCTTGTAGGAAAAAGTTTCATAGATCCTGGCCATACAAGTTATTGAGTGATAACATATCTTATTGCATGGAATAGCATCTTAACTATTTCATATATGCACCAAATGACAATCAGGGTGACAAATTCATTCACTAGCAACTTGGATGATGAAGATCTAGTGGAATTAACTAGTATGCCTATTAGCTTAGTAGATACTACTTTTGTTAGGAAAATTTTTAGCACTAGGTGATAAAACAAAGATGTTGTCTACAATATGATTCATAAAAGTTGGGCACTACTAGCTGATTAACTTATTGGAGATGGAGGGATAAATATATTCATCATCATAATTCCAACAAAAAGTAAAGCTATAGAAATTGAAGAACACTCCCCATGGAATATATTACATAATCTTTTCAATATAATGAGATGGAATTAGTCAGCCAATCTTGCCAATGTTGAAATGACAAAGGCTTCCTTTTAGTTCCAAATACATTACCTTTCCTTGAATCATTTCTTGAAGGATAGTATAAGGAAAATTAGAGAATGTATTGGAACAATTATGTAGATAGACAATCCAATTCTCCAAGGAAATATTCTCAAACATTTCCTATGAGTAAGAATTCATATAGATTTTTTTAAACTTTTCCCATTAGGTGTTTGGATTCCTAAAGAGGATAGTTCTAAAACTTAGGTTCATTTTTGTTACAAAAAGTTACAGAACATATGTTTTGGATGTGGATTAATTGGTCATGACTTTGAATTTTATAAGGATCCCAGGTTGACCAATAACACTAAAGATAAATTCAGACGATAGGCAACTGGATGTGTGTAGGATGATGGAGGATTTCAATTGATAGGGAAATCCCACCAAGCCACAGACTTGAAGACTTAAGATAACTTCCCAAATCACATGATAGAGAGAATCGTTTACTCCTCCAATATGAAGTTAAGGATGTGACTCATAAAATGGAAAAAAACACAGATGACTGGAGATCCCCCACCTAAATTAATAGATAATACATCAAAGATAGGGAGAACATTCCTTTTGCTATAATTTCTTTAAAGATCCTTGATCAGATCAACTTTAAAAAGTCTAATAGGAAGGAACTATAAAAGGTGATTTCAAAAGATTTAAAATAGAAAATATAAATCAACTGGATTTGCAACTAGAAGAGAGACATTTTCATGATGGATAGAATACAAATACTAATAATACCAGAACAAGATTAGCATTAATGGAAGAATCAAGCTAGAACTAACCTAAAATTATTGGCTGAGGAGGCGGGCTTTACCATGCCCTCACAGGCACCATGAAAGCACTATCTTAGAACTGTTGGGGCCTCAATTTTGCTTTGATAATCAGAGCCATATAGGCTCTTTACTAAAAAAATAAACCAGATATTATCTTTCTATATGAAATGAAATGCAAATTTTATGGATTAAGAAGGTGAGCCTACGACTAAATATGCCTAAATTTGCTACAGTGGACAATATTGGCTTTAGAGAGGGTTTAGCACTGCTTTGGGCTTCTAATGTTGATGTATGAGTGCAAGCCAAATCTAATTAACTCATTCATGTATAAATCACTAACCTAGCTAATAATACAAGTTAGTTTCTGATAGGAGTATATGGGTCTTTATATCATACTAATAAATACTATCTCTGGAATAAGCTTTACCAACTTCAAGCAAATATATAGCAACCATGGATGATTCTAGGTGATTTCATGCTTTATTACATAAACAAATAAAATAGGGGGCATATGGTTGGGTCTTCTAATGATGCCGCCTTCGTAGTTTTTATGGAATCACTAGGGGCAATTGAAATTGATTTCTTAGTATGCCTTTTTACATGGAGTAATGATTGCATCCAAAGTGGTAACATTCATGAAAGACTAGACTGTGCTATCTGCAATACAAAGTGGAGACTCAAATTTCCAAGAGCAATGGTTCAACATCTCATATACTCAACTTTAGATCACTCACTGATATTGTTAAATACATCCTATAATAATGATAACCTCCCTTTTTCGTTTCAATTTATAGCTGCATGGTTCTGAGATGAGTCTTGCAAAAATGTTATCACAAATGCATGGTAGAAAAATAACAAAGGCTCACTAATTTCACAATTGATTTAGAAAATAAATAACATTTGACAAGCCTTACAAAAATGGAATAAATATCATTTTCGTTTTTGCCAATCTAATCTAAATGCCTTGCATAGAACTTTGGAGGATACCCAAAGGGGTGAAGTGACTTAAGAATCTAAAGAATTAACTAAAACACTAAGATGGAGTACACAGGAGTAACTAATTAGGCAAACCAATATTTGGTATCAAAAGTCAAGAGAAAGATAAGTTAAGGAAGGAGACTCAAACTCTAAATTTTACCATTTATCCACCATTATCCGAAGATGACATAACAACATAGGCACCATAAACTTCCCAGATGGTACCTAGATTCAGGAACGCTCCCAAATTGCAAATTATTTCATAGAAGGCTAGAAAGAGCTCTTTAGTAGTGATGAAGTATCCTTCCCAGCTGCCCTTGAAAATCTCTTGCAACCTATAATCTTTGAAGAGGATAACTTGATACTATGCTCTATCCCATCCAAGGAAGAAGTTCACTCTATTCCTTATGAAAATGGGTAACCTAAAGACGTCTGGTCTAGATGATATGATGGCACCCTTTTATAAAGAATGTTGGGATGTTATTGGAGACTAGGTAACTCAAGCAATATAACAATTTTATTTTATTAGAAAAATACATCAACAATTAAAAAAACTTTTATAGTGTTAATTCCAAAGAAAAAAGGTGCATACAGCTTTAATGATTTTCAACCTATCAGTTTATGTAATCTCATATACAAACTCATTTATAAAATCTTAGCCAATAGGCTTAGAAGGTGCCTAGATAAAATTATTGCTCTAGTTCAATTAGCTTTTGTTCTAGGTTGTTGGATAACAAAGAATGCTATTTTGGTATAAGAAACAATTTACTCTTTCTTAAAGAAAAGGGGTAAACAAGGTTGGCTGAGACTTAAGCTCGACATGATGAAAATGTGCGACAGTGTGTAATGGTCTTTTTTAATCAAAATTTTATACTTACTGGGATTCCATTCTACTTTTATTCATTGGATATATCAATGTATCTCTATAGTATCTTTCTAAATCCTTCTAGATGGTAGCCCTATTGAATAACTCTTGCCATCTAGAGGATTAAGACAAGGCGATCCTTTATCTCCTTACTTATTCATCTTAGTATCAGAGGTCCTATCTAGCTTACTTCTCCAAGAAGAAGCAGAGTAGAAAATACTTGGCATCTGTCTATCAAAATGAAGACCAACAACCACTTATTTAATGTTTATGGACGATATTATTATCTTCATTAAAACAAGTTTACCAGAAGCTATGCACTTATGCTTAATCCAAGAAAGCTATGAATCTTAATCTGGTTAAAGAATAAACAAATCAAAATTTGGATTATTTTTCTCTAATAATTTAACATTGGAGGGAAAGCTTGGACTTATCTAGTTCATGGGAATGGGTGAAATTGATAGGTTTGCTTGATACTTAGGAATTCCATTATTCCCACAAGGTAAAAAAATAAAGACTTCAAATACCTTATTGACCAAGCCCAAACTAAACTTAATGGGTGAAGGCAAAAAGCCTTATCATGGGCGGGTAGATTGATTATGATACAAGCAGTCCTTCAACAACTCCCTATCTACACAATGTTGACATTTAAGGTGCCCTGTTCAATTTATAACAAATTGGATTCTGTTTGTTATAGATTTTAGTGGGGTGTAGACTTAGAAAAATAACATTTCTTTAACCCAAAAGCTTAGAATGACCTATGTTTGCCTAAGAGATTTAGGGGACTAGGATTTAAATATTTCCACCACTTGAATGCTACACTGCTAGCTAAACTAATGTGGACATTAATGACAGAACCAAACATGCACTAGGTCTAGTGTTTTAGACATAAATATTTTAAAACATGCTGTTGGTTTTCTAAACCAAACACTAAAGGTTCTTGGGTGTGGTAAGGAATTTAGAAAGGAAAAAAATTAATTAACCAAGGAAGATATTTTATTATTGGCAACAAAAGATAAGTTAAAGCTTTTAGTGACCTATGCGTCCTTGAATGTCTATATTTCAAACCCTAATTAATTTCAGCATTTATGCAGATTAATAAGCCTTTAGTATATGAGTTCATGGAAAGGTAAGGGGTATGGAATGAAGGATTAATCATGCAATCATTCCAATTTAATGATGTATTAAAAATTCTTAAAATCCAACCTAGACCTATAGGTAATGATAAACTAATGTGGGACTTAAATACAACTAGAAAATTCATAGTAAAGATTATACTGTTGGGAATTCGGATTATCACATGCAGCGGAATTTTAATCTTTTGATCCGAATTCTACCTAGGATCCATGCAAAAAGCATAAGTCAATGATTAGGGTTTTACCTATTGGGCACTCGTGTTTCTACTGATCAAAATTTGAGAGCGGATGAATCAAACGCCGGCCAGAAGGTACAGCGTCTCTATGGTATCCACACGGAGTGAACAACGACCTCTCACCCTCCACGCGTCTGCTAGGATGCGTTTTCTCTCTAAGAATTAGGATTGGATGTTTTCTGAGTGATTTAGGGTTTATATGGAAGCTTAAAACGTGATTATTAAGTGCTGCCCTCAAGTCCCTTTTTATAAAACTTAGGCAAGCCATAATCCTAGTCCTACTAGGATAATGCTTCCAAAATCCTAATCACACTTAACAACTCATCTTATCCTTATCCTATAGATAATGTGAAGAGATAAGACTTATCTATTAATTATCTAATATTAGATAATGATATTATCTCATAATATAAATATCTTAATATTAGATAATTGCATATAATTATCAAATATCAAAATAATATTATCTCATAATATATTTATCTAATATCTGATAAGATAATTACTTGATATTACTTTAATATCAAATAATATCACATAATATATATATATATATATATATATATATATATATATATATATATAAAACGTGAATTTATTATTCTTAATAATATATATGCACGAAAATAAGTCCAATTAATTGGATATTAATATAATTAAAGTCCAATTAATTATTGTCTTATTCCTACTCCTTTTGTGTGACCCTGTAGGTTCTTACTACGTTGACAATGACTTATTATTGAGCCATAGACAACGAGCGGTATCTAGCAATACATCACTGCCACTCAAGTAGTAAGAATGTTTGTGATTCGACATCCACCTAATACATGATCAACGTTTTACATCATAACCCTTTTGTAATAATATCCAAATTGAACTGGAGGCATGGAATGTGTCATCCTCGTCAATGTTCAATTTATATTTCTTGATACTGAGTAGACTTAAAATAAATAATTAATATCACATATTAATTCAACCGAGCATGGCCATGCATTTCTAAGTCTCACTCAATCAAGGGGCCTAAGGATATTTCTCTTTTATACAAGAGTAACAAAATCCCATTTACATCACTCACTTCCCTCTGCATGATTTATGACACACCCAATCAATGCCCTACTTGTCACCTGATTAAAGGTGACATAGGACAATATTAAAGTGAGTAATTCCTCATGTAGGGAACCGTAGTGACTTTAGGTCAAAGGTTTATGCGTAGTTGTGATCATATGAGAATAACTTATGACACGTTTATCCATGCAATATTCTCATAGTGGGTCAGTCCAGTACATTGTTCACTAGCAATGTACTCATGTATTGACTTGGTATCACATATCAATTCATGAATAGTATTTTTGATGGTGAGCACAAAAGGATAGGGCTAGAGCTTTGCATTTTTTACTTATATCATTTTTTTATTATTTTTTTGAAAACATGAGATTATTTGGTAAGGGCAGCTAACATGATTTAGATTTATTTCGGGTGAGATTTTTCTATTTTAGTCTTGCTAAATTTGATATCATCTTGCTTTTTAATGCTTTTTACCTTTTCTAATATATAAGTACTGTAGGTGACACTTTTTTGTATCATTTTTTTTGCCTTCTATCTTGTATAATTTGTCTCAATTGGATCATTGTCAAATTTTCATTTTGTGGTTTTTTTTTATAAAAATTTAAAATTTTAAACTTTATCTTTTTCTTGATCCTTTATCTTATTTCCATCTTTTCCTTATTTTTATTTAAAATTTAATGTATTTATGATTTATAATGCTTATTTTCATAATTTCTTATTCAAATAAAATATAAATTCTTTTGAAATCTCTACTTTTTCCATCACCCAAATCACCATAATTCTTTATCTTCTTATTTGTTCATACATTCAATTTTTTATTTAATTTTAGACTTCATTTCTCTTTATTGATTTGTCCTTTTTTTCACATGTATATATAACAATTTCTTTGAAGATCAAATAATGAGCTCTTGTTGCTCTACCCAAAAAATAAAAGCCTACTCTAGCCATTAAAGAACCAAAATATTTTCAATAGGGGTAAAAGTGAAAGTATTAATTTTTTAAAAAATATAAAAACTTTAATCTTTTAAAATTTTATTTTTATTATTCATGTTTATTACTTGATTATCATTGATTATTTTTATAATGACATAAATCAAGAGATTTTCTTTTAAAATGGAAAAATGTTTTTATTCTTCATTAAAGATTAAAGATTTTGTTTTAATTACTATTCAGTTTAACATTAATTCATAATATCAAATATATTTTTTAATAATAATTTTTTACGTTGATAAAAAATCAAATTTATTTTCAATAATAATTTTTCACAAATTTATTTTTTCATAAAACTTATATTTTATCAAAATAATGAATCATTAATTTTAAATATTTATATCAAACAATTTTACAAGTTATAAATATTAATTATTGATTAAGAGGATATTTAAATTATATATGTATTAATTTGATTTGTTATAATGCATCGGGATTCAAAAAGATGCTAAAAAAAAACTTACATATTACAAAGGATAATATCAATGAATAATCATTTGTAAGAGGAACTAATGTTAGAATATATTAAATCTTAATTATACTTGTACTTAATATAAAAGATTTCTATTAATTTTTTATTATAGAATCTTAATAAAATAAATAGAATATAAAAATAATTAACATCCGTGCATGACATAGGTTAAAAACTAATCTCTTCATTTCTTTTTATTTATCATAATTAATTAATTTTATAGATTAAAAAAATAATTTTATTTATTTATTTTTAATGAACTTTTCAAAACTACCCTTTATATATAAAGTTTAAAATAATTGAAAATAAAAAAATATGATAGAATAAATGTAAGTGGGTTAAAAATGTAAAATAATGAAGTATTTATTAATAAAAAAGAAGAATAAAATTAGAAAAAATGTTTAATATTTCATTGAAATTTTAAAACAATAAATAAAAAAGAACAAATTTTTTTTTCAATGTCCAACAAATAAAAATGAAATGAAGGAAGTGATTTCATATATTTGTTGTAATAATCTTGTGCATAAAGCATTTAAAATAAGAATGACAATGAATGATTTTCAATCATGTAGACAATTTGGATAAAAAAATGTGGTTAGATGTGTTAATGACAATAGAGAAATGAATTTTATTGAGTTAGTTGTAATATATTAATTGTTAGTTAAAAAATTTTAAAATTAAAATTTATAAAAGAAGAATTAATATTTCTAATTGTACTTTTGTGCATGTACAAATCATAAATATCATTTTAATAATATTTATTAAACTTATTAATTTTACAATTAATGCTTATTCATTTATACATATATTAAAATAATATTCATGTAATACATAAGTCAACTATAAGATGTGAAGTTTATAAATGTTTAATTTTTTTAAAAAAGCTTAATTTTTGATAAAATTTTATTTTTTTCATACGAACTAGATGATTCCTCATTTTTAAGATGTAAATGCAACAATGTTTTTAGAAAAATAGATTAAATTAAGTTTTTGATTTTTATAATTTATTTTAATTTTTAATTTCATTAGTATAATTTTGGGTTTCATTAATTTGTATTAATGGGTGTAGGAATTTAATTCTAATTAAAAATAAATTTTAAATATATAATTATAAGAAATATCAGAATAAAAATAAAAAATTATAAATTATAAATAATAAAACTAACAAAATTTATTTATAAATATTATCAAAATTTCAATTATGAAAAAAAATCAAATTTTATTGATAAAAATATTAAAATTTATTATAAAAATTTACTGGGATAATACCACCCAATAACATTCTGATGGTATTATTTTACCTAACGTTGTTTTTTAAGAATGGCGTTAGACACATAATATCACCTATAATTCATTTATTTTTTTTAAATAATATTATATTAAAAATAATTTAAGAGTATAAAAAAAATTTTTTTGGTAAGATTATGTAAGTTAAAGAGCGGTCAAGCTCTCGCTAAAAGCCTAAAACAGTATTAGTGCGCGCGGTATCCTTAAGAAAACACAAAATGAAGCTCAAAGCTTATGAAGTGGAAAGAGAGGGTTCTTATTGCCGGATTGTGTTCAGTACCTGTCTTCGAGTTTATAACATTTCGCTAGACAATTATGTCGGCTTCGTCCCTCTGAATTTCTGTGTCGTAAAGGTGACGGCATAAGTATTTGTTATACCGTGGGGCCAAATATTTTCTCAACTTTTCTGAATGACTCCGTAAATTCAGTTTTTTAAACATTTATTTTGATTCACATAAAATATGAAATTTTCATTATTTATGGATATTTATTTAATTTCACCTCTCAAACATATTTTTTTTTATCAATTTTATCCATCATTTATGTTTTATTTATTTTATCAGAAAGCATTTTTTTTGTAAAAATAATCATTTGAATGTATATTAATTAAAAAGTTACATTTTATCTATATTTCTGATTTAAAAAATAATATTTTAAATTATAATAATAGAGAAAAATAAATTCCTTCTCCTTCCAAAAAAAAAATTGCTTTTCTCAAATTTTTTATATTTAATATTAAATAAATAAAATATTTTCTTTCATCTTATCATTTCATAATTATATTTCATAGAAAATATTTTCCATCCAAATGAATAGAGTCTTATTTAAGTTTGTCTACTTTTATTCATTTGTTGGTACGTATGTCAAATTGATTATGAGAAATGAAATTAGGCAAATTTAAATACATGAAAAAAATTTAAGTGATGAAATTGAAAAAAAAACTGAATAAGCGGCAGGTAGAAAAAATATTTCATTTTACAAGAATGAAATTAGTAAAACTCATATATTTTACATGGGGGAAAACAAGTGTCCATTCCTTTGAAAGAAAAAAGTGATTTGTACAACTACATATCACTTCTCTTAAATTATAAAAAATTTAAACATGAAAAGCAAAATAAATATTTAGTTGATGTATCATTGCATATCATGATAAACATATCGTAATCTAAATTTTTAATCTTTATTATTTTAAAGTTTAAGTAATTAATTAGAGTTTTATTTGTTGTGTTATATATAAGCAAAATAATAATCGCGAGAGTGTTCCTATCTCAACTCGGTGGACTAAATAATGGCTTGAATTAGGAGTCACCTCTCAAGAGCTCTATCTTTTTGAGTTTCACTTTTGCGGGATTTCATAAAAACAAATCATAAAATCAGTATGATCAAATACTTAAGAGGTCTAAAAATAATTTATGGCTAAAATAAAAAGATACACTTTACTTAAGTTGAAGGAAAAAATTCTTAGGAGACCAAGTAACTACAAGCATAAAATGTCATAAGAGTTTGAATTTTTAAAGCCCAAAGAAAACCGAAAACTAACTGGTAGTCATTCAATTCAAGGCAAGATATCCTTTGACTAAAGGGAATAGAGATAACTTTCTCCACCAATATATTGAATTTTTTTCTTTAAATGTTGTTTGATAGGATTAGGGTGAAGGTCTTGTTCTTGAGACATAGAAGTGTCGGGCATGTTATGCATGAATCTTTTTACTATGGGTAGTCCAAACCACAACAAGCATGGGGAATTACCAGCCTTAATATGCTCCTAAAAACAACCAAATCTCTTACCATTGCAATACTCATACAAAACCATCCCTTCATCATTATTATCTCTACTATTTTGCACCTCATTGTAGTGCCCACTTGCTACCTACCCAACTAACTTTGCTGATTTGTACAAATAATTGGCAACCTTAAATGTTCTTGCATGTGTCTTTCCCTTCTTTCAATATCTATAAATATAATCCATTACCTTGTAAAGAGAAGGTTACACACATGCATATTGAATAGTCTTTCATTGCACTACTTAGCAAACATTTTATTCTAAATGCTCACTTTTTACTCCCTAAAATCAATTTTAAGAACTCCATTATTCTATTTATACCTCCACTCTATACAAGAACCCATTTGTTCCTTCCATCAACATAGAATATCCTTAGTTTTTTAAAAAATATTATTATAAATTTTCTATGGATAAATTGATCGCTTAAGTACTTTTTTTATTATAAACTATTAAAATTATTTTATCAAATAATAAGAGAAATTAAAAAATCATTTTTAACATAAAAGAGAAAAACATATAAAATTTTATAGCTAAGAAATTTTAAAAATTTACAATAGTTTAGAATTCAATAGATAAAACTTTTTCTTTAGTAATTAATGGATAAAAACTTTAAATAATACTTATGTTCCAGTATTTCAAAATAGAAACTTTCAAACAGTAATTTTTTTGTATTTAAGATATTTAGCATTAAAAATCTAGCTTTGTTAATAAGGTGACATTCTATTGGTATGCTTATTAATTTAGAAAGTATGAAGACGGAGTTCAAACTTTCCACTCTCCTTTTCCCTGTTTAGATGCTCCTTCACTAGTGATAGTAGGTACCTTGATAAAGAGAAATTTGGAGTAAGGATAGTTCTATTCAAATATTCATGTAAATGAAAAAAAAAATACAATGCTAAAAATTTTAATATTATTGACCATAAGAAAATTTTTCTAATACTATATTAGTATTACTTCCAAATAAATATTGTCTAGTGTATTCTTTTTTTAACTCAGTAATCTGTTCTTCTAAAAAATAATTGATTTTTTTTATCAAAAATAGATAATTTCCTATCAGATTAGATTACTTAGTAAAAAAATAATATAATTGACAATATTTATATGAGAGTAACACTGAATTTTTAGTGCTACATAGTAGTAGAAATCTTCTCCAACAACAATGCTATAAGAACAAAAAATAAGATTCAAAATTAAGTTTCAAATGAAAATCAAGAATTACCATTAAATATAGGATGATTAAGTAATTTTATAAAACTCAATTCAATGGATATAAAAAATTTGAAACTCAATTTTGTATCTTATTTTCAATACCTATAATATTTTAATATATCAAATACATTTAAAGTCAATAATTTTATTAATAGTACTAACTTTGAACAAACTGGAGCATATGTTTGAGTACATTTAAATCATTAGAGAACTAAATTGATGCTTCTTAAAAGATTAATTAATACAAGTTAAATTTAATTAATTAAGATTATGATGGATATTTAAGTATTTATTTTCTCTTTTGATTACACAGAGAATTGAATTAATTGGTAAAATAATTTGTCTGTTTCATAATGGTGGGTTTTCTATATTAAATGTAATGTAGAGTAGACTTTTTAAAATGATTATTTGCTACTATTTAAGGAAATATATAATATGGGGAGCTTGAATGTCAGTGTGTCGAAGTGGTTATTGGGCATGACTAGAAATCATGTAGGCTTTGCTTGCATAGGTTCAAATCTTGCCACCCACATCTTATATCTCATTTAATTATTTTAACCATATTCCTTTTGTAATGCTATGTTCTCTATGGGAGTTCTAATTTTTTAAAAGGTTAAATGTGTTTGATGGTTAGATTACATTTAATACATTGATATTTATATTTTTAATTTTAATTCACTTGTTTTATACATTTTTAAACTAAATCATTTTCCTTTTGCGTAATGCTATGTTCTTTAATTAAGCCATAACTTTGATAATTGGATCAAATTAGCTAATCAAACTGATGAACTGGTGAAGATGCATTGCAACACCCAAAATTAATTATAATTGGTTTGTTTAAAATTAAGCAATATAAAGTAACGAGTCGAGTCATACACTTAGTGATCCCTTGATATATCCTTTTTTAATTATTTACTAACAATGATTATGTAATTATTTAAGATTTTCATGCACTAAAAACGAAAGGAAGAAAAGTAAACAAAAGTGAAACAAAAATGTAGAAAAAATATAAAACAAAATTCAAACAATATGCAGAATAAAATGAACATAGAATCAAATTAGAGTGTTAATTTGAAATTAAAATAAATTTATTAAATAAAATAAAATACAACAATAAATTTACAAGAAAGAAAATTAATATAACAAAGTAGTCAAGCTATGAATTTGAGAGATTTTAAGTGTAGATTAATTATAAATCACAAAATATTTGACTATGCCAATTGATTTATTAACCTTGAATTATTTAGAACCTTTGCAATAATTCATTAATCATATGCTAGATAATCATCTAGAATTTAATCAATTAAAATTAGTAGGATTAAGCAACTGCTATAATTTATAAAGTTAGATCAAAATTAATTTGAAAATATAATTAAGTTAAATTGAGGAATTAAACTAAAAACTTATAATTTAATCTCTCAACCCTTTGTCCCCACATGAAAATCCATGATTAAGTAACCTTAATTTGACATAAAAATAGATAAAGATTTGAAATCACAAAGTTGAACACCAATTATACTAAATCAATATTCAACACGTACAATTTCAAGCAATCATCATAAAGGATAAGAGAAAAAGGAAAATTAATTAGAAGAAGTTAACATTACAAATTAGGATCTTATAGTCTAATAAAAATAAGTGTCAAAATCCTTGAATCAACCAAAAGTTTAGCTCTCCATGGCTAAAGAACAAGAAACTTCTAAGAGAGAAAAGTTATCTTTACTGAATTACCTATTGTAAAAGTTGTTCTTGCCTTTAAAGACACTAAACCTTATATCTAACTTACTAACCTCTAAAAAACTAATGGACTTGCATCAAATGCCTCATAGGGTTAGAAAGAATAGGACCTTGCTAATTTTCGTAACTTAAAACCTATTTTACAAAATAATGTATTAAAAGAGTTACTATAGTAAAATTTCATAGGTTTGAATTCTATTCAATATAAGATCACTAAAACTATGTTTTTACTCTAAGAACTCCAATCACAAAGGTTGTAAAGCCAAGTTAAGAAAATATAAGCACTAGTTTCACCATGATTAGACCTTTGTAACTCTAGATATAGCCCAAAAATCAAAGTTAGCTCAGATAAAATAGAAATAAAGCTTTAATTTTTTAGCTAAATTAGACCTTTTAAATGTTCAGATAGAGCTTTAACCAAAACATAAAAGCTATAGGGATTTCTTTAAGCTTTCCAATGATATAAAGATCATTCCAATCCAACATTTAGAACTTAAGATATATCTAAAAATTTGAAATAGTGTAAAAATCCAACATTAACTAAATAATTTCAAATCATTGTAAAACCATCCCTAAATTACATAATAAGGCCACTTTTATAAAATTAAGCATGTGTAATACTAATAAGCATAAAATGCAAGGAAATAATATAAATAAAATCTTACACATTAATTGGCTAACGAGCTAGTCTGATTAAGGTCTTTAAACTAGAAATGCATATAAATTGATGGAAACTAGCTAGAATTGATGTGAATTGGCCAAAACTAGTCTAAAGTAGCTAAAATTAGTGGATTAGATTGGTTTTTTTTTGAAAAAATAAAATTTTTAAAATTTTACAATAATTAAGATGTAACATCTTTTCAATATCATATTAATCAGATTTATACATTTTATTTATTTCTAATATAAATTATTGTTATATCACTTATATTTTATTACTTTAAATATATATTACTAGTATATATATATATATATATATATATATATATATATATATATATATATATAATTTATATTTTTAAAGTTAAAATTGATTCAACAAATGAAGTAATATATTAGTGCTTTATTTGATTTAATTACTAGTTTAATTTTAAAAATTATGTACTAAACCATTTTCCTTTTGGGTAATGTTATGAGAAGCTCAACTTTCTAAGAGATTGAGTACTTAACCATTGGATTGCCTTTTTTGAATATCAAAATTAGTAAATTAAAATTAAAAATACAAAGTTTAATTTATTAAATATAATCCAATAGTAAAATACTTAATCTTTTAAAGGGTAAAACTCCCTATTGCATTACGTTTCCCTTTTTGCCCTTCCTATTTATAAGGAAAAATTTATGGTATACCATTACATTAAATAATATTATATCAATGCACTACTCAATTTTATCTTTGATATGTTACTGAATAATATGTGAGATTTAACTTTAAGAAAGTAATTTTTATATGTGATCCAATCTAGTGGTGCATCAATAGATTACTTCTATTTCCCTATTCATAATCTTTCCCATGTGTTTTCTAAGTTCTACAAAAAAGAATTGAGTATCTTATGTTCCATAAGTTTATCATAGGTTTACTAATGTACACATTTCATTTTTTTTATTCTTAACTTTTGAATATTTGATTGCCTAAGTTTTATCATTGTTTCATGATCTAATTATGAAAAAATGTAATTATTTATAACAATTATCTTTTAAAAAATTATAAATAAAATTCTAAACTATTTTCACTACAAAGTTAATGTTAATACTTTATAATTAGTGAATTTTTTTATCTTTCATTGTCTAAAATTTTTTTACATGATACATAAATGAAATCTTTAAATAGCATTTCCTTATGGATTTTCTCTAAGAATTTTATACAAAAAATAATTTAGATTATTTAACTTAAATAAATGAATCAATAATTTTGTTTTATTATGGTTTCATAATTTAATATTTTATTTTGTAAAAGATTATGTTTGGTTAACAATTAAGCATATCAAATTAAATGCACTTTTCAAGGAATGAAAAGCCAAATGGTATATGCTAAATAGATAGAAGTACAAGAAACATGAGACTTAAACATGTCTTGCAAGTAGAACACCAAAGAGCAAAAGCTTGTCTATTATATTTGCCATGAACACTACACAAATACTAGTAAATGACATTTCTCAAAAAGAATATTTGGATATGATCTAAGTAATCAAAATTGGGAATGTTAATATTATGCTTATTTTGGGCTTATTCCATTCATTTTATTAGAAAAGTAACTCTAGATAAATTGATATGTATTAGAGTCAAGTTTAAAAAAAGTAAGTTTGAACAAAGCAAAATTAAGAAGTTATGAAAGATAATTTAATTAAATTAACAATGAAATTACAAATGAAGAGAATTTGAATGGCCAAATCATTAATATTCTTATACATAATAATTGCTCTCACCACAACCATAATTTAAAAGCATACTTGTTACAATTATTTATAAAAGCTTTCCTTAATTATAATGGAGCATAAATACAATTAAAGTTATAAAAAGACTATGAAAGAGATTGATAAACAATGTTTTGAGTAGTTTTTAATTGATTAAAGTGATTTTGACTAATTTACCATGCTAACCCAATGATTTTAGTATTTAGTAAATAATTTCTTAATCAATGAAATGGTCTTCTATCTACTAATTTGAAAATGCTCAAGAGTCTAACATTCTAAAAAAGCTTATTCCATTTTTATAGATAAAAAGACATTTTGACCAATATTTAATAGAGCATTTTTCTTATTCACCTTTTCACTATTTACAATTAGACCACCAATTTATTAATTTTTCTATAGTAATAATTATTCATTTCTTTAATATTAATGTTATTACAAATAATGATGATGATGTTAAAAATTAATAGGCTTTTAACACATACAATGTGGGTTGTGTTACTCATATAAGTGGAAATAACTTAAGTCAAAACTAGGCTTGTTTCAAAATTTGTTAACTTGTGCTTGGCTTATGACATGTTTATAAGTCAAGATTTTGGCTTGGTCTAACTTGTTAACCTATTTAGGTCTAACTATCAAATTTTGAATAAATTATTGATAGATTTATAAAATTAGATATATATATATATATATATATATATATATATATATATATATATATATATATATATATATATATATATATATATATATCATAAATTGGTTTCTCATAAAAAAGGGAATGATAATTTTGTTAAATAAATAAGCTATTAAACAAAATTTTGTTTTAATTTCTCTTCATTGTCTTAATAATTTAACATAATAAACAATAATCATATTTATTTAAAATTAAAAGATTTAAATGATACAATAATATATATATATATATATATATATATATATATATATATATATATATATATATATATATATATTCATTACTCATAAATTTTAAAATTTGAGAATATTAATAATTAAATTAAAACTAAAAAATAATGATAAAAGAGTAGTAATAATTATAATATAGCTAGTTAATTAATTAAAGTAGACTAGATTAGAATAATATATTAGTTAAATAAGTCAACCTAATATGTTAACAAGTTAAGCTTAAAGTTAAATAGACTAAGTTTATTTAATAAATAGGTTAATATATTAACCTAGGCTTATTTTATTTAATTAAATAAACAAATTAAGGTAAGCCTTTAACAACTCAAACCATAGGTTGCTTATGAACGACTTGATTTATTTCTATCGCTAGTTGCTCATATGATTTATCTTACAAATATCTTTTTCTTATCAAAATGGGATAATCTCACTAAGAATAGAGCATATATTGCAAAATTAAACATGTGTAAGTATAAAAATTCTATTAATAAAAAATACTTTCATTTAAATCTTCTTCCATATACATGTTATAATAATTTTCACGTCTCATGTCATATTTAATTATATAATTTATTTTTATATATAAATAAATATATAAATTACTATAATTTTCATTTTTAAAATAACTAATCAAAATTGTTGGACTATAAAATAATTAATGTTAAAAGAATGTTAATATGCACTTTACTAGTAATATATGAATATATGAATAAGAAAATTTTGAGAAATGTTATTTCAATATTACTTGTTATTTGCATTTTAGAGACATTTGATTTATTTTTATAGAATAATTTAATCTAATAAATAATGTTTTAAAATATGAAATATTATTAAAGTAAATATATATTAAAATAAATTATAAAATAAATCCATTCTCTTTTATGTAATTTTGTATGTAAATAGCTAATAACAAGCTACTAATTTTTCTAAATATTTTTATATAAATAGCTAATATTATTAACTAGTTAAACCTACTAAGATAATAAGCTAATTGACAAACAACATCTATTGCATTCCTATTTATATATGCTATAAATAAGTAATAAATTTTAGGGGCTTTCCTTCGATTAGCTGTGAATCCTAATGCAAGGACAACAATAGGAGTTTCAAATATTGTAATTTTTCTAAAAGGAATCAACATTCATTTTCTTTTCCTCATAAAAGCTTTCCTTCTTTGACATAGGAGTTGCCTTTGAGCTCTTATCTTAGCTTTTTTTTTTCATCATTTTTGTTGTCTTTCTTTTCCTATTTTCCTTTCACCTATATTATTCTTCCTAGCTTTACCCTTCTTTTTTATTTGTTGCATGACTTTAATGGGGACTTACTGCCCTTATTTTTGCATGGAAGACTTCAACCCAAATGGACCTTCCACTCCTCAACACTTAAAACATAAGCCCTCACCCTTCCTAGATTAAGAGGTTCTTACTTTTATCTTTAACTATCCCTTAATTGATCATTTTTGTAAGACTTCTTTAGTGGAAAGAATTTTGACCTCCAAACAATTCAACTATTTCATAACTTTGAATATGATAAAGAAAGGGTAGGGCAACCCTTGGGGGTTAACCATTGGAGAGCTTGGTTCCCACACCTATGTGTTTAACTTTCCCAATTCTAAAATGATTAAAAAAATTTTGCAAGAGGCTCATTAGCATGTGATAGGCATATTTCTTTATTTCTAGCCTTGGAAACCTCAAATGGAAATTCATGATCTGGACTTCTTGCAATGTCCATTCTAGATTTGAGTTCATGAATTGGCTTTAGAATTCATGAACCAAAAAAATGCATCGATGATTAGGTCATACATTAACAAGATCATAAAAGTGAAAGATTTTATGGCCTCGAACTATTTGAGTTATGGTTTCATGAGAATCAAAGCTTTAGTTAACTTTAGATCTAAAGAAAGAACAACACTTGTTCTTGGGCTTGCATAAAGTATGAGAAACTATAGGACTTTCATTACAAGTATGGCATAATTGGTCGTGACTAGAAATTCTATAACAATAAGAGAACCATGTTAGTCATTGATCCTTCCCAAGCTTGTTATTCTTTGAATTTGAAGGCTCTTCCATGTAGAAATTCCTTTTAGGAGATTATAGATTTATGACTGGTGAACTTAATGGAAGAATTGGAGATGCACAATGCAATGGTGCGTGCAGAAGGTGCATATAACAAGGATATGGGTATTCGTATGATGGTTTACATGCAAGATGCTATTTTGTTTCGAGGCTCCTATATTCATATAGTGTACCAGAATTAATATAGTGTGCAAAATGATGGTAGTCTTTGTAGCAATAATGGAAAGCATATCTTGATGCTGCAGAAATGTTAGCAAGTGGTTAGTCCATCCACTAACCTAGCTAAAAAAGAACCATTACGAGGTAAATAGATAATCTTTGGATTTCTTGATTAAAATTCATTCTCTAAAATTAGGCTAACTTGCTCTTTCTTTAAGATAAAAAAGAATCGGACCTTGGCCTAGCTAATCTCTCAAACCTTCATATTGAGAAGGATTATATTAGATTAAAGGCTCCCATTATTTCTCTAGATGTTTCAAGCCCACCTCTTAATAGTATTGGGTACTCTAAAAATTATAAGTCCAATCCATTATTAGAGGTAAACAAAATTATCGAGTGGAGTTCCTTAATAAAGAGGAAAATTTAGACCTTTTTACTTTGCCTTTTCATGATTATTGCAATGCTTTGGAAGATGCTTCACAAAGCATTAAGGAAGTTGCAAATGATCTCAAAGGGCTCATGTTAAAAAGGAAAGCTATTGATTTTGATAAGGCTTTAATTGCTAAAAGACAAAAATCTAACGTGGTGAAGAAATAAAAATAAAGGAAGTCATGGAAAAGAAAGGGAAGGAACCAATATGGTGGAAATTTCAAAAGCAATAATTGAATGTCAACAAAGGTTAATTTGTCATTATTAGTAGAGGTGCCAATTTGTCATTAATAAATAAAAAGCCATTAAGAATTGTGGTAGTGGCTGGCCTATAATAGCCATATGGTCCTAATAAGTATCTTATCTTAGAACTATCAAGTGTTGGGTCCTACCCTAATAATTAGAGCTTTACATAAACTTATTAAGAAATTTAGGCCTTAAATAGTTTTCCTTATGGAAATTAAACATAAAATATAAAATATTCATAATTTGCAAATATCATGTGGCTATTCTTTAAGCTGTTATATTGAGCCTATTTGTTAGAGGGAGGATTGTGCCTTTGGTAGATAAATCAAGTTGATTGTTTTGTTATGGGAAAAATTATCACTTCATGGATGTCAAAGTTCATTTGTCAAGGAAACACACTAGTTTTAGATTATCTTGTATTTAGGCTCCTTTTATTTTTCAGAAGATAACTGCTTTATGGACTTATATCGAATCCTTTACAACCTTTAATCATGAGCCATGGGTAGGATTGGTGATTTTAATGACATCATGCATAATATGGAAAAGCAAGGAGGATTTTTTAAAGTACCTACTAAACTTCATTCTTTTCAAGAGTTCTTTTTCCATATGATGGTTTTGGAAGCTAAAGGAAATTATTTCACATGGAGCAATAATAGAATAAAGGATGCCAATATTTAATAGAGGTTTGATAAAGCCCTCTATATTGCTATCATGACTTGATTTTTGGATACCGTGATCAGTGTAAAGACACCTGAATAGTATTAATATATTAGCTAGCTATTTTTACAAGCTTTTAAGACATTCCTAACTTATTTACTTTTTTTAATTCTATTAAAAATATAAATAAGCATTTATAGAAAATGGTATTACTTGCACATGCATAAAGAAATTTAAAAAATAATTTACATATATTAAAGATATTTATACAAGAATATAAAAATTTCAAAAACATTAGTTTGTACACAATAACTAATAGAAGATGAATCCTCTAGCTAGGACACTTAAGACTTGTTACAGACATTTGGAGTTTGTAGTATAATAGCATTTGAAAGATTCCCTAGGGTGAGAGGAAGTCTTTATACCAGTATCAGTCATTATTGTGGGATTTATACTCTATATTTATAAATAAAATGCAACAGAAGGAATGTGAGTATTGAAATACTCAATGAGTGGCTACTCTTTTCCTTTTTCTAGAGAGTTTTCACCATAATAAATTAGATATATGATGGTGTAAAATAAAATTTGATTGAATGTTTTCAAAATTTATTAAAAAGAATGACAATAGTTAATACACAAGTTTCTCTTTATATCTTTTGTCCAGCCTTATCTCTCGCCACCTTAGGCACAAGGCTACCAACTTTATCCCTCTAACCCTTACCATTCCTTTCCTTCTCTATGAAGGATGTATGTCTCCCCCTATAAATTAGATTCAATGTGAGTAATATTAAAATGCTAGCCATAGTATCAATTATTCATTTCATTCATTTTATAGGCTATGGTCAAAGTAATATGTCATAAGATTTTGCCATTCTTATACATATTTACATTTCATCCTCACATGACATTATATCCAAGGGTAGCATACAATCTTTTCATTCAATATAATGGCAATACTCAATTCTTTTGAATGGTTAGCAAATTTATGACACAAGCATCATCTAGGTGATACAATTTTAATTACTTGTAACATTTTTTGATATAAAATAACAAACAATAATCATGCTAGGAAGTATGAATACTCCTACAATTTAATGACCTTCAAACTTTCAAATTAATTCAAATTTTTATTAAAATTTTATTTATTACTTCTAATACATTAATAAGTATTAAACATCAATTTTCTAACCCTTGAGTGTTGTTCATGTAGTACTAAAATAAGGAATTTGAAAACATGATAACATGTGAGTAATTAAAATAAAAGCCTTTTTCTAATATCCAAATCACTTCCAGTCATTGCCAAATTTTGTTACAACATCCTTAACATGTCAAATGATGAAAAACTTCAATTATTTCATAAAAATTATGCATGGGTGCTATTCTTGTAGAACCAAAAACTCAGAATTGCTAGACAGTTTTGGAATTATGTAGAAAAAGTGCCTTCTTGGCATATAAATTAATTTCAATTACCACCAAACTTCTATGTAAAGTTCTTAACATGATAATAATAAAAGAATATTAATTATATTAATTTTTCTCAATCAAATTATTACATAAATAGCACCAAATTTCAACATATAGAATTCTATTTAAGCTATTGTAACCAAAGTCCATACAAATGCACTTTTTATAACTCTAAAATTTTTCAAAAATTTTTAATTCTCTTCACACCAATTCTAACATTATTTATAACAATAAAATACCAAAAATTAAATTTTTAATAGTTTCTAATGCTTGATTCCAAAGAACAACATAAATCATGCTATTGACTTACTCAACAATTTTGTTCATGGAATAATATCATTCCTAATATCATCTCTTAGGGGAAAACTTAATAAATCTTCTCCGACCAATATTAAAACCAAAATATCAATATCATATCATCATTTAACATTTATATAATACTAAAACCAAATCACATATCATCATAACTTAGAAAGTACCTATAATAGTATATACTACCATATTCTTCATTTTTCATGGGAAAACTTAAGAAAGTCAGGGATAGTTGCCACTCACCTTAAATCCTTGATTCTTTAACCTTTCAAATACGTCTCAAAGCAATAACTTCACTAAAATAAACTAAGTTTTAGAAATTTTGAAGAAGAAATTTCCATGAAAACTTAAAGGAAATGAGGAAAAACTTAAATTATCTTGCAAGAAATTAATAACGCTAATTGAAGAAGCTCTTGAGATTTATTAGAGTTAAAAACCCTTATAGAGAAGCCCTAAGAGACTTCATGGTTTCAAGGCTAGTGTTGAGCAGAATTTTATGCAAAAGATGATCTAAAAGGCTTTATATAAGACCTTAATTCAAACTTCCTTTATAAGCCCCTTTTTCCTATTTTTTTTGAAAAAAATTATTGATAAATAAGCACATGATGCATGTTTTTCTTAAGCTTAAAATTAGAATATTTTTATTTTTAAATCTAATAAAATCTTTCAAATAGTGTCTAGAAAAGTTTAATAATAAATGCTTTTAATTTTTCACTTATTTATCTAATTATTACAAGCTTCTTCTATAAGATTGGACTGTACTTAGGCCTTATTTTTTTTCTAACTTTTAGGATCCAATTTACGCCCAAAAAATTGAGCCATACTAACCCAAACAAGCTAAGATAGTTTATTCTAAATTTAGGCCTAATATTTAGGTTTTTGGGCCACTTGGGCTTTTCATTTCTTACCGAGCTTTTATATAAATTTTCCAATCTTCTTGTTTGATTTTTTTTAATTGTATTTTGACCCATACTAGTATCTAATATATTTTCTACAAAAATTCTAGCTAGACTTACCTCCAAACTATCTTTATGATGTACTTGAACTTCACTCAATTACCTTATTGAGTTTTTATTTAGGAGATTCCTAGTTAAAATTTCTTTTTTGAACTTCCTTACTCTATTTAGGATATTACAACTGTCGATTAGAGAATTCTATTCTCTAATGC
The DNA here is from genome assembly GCA_020226215.1 of Sindora glabra. NCBI lineage: Eukaryota > Viridiplantae > Streptophyta > Magnoliopsida > Fabales > Fabaceae > Sindora > Sindora glabra. Next base: position 54,354,386 of record CM035236.1, on the reverse strand, counting down.
ATAAGTATTTGCTCTTTCTACAATTAACTTAGATTATTCTCACATTATTTTTAACTTATACCTTACTAAATCCAGAGCTAGGAAATGTTTCAAATTTGAAGTCTTATGGACATTTGAAGCCTTTTGTGAGCAAGTCATTAAGGAGGGATGGAAGGAGGATATACTTAAGGAATTTTCTTTTAATTTCCATCAAAGATTAACAAGTTGTAGCAAGGTTTTTGTGTAGTGGAATAAGGAAAATTTTCCAAATAATGCCAAAGAAATTGAAAAGATACTCATTAGGATCTAAAAGTTACAAGATCTTACACAATCATAATGATTAAATCTAATTGCAAATTTGGACAAGTTTTGGTAATTAGAAAAAATGTATTGGTGCTAATGGTTGCATATCAAATGGCTTTGTGAGGGTGATAAGAATACTAAGTTCTTTCATAGTACTATCATTGAGAGAAGACAAAGAAATAATATTTAGAGATTAAAGGATTTGAATTGTTCATGGATAGAGGAAGAAAGTACCATTCACAATACCATTAAGGAATATTTTCTTAATCTTTGTTTGCACTAAAAGTGGTAATGGTATAAGTTCCATAGGGGTTTTAAGTGTTATTTAACTTTCTATTGTGCAAGATATGAACTAGAATTTGTGTGCCCTTATTCAATACCATGAGATTTAACAAGCTGCCTTTCAACTTGGTGTTTTTAAAACTTTTGGCCTAGAAAGTTTCTTAAGATTCTTTTACTAGAAATTTTAGCACATTATTGGGGATGTAGTATGTTAAGCTATTCTTCAATTTTTTATAGTAAAGGAACCTTCCGCTCCTCTTTTAGCCAAACTAACTTAGTGTTAATACCAAAGGTTGAGGCCTTTGAGGAAATCTCTCATTTCAAACCTATAAGCTTTTATAATTTTTACTATAAAATTATTTCCAAGATTTTAGTAAATAGGCTCAAGCCAATCCTTCATGTTTGTATATCTTAATTTCAAAATACTTTTATTAAAGGAAGACAAATTCAAGATAACTTACTAGTTGCACATGAAGTTTTTTATCTTTTGAAGAATAAAGGAGTTGGAAAGAAAGGTTATGTGGCTATCAAATTGGATATGAACAAAGCTTATGATAAGCTTAAATGGAACTTCGTCAAAGTAGTGCAAGTGAAGATGGGTTTTGAGTCAATTTAGGTGAATTAGATCATGTTGTGTGTGAAGCCCATGAACTTTAACATTTTATGATGATTTCTTTTTTCTCTCCTTGTGGTCTTAAATAGGAGGACCCTCTTTCCCTTTTTCTATTTCTCTTTATCTCCCAGTTCCTATCTAAATTAATTTAGAAAGCTAAGGTAGGTAAAAGTTTGGCTAGATTGAAAATGGCACATAAAGTACCTAATATTTCCTACTTGCTCTTTTGTAAATGATTCTCTAATTTTTCTTTCAGCTTTTACTAAGACTGCTAATGCACTTTCAAAGTTATTAAAGGATTACAATTATACTTTAAAATAATAATTGAACCTTCATAAGTTTATTCTCTATTGTAGTCTAAATATTTTTCTTGATATGGTCAATACTTTATCAAGTATTCTCAATCTCCAAGTTATGGAAAACTCAAGCAATTATTTACACATCCCTATAATTTAGGGTAGATTGAAAAGTTAAGCACTCGCCTATATTTGAGACAAAATAAGTGAAAAGTTACAGGGGGAAAATGAAATTCTTATCTCAATTAGGTAAAAAATCTTGATTAAATTGGTGGCAAAGGGCATCCTTTCATACCCCATATCTTATTTTAAATTTTCTGCCTTAACTTATAGGCAAATTGAATCCCTTGTGGCCTATTTTTGGTAGGGAAGGAAAGATAAAAAAGTATTTAATAGAATGCTTAGGAGACAATCTCTATAAGTAAAAAGAATAGTGGTCTAGATTTTAGAAATCTTAAGTTCTTAATAAGGCTTTGTTAGCCAAGCAATGTTGGAGAGCCTTTGAAAATCCCAATGCATTATAGATTTAGATCCTCAAAGCAAGGTACTTCCTTCATGGTAATTTATTTTTTGTTATTAAAGGAAGCAAGGCATTTTAGGGCTAGAGTAGTTTACTAGAAGGTCGTGATTTATTACTCAAAGGATCTTGCTACCAGGTTAAAGATGGTCAAAGCATTAATATGTGGAAAGATCTTTGGATTCCACAATTATACAATCACAAATTAGCTAGTCCTAATTCATCTGTTAAAGCTAATATTTCCTTTATTGCAAATTTGATTTTTGAATTTGGTAAAAAGTGGAATCTTAGGCCTATAGATCAATGGTTAAGTTTTTCAGAAAGAGCTACAATATTAAATATCTAAATTCCTAAAAATCCTTAACTTGATTCCCTAATGTGGCTCCACAACATTAATAGGTGTTATTCGATGAAGTTTGGGTACCATTTACTTATATCTTAATAACTTTCTCCTTCTTAGGCATCTTTTTACCATATTTGCCATCCTAAACTACATTCTTTAATTTGGAATATTGATGCTACTAAAAAAATCAAGCACTTTATCTGGTGTGCTTCATCCAATGCACTTCTAATTCCCTATAATTTGTAAAATATGTGTCGTATATGCAACTCCTCTATTAAAGATGTATTTTATTATCTTCTTAGGTACCAGTAGACAGCTCAAGTATGGTTTGGCTCACTTATGTGTCTTAGAATTGACAATTTGAATTCTTTCTCTTTGGGAAAGTGACCGTAGAAGGTTTGTTTTTATCCTCAATGGAGTTTTTCTCAAAGGAAATCTTGTCTTTCTCTTGTGGCTAATTTAATGTGGTAGATTTAAAAGACAAGAAATGAGCATTATTTCAAGAAAATTTCTAGTATTCCCTCATTAACTTTGTCAAAAGGGATTGTTAACTTTAATAGAGTAATAGTTGTTATGAAATCCAAGTTAATTCCTACTTGTTAATCCATTCTCTCCTTAATTTGCAAGTGGAAGCATCCTGATCTAAGATAGTTAAAGATGAATGTGGAGACATCATTCATCTTTCAAAGTAAGAACGCATTAGTTGCTATGGTTGTCTTGAATTCCTTGGGTGAACTAGTGTTTGGGAATGCTTGCTTAGTGCATGCTTACTTTTTGGCAATCGTGAAGGCCTTGGCAATTAAGGAAAGTATTAGTTTAGGTGCTTTGGATATTAACAATCCTTTCCTTGTAGAATTTGATGCTCAGAATATTGTGGATGCTATTCATAGTCCATCTCCTACTCCTTCTTGAAAGACATCAAATTTTGCCTACGTGATGTCCCTTTATGTTCAATGGTTTCCATCCCTTGTTCCAATAATAATGTAGCTAACTGGCTTGTTACAAGTTTTAATAGGGGTGTATGTTCTATTGACTAGGTTTCAAACCCAACATCCCCTTTCATCTTAATTCTCTTTCAAGATAAATGATTGTTTAGTTTTTGCTTTTGGTTTTCTATTATGTGTTATTTCTGGTTTTGGTTTTTTTTGCTTCTTATGTTATGGCCAAATATATATATTGTAATGTTAGTGACAATTGTGGTGGTACTACTATTTTTTATGCCATTATTCCAATACATACCAAATTTGATATTGGGTGTAATCAGAATGACAACAATAATTGGCCTCATTGACATCCTATCTACTTATCTCATATGGAAGATTGATAAACTTGATTTCATTATTATGTTGATTGCTATTGCAATAAGAATTATCTTCATGCTATCCGCATGAATAATATTTATGCATTTTCTAGGCAAGATTAGGTTAATTGTAGGGCTTCCCATACTTGTTAGGGCTTTAGCTAATGCCACCATCAAAATGAATTCCCCCCCATTTTTCTATGTTTTTTTAATGAAATTTTACATAAATTTTCCAATATCTTATAAATCTTAAGAAATTGCACTTTCACTTGTTGAAAATGTCGAGAAATATTACCTTGCTCTTAAATCAAGGCATTGTGTCTTGCTCATAAAAAAAAAAAAAGAAAGAGAAGAGATAAAATATATAAGTGATACTTATTATGGACCCTATTGATATCTTTCCTTTTTCTCCAAAATTGAAAGACATAGTATCTTGCTCTAGGTAAAGGTGACCATGAGTTAGTTCCAAACTAACATGCTAGATTTTATATATGAAATTGTATTATGTATTGGTCTAAAATTGAGTTTGGCCTCGATTTCTATTCATCATGATTCGTGGCCTGAATCAGTTTCCTTCTAAAAAATTTAATTTATAATTAATTTTTAAAAATAATTAAAATAATCTTTTTAATTATCTTTAAAACATTAATTATAGATTAAATTATTTTTAAAAAATTTAAATGATTCGGGCCAGAATCATGTTAATATAGTTTAATTAAATACTATATAAATATATATAATTATTAATATTAATTATGTAAATAAAATAATATTTCATTCTAAAATTAATAAATTATAAGTAATATATGATTTATAAGTTTGATTTATTTATAATATATATTTACTTAGTTTGAGTCATCTCATGCGGATTGTATTTGCGTGTGCCTATCAAACTTAAAAAAGAAGCTCAAACATTATTTAAACTATTTTTAAAGTTCAAATCTTTTATTTATTTATTTATTTTGAGTTGGGATGAGCTGAAGAAAGCCTTAACTAGATTGTCTTGTCAATTTTCAATATCATCCTGCAAATTACAAAGCATAGGACAGTGGCGCTCGAAACAGATATGTGAAACTTTGGATTGAATTCTAGTAAAATGCAAGATATATTTTAAAAAATAAAATAAAATATTATAATTTTTATTAAAAAATTAAAAAAATAAATAATTACAAATTTAAAAATTATTTTTATTAATTATTATTAATTTTTGTCTCAAAAAAAATTATGATACCTTACATTACTTTTTACATCGTTACAAACAAGTTGTAAGAAATGAGAATACCAGGTTTTCTCATTTTAAGCATCGAGGCTCCCATCAATTTTGCCAACGTCATGTCTCCCAATGAGAGGTTGGTTTGAGCTTATATTTTTCGAACTTCTTATGGATTGAGTTTGTAATCTTCAAACCCATTTAATTTGAAGACCTAGGCCCTTTATAAAATAAAAAAGAGTTGAAGTACAAGCCATCCGATAGGAATCTAGGTCTCTGCAACCTTTTCTCTTTTAACCGCAAATCTTTTTGGAGACAAAACTTGTGCTTTCTAAGGTCATTTCAACGAATTCTTCTGCCTTTTTTTCAGTTATTATATCGCGTTTGAGGGGGAAGACTTTCTCAACTTCAATATTATAAATACTATCAACCTCATCCTTTTAGTTTGTTTTGGTGGATTCCATCACTTTCTAGTTAGTTCTTCGAATATTAAATGTCAAGATTTGGTGTTGTAAATATTACTATTTTTTTGTGCTACCTACAGGTACACACAAAATCCTTTTTTATGAGTTTCATTAGACGTGAAATGATTCTGGCCTAATTACGTAAAAGTTTTATGCCTTTCTCTCTTTAATATAGTAGGAAAATAATCAAAATAAAAACAGAAAATGATCCAATCATTTGAGCCTAAACAGCCAAGTATATAAACAGGTTTAATGTATTGCCATATTTTTATAAAACTCCGCACCAATTAAATTTGAGATTTAGACACCGTATATAAAGAATTAAATTTAATTATTTAAATAATTCAAAATAATATTTTATGTTAATGGTTTAGGTTTAATTGTTGTTTGGTCATCACAAATTCATGTGTTAACAGGTACTGCCCCCAATATTCATCCCTTTTTCTTGGGGTGAGATATCACTGTTTATTGCATTACTAAACGACTAGTATGTTTTCATCAGGATTTTACGATGGATTCGGATGAAGAAGAAGATAACTCAAAGAAACAATCAAAACTTCAATTCGTGATCCTGGATATGTAGGGTAACTCGCTTGGTCATCAATTTCTAATATATTATCGTTGAACATTGTCTCGTTTTCTTCCCAACCTTATACCTTTATTTAACATAATTAAAAATAAATTTTTATTATATTTTTAAATAACTGATATTTGATTACATTTGTATTATTATGAAATTTATCAAATTTAATAAGGATTTTATTAGAATTTATTTCATTTGATTTAAAATATATATTATATAAAATATTTACTCCATTTTTTATTTTGTATTTATCATGATAACATCAAAATATAATTTTTAATTAAATTTTATGTATTTTTCAATACTTTTCAAAGAAAAGAATTCATTTGTAAATAAATTAAAATCATTATTTTTAACAAAATTTTCAAATATTAGAATTTATTTACAAATGAATTAAAATAAATTGAAATAAAATGAAATTAATTTTATAAAATTGTGATACCAAATGAATTTGTAGTGTATTGCCTTTATTATATTTTTTTTAAAGTTAAACCCTAATTATTAGCCCTAAGGTTTTAAGTGATGAGTTTTAATAATGACAAATAGGTGATTGCAATAGTATTGTATATCTTATGCTATAAGTGATATATGTTAATAGACATATTATACTATATTTGAAATAGCAATGCTTAATAATATACTAAAAGAGTTATATCTTATACAAGCATCATTAAGTATATGATTGATTAAGGTACATGATAGGATGATTATGTATGTTCTTGTGCCAATTTGTTTTATATGAGAAACACATATCAATATCTTGATATATTAGATGGACCAACTATATACGTGGTTTACAAAGTTTATATCTATTATATAGGAAAGTCTAAGATGAAAAAGAGTGAGCATTAAAATGAAGCAATCAAAGATCTTGTCATGCTCAACTCAAAAGTGAACAAGGAAGAGATGTAAGAAAGAAGATGTGATTCAAGTATTGAAGGATGAGAAAAGATTAAAGTTTTGAAAGCTTGGAAGTATCAAGAAAAGCTAAGGAACTTGATTGGTATAGTTTTTCATCTTAAGGCTTAGACTTTCTTATAAAATAGAGTATTTCATGATATAAAGTTGAAATATGTTTTTCATAATCTTAACTTTATCAAAATATTTTAAAAAGATAGCCCACAATCATATTTTTACAAGATACCTTATAAGGACATTTCAAAAACACAATGAGATATGAGATTTTAATATTTTCAATATTAACCTTTAGTCATTCTCTTAGTCATATCTTATAAAATACTCATGATTTGATTGTAAAACCTTTTCCATATGAAAATAGACTTAAAGATATTTTCATGGACATATCATTTGCTTAAAATGATTAATATATAAAAGAATTATGATTCTTTCAAGATGAGTTTAGAAATCAATTTTTTGCATTTCAATCATTTTTTATGTGTGCTTATTATTTTAATCATATCTCAAAATGTACAGATGATATTAGCATGAAATCATTTTTTTTTAACATAGACTCAAATATATTTTCATGGATAGGTCATTTGATTAAAATGACTAAGATATGAAAGAGTTATGATCTATACAAGTTGAGTCTCAAAATTAGATTTTCACATATTCACTATTTCTAATCTTTGCTCATTATGTTAAACATATCTAAAAAATAACATTATATATGAAAAATGAAACTAACCCCATTTGAAAGTAGACTTAAATAGCTTTCCAATGATAGGTAATTTTCTTAAAATGGATTTAAAATGAAGAAGTTATGACCTTTTAAAGTTGAGTCTACAATTCTATCTAAGTGAATCGATTCATTAATCGATTTTGTATATCTAGATAGCACTTTAGACATCTTGAATCGATTCATTAATCAATTTCAACTATTATGGTGCATGAATAACGGTTAGTAATAGCTAGTTTTCATTTCTAACAACTCCAAATGAGTATAATACTCCATGGGCTTCCTATATAAGCTAAGAAACATTAAATACAATCAAGAGAGAGCCTGAATTTCAACTTCAAACATCATTTTATATCTTCCTTCATTAAATCATGAATTGAGCTCTACTTTGTGAAATTCTTCTATTCTAAGAGCTTCATTTGTTTCATCTACTCTTTAAAAGAATTTATTTAAGCTTATATTTATCTTGTATCACTTTAGAATTATAAAAGATAAGGTATCCCTTAGAGAATCTTTAAGAGGGTGAGAAATCCCTTGTAAAGATTGAATTTGCTCAAGAAAGAGTAAGAAATTTGTAAGACTTCTTCAAGTACCGATTGAAAACTTGAAGGGATAGTGGGTTTAATTACAAGTTTGGAAAGCTTGGAGAGTAGATGTACACCTTGGTGAGGATATCCAATGGAGGAACTATTATAAATCCTTGTATTTGATTACTCTACCCTTACTCTTTATTTTTTTGCACCTTGCTCTATTTTTCTTGCTATACATACTTTGTTTTGTTATTGTTGTTTGTTAATATATTATGTTGTATGCTCTATTTTTATTGTTGCTAATTTTTGAATATATTATGTTTCAATGTTTATGTTAATGCTTGGATGCTTGAATGCTTAAAAGAGATGTATATCTATGCATGTACTTGATGATTTTTCCATGCGTAGTTGTTGAAATTGTTGAATACATTATGCTTTAATATTGATTTTGATCTTTAAATTGATTGAATAGTTAAAAGAGAATTCTATTTATGCATGTGCTTTTTGATTCTTTTTCTAAGCATAGTTGAAAGAGTTGCTTTGCACAAGTACATTAAATTATTATATGTTATGTGCAAACTTCTTTATTGAATTATCTTGAATTTATTTCTTAATGATTTATTTATGTATAGTTAAATAAGTTAATTTGCATTAATTCTTTAAATTGTTATATCTTGAGTGCAAAACATCTTAATAAAGCTATTTTGAAATTGTTTGAGTTAAAATTATTTTCATGACTTCTCAAAATCAAAAGGTTTTCAAAAAGGATTTCAAAAGTAAAAAAGGTTTTAAAAACACTCAATTCATCCTCCTCTTGGGTATGGGTTACTAAGGCCTATACTAATGTCTTCCTTTTTTTTTCAAAGCATAAAATTACAAACCTAATTTTCATGGAATCTATAGGAGTTCCACATCCATTATAAACATATAGATCGATAAAATTACTTTGCAATAATTTTGTAATGAATTAATTCTCCAATATTTAATGAATTATATTACTAGATTTTTTTCAACTAACTTCTTACAATGTGAAAGGTATAAAAACAAGGTTATGTGAGATTAAGGCCGAAAGCAATGTCGGATCTTTTATATAAAATTTAGAGTAAACCATTAAATTGGTCATATATGTTAAAATAGATTTCTTTTAAAAATTATTTTAAATCGACTAACTAAAATTTTGTGAAAATTTTGATGTAATATCTATTTTTCAAAAATAAACTTTCAAAAAAAATCCAATGAAATGAATTAATTTGGAGGTTTATTTTATAATTTTAGAGGGTACACAGAGCATAAATTTAATTTTGGCTTGAAATTTTTTTCCATTTTTATTGTTCAAACTTAGCCTTATTTTAATGGAGTCATTAGATCTGGCCTGATATATGGCCATTTTTAGGCTTACATTAGTTCATAGCCATTTTTAAATTAAAAGTGATAGACCTAATGTTGTTTTGTACATTTATGTTTTAATAACTATTTCTTTTTTATTTTTGTTGTAGTCTTCTTTGATAAATTAAACATATTTTGTTAGACTCATCTTATGGGCCTTATAATTGTCATGTGTCCTTTCTTTTCTTTTATGATGAGGAAAAAAAAGAATAACTCTTTATTTTTTAGTTAGAGAAAAATGTGTAACTCTAAATACATTGAATACAATATATTAGGATTAGAAGTTTTAAACCCAATTGTTACAAACTGCCAGCCTAAATCCAAAGTTATATAGTTTGGGCTAGATTAGATACTATAGTGGGTAGAAGTAGCGAAATTTAAAGGAAGATTTTAGTTATGCAAATAGGTGTGGGTTGAGACCCACTATTAGATTCTAATTGCAACTTGCCTATAAATACTCCAAAATAGCCTTGGAATGACATTGTCTAGGCATTATTTATAAATGTTTTATGTAATTATGCTATTTGATTGTGGTTGCTATTGTTTAAGACAATCTTTATTGTGGCTAATTTTGAAAGCCTTTTTGTGAAAAATGCAAGGCTAACTTTCTAACCGAATTTGGCCTTCTTTGCTATCAATTAGACCTACCCGCACCTAATGGTACCTGTCAATACTTGTGAGATTTGAGTCCAAGTGGGTAACGTAACTTCTATAGGGGGTTATGAGTCTAATTTTATGACTTGTGATTTTAGGCAGATGGTTAATTTAGGACCCTTGACCAACTTTAACCACTTAATTTCTAGCCCTATAATATATGACAAATTTGATTGCATTTTTTTTAAAATGTAAGTCAAACTTAGGATTATTTAAAAATCTGGCCTAATTTTTCATTTAGCTTAATCCTTTTGATGACAAATAAAAATACTTTAATCTTTAGACTTAATTATTTACTCCAAGTTTTAATTTTATTGTATTTGGGCCAAATTAGGTCTCGTTATATGTCATGATCTAATTCTGATTGTGACTGCCATAGATCTCAATATCAGTTTCCATAAGCTTTAATAATTTTTACTTTTCATAAGGACTTGAATTTCACTTTAAATTTTTATAAAAAAATGAATAGAATCTTCCCTACTTTTGGACACTTCTCGATGGCCACACACTCTAAAATATAAAACTTGGATATTTCTTAAATATGACAGAATTAACAAACATATAATACAATATATATCTCAAACTTATACATGGACAAACATTTCAAATTATCAAATGATGGATCAATAACATTTCTATTTCAAAGGTTGATCCTAACTTAAAGAGACACTCCAACTATCAAATCTTTTCATACAATAGTCTTGATCCTCCATGGGTGCAATAAGGCTTGAATTTTAACCTGAAAACATTGGAAATAAGATAGAGTGAGTTACACAAGTTTAGTGAGCATATAGTTACCATTACTAACTTCAATTTATTTATATTAAATGGTTTCATGCCAATTAAGAGTTTGATTAGAGAGATAAAATTTAACCTAAACTGCTTAAGTTTTTGTATGTGTGAAACCAAGCCTCAAATTAAATATTCACCTACACAACTTAAATTCTACACTTCTCATCATAAATCATAATAATCTCAACTATCTGCTAGCACATAACATCAATATCATATCATACACTACCCATTTCGGGTAGGCATTACATTCATAAGTAGCCATAACGTTTAAACACAAATAAACCATCTCAATCACACTAATAGTAAAATCTATTCATAGATAATTTCCAATAACACGTCATATCATACATACAGTTTTAGTAAACATGCATCTTGTTATTTCTTGATTTCAAGGTCAATTCTATACTTTCTCAACTATTCGTCGAAAATTTTCCATCTAACGCTTAAATAAATTTTATATCTTCCATAATTGTTTACTGGTTATTTCCCATCCGACTTTACATTACCTCTTCGTTATAGATCATAATATTTGATCTCATTGCCCTAGCATAATTCACAATTTTTCAATGTTTCATAAAGCTCAATTCCCAACATGGTAAATTCACTAGAGTTTTACTCTATTCATATCACCAAATTCAATACAAGCCCACACAGACAACTATTCAACAATTACGGGCAAACTAAGTATATAACACAATCACAACATGATCTATTACAACTCTATTACAATCAATTAGTCAATAACTAATAATGACATCACACTTCCACTACACACTTTGATCCATTAACATTTACTCAAATAGCTAATTACACTTATAATATGGAACTGTGTTTACACATGAATATAAAGTCCATATTATCAATAGGAAGAATACAATTTACACATTCAAACTATCTTTTATTAAGATATTAATTTGTGGTGAGATATATATTCACCTGCTTGAATCCACCCATTTTGTTACTTTGAAGCATCCAAGTTCTAAGTTTCACTTCGTCTCATTTTCCTATTCATAATTTACAAGAATAATCTTATAACCATAAATATTGATATTATCTATTTTCTTTCTAAGCTTACTATTTTCAAATTTAACCATAATATATTCATATCTTAATGTCTCAAATCATATTTTACCTTTTTCCCAAGATTGATTCATAAATAAAAGGTTTATCATAATATACAATTAATTGCAACCATATTGTTATTTTCTCTTAATATTCAAACCCATATAAATAAAAGTAGTAAGATTTAATGCTATCCAAATTATCTATTTGCCTTGCACTGTTATTTGATATTACTACTTCTCATATACATAAAATTATGATAAGAACCTAAAGGTTTCTCATAAATAAAGGTTCTTCCAATTCAAATATAAAATTGTTAAGATATTAAAACTTTATATTCCAGCTCTAATCAAATTACTTTGTAACCTATACATTTTTTCTTATTTTTCCTAATTCTATTTTTAATAAAATCACGCAACCACCTCTCTTACATTTAGAGATTTCACAGAGATATTAAAATATAAAGCACCAAATTCATATCTTTCTAATATTTTACAATATAAAAAGTATATTTTTCCTTATATGGCGTCGTTTATATCAAAATTCACAAGTGGGTTTCTTTAATCTCAAACTTAATCTAGCAAAATGCATATATCAAGTGTCTAGGGTAGCTCACCAAAATTATGGAGGTCGCCAGCACCTTGCCGGCATCGGAAAACGGTGAATTCACTGGATAGTGCAACAACACTTTATTACCACCCATGCAGTAAATCAATACTTTCCCTACTCCTCGAGTTCACTACAGCTGAGAGGGAGTAAATCGACAACTTAAATAGTAGACGGTGGCGGGAGACTCATCAGAAAAGCATTCCACCAGCACACTGCTGTTTGCACCCTTTCACGGAGGGTCCGGCTTCCCATCACATCTTGTGTTGCTTCTAAGCATCACCGGCAGCAACATGGGGGAATGATCAAGGAAGGTTAATGATGGCACATGGCCGGCCGGAGGGAGAAAGTGAAGCGGCAGAAATAATAGCGCCTAATAGCCAAAAAACCACAATAACAGTGTTAAGATCAGAAGTGGGTGATGCGGCCAAAAGAGATGGAAAGTAAGAGGTTTCAAGAATATTTAGGAGAGAGAGAGAGAAATTGACCATAGCAACAATTGCTGAAGTAGATTTTTAATAAGAGAGGGAGCAACAGCAAAGAGAGAGAGAGAATAACCGGGTGGCGTGTGTTTGTGAAAAAGAAGCTACTAAAATTTAAGAAAAGTGGGAGAATGAGTTGATGAGAGGAGCGAGAAAGTTGGAAATCGAGAGAGAGAGAGGGTGAGGATCGGGTTCAGACACGAAATGGTAGAGGGTAACCGGAAATAAAAAGGAAAACGGTTGCTGACGAAATAAATGAAAAAGGGGAGAGAGAAATGCAAGATGCGCTAAGGGAAGTGCATAACCTAAGCTCTTTTCCCTGTAAATCTTAGCCCTTTACCTCATCTAATTCAATCTCAACCCTTAATTTATTCCAACAACTCATTTTTATAAAATTAATCTTATTTACAACCTCAACCCAAATATTTTTCATCTTCTTTCAATTTAACAATATTTATATATTTTTAATAATTTGATAAATTTTAAAGTTTTAAAAATAATTATTTTAAACTCTTACAATTCTAAAAAATAGCATAATAAATATGCACAATTTATTTCATAAATTCATGCAATCCAACTCAATAAAATTTATTTCTTATGAGAAATCTTCTTGTAAAATCATTTTGATCAAACTTTGACTCAATAATTACCATAAAAATAAATACACTTCAAACATCATTAATGTTATTTTAATATTCTAAAATCCTTTAAAAGAAAGATATTTAAAAATAAAATTTAAACCAAATAAATATTAAATAAAAATAGATAATCACATGCATTGCAATAAATAAATATTTAATTTAGGATATTATACTACATTCGGTTGCCCCTGGAGAAATAATACTTTCTATAATGGGAATTGAAGACTTGGGAGTTGGGACCAATATGCTCGAAATCGCGCATCATACATGCACAGCGGAATAAAATTTTTGCACGATTTCCCCCAAGGATCCATGCGAATTTAGAACGTCATAAATTAGGGATTAGGGTTTATACCTTTCGGCCAAAAATTTTCTGTCCGCTACACAGCAAATCCGATCTGCTTCTGTCCGTTTTTCCAATCCAATCTACTCTCCAAATCACGAACTGGAATAAAAACTAGAAAATTAGATCACCAGTGCAGTGTTTAATATGGCTGCACCTCTATAGTATCCACACGAACCCGTGAATCACCGATGAATGTCCACACAAACACCGGTTGGAATTGATCTCCTTTCACCTTGTAGTGCTAGCTACGCTTCTTCAGGGGTTTTGATCAAGGAGAGATGCTAGGTTTTTTCTATGCCTTTTTGGGATGCGTGAATAATGATAATAATCCTATTATTATCCAACAAGCCTATTTAAATAGGTGCATAGAAAAATCTAACTTATTTGGGCTTTATTCCATGTACAATTATAGGCTTACTATTGGGCCTTATAATTATGACATGAATTCTTAAATATTAAGCCCAAACAATTTGGTCCATTAATTTCAAATTCACTAGACTCTAAGTGTGCGACCCTACAGGCTCTCATTACGTTGGCAATGACCATTGATCATATTAATGATCATAAACAATGATTGGTGTCTAGCAACACATCATTGTTACCCAAGCAATAAGAAAGTTAGTAATTTGACTAAACCTTTACACGTGATCATCACTTATGTCCTATACATCTAGATTAAGCACGAGACATGGAGCGTGTCATTCCCGTATAGCCCAATCTTAAGGTTTCTTGATTCCTAAGTAAGCTGACTGAAACAAATGTAATCGACATCCCATGTTAATTCAACTGAGCATGGCTATGCATTTTCTCAGCTTTACTTAATCAAGGGGCCCATAGATGTTACTCCTGTTATATAGGAGGGACAAATCCCATCTTGATCACACAAACCCCTCCGCATGATATGTGACATATCCAATATCTACCCTTACATTCACTTAACCATTAGTGACATAGAATAGTATCAAAATATGAAACTCACATGTAGGGAACCTTGGTGATCTCAGGTCAAAGGACCATATTAATAATGATCACTAAGAACCACTCATGACACTCATATAACGATCCATGTAGTGTTCTTAATATGGGTCGGTCCAGTATACAAGTTTTCTAACTTGTACTCATGTGTAAACTTAATATCTCATATAAGTCTTCACACATGCTAGTCTTAACATATCAAAGCAACCTAATCCACAATGATATATGACTAGGGACATTTAAGAATATAATTATTCTAAGGTTATTATCATAATTGAATATATTACGCAGACAATATATATAAATATAATAATTGGAATTGCCATTAAAATAATATGATTCAAAATTACAATCACCAATATGATTGGTTTTAGGGCATATACACTAACAAAGGGGAACAAGCTCTTATGGATAAAAATTTTCAATAGTTTCCTCATAAAAAGATAAATAAAATTAATTTTTAACAACTATGCATCATTCTGTAGGGCTTGGGTTGGATTGCATCTTTATTGCTTACACTTAGGCTTTGTATGAATAGAAAAAGAAGATAATGGAGAAAAGAATTGTAAAATTTAATTTAATATAATGTTATGGGAATTTCACTTTTAAAGAGGTCCAGTACTTTGATTATTGAATTTTTTTAATTTCAAAATAAATGAATTAAATTAAAAACACAAGCCTCAATACATTAAAGATAATCTAATAATGAAAATACTAAATTTGGTAGATTGTGAAACTATCTATAACAGTATTTCTTAATTTTTTTATCTTTTTTATTAAGAAAGAAAAGGAAGGAAAGATCATAAAGAAAAGTTTGTAGTTATGAATTAAATTCATTTTAAATATTTAAATTTTTTCTCTAAATTAGGAAAAATGCTTCTCCCTAACTAAACAAAGTGTTGCCCTCTTACGAGCCAATAAACTTTATATAATAGGGATCATGAGCGTATCCTATAAGTAGATCTAGGATTCAGGTATATCATGTTGTGGGTAAATCCTCACTCATTCTCATATATGTTGTGTAATATGAGTTAATTTAATAATATTTGATTAAATGTTAAATTACATCAGAATATTGCCCACACTTAATTTAGGTTAAGCTTTATTTTGAGCTAACTCTTAATAACCAATTAGGCATAATAATTGCTCAGATAATTCTTTAGTGGCACTAATATAAAGTCTTACATTCATATGTACAGGTATTGAATTTTCATACTCACTTTCAACACTATACTTACTCTATAAATAGATACCTCTTATAACTTTAAGCAATCTAATAGTTTAACTTTCTTAGCTTCTTTTACTCTTTATAGACTTAAACATTGACATACATTTAATATGTTTCCATCACTTTATGTAATTGACATCCTTTCTTTTTGCAAATATCTAATTGATGCCTAGTTCAACAAAAATTTGTCATAATTCATTTAGATAAAAAGCTATTAAAAATTATTATTTAAGAAATAAGAGGAGTGATAATTGTAAAAGTGGAAAATATATATTGTGAAGGTTAGATTTGATATCAAGGAATCAATGTTAAAATGTCACTTATGATCATAGAAAATCATAACATTACATTTTAACCTCAATCATTCCCTAAAGATCTAATAGAGAAAATTTTTAGTTCTAATAATAAATTACACTTTTCATTAAATAAATCATTTAAATTCATTTATTTTTAACATAATAAAATGTCATATACATAGGCATTACATTTATATTTATAAATATGCATGCCCATGCACATTTTTATATGCAAATTTTAGCTTACAATTTTATTATTTTTGGAGAGTATTAATATTTTTTAATAAAATATTAATAGAAATAGATTATATTTATTCATTATTATTATAATTTGACATAACATTTATATTTTATGATATTTTATTAAAATATTTTACATATATTAGTGGTATTTTTCTACAATATATATATACACACACATCTCCTTAATTATATATTAGTTATGGCATTGTATCAGACTCATTACTGATCTCCCTTATTAACATGCATGCCACTTGCCAATATATAAACCTAAGCTTTCTCTTCTTCATTGTTGCAACCTATTCTTTAACATAGAGAAGATGACGCTTAGCAATTTCTGATTTGGAGGAAACTTTCTAATTTCTTACCTTGATGTTTTTGTATTTTCCTTTTAGAGAAATTTTGCTGATTTCATTTTCACTTTGGAGAAATCTCTTTGTGCACCAATGATTTCTCATTTTCCTTTGAAGAAATGTTGCAGTCAAGTTAACCAGCCTATTCTTTAAGTCTTCACTTTATTGAAAAGCCAATCCAACATGAATCAAGCCATTCAAGCCATTCTTTCAATCTTTGCCTTCAACAAAAAATGGAATCTAACACCTTCATCTCCACCCATTCTTTCTTTCCATTCCTCAATCTCTATTTGTTCTTTATTCAATTCATTTGATAATTTTTTGTTTATCTTAGTTTCTTATCATTAGCATTCTTAAACTTTACTAGAATTTTTTAATTGTAACTATAGTGTCCTTTTTTCAAAGAATTTAATAATGATTCTATGAAACTTATAATTAAGGGATTCAAAATTCTATAAATTGTTATGTTTGATTGGAAATAAATGTAGGATTAGTAGCTTGATTGACTTGATTTTATAGTTCAAAGATGATATTTAGTGTCAAATTTTGTTCTTTAAGTCGCTTACATCCAAATTATCATGCAAGAAAATCTTTGGGAGAGTACTTAGTTGTTTCCCTAAATTTCACAAGTTGATAACCGATTGAACCTTGTTCCATTGAATCCATAATACCAGATAAAATTTAGTAGACAAGTAGTCAAAATCAAGTTAGACAATGTTTATTAGTGAAAAATTAGTAAAAATACTTGTTGTTATTAGTAAATGTATTTATTGGTATTAGTAGATAGAAAATCTATTAGAAGTTATTTAGAGAAATTAAAAAAAATTAGGAGCATTCAAGATCTAAGGTTAATAAAGCTTATAAATAACTTAAGATTTT
Source organism: Sindora glabra (assembly GCA_020226215.1). NCBI lineage: Eukaryota > Viridiplantae > Streptophyta > Magnoliopsida > Fabales > Fabaceae > Sindora > Sindora glabra. The sequence goes on along the minus strand of CM035236.1, from coordinate 54,336,384 downwards.
TATGCAAAAACATTCTAAAATAACCCAAGGTGACAAAAATGCAAATTTCCACCAAATTTGAAAAGATAAATGGTCACATAGGGAGAAAGGAGAAATTTTTGCATAGTTAGAAGATATAGGAGCAAAATTTAGGGAGAAATTAATGAAATATTCTAAAAATAAGAATATTTTCTAAGATGATGCAAGCATACTTGGGGTTCACTCTAAATTCTCCTATAAATTACTAACATAAAGCTATTTCCTCCTATACTAAATAGAGAAACCCACGACTAGAGTGAGAAAAGAGAAAGAAAGAGTGAATTCTTGAAAGTTCTTGTTATTTTCTAGTGCTTTTCTATTAGTTCTTTGAATGTTCTTGAGGATCGGTTAAAGTTGGAAACTCTTTTGATCTTCTAGAGGAGTTAGAAGCTCATAAACTTTTATAAATTCATTTTCTTTTCATAGTTCTTTCCTTATATTTTTTTTACTAACTTTATGTTATTTTAGATGCTACTCTTTGGAATCTAGGCAAAGGAAATAAGTCTTAAAAACATTCTTGAATGAGTAAAGATCTCTTTTTCTTTTTAGTTTTCTTTTAAGAAGATTATTATATATGAGATATACATACATATATATATTTGTAGTTAATGATGTGCTAAAACCATAATTATTTATGGTGGATTATCTATTATATTTGTGTTTTGTGGTTAATGATATGCTATAGCTATGACTATCATAGTGGATTAATTTTAAAAAAATCTTCTTAAAATTTTTATGATGAGAATATGAAAATTATTGGAAAATTATGTTTAAAGTGTCTAAAATATGGCTGAAATTTTTTTGGGATTTTTATAAAATGTTGCATTCAAACTTAGTTTTCCATGAAAAATGTTACTTTCTTTGATATGGTTAATTACTTGACTTAAGTAGTAAGTAGTGTAACATATTTTGAGTATGAAAAGAGTTTGAAAATGTCATTTAAAACTTATTTTCAAATATAGAAATATTTATAAATTGTCATATAGATTTGCTTATAAAATGGAATTTTGAAAATCAAGTAAGCCTACTTTAAGGTGTTTTGATAATTAAATATGTGAGGAACTTGTGTAATTTATGTTGAGTGCAAAATTGATTAAAAATAATATTTTATGATTTATTATTAATTCTGAAAAATTTTATAAAATTTCATTAAAGTCTGGTATTTTATTAGGAATTTCAAAGTTAAATGTGTCTTTTTTTTAGGTTTTTAGATAGATGGTTACAAGGGTACCTTATATAACTTATTTTGAGCATGGAAGAAGTTTAAAAATGTTATGAAATGTTCAAATACCAAATCTGGAAAATTTATGAAAATTTTAGTAAGATTTTCTATTTTAAATAGAATTTCTAAATATAAGAATGCTTGTTAAAATCTAATAATGTTTTGTGACTATTTTCTTAAATTTTGAATTTTTTTATATGGTGACATAGTGCAATTTTATACTACTGGATAGCACATTTAAGTAAGGAGAAAAAATAATTTTCTTATTCATTTGAATGATACATAAAATAAAGGATTATATTTGCTTAGAAAATAAAAGTTGCCAAACTTGAAAAATCCAAGTTAAGAACTCTATGGCTTTGTTATGAAAACTTTAAGTTAGTAACTATATTAGAATGATATTTTGCTTTTGTAATAGCTTACTAATGTGTTAAGAGTATACTTGAATGGTGATAGAAATTCTATTAAAAAATAGACACTATTTAAGAGGTTTCATGATGAAACTTTTATGTCTATTGCATGATTATTGTATGAATTATGACATAAATTCTTTAATGACTTGTATATGCACTAATGTGTTTATATGTGAAAGTATATATGATTGAAACTCCAAGTTGATGAACTATTGAAAGTGATATAATAATCTAGTATACATAATGGAAGCACTTATATTTCTTGTTGTCACAAGAAATGTAATAAGGTAACTATAAAACCTACTTTGCTAGATTGTACTTTACTTTATATATTAGTTATGGATAATGCATGGCATTTTGACTTTACCATGTTATATGTTAAAAGTGGGCTAGTGAGTGCCTTATATGAAATGACATGAATGGCACATGTGATTTTTAGGCTTAATGCCATTTATGACATTACTAATTTAAATGTTGTTGGCTTGAGTGTTGTATGTGACATGATTATGTGATTATGAGACCTTATGGAATGTTGTGAGCATTAGCTTGACACCCTCTATTTTGAGTCACGTACAATGACATGAAGTAAGGGAGAGGCACAAGGCTGGGATACATCTAGTTAAGGTCAACCTAGAGTAACAAGGAGCAATCTTTTATTCCGCCAAGCCATTTAATAGTTATTCAAATGCTTATATTGTTTTTATGATTAAGTTATATTCTATTTAAGTGTTAGTAATACAACATACATAATAGTGTGATGAGAAATATTTTTTGGTAAGAAAATGAGTTTTGATATATGTCTTGTATATAAATGTCTTCTTAATTAAAACTAATTAGAGATTTTATGTGATAACTATCTCACTGAGTACTTTATTACATACTTTACCTGTGGATATATCTTTTAGGTAATCTAGATTCAGATGACACCTATTGAAATCTATAGAATATGATAACACTTCGTACAAGATTGCATTTAGTTGTGTTTGAGGATCCTGATAACTTTGACAAACACATAGTTAATAGTTAGTCTAGATTGATAAAAGTTATTTTCATTTATTTTTAAACATCTGCTTTTAAGATTTTAATTTGTATAATTATGGTTTAACTATTTATTTTTTAATTTGTATAATTATTTTAAGACTTTAATAACTAAGTTATTGCATTGCCTAAGTAACTTTTTGTGTAATTAATATATGTGTGTAATGCATATTTCCAATAATATCTAAAACTATATATATATATATAGTTTTAGATATTATTTTGATTACCATATGATTTTTATAAAAATGATTTTATGATGAGTAACTAGTTAGCCACACAATTTCTTTCTAAAGGAAAATTAGTTTCCATTTCTCTTAAAGGTGAATATGAATCTTTTCCAAGGAATCTCTTCCAAAGAATCTTTTAAGTATTTTCTCAAATAACATCTATTAAATCTTAAATCAAAATAGAACCTTTTGATTTTTCTAAGTTTTTCTAACCTAGTTCCATCCTATTGTGTTTCTCTCATGATTTGGACTTTTGAAATCCTTTTTATTTCATGGTTTGAACCTTTGAAGTAAATTTATTACCTAGTATTTAGTAAGTTTTCTTCAAAAATTTCTTTCCAGTTTCTTGAGGAATATTCTTAAAAAAATGTTATTCAAACAAGTTTTATAAGTTTGCTTTTCTTTAATTCTATGTAATTTCATCTGATAAATCATTCCTTTTGAAATTAGTTTCTTGTAAAACTATTTGTTTGAGAATTTGTTAGAAGTAATAACTTTCTGGTGAATAGATATTTTTTTTGAAATCATTTCACTAGTATTTTTTATTTTCTTAAGGTCGTTATATTTCAATTATTTCCTAATTAAAAAAGAAATATACTATGGCTTATTTTGGATTTTAATGCCAAAAGAAATTATCATAAAGCATTTTCCAAAATTTCCTTTTAAAAGAAAGAAAATATGAAAAGATTTTTAAACATGTCTAATTTTTTGTGCAATGATTTTACGTACTATTTTTAAGAATTATAGTTAAAAGATTGAACCTCATCAATCATAAAAAAAATAATTTTTTATTTGATTTCTATCTATTTTAGAAGAAGAAAGAGTTTTAGAAAAAGATTTATAAAGAAAGCTAAAAAAAAGTTTGACTTATTTTTTAAAAAAAGATAAGTAATGTTATAAGGAAGTTTGGTTCGAATAAGCTTGTAAAGATATTTAATTGATATCTTTAAGTTAGTCATGGTGATTTATAAAAATTGTGTCATGATAAAGATGGTATCAAAGTGCAGTCCATGAAAACTATAAAGTCATCAAAGTATGATCCAGGTAAATTGTGGAATGGTCAGAGCATGACCTAGGTAAAACTAGGGAGCTACCTATTTATTTGTTTAAGAAAGATTTACTTCCTTGCTAAAAATTCCTTGTGATTTCCTAAAACCACCTTTGATGGGGATGACTCTTGTAGATGAAACTATTAAAGTTACCCATATAGTTAAAGACTGTTTAATTATGGTTTGCAAAAAAGTTATGCTAGCATATTTTGTATTGTTGGGGCCAACAGATTATGATGTAATTGTGGGAATGCATTGGTTGTCTATATGTTATTTTTATATGAACTATTTTGATAAAAATGTGACCTTTCCTATAGAAGGATCCTTATTACTAGTGTTTCAAAGAGGAAAAAACAGTCGAAGCCATATGCTTGATCTTTAGCATGAAAGCTCTAAGGCTAATAAGGAAAGGATACGTCACATATTTAGCCATGGTTAAAGATTTGAATGAACTAACCATAAACATGAATAAAGTCCTTATAATGTGAGAATTCTTAAATGTGTTTATGGAAGAGTTATTCAAGTTACCTCTAAAATATGAAATGGAGTTCCATATTGATCTAACACTAGGCACAAAACTTATCTCCATACCTCCTTATAGCATAACAATACTAAGTTAAAAGATTTGAAGGTGCAATTACAAGAATTGTTAGACAAAGGTTTCATTAGGCCCAGTTCATCTCCTTAGAGAGCTTTGGTATTGTTCGCTAAGAAAAAGGATGGATCTTTTCATCTATGCATAGAATAATGCTAATTGAACAAGGTCATGATTAAGAACAAATACCCTTTTACCTTGTATTGTTAGCTTGTTTGACTAACTATAAGGTGGTAAATATTTTTCCAAAATAAACTTGTAGTTAGGATGCCACTTGTTGGTGTGTGTCCTAAGAGCCAATAATAAAATGATTATAATAATGCACAATGTATTATATTTTATTTTAGGCAATATAATTATTTTATTTTATTTTATTTTTATGCAATTTATAACATAAATATAATAATTATCCTTAGAATAGTTTTACTATTCCTAAAATATCCATAGTCGAATATTATTACAGAAGGGATAATAATATATTAAGACTATCATGTATAGTGACTGATGATTATGAATTATAGATATATAATATTAAGTTAATACATGGGTACACTATTAGTGAACAGATATATTAGACTGATCCACTATGAGAATACTGCATGGATAGATATGTGTCATTAGTTATTCTCATGTGACCACAATACATATAGCCCTTTTACCTGAAGGCACTACGGCTCCCTACGTGAGGGGTCACACACTTTGATATTGTCTTATGTCACCTTTAATCGAGATGATGTGTAGGTTATTGATTAGGTGTGTCATGAATCATGTAGAGGGATGTGAGTGATGTAGATGGGATTTTATTACTCCTGTATAAAAGATAGATATCCTTAGGCCCTTTGATTAAGTGAGATTTAGAAATGCATGGCCATACTTAACTGGATTAATATGTGATAAGTTAGTGTATATGCCCTAAAACCAATAATAATGATGATTGTAATTTTGAATCATGTTATTTTAATGGCAATTCCAATTATTATATTTATATATATTATCTGCGTAATATATTCAATTATGATAATAACCTTAGAATAATTGTATTCTTAAATGTCCCTAGTGATATATCATTGTGGATTAGGTTGCTTTGATATATTAAGACTAGCATGTGTGAAGACTTATATGAGATATTAAGTTTACACATGAGTACAAGTTAGAGAACTTGTATAATGGACCGACCCATATTAAGAACACTACATGGATCGTTATATGAATGTCATGAGTGATTCTTAGCGATCATTATTAATATGGTCCTTTGACCTGAGATCACCAAGGTTCCTTACATGTGAGTTTCATATTTTGATACTATTTTATGTCACTAATGGTTGAGTGAATGCAAGGGTAGATATTGGATATGTCACATATCATGCGGAGGGGTTTGTGTGATCAAGATGGGATTTGTCCCTCCTATATAACAGGAGTAACATCTGTGGGCCCCTTGATTAAGTAAAGCTGAGAAAATGCATGGCCATGCTCAGATGAATTGACATGGGATGTCGATTACATTTGTTTCAATCAGCTTACTTAGGAATCAAGAAACCTTAAGATTGGGCTATACGAGAATGACACGGTCTATGTCTCGTGCTCAATCTAGATGTATAAGATAAAAGGACATAGGTGATGGTCACGTGTAAAGATTTAGTCAAATCACCGACTTTCTCATTACTTAGGTGACAATGATATGTTGCTAGACATCGATCATTATTTATGATCAATAGTCATTGCCAATGTAATGAGAGCCTGTAGGATCGTACACTTAGAGCCTAGTGAATTTGGAATTAATGGACCAAATTGTTTGGGCCTAATATTTAGGAATTCATGTTATAATTACAAAGGCCCAATAGTAAGCTTATAATTGTACATGGAATAAAGCCCAAATAGGTTAGGTTTTTCTATGCACCTATTTAAATAGGCTTGTTGGGTAATAATAGATGATATGATTATCATTATTCACACACCCCAAAAAAGACACAGAAAAATCCTAGCACCTCTCCTTGATCAAAATCCCTGAAGAGGCGTAGCTAGCACTACGAGGTGAAAGGAGATTAATTCCAACCGGTGTTTGTGTGGACATTCATCGGTGATTTATAGGTTCGTGTGGATACTTCAGAGTCTTCAGTTGAAAGGAAGTTGAAAAGGTGATCAACGACCGAGTTCTAGAGTCATCAACAAAGGTATTGAACGAATCCTTATTCCAATTTAACATTTTTTGCATAGATTCGGTGGATGGGATCGATTTATTCCACTGCGTTCATATGGTTCTCGATCCTAACATGATATTGATAATTTATTTTAGTCTACTTAGTATCAAGAAATATAAATTGAACATTGATAAGGATGACACACTCCATGCCTCCAGTTCAATTTGGATATCATTACAAAAGGAATTGTGATGCAAAGCGTTGATTACACATTAGGTGGATGTCAAATCATAGACATTCTTACTACTTGGACAGTAGTGATATATTGCTAGATACCACTATTATCTATGGTCCAATGATAAGTTATTGCTAACATAGTAGGAGCTTACAAGGTTATACAAAAGGAGTAAGAATGAGATAATAATTAATTAATTTTTAGTTAGACTAAAAACTTATTAATTGAACTTGTTATTTTATATATGTATATATAATTCATGTAATATATATTTTATATTATATTATGTGATATTATCTGATATTAAAGTAATATCAGATTATTACACAATTTGATATTAGATAAATATATTATGAGATAATATTATTATCTAATAATATTTAGTTATTAATATTAAATAACTAATGGATAAGCCCTATCTCTCCTCATTCTCACCATATTAGAGATAAGATATTAATAGTTGAGTAGGATTAAGATTAGTTGCGATTATCCTAGTAGGACTAGGAAAGATGCATGCTTTTCGCTTTATAAAAAGGGCATAAAGGCGTTATTGTTCATGCATGAAAAGAAAAAAATTCACCACTAGAAAAATCGTATAAAACACCCTACAAAACTGCATTAAACCTTTTCCTCTTTGCATGAGAGACGAATCCTAACATATTCGTAGAGGTTGAGAAGTTACCATTCGCTCCGTGTGAATACTGTAAAGGCACCATCACTTGATTGTGCTTATGATTCGGATCTGCACTCTAAGAGGTAATCTTTGATTCTTGATTTATGTCCCTATGCATTGATTTATGAAAAGGTTTTACATTAAATGATTTTGAAAAATCTATTTTTCGCTACATTACATAATATATGTGAAACCCAACACCACCAGTTAAGGATTTATGGGGATGATGTACCAAAAACATGTTTTAGAACTTGGTATGAACACCATAAATTTCTAGTTATGTCCTTTGGCCAAACCAATGCATTAGTAGCATTCATAGATCTTATGAATAGGGTGTTCAAACCCTTTTTGGATAAAATTCATTATTATGTTTATGGATAACATCTTGGTGTACTCTAAAAGCAAAGATGAGCATGCTTAACATCTCCAAATCATGATGTAAACCTTATATGAGCATTAGTTGTATGCTAAAATTTTAAAATAAAGTTTTAAATGAAAGTGTAAAATTTTTAAGGCATATAATGTCACAAAAAAGAAATCAAGTAGATCCATAAAAGATCAAAATTATGAAAAGTTAGCCAAAGCTTACTTCTATTAATGAAGTTTGAACTTCTTGGATCAGTAGGATATTATTAGTGCTTTGTTTAGGATTTCTCCAAGTTGGTTATGTCATTAACCAAGTTAATTAGGAAGAGAGTTAAGTTTAAATGGAATTATGATTGTGAAAATAGTTTTCAAAAACTAAAAGTGTGTTTGACTTGTATTTTTGTATTGGCTTTACCATAAGGGATTGGGGGATATATAATGTATTATGATATCTCTAGAATTAGTTTAGGTTGTGTACTAATGGAACATAGGAATGTGATTGCTTATTCCTCATATCAATTAAAAAAGCACAAAGTTAATTATCCAACTTATCATTTAGAATGGTCGCAATAGTTTTTGCATTAAAAATTTGGAAACATTATCTATATGAAGAAACCTATGAGGTATATACTAATCATAAGAGCCTAAAATATATTTTTGAGCAAAAGGATTTAAATATGAGGCAATAAAGATGGATGGAATTAGTGGAGGAGTATGATTGTTCAATCTTTTATCCAAGCAAGGTAAATACTATGACCAACATTTTGAGTAGGAAATATTCTAGTGTTCTAGCTGTAACTCCCTTATTTAATAACGCCTTATTCCTCATTTAATAGATAATTAACGCATACTAATTTGCCTTCCACTCTAGGCTAACTCACAATACCATAGGCAAGGGGTGATGTAATTATACAACAAGTTCAACTTACAAAACGTACATCCATCATTTACAATATCACAAACTATACATTTTTTTTTATACATCTTCAAATCTCTATTCTCCCTTGTCAAGAGGGCCTTTAGAAGCATCACCTGGAACGGTTAGTAATAATACAAAAAATAAACATGAGAAACAGAGTTTCCCAGTAGCTAGCCATCACTGTAAAAATATATTGAGCCATTCCAGATCCTTAAGCAAGTAAAACATACATCTCAAAAATAATTAATCATTTGTCATATCTTTATCATCTCAATCCGTACCATTGTAGGAAATGTGCATCACACATAACAATCCACAACAATCATCAAGCCCATTCAAGGACTTATCACAAACAATATCTAGATGGCCATCACAGATAATCGTACCTAGGCCTCATATACAGCATCACGCTGTCTTCCCGGGGTCCCGAGCCACAAAGGCCTAACACAGTATCACACTGTCTTCCCGAGGTCCCTGGCCATAGATACCACACACAACAAATGCACTATTATCCCCGAGGATCCCGAGCCATAGGCTAAACACAGTATTCTACTATCTGCCCGGGTTGTGCCACAACAATTGCATTAACATTTCGAGGACCCGAGCCATAGGCCAAACACACACAGTATCACACTGTCTTCCCGGAATGCGTGCACAACAATTCCATACACCTTCCATACACAACAATTCCATACACATTCCATAACAATCTCATACACATTCCATAATAATCTCATAAAATACAGAAAATCATGTAATAGAAAACAGCTTAAGGATAAAGCTAGCTACCTTTACAAGCTTCCAATGTGATGTTTCCTTGCCCTCACTTATAACTTCTTTACAATTCCCCTTGCCCTTCCAAGATGTCACTCTTTAGTCTATACAGATACACATCATAGTCCTTATTAGAACATCATCACTTTCCTTAAACCTTATGTATTCTTTACTTCCTCCACTTAAATAAATGCATACTTAGATGCTCTATATCTTGTTTTCAAGCCTTAAAATGACATATATGAACATTAGAAAAGGATCTAAGGGTAAAGCCATGCAAAACATGAAGAATTAAAGCTAAAAAGTTCACTTAACAAAGAACACGGGGGTCCCATACCCCGTGTTCAAGGCCATGTTCCTTACTGGTTCACTTCAGGGCTACTCGACAAAGAACACGGGGGTGAACACGGGACGTGTTCTACCCCGTGTACTTTACTGCCCTTCAGTCCTGAGATAAACATGGGGAGTGTTGCACCCCGTGTAGCACACTGATCAGCTTCGACGAAGAACACGGGGTACAACACGGGACGTGTTCTACCTCGTGTACTTCACTGATCCTCCGAAAACACATTAAACAGCTATAACTCCTTCCTTCCTTCTTTTTCATATCTATAGATTTAGCTTCTCAAAAGGGAAAATGCACACCAACACCTTCACAACTCAAAGTTCCATCTTCCATAAGCTTCATAAATTCATAGAAATTATTCTAACTTCATCATTTTAGCCAAATTCTAAACATATCATGCCAACACTACACATGCACCATTATGCCTCTAAAACCCAAATGTGTACATCATGTTTCTTGCTATTTTTACACCAAACCAAAGCTATAAATCAACACTACAACATCTAAAACACCATCAAACATGTTCAAGTCATCCTAAACTCCATGTTCAATCACCCTTGACCTTACCAACTTCAAGATTTCAAGAAACTAAGAAGAGTACATTAAAGAGCTCTTAGGGGAGATCATTTTTACCTCTTGGTACAACTTGAAAATCCTCACTTGGAGCTCCCCAAACTTAATCAAACTTGAGCTTTTCTTCACTCTAGGTACATCAATGGATAGAGCTTGATGAGAAGAGCAACTTTCCCTTCTACCCCCAAGCCTAAATCTCACTATTTTTGGGTGAAAAACTCAAAAGAAACTTTCTCTCTCTTTCTCTCTCTCTCCTGCACGTTTTGGAGCTTGCTCTCATGGAGTTGCTGCAACTTTTTGGAGAAATGGAGAAGAGGGTAGGGTTTTCATGAAGCTTCTAGGGGTATTCTTGCCATTTTTGATAATTCCAAGGGTAAATTAGTCCTTTTTCACTAAAAGTAAGGCTATTCTTGCCAATATTTTTCTAACAATGACACTTGTCATAAATCCATTGGTCACACTAATAAAAATCATATATTGCACCCCAAAACTCTTGGTTATTCATATTAGATCCCAAACCCTTAATTATTTCACTTTAACCACACCCGATTCTGCACTTTTGCAATTTAGTCCATAGGGTCTCTGTCCATTTAAAATTCCTTACACTATCAGACTTAGACAACCTCCCCTTTTAGGGTTTTCCAACCTCCTCTGATCATTCATACTATTTAGGGAAATTAATTATTTCCCTACTATCCTTTTCCTTCAAAATTTCATTTACCCTTACACTTAATTCCTTTCAACTTGAGATTCACCCACCAGGCTAATTCAAACATGCTCTTCGTTTCTACAGCCTCAGAAAATAAAGACTCAAATAATAGAATTGAAAATTCGGGATATTACACTAGCCAGCATGCAAACTATTGATTCAATAGTATTACATACCTAAGTGGTTTTGAAATTTATGTTAATAGAGAGAATTAAAGAATCTTAAAAGAATGATCATGTCCTTAGGAGAAGAAGTAAGAGCTAACTAAAATGAAGACCTTGTTATGGATAAGAAATAAGTAATTCATTATCAGAAATGACTTTGGGTTCTTTTTAATGAACTAAATGAATTATTGCATCATTTGTATTATTGTTCTTATGTGATGCATCTAAGCATCGCCAAAATATACCACAACCTCTAAAAGGTTTTCTCGTGGAGACAAATGAAAAGAAATGTATTAAAGCATGTGACTAAATGTCTTATCTATCAATTAATAAAATTTGAATATAAATGGTTAGCACAATTGCATCAATCCTTGCAAATTTCGAAGTGGAAATAGGATAGCATAACCATGTATTGGTTTACCTAAGTCCCAAAAGATGCATGATTCCATTTGGGTGGTAGTAAAACATTTGACTAGGATAACTTATTTGTTACCACTTAAAACCATTTTTTCAATGGTATAATATGTGCAAGTGTACTTAGACAAGGTTATACCTTTGCATGGAGACCTTGTTACCATTATTTTCAATGGAAGCACTCAGTTCACTACCTATTTTTGGCAATCCTTTCAACAAGCAATAGGGATTCAATTGTATTTTAATACCATGTTCCATTTGTAAATTGATGGATGACTAGAATGTACCATCCAAGTGTTAAAGGATATGTTTAAGGCATGTGCCCTTGAATTCAAGTGTAGTTAGGAGAAATACTTACCTTTGGTAAAATTCACATATAATAACAACTATCAAGCTAACATTAAAATAGCCCCTTTTGAGGCCTTATATGGCTGAAAGTGTAGATTTCCCATGAATTGCTTTAAACTAGAAGAAGCAAAACTATTGGATTAAGTGATAAATAAATTAGAAAAAATGTACAAATCATTTGAGACCATTTTAAAACTACATAATAATAACAAAAGTTCATATAGATAAGTAAAGGAGGGTTCTCTAGTTCTAAATAGGGATAAAGTGTCACTCAAAGTTTCACTAATGAGAGGAGTCACAAGACTTGGTAAGAAAGAAAAACTTGCACTTGCTTCATAGGGCATTTTGCCATTCTTTAGTGAGTAAGGGCTATAGCCTATCACTTAGAACTACTAAATAATTTGCATGGTATCCATCTTATTTTTCATGTTTCTATGTTGCAGAAATATGTATCGGATGACTTTCATGTCATTAGAGAGGAACCATTCCAAGTAGATGCTAAACTATTGCATGATGAGTAACTAGGTGAGATTATGGACTGCCAAGTTTGAAAATTGAAATTAAAGGAAGTACCATTAGTAAAAGTCCTATGGGAAAAACATGGGATAAAAGATGCCACATGGGAATTAGAGAGGGATATAAGGCAAACATATCCTTAATTATTTAGTAAGTCTTATGGCTTAACATTTTGATTCCTTTATTAAGATAAATTAACATACATGCTACTTTTGAGAATTCAAGGATGAATTCTTTTAAAAAAGGAGTACAATTACACCCTAAGGAATCTGAAATTTTCAAATTTACATTATTATGGATATCTTATAAATTAATTGTGATTAATTTGGTTAAATGTTTTGTTTTGAAATTATGAGTGATTTAAATGCTATGAATGTGATAAAAAAGATATGGATAGTGAAATGTATAATGACACATGAGGATATAAGAATGGTATAGAGTATGAAAGTTAAATAATGAAATTCATAAGAATTGAAGGGCAGTAGTTGATTATGCCTATTTAAGCTGCTCTTTGGATAAGCATAGTCAAATATGGCCATTAGACCAATTGGGGAGTTAAAACAACATTTTATTATCTTTTTTCCAAAATTCCTTTTAACCACCCTAGTGCCTAAAATTCCTTAAAACATTTTCTTCTTACCTTCATTTCATTTCCTTTATCTTCTTCAATCTATTAAGGAAAAACCAAAGAGCTCACAAGCAAGAATTCTCCATTTCTCCATCAATCTTATCTCCTTAAGGTAAGAATCTCATCCATTTTGCATTCTTATGAATCAATTCTTCTATTGCTCATCAAATTTCATCTTTAAACATGAATTACAAGCTAAAACAATTAATGAATGTTACACCACTGAGAACCTTTACTTATAAATCTTCCTTTGTTTATTAAATTTAGGCTTTAATGATCTTTTTTTACACTTTATCCTTCAAACCTCAAACCTATGAGTAGTATTTTTCTAAATCTCTAACTTAAATTGCTATTTTGATGAGTTTAGGTGTTTCTATGGTATAGTGATGATCATGCATGAAAATAATGATAAATATATGGGAACTGATGGATGGAATGATAAGTTATGTTATTTAGGAATGGTATTTAATATTGGTAATAGCTTCATTGAATTTTGGTATGCATTAGGTGATGTTTTGGCTAATTAATGCAGAAGAATAGTGTTTATGCAAAGAAATTTATATAACACGTGCTAGTAGTTAACTATATAGGTCTGAGTTACTTTCTAGGACCTTATAGTTGACTACTTAACCTAGGATTTGTTTTTAGATAATGATATTTAGCTATAATTATCTAGAGTTGCCCTTGGACCTTTATATTTGACTACATAATTGACTATAAGTACTAAAGTTTGCCTTTGGACACTGATAATTAATTATATTAGGGCCCTATTTTGCTATATAATCATACTTTTCAAAAATATACAAGGTATTAGGCCATTATAAGCATATAATATTAGAATAGTTAACCTCAAACACATATAATAATGAGTAATATGAGTTGTAAACGACCTAATTGCTTATTAAAGTTAAAAAAATGCGTAGATAATGACAATGTTAACTTATAAACTTTAATAAGGAAGTTGATTAATGTAATTTGTGATAGGCTATATGTAGCTATTATGATTGAAAATTTTGATCATATTATGAATGTGATGTGATAAGCTTGTCCTCTTGAAAATGATGAATAGTTAGAATTGTGAATTACGTCATAGTTGACAATTATGATATGGGATGAGGTAGATATTAAAACATTGAGATTTGTATGCTAATTTGATTATGTTGGATAAAATTGATCGGGAAGCACAATAAATGAATTATTTGATTCATGTATATATATCATTATTATTTTAGATGTGTTATGGAAACTTCTCTTGTTTATATTGATAGATGATAAGCCTTCAAATAATTGATTATGTAAATGTTCATAGTAATGGAAATTAGCTAAGTATCAAATGTTGGGAGCTTCATATGACATGAAAGCTTGAAATATTTATTATGCCACTTTTATTTGGTTATTTTAAATAATTTCTCTATAGACTGATAGGTAGAATATTCCTCTATAAGACCTATATTTACTATTTTATGGATTTAACATTTTTAGATACATAGCAGGACCCTTCTCCTCTACCACCAGAGTAAGTAAGACACCCTCCTTCAAGGGCACTAACATCTATCCTTTTGGTGAATTTATAGTAAGTACATAATTGGTACACTTGTATATATGACTTAGTGGATTTAAGCAATATATTAGGCTAGAATTCTTTTGTTGATTAGGACATGAATGTTAGGATATGAGTTGCATAGTTAGGATAGCTCATACTCCACAATAAAGCTTATGAGTTAATCTAACTATTTTTTTAAGAAACTAACTTTATATGATAAATTTCTTAAAAATGAAAACATGATGAATGCTTATTAATGGATAAGTGCAAGATAAGAATTGAACCTTTGTTATGTTTACTAATGTTTGGAAATAAGCTAATGGGGTTATTGTAAGAATAATCATATATCAATCATGTATAAATTAGGTTATGACATACATGCCCAATACATTACTATTTTTTCTTTTTAACAAATAACTTTATATCATGTATATTTGATGGTGATGGTGTTGAAAGATTTTTTTTCTCAAATTGTGTTTTCTTATGAATATAATTTGAATTCATATGCTTCCATTTATCAATTAATCATGTGACGTAAAGTTGAATTCTTTGTCCCTTCTTTGTTACTTCACAATTTTTGCATATATCATATCAATCCCCTTAGGCATAAGATTTTTAAGTTGATAGATTAGAATTTAATTTTATTATATTTGCAACCATAATTTCTCTCTTGAACTTGCAGTAGAGTTATTGAAATTAGGAGCTACTACCATTTGAAAAGATAATCCTAACCTAATTGTAGAACACTAAACATATCAAATCTATGAGGTTGTGAATGATAATGACAACATATTTAAAATGTTAATTGAATTTTGTGTTTGAAGACTCAATTAGAATATAAACAAAAGAATGTGAAGTGTTTTCCTATTATACTACCTTTGGCACTAGTTATAAGTTTAAGGTAAAGAAGAAAGTCATTTTAGTAACTTACTTTAGGGCATATGGAATCCTTTTTCTCATTTAAGCAATACTTTAATATACTTTGCATAGTCCTTATGATTTCCCAATCTCATATGATATTTTAAATAGTGCAACACTATAATAGGATGCTTAGGCTTGATAGGTTAAAAAAGAATTCTAATTAAGTAGTCATAATAAATAGTAGGCTAAATTAAATGTTTATATATAAGTTTAAGTAGTCATAATAGATAGTAGGTTAAAATAAATGTTTAGCTATAAGTTTGAGGTTACTTTGATTGTTTAACAATTTGAAAATCAAATTGTGTTGAAGTTTGAAATCTTATAGTTAAGAATTCTTTTAAAAGAGAGAAAATGTGGTTTGATTATCTGAATAATATAATTTTACACATCAAATATTTGATTTTTTCCTCTTACAACTATTTAAAGTTGTGTGTGATTCAATTTACTCATATAATGTAGTTAAGCTAAGTAACCCATTCTTTAGATTTTCTTTTTAATGAATCAAGCCATTCTTTTAGTTATAATTGTGGAACTAGATAGAACACATGGAGGAAAAAGTATTTCTTGTATATAACTCATCTAAAATACATCAATATATCTAAGTAGTGATAAGTTATGACCCCATTCATAATCGATGTTGAATTAGTAATATTAGAGCCTACAATTATTCTACATATAACATATATATTTATAACTCTCCCCTTTAAGTTGGAGCATATAGATTATATGCACCAAGCTTGTTACAAATGAATTTAATGTGAAGGCCTTTAAGAGGCTTAGTAAAGGCATTAGTAAGTTAGTGATTCAAGTTGACATGACTAGTAACAATACATCTAGATAAAACTTTTTCTTAAATGAAATGACAATCAATCTTAATGTGTTTAGTTCTTTCATAGAAGACTGAATTGAATGTAATATAGAGTGCAACTTAATTATTATATAATAACTTCATCTAATTCATCTTTATAAACTTTAATTCTTCAATCAATTATTTTATCCACATAAGTTCACATGTCACTAAAGCCATGGCATGATATTTAACCTTAGTGCTTGATCTAGCTATAACCTTTTGCTTTTTAATTTTCTAGGATACTAGATTACCACTAATAAAAAATACAATACCCTAAAGTGGACTCTCTATTAAATGGAGATCTTGCCTAGTTAGCATCAAAGTATTTGATCACTTTATTATCCCCTTATTCTCATATTATAATCCTTGACTAGGTAACCTTTTAATATATCTTAGAATTCAAATTACTGCATCTTAATGACTTTTACATGGAGACTGAAGGAACTAGCTAATAACACCAATAATAAAAAAGATATTTAGTTAAGTAATAGTAAAATAATTCAATTTACCAACTAACCTTTGGTACTTTTTAGGATTAATTAAAGGCTCCCTTATCTTGAAAAAAATTTTGAATTACCATCCATCGGAGAATCTATTGGCGTACAATCTAATATACTAGTTCCTCTAAAATAGCTAAGGCATATTTTCTTTGAGAAATGGCAATGCCTGACTTTGACTATATGACTTCAATGTCAAGTAAGCCCATATATAGACTGAAAATGACTAAACAACTATGCCTTTAGTTGATTAATTCTATCCTAATCATCCCCAATAATAACGATGTCATTCGACATAAACAACTAAGTAAATGAATCGTCTTGAGGATGTATGTTTGTAAAAAATAGAGTAATCAAATCCATATTGAGCCATGCCAAATTCTTGGATAATTGAGCTAAAACATCTAAACTAATCACAAAGATTGCTTCCAACCATACAATGAGTGATAAAGTTTGCAACCCATACCAAACTCTCTCTAAGAAACAAAACTAAAAGGTTACTTTATATAAATATCTTCTTAAAATTCACCATGCAGGAAGATATTTTTAATGTCAAGTTAATGTAACGGCTAACTATGCATAATAGCTATTAATAGAAATAAACAAACAAATCACATTTTAGCCACAGGAGAAAAGGTATTTCCACAGTATAATCCATTAACCTTTGTATACTTTTGGCAACCAAATAGGCTTTTAGCTAATCAACTTGTCCATCAGAGCCAACTTTAATGATATAGGTCCAATGACAACTAATAAAAGATTTTCTTAAGGGCAATGAAACCAAGTCCTAAGTACTAGTACTATACAAGGTAATCATTTCTTTTACCATAGCCTATTACCATCCTATAAGTTATTTTAGGAATTAACACAGATGAAAGTGAAGGAAGAAAGGCATAATGTGGAGGAGACAAAAGATGATAGCTAAAATAGTTATAAATAGGATGAGAATCATATGTACCTTTTCAAATGGCAATAAAAAACTTATCATCAGAAGGTAGGCCTAAGACCTATGGAAAAGAAGGTAAGACAATAGGTTCTGGATCAATAGGTTTCACTTGAATAGATGTAAGTGCAAGTCAAATCTGTGGTGTAATGCATTTATGATAAACCTATAAAGGCATAAAAGATAAGGTAGGCTTGGATACAATTGGAGTAAAAGTAGGAGAATTATAAGGAATAGGTAACACCTCAAATACAAAAGGACATTAAGAATAGGTCGAATAAAAAGAAAAGAATTCAATGAATGTAACATCAATGAATAAATAATATTAGCAAGTCTATAAGGAATAACATTTGTAATCTTTTTAAGTATAAGAATATTCCAAAAAGATGTACTTGATAGATTAAGAAAAGAACCTATTTTGGTCAAGAGAAATATTATGAATAAAACATGTGCAATTAAATATACAAGGAGAAAGATCATACAAAGGCTTGTTAGAAAATAAGATAGAATAAGTAACTTTATGTTGAAGAACAAAAGAAGGCATCTTGTTAATGAAGTAACAAGTAGTAATGATAGCATTAGTTCAGAAGTGGAAAGGAACATTATTATGTAAAAGAAAATGTAGGAAGTTTTTGTTAAATGTCTATTTTTACATTCAACAACCCTATTTTTTTAAGGGGTATATGCACAAGAAGACCGATGGATAATACCTTGTGAAGAAAAAAAAGTAGTAAAATTTGTGAAAAAGTATTCAGGTGCATTATCATTTTGTAATGTTTGAATTAATGTGTTAAATTGGGTTTTTATTTCAACATAAAAAGATTCAAAAATAGAAAATAACTTAGAATGATTTTTCATCAAATATAACCAGGCATAACATGAATAATCATCAATAAAGGTTATAAAATATTGAAAACCAAAGACATACACTATATGACTTGGACCTTAAATATCAAAATGAACTAAAGAAAATAAGGATGCAATTCAATTATTGACCTTCTTAGGAAATGAAGTTTGAGACTATTTACTAAGCTAACAAGACTTACAATGTAATGAAGATAAAATAAAAATATTAGGAGTCATCTTTTAATGTTTTGAGAAACTGGGATGTCCTTAACGATTATGAAGAAAATAGAAGACTCAATAGTAGTGCAAGCCATATGAGAGATAGGAAGGTTGAGATGATAGAGACCAACTAACTTATGTCTTACACTAATCATTTAGCCGAAACGTTGGTCTTGGATAAAAATGGTATTATTAGTAAATGTGATAGAATAATTAAGATCATCAATAAGTCTACTAATAAATATAAGATTGTAAAGATAATAAGGCATATAAAGAATAGAGTTTAAAAGCATATCAGTAAAGGTTTGGCATGACCTATAGCTATTGCAACTATTTTTGATACATTGGCTGAGGTCATAAAAGGCAAAGAATTAGATTTATGAAGGGAAAAAAGTAAGAGAAGGTTACTAAACATATGGTTAAAGGCACCTAAATCAAGAAACCATGGTCCGAGATAAAGAGACTAAGTAAGATAGTTAATAGAATTTCCAACAACTAATGATTGCTTAAAACCCTAATATCTAAGATAATCATTATAGCCAAAGCTAGTAAGAAGGACTATTAATCAGATTGGTTAGATTGAGACTCATCTATCTAAGCACTATTAGCATAAGGATGTTGACCATGTAGAAACATTTCTCCTTAGTATGGCCTTATTTTTTTTTATAGTAACTACACCTAGGATGATTCCCTCAATTTCCTCTAGGGTCCCCTTCTTAGTTTCTAGATCTATGTTGAGCATGTGCAATCAATGCAAAATTATCAATAATAAAGGATGCTAGGACTTTTACTATGGCTATAGAAGTAGTATTAGTAAGATAAGAGAAAATGTTTGATAGTAAAGGAATAGTAGGATTAATCAAAAGTTGATCTTGAATGGGAGTATGGTTAGAACCTAAAGCAATTAGAGCGGAAACATAAAAAATTTATCCCAATATGCCAATTCCTTAACAGCATGATCAAACCAGGGAGATAGCATTATATTGAATATGAACTTGATAGCATACATTTGTGCAATGAGATCCCGAATAGATATACCTTACCTAATTTATTATTAGAGAGTCATAAATTTATTAATAACTGTAAAGGGACATTTAACATCATTAATGTGAAAAAATTTAGCTTGTGTCCAAAGATCATAACAAATGTCATACATAGTATAAACATAATGCAAAGAAGGATTAATAGATTGCCATAGAAGAGAATAAAGTAATGCATCAACTGTTTCCTAATTATCTTTATCATTTTTCAACTCATCAACTAGTTTAATGGTAAGATGATCCTTCAACTATTGATCTTAGCATCATTTTTCAACTATTCTGACTAAGAAATATAATTGGCGACCAAGCAATATTTTAGTAGCAATAGCAAGGATTGCACAAAAAGTCCTAAATTGGTAGTAGATTTTTCACCAAACATGGTTAATACAAATCAAGATTAGGAAAGAAGGCCAAGCAATTGTAAACAAAATAAAGAAGATTACACAAGGAACAATAATAGCATTTACACAAGAAGCAACGATAGCATATGGACAAGTAGTGAGAGAGATTGAAGATTGGATGTGTGATAGTGTGTGCAATGGTTGCTAATGATGAAACTTCGATAAGATGTTAGAGAAGGGAGGTCAAGATAGATTAGAGGGTGGTAACAACTAAAGATGGATTGATAGGTGGGGGAGGTTGAAGATGAACCAATAAGTGGTAGTAGTAGCAATTAGAGATGGATCAGTGGGCAGTAGTAGTGATCAAAAATAGATTTGTGGGTAGCAGCAATTAAAGACAGTGAAAAGAAAAATTAAGAGTTTAGAATTTTTTTTAACCTAACTCTTTATATCATGTGAAACTAGATGTAACACATGGAGGATAAAGTATTTCTTGTATATAACTCATTAGAAATATATCAATATATATAAGTAAAGATGAGCTATAGTCCCATTCATAATCGATGTGGGACTAATAATATTAGAACATACAACTATTCTAGATACAATAGATATATTTATAACAATATTTTTCCATATTACCTTTAATATGATTATATCTAGCTATAATTTTTCCTTTTTCTTATTTATTTTCATATTATCCTTAATTTAATTTACATATTTTAATAATTTAAGATTTTTTTGTGCCTTGACAAGTTAATGGTTAAATATACTTTTATTTTTTTTTATTAACTAATTTGAACAAAAGCTTATCATGGGATTAATAATTTGAAATTATAGTATGTTTAGTAATATGTTTCATCTTTTGTGTGTGTGGTTATGTAAAATCAATAACCAATGAGCTTATGAAATTAGAAGTCTTAGAGAAAGACATGCCCCAATATTATGTACCTAACAAGTTAATATTCTAATTTTATTTCATGTGTTATTATTTTTACAATTTCATCTTTATAATATAAGAAGATTTCAACCTTTTTTGTGAACCATGCCCTTGCTCTTACAAAGACATTAAGTTTGGAATGATTAAAATAGTTCTACACCTTATCAAATTGGTAAAATTTAGGTTATGTTTTTCTATTCATCTTCATCTTACTTCTTTTTGCTTTACATTGATTTAACCCATTATATCTTACATTAATACATAGACTACCTATTTGTTAGAACTTATTCATGGAAATTTGTTTTAGGGGGTTGTATTATTATAAAAATAAACATAAATCACATATCTTTAATAATATATTACCTATAGTATTCTAGTAGCTCTAATAATGGCCTAATTTTTTCTCTATTGGTTTTGTACAACACTTGCCTATACAAAGAATGACTTTTTCTTCTTGTTGGCAAGTACACAACACTTGCCCATAGAAAGGATGATACACTGGGTTAACCTATATTTTCCAGTATTTTAATGCCAATAATTTCTTTGATTCCAACTCATTAAAGGTGAGTGATTGCAATAATTCTAATTAGGCACACCTCACATTAATTCTGCTATATAAATCAATTAATAATCCATTTCTTATTCCCTTAATTCCTTTAGTCAATCTAAAGAAAAGAAATTCCTTTAATTGTTCAATTGTTTCTTTCTCCTTTTTTTTAAAATTATCACTAAAAGGATCTTTTTCTCAAATCATTACTTTACATCATTATTCAACTAGACAGCTCTAATCAACATGATTCTTCACTATTCCATTGTTAGATTTCATTTCATATTGGTCAATTATTTTATACTATTTTTTCTAAAAATTGTAGTTTTAGAACATAAAATTTAAAATTTTTTAGTTCTAATAGATTATTATTGATATTTAGATTTGTTGATTTCTTTTTCTTTCTAATCTAAAATGCTTGGATATTTATTGATTTATTTCAAGTCTTTCATAATCTCTTTTTGTAATGTATATGGTTCTTTGGGTTTTAATGGACTACTATTGATGTTTGGATTTCATCTTTGCCATTGTTATCTATTATCATTTAACATCGTAAGGTAAAGGTATGCTTTTTTATTTTCCATGAGAAGTTTTTCATCTATTTAAATTTTTACTTGCAATAGTTTTATTTCTTAAAGTTCAATTTTTTTTATTTTTAATAAGTGGATGCATTTTTTAAATTTTTAAATATTTATTTTTTATTTTATATGAGAGGTCTTCATCTATTTTGTAATCTAGATACTTATCTCCTATGATGGTCTTATAAATATTCAAACTTTCAAATTACATATTGTCTATTTTTAATATTCTTATTATCGAACATATATTGTTTATAGTATTCTTATACATCGATTCTAATCTATAGTAATTTTATTTAAAACTAATTATTATTTTGTCATATAATTTAATTTTCCTTGGTTTATTAGTTCATAATGTTTGGAAAAATAGGATCAGAGTAATATGCAATGAAAATTAAATAACTTACCCAGATTAACTTTTTCCATATGTGCAATTAAATAAATCACCATAAATTAATGTAAGAAAAATAAATGAGATGATCAATAATTTTTTATGAGGAAAACCTTTCAATATGAGTGTAAAAATCACATGACCTAGTCCAGTGAAAACCTTTACTAATAAAATAATGGATACAATATTTTCCTATAAATATTAGGGATCAACCAATATAAAAATTCTTTAACAAAACAAATGGAATTCTTAACAAAATTAATACAATAATTATTACTAGTTATTGTATAAAAACAATCAGTAGAGAAAAAGGAAAAAATAATAGAAAAATATTCACTACACTACCCAAATAATCAGGAATAACATACTTAAATTTGATATGCATTTGAGTAAATATGGTAATAAATCTTTCAATACAATTTGACAAAATTATAGGCCTTGGTAACCTACACCCAATAGGGATAAATTAGGTATTTTTAAAATCTTCACTATTTTTAAAATCCTCTTTGAAAAACCTTTGATTTTAGAAAACAATGAGAATAATTATAATTCAAACAATTTTGAGAGAGTTTTATAAATATGTTTATTGCACTTAAGATATAATAATTCAAAGGATTAGTGCAAATTAACTTATTCAACTATGCACAAACAAATCATAAAGAAACAAATCCAAGATAATTTAATAAAAAAGTATGCACATAACATATAATAATTTAATGCGTTTATGCAGAGCAACTCATTCAACTAGCATAAATGTATTATCAAGAAGCACATGTATAACTAATGACCATTGGTCCGAGTGGCAAGGAGCTCGACATCCCTTAAGTAAGATCTCGAGTTCAAGCCTTATAGATGGAGTAGATAGCATTGGGAGAGCTTGCCCTCATATTAGGTCCAACCCAGCTCGAATCCGGATTAGTTAGCGGCCCAATGAGGCCTGCTGGATACCGAGTGGCTGACAAAAAAAAGAAGCACATGTATAGATATACACCTTTTTTAAACATCCGATCATCTAATCATCAACATAAGTATTGAAACAAAATATATTTAACAAATAACAAGAATAAAAATACAATGTATATAGTAAGAAAAATGGAGCATATGGTTTTACGAATTTAAAAATCAGTTTTATAAAACTTTTGCAGTGAATTTTCACTTAGAAACAATAAACAAATGATTATCCAATGTAATGTTCAAGTTTAAGATAATCAAGAATAATGATTTAGCAATTTTAGCTAAAAAAATAGAGTATAGTGCAAAAAATAAAGAAATAGAGACAAAAAGATTAGACATAAAGCTTTATAATGGTTCCTCCCTTGAATATCCTCTTCAAGATGTATATCCACTCTCCAAGCTTTCCTAACTTGTGTTTCAATCCACTATTTCTTCAAGTTTCAACTAGGCACTTGAAGAAGCCTCTTTACGATTTATTACTCTTCCTTAAGCAAAAAATTTCTTTACAAGGGATACCTCACCCTTTCAAAGAATTTTCAAGGAATATCTCACCCTTTACAATTAGCAAATATAATGAAAACAACTCAAACAAACTCTTTCATAGAGTGGATGAAACAAATAAAACTTTTAAAATAAAGAAATTTCACAAAGAAGAGCTTAAATTATGATTTGATGAAAGAAGGAGTAAAATGATGTTAAAGGTTAAAGTTCAGGCTTTTTCTGAATTGTATTTAATGTTTTTTAGCTTATAGAGGAAGCCTATGAAATATAGCCATTAAGGTAGTTAGGAATGAAAACTAGCTATTTATAATTGTTATATATGCACTAAAATAGTCATAATCAATTGTTTAATCAATTCTAATGGAAATTTTTGTCTCTAGTTGTTTAGAATCAATTGGTCAATCAATTCATGAAAACAAAATTGCAGATTTAATTTTAAAAGGTCATAACTTCTTCATTTTAAGTCTATTTTGAGCAAATAACCTATCTTTGGAAAGCTATTTAAGTCTACTTTAAAAATAACTAATTTTCATGCTCATATATAATGTAATTTTTTAGATATATTTAAAATAATAAGCAAAGGATAGAAAGAATGGATTGTGAAAAATCTGATTTTAAAATTCAACTTATAAATTTCATAACTCTATCATATCTCGAAGTAAATAACCTATCCATGAAAGCTCTCTAAGTTTATTTTCAAATAAAAAATAATTACATGCTCATATCACTTATAATTTATAAGATATGATCAAAATAATAAGCAAAGATTAGAAAAGACTAGAATCTAGAAAATTAATTTCTAGATTCAACTTAAAAAATTATAACTCTTTCATATATTGATCATTTTAAGCAAATGCTCTATCATGGAAAGCTATTTGAGACTATTTTCATATAGAAAATTTTTAACAATCAAATCAAAAGTATTCTACGAGACATGATTAAAAGAGTGACTAAAGGTTAAAATTAAAAAGATTAAAAACCTTGTATATCATTAGTTTTTGAAATGTCCCCATAGGTTATCTTATAAAAACATGATTGTAGACTATCTTTTTAGAATATTTTCATGAAGATAAGATTATAAAAACATGTTTAAGCTTCATATCATGAAAACCTCTATTTTACAAGAAAGTCTAAGCCTAAAATGAAAAACTATACCAATCAAGTATTTAGGTTTTTCTTGATACTTTCAAGCTTTCAAAAATTTTAATATTTTCATCCTTCAATACTTGGATTGCATCTTCTTTATTGCATGTTTTCCATTTCTTTACTTCAATGCTAACTCCTATTTTACTTATTGAACTTTCCTATATAAAAGTTAATAAACTTTGAAAAATATATAGTTAGTTCAATCTAATATATCAAAATATTGATGCATGATTCATATATAAATTATATAACAAATTGGTATAAGAACATGCATAATCATCATATTATGCGATTCAATACTTGGATCGCATCTTCTTTATTGCATGTTTTCCATTTCTTTACTTCAATGCTAACTCCCATTTTACTTATTGAACTTTCCTATATAAAAGTTAATAAACTTTGAAAAACATATAGTTAGTCTAATCTAATAAATTAAGATATTGATGCATGATTCATATATAAATTATATACCAAATTGGTATAAGAATATGCATAATCATCATATTATGTATCTTGATCAATTATATACTTAATGGTACTTGTATAAAATATAACTCTTTTAGCACATAATCAAGCATTGCTATTGCAACCATAATCTAGCATGTCTATTAAAGATTTTATAACATTTTGGTATAAAGACATGCAATATTATTGTAATATTCATTTGTCATCATCAAAACTCATCATATAAAACTTATGGCTAACAATCTCCCCTTTTTTATGATGAAAAATCACTAAAAATAATGTTTGAAATAAAGATTTAATCTAGTAAGCAAATGATGATATCAAATATCAAGTATATAGCATATTTTTCTTTCCATCTTCTTCTCCTTCTATTTGACATCAACAAAAAGGATAAACAATTATATTGAAGCAAGTAATGCCATACAAAGTGATATCATTATCATTTCCCTCTATTTTTCACTATCATCTCTTCCTTTTTCTTTTCTCTTTAAGAAGATGAAAATAGCTTAAAATATAAACATCATTAAAAGCCACACTATTCATCTTTTGTAAGTAAAGACATATTCATGTCATATGATCTCAATAAAAATCATTAATAGCATGATCATGTGAAAAAAAATTCATCAAATAAATGAGTCGAAGGATATAGTATTTTACCTTCTTTCTTAGAGTAAGTATGAATAGAAATGTAATGTGTATATATTTGAAGCCCTATATGTCAAGAGATATATGAACCAAAGTATAGATTAAATATAAGAAAAACTCCCCTTCAAATCATGCTATCCATTTTACATAAGCTCCCCTTCAATAAAATAACATTGATTTTCTCATGATTTTTTTAAAAATATGCTCTCATTTTTAAAAGGTACAAAATGGACTGGAAATATGAAGAGTATAAGGGATCAAGACATATATGCCTATCAAAGTATATACTTATATTTATAGACAAGGCAAATATAAACCTTTTTTAATCTAAAAGAAAAAAAATTTAAGTTACTCCCTTTTTCAAAAAACTTTCTTAAAGCCAAATCTTTCAAGCATGGTTATTTAAAAATAATATATCAAGATGATAAAAGATTAAAGCAATTCAAAATCAATGACTTTTTATTTTCAAACTAATTTGAAAAAGGAATCATTTGAAATAACTAAATGCATGCATATCTCCTTAATAAGTTTCCTTTATGAAAAAACATGATTAGCACAAGTTCCAAGCAATCAAAAGACTTAATTCAAGCACATCATGGAAGAATATGTAATAGGGATAAAAGAGATAAAAACTATTAAACTTTTCCTCTAATGATGACAGTGATAATGTAATAACAATAATTAAACACTTCCTCATCACAACCAAGCATATTTTTTCATGATCATGTCCTAACTAACCAAGGGCAAGTAGACTAAGAGTATAATACAATCCAAACATTTATAATCAATAAGAAAAGAATAAGGATAGAGATACTTATTGATTACAGCAATATGTGGTGCTCCTTGGTCATAATCATCTTTTTTCTCATCAATTATGAGGTGAACATCATTGATCTTGATGAGAGATGAGTTTTTCTTGTTATGTTTGATTTTGAAGGAGGATTTGAAGCCATTGCCTAATCAAATAAAGGCATATTCAAATTATCACTTGATTTTTCAACTCCATTAATACTCCACACTCTTGAAGTTAATCTTTCAAGTTATCTCTCAAAGAATCTTGCAAACTTTTATCCATAAACTCAAGATAAGAGATTATGATATACCAAATAAATGCTAAACATTCTCTAATGAATAGTTCCTTATAAGCATCATTCTAGCACTTTTTAGAACATTTACATGATTAATGGAAAATATTTAGCAAGTAATATATCATCAACCTTGTAACTTTTAACTTTTAAGGAGATAAAGAAATCCAAATAAAATCATTTTCAAACTAATGAGAATTTTTAAAAAGTTCAAAAAGTAATCTATGATTTTAATAAATACATGAAATCCCCAAAACTTATTAAACCACATTGAGCGAACAAGCATATAAAAGCAAATGATATGACTAACCATTAGGAATATGTATATAATCACTAATAAAAAACTATTTTAATGAAATAAGCTCCTTTTAATTTTTTTAAAAGTAAAACCATTAGAAAACATAGAGCTAGTTATCTTTCCAAATTTTGAAACATGAGCATCAAGTTATATTGGTAACATATTTGCCTAGATAGAATAAATAACCTTCGTTTGGCACAAAGAGCACATATCATTTTGAAAAATAAAGGCAATCATGACAATGATATGTTTGATCCATAACTATCCATACTTAAGAGAGATATAAAGCATGTTAAGCATAGACAAAGGATAGATTATACTGTTCAATTGAGTTTTCATTCCTTTATGGAACTTGACTCTTTTGAGAGTTAAGTTGGACTAGCCTCAAGTTGTGCTTATGTTCTATTTTCATACCATTCTTGAGGTAGTATCATACTTCCTTCCTATATGAAAACTCTAAACAACTTCTTTAGTATTTAACCAAGATTTAGCTGCATGGTTTTGGACGAATATCAAACTAATATGCTTATGAAAGATTAATCAATTCAAACAAGTGAGCATAATGATCATATTCTTTAAAATTATTTTCAAAGCATTTGTATATCTTCCTCATTAAGCAATTGTCAAGAAAGCTTAATGGAAAATATACTAAGCATTACATACCCTTATATTAAGTTATATTATCAAAAGGCTATCAGCATATAAAGATAAAGTAAATCCTGTATTTAGGCTTCAATGGAACATGACCATGCACATGAATAGACGCCCTTTAAAATCGATTGATTCCTTGTTGAAAGCTTTTAATTCATCATTTTCAAATCCAACTAGTGCTTACCCATGACATTTGAGCTTGTGATCATTTGTAATCATGAAAATATAACTTATATGCATACATGATTTTGATCATGGTGAATCACAATCTTCAAGCAATGCTCGTGCCTTGAAATCAATAACCTCTTTTTCAATGAATATCAAATTTAGTAACATAAAAGGTTTAAGAAGTTGATACCTTATCCTTTGCAATGAAAGGATAACTCTTTCATACCCATTGCTTCTTTCTACAAGGTTTGAGCTTTGAAATAGCACCATTGTGTGTTTGAGAGGCTTTAACTATTCCAAACCTTCTTTTTCTATCCATTTGCTTTAGAGAAGCTCTTATTAAGGATTCTTTCTTTCTTTAACCAAATTGTCTCCTTTTGTATGAAATTTCCTGTATAGTTAAATCACTAGGAAGATATTTTGGTACCCATTTCATCTTGGGACCTTGAATGTTAGTATTCAAGCATTTAGACACCTTAGGAACCCAAATTTCATTTTTTATCATATAAAATTTTCTTCTAATTGGAATATGAGCTTTATGGCCACAATAATTGCAAATAATAGAATTCTTACTAGAATTTGATTTTTCATGAAAGATGCATTTAGAAAACTTTGTCCTTTTATAGAAATTACACTTTAATTCAAACTTGCTAAAAGGTATTCTTGACTTTCCAAGAGTAAAATCTATATCTTCACTTAAAGATTTAGAAAGTGCACTTAAGTATTCAATTTCCTTTTTGGATAAATTATTCTCAATTTCATAGTCACAAGAAGTTAAAAAATTAAGTTCCATAGAAATTCTATCATCATGCAATTCATTAAGAGTACATAAGTCATTATGATAAGGACTAGTATTAATATTAGAATCATATACCTTTAATTCCTTTTGAACTAAAGAGCATGACTTTTCCATTTGAAGCTTAATATGCTTATCATTAGAACCATCATTCCTTTCATCTTTAAAGTCTTCACAAGAGCTGTTGAACATATTTCACACTCTTGCATATTTGTCATGACTTAAATTCAATCGACCGACATGGATCCCAATGATTAGTTTCCACAAGCCTTAACACTTCTCACTTTTTCTATCCAACAGGAGTTTTCAAATTTCAAGGGGGATTTGAAATTCACTTTAATTTTTTTAGAAAAATGGACAAAACCTCTCTTGTTTTTGGATATTTCTTGAGGGTCACATACACTAAAATACAAACACCTATAAATTTCTCAAATACAAGAGTAACAAGCATTCACACAATATTATACAATTTCTAACTTATACAAATATAAATAATTCAATGCATCACATAAATCAACAAATCTTAACTTTAATGATAATTATAATCTCAACTATCAAATCATTTTATTGGGTGATCTTTGATTCTCAGTGCATGAGATGTAGCTTAACAAGCTTTCTTAACCTAAAAATAGTGAAAATAATTGGAGTGAGTTACAAGAACTCAATGAGCATATATTTATCATTGTTTTATATGTGATCAATTATATATATATATATATATATATATATATATATATATATATATATATATATATATATATATATATATATCACAAGTTAATCTTATACTAAATTAGACAAATATTAGCATAGTCATTTCTTGAATTTCTAAAATATGTGAAACCATGCTCTAAAATAAAAGTTCACCTGCACATGACTTAAAATTTTTTTCTCATATTACAAATCATAGGAGTCTTAACTATCCATTAATACTCAATATTGTCATCATATTGTATACTACTTATTCCAAGTGGACATCACATTCATAAATAGCTATTATCATTACAATCACATCAAATATTTGCAACCATGTTGAATAATGATATCTAATCACAAGCAAAGTTCTAATATCACATCACATCACATAATCATTTATAATAACTATGCATGTATCTATCTTTTTTATTTCCTAATCATTCTTATATCATTCTCATATGGTTTAACAAAAATTTCCCATCTAACTTTTAGATCGATCTTATATTCTTCATAATTGTTTGCTAGAAAATTTCCATTTGGCTTTCATAGCATAACTCCATCATTGTTCACAATTTCCAATATCACTATTGGCATGATTCACAAGTAATATACACAAGATAGCTCAACTCTCATATCACAACTACTTGTAAGACTATCAATGCAAGATAACTAATTCATTGTGAAGCAATGTCAAGCCTGCAACATAATATATAATAATACCATTATGTTTATGAATATAGCCATGACATATAGATATCATAGAAACTTAATTACAATTCATCATTAGATAGAAACATCATTACTATGCTTGTGCTACACACTCTAATCAATTAATGCTCACTTAATTAGCTAATTATTCTTATTCCATGGTGCTAAATTTATCCATGAATATATATGCATGAATAGGAAATTTGTACTATTAAGAAAAAGAATGCAATTCATAACATTTAAACTATAATGTTGATCCATCCTTGGAAGTTCCTAAGCATCCATAATCATCTTTTTACATTTTCCTCATAATATCACTATTTACAAAGATAAATTATAATTATATAAGTATTAGTTATTTTCTTTTCACATATTACATATCCATAACCCGATCATAATGTAATAATATTCCATATCACTTGCTTCTTATAATTTCTAATATTAATTGATAACATAACTATCCAACTTAATTATCCTAGATCTTTATTTTCTTTATTTTTGGACTTATCATCAAAATACTATAAGTTCTCCTGTGTAATAGCTTTCCAAATTAAAGTGTAAAACAGTCAAAATACTAGATTACGATAATATGAATATACTTTAAATGAACTAAACCAATATTTTTTAGTATAAAATATTTGTTTTGTGAATGCTACACCAAAAATCTAAAATAAGTTAATAAAATGGGGATTTTCTAAATCAAGTTCAATTCCTTAAAATATTGAGACATTATACTTCGAGAACACTTTACTCATATTATTTTAGCATTTTATATCATAAAAATTATATTTTTCTTAAATGGCATCATTCATCCAAAATGCTATTAAAATAATTTTTTGATTTAAGCTTAAATTTGCCATAATATCAAAATATACTACTCTAGGCTATCATTCTGTAACATGAAAATTTTATTTTTCACAAGCAGTACTCATGATCTATAATATACATGAAATGGGTTTCGCTCGAATCATAAGTGAATCTTTCAATATAGTAGAATGGAATGCTCCAAATATGTTGTAATTATCCTATTTTAGCATATTAATAGATGCTCCATATATCTGATAGGTTTTTTTTATTTATCTTCAAACACTCAACACCAGTAAAGCTAGTAACATAACAAAATCCTAGTCATGTTATTTTAGCCTTCTATAACGTAAAAAAAATCTTATTTTATATAGGCATCATCATTTTTCTTAAAATATAGAAAAATGGCTCTTCTTGGATTCAACTCAAATCATCATAAATATTAAAGTTTTATGCTATATGAATGCTTACCATCACTCTAAGGAGCCACCATGAACTCTGTCATTGGTGAGGGAGCTCCATTTATTAATAGTGGCAACTTCATACCTTCAAGCCTTATTGCCATTAGAGCTATAGATATGAAGCTCCCTAAGTTAGTTGTAACCAAGAGGGAGCATGCTAGAGGTTCTAAAAGGACTCAATGGTTAGAAACCGATAACAATGGTAGCTTGAGCAAGAAGCTCCATCATGGCTAAAGATTAGAGATCAATGCTAGATTAAGCCAACTCATTGTGATGGCTTCACTATAATGCACCAGTAATAGTGAGGATGGCATGTAGCTCGAGCTGAACCCAAGAGAAAAGAAGAAAAAAGGAAGAAAGAGAAAAGTTGGTGGAGGAGAGAGAAATATAGTAGTAAGTGAGAGAGAAATGAAAATTTCTAGATAGAAAGGAGCCTGGTGAAAAGGAAAAGAGAAGAGAGAAAATGCAGAAAAATCAACTATGGGTAATGATTCTGCGCATTGCAATAAGCCATAAACCCATACTCCCTTTTATCTTATCCATCTATTTTTATGACCATTGACCATAGCCTTTCATATATTTGAAAACTCAATTTTTATAAAACTTATTTTATTTAAAATTTCATTCCATGTAATTTCAATCTTCTCATTATACATACATATAAATGTATATTTGAAATAGTCTAATGAATTTTAAAGTCCTAAAATAATTATTTTGAATTTTTAAAATTCTTAAAAATAATTTATTAAATACAAATAAATTATTTTCATAAATTCTTGCACTCATAACCACTAAAATTATTTTTAACTTGTAGGGAATTCCTTTATAAAAATCATTTTAAACCAATCTTAAATTAATAATGGTCATATATATATATATATATATATATATATGAATTTGAAATATTATTATAGATATTATTTCCAATATTCCAGAATCTTTAATATGAAAAAATAAATTTAAAACTAAATATTAATTGAATAAATAACTAATTATCCATAAGTACCAAAATTTATAGAACTTAAATTTTAACTTGGTATATTACAATATCCTCTTGAAAAATTTCCTTGGAGCTAACTTTCTCTTGTTCTTTTTTTTTCTTGCTTAACACAAACACTTTTATTAATAAAAATATTATTGTCAAGATAATAAGCACTGAGAGTGTCCTAAATTTTCTTAGCTCTAAAACATTTAAACACTTTAGCATAAGTATCATAATTCAAACTACTATGCAAAATTTTCATAACTTTAATGTTTAGAGCAAACTTCATTTTGTAATCATTGTCCCATTCACTTCTTAGTTTTAAAGTAAAACCATCTTATATGATATCCCATGAATTAAATCTAAGGCTTGTATATAAAACTCCATTTTTCCTTTCCAAACTTTAAAATATGGATCAATATCAACATATTCAAACATTAAAGCATTTAAAACATCAAAATTTTCTTTCAAAGAGTTACTATCAAAGGTTGCAATGGATCTTCTTGAAATGGTTAAGTCCTTTAAATAAGAGCCCATAGCTCTAATACCAATTATAGGCTTAGCAACCCACACATAAGAAAGGTTGAATTGGGCATTTTTAAAACTTTTACTATTTTTAAAATCCTCTTCGAAAAACCTTCGATTTTGGAAAACTATGAGAATAATTATAACTCAAAAAATTCCAAGAGAGCTTTATAAAGATATTTATTACACTCAAGATATGATAACTCAAATAATTAGTGCAAATTAACTTATTCAATCATGCAAACACAAATCATCAAGAAACAAATCCAAGATAATTTAATACAAAAGTAAGCATATCTAATGTCCATTTTGAGCAAATAACTTATCATTAGAAAGCTATTTGAGTCTACTTTCAAATGGAACTAGTTTCATACTCATATTTAATGTACTTTTTAAGATATATTTAAAATAATGAGCAAAGGTAAAAAAAGTGGATTGTGAAAATTTGATTTTGAGAGTTAATTTATAAAATTCATAACTCTATTATATCTTAATCATTTTAAGCAAATGAACCGTCTATGGAAAGAACTTTTAGTCTATTTTCACATAAAATTAATTTCATGCTTTTATCACTTGTATTTTGTGAGATATGATTAAAACATTGAGTAAATATTAGAAAGGATTAAAATGCAAAAAACTAATTTCTAAACTTAACTTGAAAAATTATAACACTTTTATATATTAATCATTTTAAGCAAATAATATGTTTATGAAAGGATATTTGAGTCTATTTTTATATGAAAAAAGTTTAACATAAATATTTTATAAGATATGATTAAAAGAGTGACCAAATATCAAAAATTGAAAAGATGAAAAGCTTCGTATCTCATTAGTTTTTGAAGTGTTCCCATAGGCTATCTTGTAAAAATATGATTGTGGGCTATCTTTTTAAATGTTTTGATCAAGCTAAGATTACAAAAACACGTTTGAGTTCTATATCATGAAAAACTCTATTTTATAAGAAAGTTTAATCCTAAAATTAAAAACTATTCCAATCAAGTCTTTGGGCTTTTCTTGATACTTCCAAGCTTTTAAAAACTTTAATCTTCTTATCCTTCAATACTTAGATCATATAATCTTTCTTCCATTTCTTCCATTTCTTTACTTTAATGCTAACTTCCATTTTACTTATTGGATTTTTCTATATAAAAGTTTATAAACTTTGTAAATTATATAGTTAGTCCAATCTAATATATCAAGATATAGATGCAGGATTCATATATAAATTATATAACAAATTGGTATAAGAACATGCATCATCATCATATTATGTATCTTCACCAATCATATACTTGTATAAAATATAACTCTTTTAGCACATAATCAAGCATTGTTATTGCAAGTATAATCTAGCATGTCTATTGAAGATTTTATAATATTTTGGTATAAAGACATGCAACGCTATTATAACATTCATTTATTATCATGAAAACTCATCATATAAAACTTAAGGCTAACAAAAACCCTGTACAAATCTCTCTTTTCCTTGTGCTACTATCCTATGTAACTAGAAGTGAATTAGAATCATAGCTTCTACCTTTCAAAAATTCACAAAGTTGTGCTTTTCTTATGCATTGAACTCAAGGCACAATTTCAAGCCTCTAGAGCTTTTTCAATTCACAAGGCAATTCACTTTTATCATGCATGTGCGCACACATACACATATATATATAAGCCATCAACAACATAAACTAATTTGGATTTTTCCAATAATAGCCTAATGGGCTTTTTTATTATATATATATATAAATATATATATATATATATATATATATATATATATATATATATATATATTCTTTATACTAAACAACAAATATAAAGGATACTATAGGTCCATTTAGGAGGAACCCACCAACAACACTAGAAGAATTTGGACACTAAAGAAGCATTAGAAAAAAATGCTTTTACATTTTTATTTTTCCCATGCATAATTATGTCCATGTTCATTTAAATGAAAAACTAAGCTATCAAGTTACCACTATAATAATTGAACATGATTTTCCATTACTTCACCACTGAAACTATCTCCATATTGTTATATAGGAAGGTTATGTAACATGCATGGTTCTCTCAAGTGTAAAATTTTAAGAAGTGACTAAGTTTTTCAATCATAGATATCTTTCCCATTAATTTTAATCAGTTTCAAAATTTGGATCCTTGTTATTAAAGAATGTTATCTTTTATTTTAGTTTATGTGTTAAGACATCTTTTATTAGCATTTACTTTTGGAACTTTTTTAGTTATTAGTTTGTTGGCCAACTATTCTTTGATTTCATATTCTTCTTTACTATAATGAGCTTAACCAAAAATATTCTATTTGTAGAAATATATTTATCAATTTTTTTGCAGTTTAAATATTCATGTTCTTATCAATTATCAAGTGTTTGATCAAAACAAACACTAAATATTATTCCAATTTGGAGAAAATTAACCAAGATGTAGGACTTCCCATTTAATTAAATGTGAGAGTAAGATTAATTCTTTTTTACTTCGTAGATATAAGAAGAGAAGAAAATAAAGTTTTTTTTCCTTTATAACTAATTAAAATATGACTTTTTCATATCTTTTTTTTCATTAATATTATCTTTTTAGAAAAATAAGGACTAGAATTGACAAATAGGGGATTAACTCCTTAGTTTGTGCAAGTGAATTAATAAATTATTATAATTACCCACCTTTTAACTCTTGATTTCATTCAAATTTTAATAAGATATGGCCTTACCATAAAAAAGAATTGAAGAAAATTAATCAAAAATAATTATTTATCCTTTAAGTTTAATTTTATTTTATTAGAAAATAAGGTACATTACTAAAAAAAAGAATATGAGAAAGATAATTGTTAATATATTAAACTAAAATCATCTAAATAAATTATGCTAATAATGTAAATAGATAAATATCATTTAAGAATACTTTATAATTAACTGATCTTATTCTATTTTATCATTATTTATCTAAATGCTTTTGGTTTTAAAAATATACTATAAACTATTGTGAGAATTTAAAAATAATTTTAAAAAGAGTAAACATGTTTTTTTAAAACTTTTAAGTTAATGTAATTATATAAATGGTAAAAAAATTATACCTCATTCGTGACATGAGTTACAATTTAGTTTATATATATATAGTTCAAGGGGAAGTAAATATGGAAATATATATATATATATATATATATATATATATATATATATATATATATATATATATATATATATATTCTCCTTTTCTATTTTTGCATTTTCCTTCATTAAATATCTTATATGGTGTTAAGGCATAGATAAAAGGTGTTCCAAGGATAACTTTACTAGATAAATTTTTCGCTTGCAGGAAAGATTGCTTAATTTTGTAAAAAGAGTTAACTATTTCTACATGTAAGAGTTTGTAAGTAATTAGAAGAAGAGAAGTATTGGTAAATCTAAGGTGCTCTTTTATTTTTTTCCCAAAGAATTTGGTAGGTTCAAGACCTTCTTGTATGCATTTCAAATTAGCACCCATATAAAAAATGGCTATAATTTCTATTTACCAATCCTCCTTAGCTAATCTAATGGGAATATAATATTTCTGGATAAATTTCTTAGAGATGAATCCTAACAACTTATCCTTATTTTACTCATTTTCAAATTTTCTTTTGGTAGGATCTTTTTAGGTGTTAGAAAGAACTAAACTATGAAGTTTTTGTTATTCCCCAATTTTCTTAATTTTTGTTTTAAGGAAATTTGTTTCAAACTATAAATCTTGCAAAGTTATAAGTTTCATATTGTTTGATTTAAATCTATTTGAAACATATTTGAAGTTATACATATTTATTATAGGAGGTTTACACAAAAGCAAGGGTTTGTCTAAAGTTTGTTTGAATTTTTAGAGATAATCTTTCTTTTGTTCATTATTAGGTAGATTGCTGATAACTTCCAAAAAAAGATCTTATTCTTTGGTAAGAGTATTTATATTTTTTTTTCATGATGATTCCTCCATTTTTGAAAGAGTTTTATCATCATTTCAAAGTTATGTTGCTTCTTGAACCTAATCAATTTCTGCTGAGAACTCTTTTGATTCAAATGAATCTTTAACTAGTAAATTGCTTATTTAATTAAGAATTTTCTCATCAAGTCCAAGATTCTTAATTCTCCTATTTAGTTTACAATATTTAGATATATGTCCTAGCTTGTTGCATATAAAATGAACTATTCAAATCTCCTAATTTGGTGAGGAGTACACATAGGTTTGTTTTTCCTTACAATATCACTTCTTATAGTAAATTGGTTGCTTATGATTAACTTATTCCTTGGCTCTACACTTATGTTTTAGTTTGAAGGTTTTTAGGCAAGTGAACCAAATTGTTCATAAAAGGTTCCTAATTCTCTACAGTTTTGAAATTTTTCCTTAACTAATTACCTTTGAATTCTGTCATCTTAACAAATTTTGAGGACAAGCTTTTAAATATAACTTACTAATTGTCAATAAGTAAGATTTTTATAAGGGATTAGTCCATTAAAATAATTTCTAATTTTTCTCCCTAACCTTATCTCCTAAGGATTTGGGAAAACCTAAAAGAAAATTTTCCTTCTAGAAAGGTTGGTTATTATCAAACCTAAAGTAGATTTTTTTAAAAAAGTTATCCTAACAGCATCCAAAGTTTGATAAGGTTCTACACTTTAGGTTTGATAAGAGTTTAGCATATTTGTCTTTTTATAGGCTACAATCTCTTATGAAGTGTCTAGTGATGGTGTAAATTAAAGTATTTACAATATCAAGAATCGATATTCCATCAAGTCCTACTATTACTAATCCTTGAAGGCTAACCTTGAAAATTTCTTGGACTTTCTCGATCTCAATAAGATATTCATCCTACCATATTTTAAGTTGGCCTATTAAACCTACAATTAGGATGTGAAAAACTTTAGAATCATTACTTCTATAGGTTGCTTGATAAGCTATAATGACCATGATCATTTGCTAAAGAGTGTTTAGGATTTCATATTTATATTTACCATCTATGTTCAATTTATAGATGTTATTCCCATTGTAGGAATTTTAAATAATTTGGCATTTTTCTTCGATAATTTGATCAAGCAAGGTAACTTTAGGGTGATATAACTTTTAAGGTACTCTCTAGTTGGCTTCTCTATTGATAACTTCTATTTTTGGTCCTTGATAATCTTTTAAAGATGTTTCAAAAGCTATATCTAAAGTAGAAAATTTACTAGTGAAAAATTTGGTAGAAACTAGGATTTTACTAGTGACAAATTTGGCAGAAACTTGGGAATACTCATCTATTTCTAGGATGACTATATTTCCTAGTTTCTTATCTAGATCTCAAATCATTTACTTTACTCTAGCTATTTCTAACTTCTAATATAAGTTTATTTATTTATTCTTGGGAATTTTGTAAGGCTTGAACAAAGATTATTCTATTTTTTAGCTATTAATAGAAGATTCTCCTTCTAAACTAGTAGAGATTTTTACTAAAAGTTATTGTCCAAAAATTATGAGGTATTGGTTAGTATAGTTGTTTTGTTCCTTTAAAGACCATATATCTTTGGAGTAAACTTTTTCATCCTCCTTATCCTTAAGGTTAAAAGGAGTTGCAATAAAAAGTCTTTTGCAGTTAAAGGATTCAATCCAAAGAGATTTTTTAGGAGATAATTCTAACATGAACTCTTCTCCTTTGGTAATAACCTATTCTTGCATAGCCTTATAACTTGCATTAATAGTTTTACTAAAAGGATAGTTTATTTGGTTAGTTTCAACATATGACTCAAACAATTCAAAGAATGAAATATTTATTTCATATTTATTCATAAAATTGTAATAAAGATTTTGAATATTTGACCTAATTTTTCCTTTAAAATTTTCAAAAAACCAAGTTACCTGAACAATAAGTTTTTCTGAATATAACTCCTTCCTTAAAGACTACTTGTTGATTTGGAAAACCTTTTCAAAAATTTTTAGATTGCCATTTTGCATTTGAGAGTAAGTTGGAGAATTGATAGATTCAATAAAATCTATATCATATTCTTCACCTTTCCTTTTTTCTTTTTGAATGGATTAATTATACATTACTTTAGGTACTATAGAAGAGTTATTAAGACTAGTAATGTCAACATTTATTGTTAATGAGGTAGTTATGATTGTAAAAATGGAATTTTTAAAGCTAGTATCAGAGTTTAGAGGGAAGTAAGAATAGAAATATAAATGAATTATATTTGCCTTTGTGAATTACATGTTAACATTTGAATTTGGTTAAAAATTTTCAAAATCAATAGCACGCTAAGTAACGTAAGTTCGTAAAGAGGTGTATGTCCCATTTCTAAATTTGGGTTTAAGGTTACTTCTATCACTTGTGCTTTGATGTAAAGCATAAAATGAGGCTAGATGATCTAGAATGAACATTTCATGTTGGAACTTTAATAGTTAATTTATATGGCAAATATAGTAGATTTAGATTTTTATCTTTATGGAACTTAAAAGCTTTGGAATTGGATAGGATATTTGTTTTATATTTTTATATCTTTGTTTAGATCCTTTTTTACTCATCTTTTGTTTTCAAGTTTTAGTTTTACTTATTCTTTTCAAATCAAATTTAAAAATTCTTCAAATTCAAAATTAACCTTTATTTTCATAGAAGAAATGGAGTTTGAAGATTCAACTTAAGAATTTGACAACTAGCAAATACAAAAAATTCTAGAAAGAGAGCTTTATAAACCTTTAATTGGTTTCTTCAACAAAACTGATTGTGTAATTAGGATAATTAAAGAATCAAAAGGAATAAACATGAAGGATGAAGAAATTTTTCTTCTTTCTACCAAGTTTATCAAAGTTCACCAAGCCAAATACAACTGAACACACATAGGATGTGTGCAAGTAGTTGTGGTCCCAATGGATAAGACTGGATTGAATAATGCAATCCTTTTATGCTTAAGAGATGGCCAATACAACTAGTTTCATAAATTAACCATAGGAGCTAAAGAAAATAGTCTTTCTAAAGGACTAATCTACTTTAATTATTTTATAAATATCAAAATCTACTTGAAGGAGCAAAATCTTATAAATGTTATCCTTTTCAATGTTAAGCTTCATGGCTCTGATATGAAAGAAAGATTTCTACTAGCAATGATAATATATATTATCCATTACAAATTACACCAATCTATTGCTTCTAGCTTACTCATGCACCTAGCAAAAATAAATATACTACTTTCTGGTTAACAAAAGTAACCAAAGCAAATCTATCAATACTCTCCCTTAGGATATGTTAGATTGGTTAGAAAATTAGGGATCTAAAAAAATAATGCCCTAAGCAAAACTTGAGGCTCCTCTGATCTCCAAATACAAATAGTATTTGTCACGTAGAGTAGAAATTTCTTTGATAGGAGTCATTTTAGCAAATATGCACCTAAAATCATATAACCTTTCTCAAAACCAAATAGTTCATAAAATAGAAGTTATGCTAAACCCAAGAAGTCTTGTTCATGTGCCTTAGAATAAAATTACTCTAGAAAGGCTTTAGAAAAACCTAAAAATTTCTTTTCTATAATCTCAACTTCACTAACAATAATAAATATTGACATCATTGGCCTAAATAACTTTTCTAAAGTACCTCAAGCAATGTAAGATCAATTGATTCAAAAAAAAAAGGGAAGATGAAGAATATGATAGAAATTCAATTAATCTATTAATTCTCCAACTTGCTCACAAATGCAAAATGATGATCTAGAACCTAAATGATTCATGATCTAAATACTTTTGAAAACGTTTTCCAAATTAATGAGGATTCTTTAAGGAAGTAATTCCATTTAGAAGAACTCACTCCTTAGAAAACTTAGTTTTCTTAAAACTTTAAAGGAAAAATTAGGTCAAATATTCAAAATCTTTATTATGATTTTATGAACAAATATGAAACAAATATTCCTTTTTTTAATGATTTGAATCATATGCTTAAAACAACTAAATAGATTATCCTTTTACTAAAACTATTAGTGCGGATTATATAACTATTCAAGAGTGGGTTACTACCAAAAGAGAAAAGTTTATGTTAGAATTACTTCTTAAAAAGTCTCTCTAAATAGAATCCTCTAGTCCTAAAAGACCACTTGTTGCAACTCCTTTTAAACTTAGGGATAAGGATGATAAAAGAATTTCCTCCAAGGACATATAATCTTTGATAAAGCAAAACAATTATACCAACCAATACCTTCTAACCTTAGGACAACAACTCTTAGCAAAAACCTTTACTAGTTGAATAGGAGAATCTTTTGTTAACAATAAAAGAATGGAATAACTTTTACTTAAAACTTGCCAAATTCATAAGAAAAAATAAATAAGCTTATCTCAAAAGTTAGAAATAGCTAGAGTAGATCAAATGATTCAAGATCTAGATAATAAACTGGGAAATATAATCATACTAGAAACAAATAAGTATTCCCTAGTTTTTGCTAAATCTATCACTAGGAAAATTCATGCCTTAGATAGAGCTTTTGAAATATCTTCAAAAGATTGACAAAGACAAAATATAGAAGCTAACTAGAGAGTACTTTGAAAGTTGTATTGCCCTAGAGCTACCTTTCTTGATTAAACTATCGAAGAAAAACCTCAAATTATTCAGAATTTGTACAATGGGAATAATATCTATGAATGGAACATAGATGGTAAATTTGAATATGAAATCTTGAACACTCTTCAATGAATGACCATGGTCAATGTAATTTATCAAGCAACCTATGGAAGAAATGACTCTAAAATTTTTCACATCATAATTATAGATTTTACAAGCTAACTCAAAGGTTAGCGAGTGAACATCTCACTAAGACTAAGAAAGTCCAAATCTTAGAATCTGTCAAGGTTGACCCTCAAGGATTAGTAGTAGTAGGACATAATGGAAAACCTATTTTTTAATGCTATAAATACTTTAATTTGCACCCTTATTAAACACTTCATAAGAAATCCTAACCTATGAAAAGATAAATTAACTAAACTCTTATCAAACCTAAAGTTTAGAACCTTATTAAACTTTAAATGTTATAAGGATACTTTTTCAATAGGATCTACTCTAGGTCAAAGTAACTAACTTTTTTGGAAGCAAAAATTTCTTGGAAGTCTTACCATTTCCTAGGAGATAGGGTTAAAGAGAAAATTAAAAA
The DNA here is from genome assembly GCA_020226215.1 of Sindora glabra. NCBI lineage: Eukaryota > Viridiplantae > Streptophyta > Magnoliopsida > Fabales > Fabaceae > Sindora > Sindora glabra. The sequence goes on along the minus strand of CM035236.1, from coordinate 54,293,335 downwards.
TCAATTCAATAAACTGATCCCTTACGAGTAGCTTACTTATGGATAATTAGTAAGTTATGTTCAAAAGATTGCCCTTAAAATCTAGCAAGATGATAAAATTCAAATGCAATTAGCTAAAGAAAAATCTCAAAACTATAGAGAGTTAGGAACTTTTTGTAAATAGTTTGGGTTCACTTGCCTAAAAACCTTTAGGCCACACATAAGCATAAAGCCAAGCAATAAGCTAAGCCTAAGCAACTAACTTACTATAGGAAGCAACACCATAAGGAAAATAGATAACCTAAATAGATTCTTCCACCAAATTAGGATATCTAAATAGTTTGTTTTAAGGGCTACAAGCTAGGACATATAACTAAATGTTGTAGACCAAATAGGAAAATTAGGAATCTTGAACTTAATGAGAACATTCTTAATCAAATAAGCATTTTACTTGCTAACATTCATTTCAATTAGAAGAGTTTTTAGCAAAAGTTAGTTAGGTTCAAGAAGTAACACAACTTCCCAATGATGATGAAAGTTCTTCAAAAATAAAAGAATCATCATCAGGAAAAGAGATAAATACTCTTACTAAAGAACAAGATCTCTTATTAGAAGTTATTAACAATCTACTTGAAAATGAACAAAAGAAAGATTATTTTTAGAAATCCAAATAAGCCTTAAATAAACCTTCACCTTCCTATAAACCTTTTGTAGTTAGTAGGGATAACTTTAAAGATGTTTTAAACAAATTTAAATTAGAAAATATTAAACTTATAAGTGTACAAGATTTACAATCTAAAATAAATCTCCCCAAAACAAAAATTAAGAAAATTAGGGAATAACAAGAACTTTATACTTTAGTTCTCTTAAACCTTTAAAAAAATCTCGCTAAAAGGAAATTTGAGAAGGAGGAAAACGAGGATAAGTTCTTAGGATGCATCTCCAAAACACTTATCCAAAAATACTATATTCCTATTAAATTCGTTAAAGAGGATTAGGAAATAGAAATTATAGCCCTTTTTAATATAGGTATTGATTTAAACAGCACACAAGAAGGTCTAGTACCTACCAAATTCTTTGAAAAAAAACCAAATAATGCCATAGATCTACCAATGGTTCTTTTCTCTAAATTACTTACAAACTCCCAAAGGTAGAAATATTCTAACTCCTCTTAGAAAATAAAACAATCTTTCCTTCTAGTGAAAATTTACTTAGTAGAGTTCTCCTTAGAATGCCTTTTATGTATACCTTAACACCATATAAGGTATCTGATGAAGGAATAACAATAAAAGTTCCAAGAGAAAATATAGTTTTTTTTTTAATTTATAAAGGAACCTACATTTAGAGAACTTAATCTAGTTAAATGTAAAGAAAAAAAAATAAATTATCTCTTTAAGTAAATCTCTTTTAGAAATGTAAAATATCAATCGGCCATTTCAATTATTTAGTTAAAAATCAAATTATTAAAAAATAAGATAGTTAGCTAAATTTATTTTGACCTCCCAAATACTTTTAAAAAAAAAGAATAATATATGGTAGATCTATTATATGAAAAGGATTTTTAAGAAAAGCACATTCTTGCCAAAGTTAGGCCAATCCAAATAAACCTAGAACCTCTAGAACATTGTTAAAAGGAAATCAATGACTTCCTTACAAAAGGGATCATTAGAAAAAGCAAAAATCCTTGGTTAAGCTCATCATTTTACATCAATAAAAATGTTAAAATAGAATGACCCACTCTAAGGCTTGTAATTAATTATAAACCTCTCAATAAAGCTCTTCAATGGATAAGATATCTGATCCCAAATAAAAAAGATCTTTTAAATCAATTGCACTCTGCAAGAATCTTTTTAAAATTTAATATGAAATATAGTTTACTTAAGAATACATACAAAACAATGTTTATAATTCCATTTGAACAATTTGAATGAAATGAAATGCCTTTTAGCCTAAAGAATACGTTCATGGAATTTTAAAGGATTATTATTGATATTTAAAACACTTTTTATAAAATTTATCATTATTTACTTTGATGATGTTTTGGTATTTTTTTGAAAATATAGATCAATATTTTAAATATATAAATATTTTATTTAAAATCACTTAAAGAAATGGTTTACCTATTTCAAAAACAAAAATATCTTTATTAGTAACCAAAGTAAGATTTCTTAGTCATCATATTTCCCCAAAAACTATTACCCTAATTGAAAGAGCAATTCAATTTGCTGATAAATTTTTTAATCAAATTATTGATAAAACTCAAATATAAAGATTTTTGTAATGTTTAAATTATGTCTCTAATTTATTTCCTCAAATTCCCAATTTGATCAAACCTCTTCATGATCATTTAATGAATAATCCTCCCCTTGGACAAATATTCGTACAAATGTTATTAGAAAAATCAAGTCCTAAGTAAAAAATTTCTTATATTTGTCTATTGTTGATCTAACTACATAAAAAATTATTGAAACTAATGCATTGGGTATAGGATATGGTGATATTCTTAAACAAATTAAAAATAGTAAGGAACAAGTAGTTGTATTTTCTTTAAAACATTGGAATAATGCACAACAAAGTTATTCAATCCTTGAAAAGGAAATTCTAGCAATTGTTTTATGTGTGCAAAAATTTCAAATTGAATTATTAAATTAAAAATTTATAATGAGTTAATTGCAAATTTTTTAAAAAAATGTTTTGAAAAAATGTTGTGAACATTGCATCAAAATAAAATTTTGATTGATGGCAAACTATTTTGAGTAACTTTAATTTTAAAATTTAATTGATTAAAAGTTCTTCAAATTCTTTTCCTAATTTTCTTATGTAAGAATTTTTACAATGGAGTTGATGCATGATGCTAAGGAAAAAGAAAGAAAATAATTAGATTTTGCCTTTAAACCTTAATTCCCTATCAAATTCCCAAAATAAGAGTGACAAAGAAATTGCTACTTCTTCAAATCCACACAAATCTATGATTAAACACTAAACCCCATCTAACTATTACTTTCTAATTAAAACTCTAGAAGCCCTTTTAATAAATAGCCAAAGTGCCATAACTTTTCTTAAGAAAACTTAGGTTGATGTGGCTAAAAAGGATGAAGATAAACCTCTAATCCTCAGTTAATCCTAACTTGAATAGCTTGTTACCCAACAAGCTAACTAAATAATTAAAACAGGGTCATCCTCTAAGGTTGATCCCAAACTAAAATGGATTTTCACTTTCTACATTCCATTACCTAATATTGAAAACATGGCCCAAATTGAACCTGAAGTATGGAATAAAGATCGAAATGCAATTTAACCAAAAATATTCCTTAAAGGTTAGCATTATTAGCCAACTTCTCTCACTTAGGATAGAAAATTTTATGAGTTAATATTAGTGGAATAAGATCTATCAAAATAAAGAACTATCTAGATAAACATGATCCAACAATTATAACTTATTTAACTATCCATATTCAAAAGGTCATTACTTTGGAAGAATAAGGTAAATCTCCAACTTAACCAAAACAATTTCTTAGATATTGTAACCCATTTAGTTATATGTATCAAGATTACTAAGATGCCTAGTACAATGTGATTTTCTTTCAAAATAAATTTCACAAACATACTTGATTATTCTTTTTTAAACAAAATGCCAAGTACAAATCTCCTCACTAATTTTTCAAATGGTGGGAAAGGGTTAGACTAATTTTAGAAATCTTTCCTCCTTTAGTCAAAAAAGGATGGCATATCTTCAAATCCTATTTTCACAATTTAAATTTTGGAAGATTTCTCATGATGTTACAATTTAATTCAAAAATTAGTTTGCCCTAGTGTTATTGTTGGAAATTTTAGTCTTCCAAGGAAAACTCAACTTCCAAATACCCTTTCCTTTAAAGAATAGAAAGAACTAAATGGTGGGATGCTTATAATCAAGCTCATAGAGCCTACAAGATAGGAATTATGAAATAATTCTAGGAGCATCTGCATTTTCACAAAAATGCTAAGGCTAGAATAAGTTAACTTCTATAAAATAAATCCTAAGTGATTTTTATTCTAGTAGCAACCCTAATTGATGAACAATTTGTGATAAATTTGGAGATAATGCTCTAACAATTGAAAAATGCTAAAATGGCATCATAATAATAAGCCTATAGTCATGTAGCAATAAAGCAGCAGAAGAAAAAGAATATTATGTCTAATCAAATGAATATAACTATTATGGAATTGATATTTAGAATGTCCAAGATAACTAAACAATGTCTTCAAATTTCAAATTCAAATTTAGATTTCTGCTGGCACTAAAAGACAAACAACTTTCAGTGCCATCATTATAATGGGAATCTTTGGTAGAAGCAAGACAACTCTAGGCTTAAAATGACCAAAGTTTATGTAAATATTCCTATAACAAATAGTAAACTTTAAAATTATTGTACTCAGTATGCTATAACATTTATTATAGAATCTAAAATTGCTTATAAATAAGGCATTTCTCAGTTGTAAACACCATACTTTTAAACATCTGGATAATTGGTGTTCCCTCATCCTAGAAATCTCTTTGTAAACTTTTTTTTAATAAATTTAGACTTTATTTTTGCATCTTAACTTTTATATTTGGATAGCATACATTTTAGTAGTTTATCTATAATCTTTCATTTTTGTTTCATTCTCCTATTCCTTCAAGGCCTTTTCATATTTCTTTTGTGTGTGTGTGTGTGTGTGTGTGTGTGTGTGTGTGTGTGTGTGAAGTCACTAAGTGTTGAGTTAGTAGTGAGAGATTTAAGTAGTTTGCTAAAGGTTATATGTTAAAACCTTTTTACTGTCAACATATCAATACATATACATATATATATATATATATATATATATATATATATATATATATATACATGCATGTGCACATTTTTATGTGTAAATTTTAGCTTATATTTTTACTAATTTTAAAAGGTATTAATTTTTTTAATAAAAATATTAATAGGAATTGATTTTATTTATTTATTATTATAATTTGATATAAATTTTATATTTTATAATCCTTTATTAATATATTTTACATATATTAATATATTTTTATATAATTTTATATATAAATATATAATTCATTTGACTCTAGGTCCTAAGTTTTCCACTAATTAGGTTAAAAGCATGATTTCATCATTACCTATAAAAAATAAAAATGTAGCTTTTGTATTGTTTTATTCGTAAGCATAGAGATACAAGCAAAATTTCATTATTAAAGGAATAAAAAATAGTTATAGAGAAAGGTGTTAAGGCAAGATGCTTATACCCATAGTTTTGAAAAATAAATTGAACCAACCAATGAGCTAGTCCAGTTAAGGTGTTTGGACTACAACTATATGCAAATCAATGAAAACTAGCTAGAATTGGTGTGAATATACTAAAACTAGTGGATTAGACTAATTTTTCATTTTTAAAAAAAAATATTTTTTTTATAATTTTACAAAAATTAAGGTATAACAACCTTACAATTTCATATCAAATAAAATTTTTAATTATTTCCAACATAGATTAATATTCTATCACTTGTATTTTATTACTTTAAATATATATCATTAGTATATATATGATTTATATTTTTTAAATTAAAACTGATTCAACTAGTAACCTAATGGTTGAACTAATGAACTAAGATTCTAAGTCAATGACTAGTTCGATTTTAAAAATTATTCTTAAATCTTTATATATCCTTTTTTTAGCTTACTTTTGCATATATTTTTCAAATATCAAATATGCCTAATTGGTAAGATAGATTGTAATGGTGAATCCTCTTGCTTTAGTTATAAAGAAGTTAGAATGGGTAGATGAGGCCTATGATTTTATAAGAGCAAGCAAACTTGTTAAAGATGTTACGTCCTCACTTTCATCACCATTGTAGAAAAGGGTAAGGCCAATATACTTCATCATCTATTTACTAGCTTAGTACCATGTCAAGCAAAGGAAAGCATAATATGTTTAGATAAATAAATTAAATATACATGTATAAAATGAAAAGTAATAATTACAATAATTAAAATGAAAATTGAGAAAAATATCTATTTGTCAATTAGAGTTAATAATAAATAAAGAATGGTTCAATCCCTTGAATGGGATAAAGATAAAATAATAATAATAATACAATGTAAACCATATCAAGAAACATTTAAACACTTCTTTGAAGACAACATTTGTTATCTTATTGGTTAGCTTTCCATTGTTATCACATATTAAAACTTTTAGTCCACTATGATAACGAACTATCAACAATGCAACATTCAATTGATCATGACTAAAAACTAGCTTAGGTAGATAAATACCTACATATGATAGATATTCACCTTCACTTTTATTTATTATCATTCTAATGTAAATTTGACTTGGGAATTTCCTCCGTTGAAATTTGAAAGGTAAACTAAAATTAGATGGAGTGAGCAATATTCTTGAAATATACACAATTTCATTACACATTGCTACCTAGAATGACCTTTGTCTTCAAGACAAGAATAGCTAAGTCAAGAGCTACCATTGCAAGATCAGTTGAAAAAAAGAGTTAGAGTAACTACCAATAGAAAATTTTCAAATATATTTGAATGCAAGTAATGATTTTAAAAATTGAATATTAACCCAATACCATGGTAAAGTCTTGCTAATTGATTAATGTTTCTTATTAATATAATAGAAGCACAAATCTTAAGTTATAATTCGTGATTTAAAAGTCTGGATAATTTACCAATGTTCAATAACTCATGTAAATATAAATCAGCTTGACTATAGCAGTTGACATCTTCTTTGCATGGGCTATCATAACTTAAGTAAGACTTTATCTCACCAAGAATCAAGGAAAATATGTAATTATTAATATGATCAATTACTTCATAAGTTAAAGCTTGTATAGCTCTCTCTGGAACATAAGTAGGATCATTATGATTTTAAAGAAGACAAATATAAGTGCTTCTAATGATGGAAGATAATGAACTAACTAAATCTGTAATAAGAAGATCCTTCAAAATTTCAATAGTTTCTTCACCATCGTTACTTTTGCCAACAATACCATCTCTAGTTTTTAAAATTCATTCTAAGAATAATTTAATTTCAACAACAAAAGATTCTATAGAACCTATTAAAAGTCTTATATTTCCTGACAATGTTAAAACTTCACAATAATCCCATAAATAAGAAGTATTAATAGTTGCATGCATAATTTCTATTTCGAAGCCTTAAGAATAATAGTAAGGATCTATTTGAAATCTTCTCCAAATACAACTACCTTACCTCCAAATGGGTCATTCATATTATCAAAAGTTACAAATCCAAGAATATCCCACATAGGTCGCTCTAACACTTCAAAGCAAAATCTATTAACCATCAGGGCCTCATCCTATATAATTAATTTAGTTTAAACCATTAACTTAGCTAGTTAACTACTTTGAGCAATGTTCAGGTTGATGACTCATTTACAAATAATGAAATCTTGAATTTAGAATGAGTTATTCTACCTTTAGGCAATAGCAAAGAAGAAATTCCACTTGATGCAACATTAAGAACTATTTATTTTTCACAATGCAAAGCAATAGATAGAATATTCCCTAGAAATGTTTTACTTATTCCTCTATATCCTTATGCAAAAAAATATACCTTTTTTATTGAAAGAAACAACATTCATGATTTTCTCATAAATCTCTCTCTATTCGTCATTCATCTTTGAAAGGTCTTAATGCTTATTTGTTAAAGTAACTTTTTTATATGCAATTTCCTTTATTATTAGCATATTCAACATATTTGTAATCTAAAAATAACTAAAAATGGCATCAAAGTAAAATCTTTAAGGTTTTTCCTATTTGTTTGCAAAAACTTAATATGAAAAAATGCATAACTTTTGACTTGATCATCTGTCAATTGCAAACTTGCTAGATAAGCATTTCATCTATATGAGTGAAATAAAATTATTCATTGCACATAATCATAAAATACCTACAAGAAGGCTTTAACATTTGATAATTTATAATATTAAATAGAGAGTTAATTGGATTTCATGTTAAAGACCGTTGTTATGCAAAATATCGTCAATCAAAATTCTCCAAGCTTCACCCTAAACATGCTTGGGTCTAGACATTCTATTTTAAGAATAGAAGCATTGAAAATAGTTTTGACAAATAATTACCAACACCTTAGACACTTGCTTCCTTAATAGCATCAATGCATTCTTTATCTATTTTCAATCAACTTCAATGTATAGCACGTTTTCCTAAATGTCTTATACTAAACACCATTAATAGTTTGAATATTTTTAAAATCTTTTAAACATTTACATAAAGGTAACAAAATCAACATGTACTATTTTTTATCATTTGGAATGTAAAACAATCTTTCAATTGCAAATATTCTTTTTCTAAAAATGTAATTCTCAACTAGCTTCTTATAGGCAAACAAATTAGGAAATTTTTCATTCATCAAGTTTTAAGCTTGGACAAATTTCTTGTTAACATCCATCCAAGCCAAGAATTATGAATGATGGATGCTAGCTCTTTTTACAACTATATTTAGATCATCATTACCATTGTATGTCACATAATTCTTAACTTCCAAGTGAAATGTGGGTCTTTCTATAAGAGGATATTTATATTGAATATCCCATCCAAATAATTTCCGTACTACTTCATATATAAATATGTATATATGAATTAAAAAAATTATTCAATTGTGTATGGTAAGGAATGGTAAATATAATATTAATCAAACAATCAATAAAATGCACCAATATGATAGCATATCTTTATTTCACCTCTATCTTCAAAGTTTTCTCCATGTTTGACTTTTTCATAAAAACCATCAATGAATCTATCATGTCTCTTATTAAAGTACTTGAACATGTATTTTATTGCCTTCCCTTGATTCTAGTACTCTACATAGATGTGAACATGATATTCTTTTAAAATGCCATTTTTTACAACTAATGCCTAATTATCTCTTCTATATTTTGGATACCTATCTTCATTGAGCATATTTCTCTTATTAAATTTTTTAAGAAAATTCTTAAAATAATTGCCATTAACCATGTAAGGGGATTTCTCATTTGATAATCCACACGGCCTATGTATAATATGTTTCTTTACGATGTTAAATAGGATAGGATCAAAAAATTCATTAGGAATTTTTTCATAAGTGATATCATCAATCTTATCTTTTAAACATATTTTGTCTTTTAGATGGATGAAAAGCAATATGTAAGCATGTGGCAATGCACACTTTTGAAATTTAACTTTATATATAACTTAAACAAATGGAATAGTATGTGTTTTAATAATTAATTGAAAGAATATCTAATGTTTATGATATTAAAAAATTAGTTAAACAAAACATACTTGATTTAACTCTTTCAAAATTTTACTTTTGAGTCAAGTTTTTGATCAAATTATCAAGCTTTACTTTGAAAACATGGACAATATCAATTAGACAATCTTTTAGCCTAAGTCCAAGAAGATAAGCTTTTTTAATTATTTTAGGTCACTTTAGGTTGCATGTAAATGTTATAAATAAATCAAGAAACCTAGCCCATTTGCATATTGCAATAATATCTTAATAGTTTTACGTCATATAATTACTTCCTCCTATGAAAGACAAAAGAAGTATTGTTCGTGTATATGCCCTAAAACCAATCATATGAATGATTATACATTTGAATCATATTATTTTAATGATAATTTCAATTATTATATTTATACATATATTATCTGTGTAATATATTTAATTATGATAATAACCTTAGAATAATTGTATTCTTAAATGTCCCTAGTCATATATCATTATGGAATAGGTTGCTTTAATATGTTAAGACTAGCATGCGTGGTTACTTATATGAGATATTAAGTCTACACATGGGTACAAGTTAAAGAACTTGTATACTGGACTAACCCACACTAAGAACACTACATGGATGTTATATGAGTGTCATAAGTGATTCTTAGTAATCATCATTAATATGGTCTTTTAATCTGATATCGCCAAAATTCCCTACATGTGAGTTTCATATTTTGATATTACTCTATGTCACTCATGGTTGAGTAAATGCAAGGGTAATTATTGGATATGTCATATATCATGTAGAGAGATTTGTGTGATCAAGATGGAATTTGTCTCTCCTATATAATAGGAGTGACATCTATGGGCCTTTTGATTAAATAAAGTTAAGAAAAAATGCATGGCCATACTCAGATGAATTAACATGAGATGTCAATTACATTTTCTTTAGTCAGCTTATTTAAGAATTAAGAAACTTTTGAATTGGGCTATACTAGAATGACACGGTCCATGTCTCGTACTTAATCTAGATGTCTAGGACAAAAGGACATAAATGATGATCACATGGTAAAGGTTCGGTCGAATCATCGACTTTCTTATTACTTGGGTAACAATGATGTGTTGCTAGACACTGCTTATTGTTTATGATTATTACTAATGTAATGAGAGCCTATAAGGTCGCACATTTAGAACCTAGTAGATTTGAAATTGATGGACTAAATTATTTGAGCTTAATATATGGAAATTTCATGTTATAATTATAAGGCGTAATAATAAGCCTATAATTATACATGGAACAAAGCCCAATTAGTTAAGGATTTTTGTGCACCTATTTAAATAGGTTTATTGGAAAATAATAATTTTATTCATACATCCCAAAATACAGAAAAACCTAGCAGCCCTTTTGAACCTTTAAAGGGCGTAGCTAGCATTATAAAAGAAAAAAAGGTGAATTCTAATCAGTGTGCGTGAGATGTTCACTGGTGATTCATAGGTTCCTGTGGATACCTCGAAATCTTCAACCGAAAGCAAGTAGAAAAGGGTGATCAGCAATCAGACCTCTGAAGTGTTCCAAAAAGGTAATCAAATCCCTATCCTGATCTAATTTTTTCACAAAGATCCTTGGCTAAGATCGGTTAATTCCACTGTATTTGTTTGGCTCCTGATTCCAACAAGTATAATACATTTTTCTCTTAAAGATGGTCTTATCTTTCCCTATAAATTATCGTCAACAAGACTTCTATATAACTTAGCTCTAATTCTTTTTTATGTTTGCAAATGAAATATAACCATTTTGATTTGACCATAATGTATGCATTAGTTAAAAATTGTTGTAGCAATTTTCTCAAGCATAAAATTGTATTTACTTTACTTACTATTACATAAATGCAATATTGTATGAATTATCTCAAAGTCAAGGCTTTTCTTTTCCTTGATTTTGAATTAAATGAGCTTAACTTAATTGCTTTAGTAAATCTATCCTTTCCATAGAGGAATAGCAAATGATATTGTAACTGAAGATAAGTAGGATAGTGTTCATTAATACACTTAAGAAGACCTCTTTTTTATTCAATAATAATATCTCTACCCCATTTGAAGTTTCCAACATCATTAGGAATAAGCATTGTAATTTCATTTGCCGTAGTAAGGTTATACATTCTTCCATCATTTCCTTATTTCCTAATTAGTTGCAAGAATACTTTTGCATTTTTATCTTGTCTAAATGCTTGTCTAGCCATTCTAGAAGATTTCACAAGAACATTAAGATCATCTAACATCTTCAAATCATTCACAATTTCATTATCCAAAGTGAAAAAAAATGTTTGATGAACTGCGAAATAATAAAAGAAAATCTAAGACAATAAGTTACTTGGTATATGAGTCATATCAATTTTAATTAAATATTCTTAATAATGTTAAAAAAGTAAAATGAGCTAACATTACAACTCATACCTTGTTGACTACTTCATGGTTGTTATCATAAATATTAAGTTATACAAATTTAGGCCATTAACCAGATTCAAGAAGCAAATTTCCTACCATATGATAGTTCTATCCATGCATTCTAAATATATAAAGATCAAATTCTTGGTTCATAGAAGTGTTAACAAGCCCCCTAAAGAAGTAAATGGAAAAACATTATGTTATGGGCACGAATATTTTTCACCAAAAAAAAACTCTTTATTATTTTTGTGCCTTCCATGCAAAAGATCATATAATAATTGGGGTAATTGAGTTAATTTGGGTAGCATAATTTTTTCTTACATACAGCACATTAAAAACTTTAGTGATAATAGAGACTTATTCTTATTAACACATTCTTCAAACTATAGTAAAGCACTATAGAACTTACACAAACTTGTTTTGTCTCCCATATCCTAATAATCTATGTAATAGAAATGAAAATAATTATAGTTAATCATAAATTTTATAGTAGTAAAGATGCAATCAAGACCTACATAATAACATAGTCACAATATACCTTTATAATCTTTAAATTGTAGTGCTTGAACATCTTAATTTCAAATAGATTATTTATAATAATTTGAATACATCAAATGTTAGTGCATATACCACTTATATCTTAACAATGTTAAATATTTACCCTTATACTTATATCACCTTCAATTTGATCTTCAAAATAAACTTTGTTTAGTATATTGAAGCCATCGCTTAATAATTATTCAAAATTAAATACAAATAAAAATTTAACAACTTAAATATATAAATAACAAATTTTTATGAAAACAACTCATAAATATCTTCAAGTAAGAAAATGCTTGAAATGATATTTCCATAAAGTTCACCATGATCTACAACATAGTCAAAGTTTTCTGAAAGTAAATTTTTACAAATAAAAATGAGCATATTAAATATAAAGTAAAAAAATGCGACATATGCTTACTTGCATTATGATTCCTTATGACATCATAAAAAATCCCACATTAAAAGTCAGTTTCATTAATATTCATATTACCTATGAATCATTTAGCAAATACAATAATGGAAATTTTTTTTTGTAAATATCATAATTATAGAATATAATATTCATATTCTAAAAAATATAGTGAATTGTTTAATTAATAGCTAAATATTGTTCTAATGTATGAAATATATTCAAACTACAACCTATAGTACTTGAGAATTTAGTAATGATATCAAATTCATTGAAATTGTTTAAATTTATTATATTTGCATAAAATTAAGCCATCTTCTTCTACTTCATAATGATTGCTCATTTTTTCCTTTGCTTGTTTTGCTTTATCCCTCCTTCATTAACATAACAAACATAACTATTTGCATAAGATATTAATTTAGAGTATATAAAAATGTAAATTATAAAAAAATTTACCTCCTTTGCTAACATTAATTGAGAATTTGAGAATGAACTAGATTAATTGATTCAATTACAATTTAAAAAGATAAGCTTGTATTTTTTTTAAAAGACATTTAGATGCATTCTTAAATGATATAAATGTTTAGTATATTTTATTTACCACATCTATCATGTCCACAAATAGTAGATAAACTATATGTGTGTTCAATTTTCTTGAAAATTATATTATTGTTATAAAAAAATTCAAAACATATATCAATACAATAAAAATAACATAATAATTTAATTTTGTATACAAACATTGTAGTTTCATGCTTTTATATGTCCATACCTATTTTCTCAAATTTTTTCATACATATTTTTTCTTCTAAAAGTATTTAAATCTAGTGGAGTTAAATATCCTTCTAGTAATTGACTTGAATGTTTACTTAAAAAACATTTCAAAAATACCAATAATATGTAAATTATATAAAAATAGTAAAGTTTTAGAGTCAAAATTTACTATTTGATATTTCTTGTAGTACACTTATTTGATTTGAAATTTTTCTTATTTTTCTCAAATCAAGAAGCATCACATTATTTTTGTTACCAACATATAAAAGAGTGTTCTCTTGAATAAACAATTTTGTGCATTGATTAAAACAAAAGAAATGAAAATAACATGGGACTAAAACAAAAATTGATAAACACATGCAAATTTAGATATTGATGAAGTATTTACATAGAAGTTAAAATGGTTTAAACATATATAAATAATAAAGCATTATTAAATTTAAATATGAAAAGAATTTTTTAAGTAAAAACAAAACCTATATATAAAGGTGGATATGAACCTACTTTGCAAGAATTAATTACATATTATATTTAGACAATTATCATCTCTAAAACTTTTTCCACCATAATATTTAAACTAAAATTATGACAATTTCCTTTTCACATAAACCACTTTTAGCATGATTCTTAGTGTTTATGGATGTAAATCTACCTTTCACACTATTTGAGTCAACTGAATATAGAAATGGTTAAAATTATATAAATTAATTACTATTAAATATTATTTTATTAATGATGTCTATTTATCACATTTATCTTGTTCAAAGTTAGTAGGTAAACTTTATGTAGGGTACAATTTTCTTCAAAATCATTGTTATAAAAAACATTCAAAATATATGTCAATAAAATAAAGATAATATAATAGTTTAATTTTGTGAGCAAGCATATATCTATTCTTATCATTTTTGAACTCTTTCATGCATATTTTTCTCAGAGATGCAATTTAATCTAGTTAAATGCCCTTCTAATGATCAATTGAAAATTTACTAAAAAATTAAAAAATTTCCAATAATAAGTAAATTATGTAAAGAAATAAAGTTTTAAAATCAAAACTTACTATTTGATATATCTCTTAATACATTTTTTTAATTTGAAATCCTTTTTACTTTCCTTAAATAAAAAAGCATTACATTATTTTTATTACAACCATATATAGAAGGATCTCCAGAATAAACAACAATGTGCATTAATTGAAATGAAAGAAATAAAAAAAAAAACATGACTAAAATAAAAGTTAATAAATACATACAAATTCAAAGATTGATGAAGGCATTTACATAGAAGTTGAGATATGATTAAACAAATACAAAGAATGATGGATTATTAAATTTAAAAAAGGGTTTGAGATACTTAAGTTTCAATTTTTTTTATACTACTTATATTATAGTCAACTCTTTAGCTACCAATTTAACCAAAATCTTCAATATCATCTCCTTGGGTAAATCAAATTTTGAAAGAAAAATATGATATATTGTGCAAAAATAAATTAAATTACAAAAAATCTTAAAAAAATGAACATAATGCTTAAGAGATGTTGTACTGAGGATATGCTTAGCAAGTTGGCTAATATATAAACATCAAAATGAAGAGGTATGATGCAAAAGAAGCTAGTAAGTATTCAGTAGCAAACAAAGTGTGCACACAATGCACACATACAAAAAGATAGCGTACTATTACAAATGCCAAGCCATTTTACACTAATTAGAAAAATAATTTGATATATGAATAAAAACAATCAAAAATAACTTATAAAGATGAAAAAAATTATAAAAAAAAAAGAAAAATCATTTTGTTATCATAATTGAAATGATGGTAGATTGCACTTATCACCATCTAAGCATAATACATATATATGATCACTATTTAACTTCCCTATCATTTGCTATAGTCTCATGATTAATTTCAATTAATATATGCATAAAACAACTAAAATTTCCAATGCAAATTGTCCAACAACCAGAATTATCATAAATATAGTGATAGCAATAATTATAAATATTAACGGGATAAATTAAATGGAAAGTGCAAATAATGATAGAAATAACCATATATTCAATTATGCTTTTTATAAATGAAATAATTAAAGATATATATATATATATATATATATATATATATATATATATATATATATATATATATATGAATAATAGGATAGTATAACACATTATAGATATCGAGGATTATAAAGGTGAAGAAATTAAAAAAACTCAAGAAACACCATATACTATTATTATAATTGAAATAATGATGAACTACACTTATCACTATTGGGGTAAAATTTATATATTCTATCATTGTTTAACTTCCCTACGATTTGTTATTGTTTCAAGAATAATTGTAATTAATAAATACATAAACAATGAAAATATTCAATGCAAATTGTCCAACAACTAAAATTATCATAAATATTAATAATATAATTAACTAAAATGTGATGATAGCAATAATCATAGATATTAACAAAAAAATTTAATGCGAATTGAAAATTAGGAAGAGAACAATCATCGCATATTCAATTATGCTTTTATAAGTGAGATAATTAAAAAAAAGTTGAACAATGACTATAGTAATAGAATAGTATAATACATATAGAAGCCTAATTTGTTGTCTAATCAATTTTAACACATGAAGTAAACTATAACCATTTATATTGGTAGTTAAAATAATGCATTAATAATCACTTTTGCTACAAATGTGATAAAATAGAACCTTTTATAATAAATACATAAGAGTAAATTGATTGAAGCTCCAATTATATATTCATAACTAACAAATTAAAAAGCATTAGATGACTAGAATTAGTATTTATTGGAGAAAGAAAGTAAAAGTAAAACTTATTGATATGCTGACTGTCAAATTTTATAATCCCCTTTTCACATCCAATGCTTTCCTAATACATATATGATAGAAGTAAATTTGTATAATTGAATACCTTCTATATGCATGGATCTATTTTTCACTTTGATCACATATGAACATTAGGAGTAAGATTTTGTTCAAGATGGACCGTTTATATCATATGAAAGAAAACATATTTCTCTTCCAAGGTAATTCTTAATACTAGCTCATTTTACATCTACAATTATAGTTTCATTGTTGAGAAAAATTTCCTTTCAAGTTTACATTATAATTATTTTGGAAAAAAATATATATATTTAAATGTTGTAAATTTCTTTAAAATTCTTAACAACAAACTATATGAACATGTAGAATGAAATGTCACTACTATTGAACAACTACACATATACTTGCTAACTCTATTTTAATTAAAAAACTCATCATAATTATATTAAAAGTAGGGTTTTAAATAGATTTTTCTAGCCATATTCATTAGCATGCTTGCTTTACTCTTATATCAGTTTTTGTATTACTTTTTATAAAAAGAGAGAGAATTCATGGATGGCTAGAATGCTAAAAGTTAGCAATGTTTAGTTATATTATCTAAAGTGAAAGGAATGCCCTAAGAGTCAATTCTTCATTGTTGCATTGTTATATGTTGTGAACCTTTGATTCCTATCTTATTATTCTTTCACTTCTTATTTTACCTCTACTTTCTTCATGAAATGGGGCTTTTTTTTAGAAAATACCTTTGTATTGAATTAAAATCTTGTACTTACATTGCTTATATGAGATACTTTAATAGTCTTCTTTTCCTAATGGTGCTGACATAGTGTTTTTCATGAATATGAAAAACATATTATTATCATTTTGATTTTTTGTACATCGTGATATCTATATTTCCTATTTTATTTGACTTCTCTTAGAACTAAGAAAATTATACTAGATGGTTAATTTCTAAGTTTTCTAACTTTTCCAAATGAGCAATTATGATATCTATATTCCTTATTGTTTGACTTTTCTTGGAATGAAAGACTTTACTGGATGATTCAATTTTAATTTTTATGGCTTTTCAAACATACATAATTCAATTTTCAAATCTTATTTCCTCTAGTGGATTTGGGATGTAAATTGCTTTGTAGTTCTACGTAAGTTTTAGCAAGCATACACTTTATATTAATGTTTTTTATTATATATTTACTCTTAAAACAAAAGCACACATCATATGTTAAAAAAATTAAAAGCATTTTTCATAACAGAGAAGCAAATTGGAACATAAGGTTTCTAAAATCAAGCAAATTAGTTGATTCCTTTTATTTTGTGACTTATAATTTAGTGTATATGTTTCAAAACTATTTTTCCATGGCTTCTAGAAATGATTATATGTGTAAACTTATTTAAATTATATTTTATTTTTGTTATTTTGGATATGTATACACTTTGCATCTTATGGTTTGTTTCAATTTATAATTCATTTTTATTTTTTATAATTATGTCTCACAATTTATTTTCATTTGTAAACAAGCTTTTTATTTTTATTAATTTTAAAGCATATTTTTACTAAACAAAAGTATAAAAAGATGTATGAATGAAAACTTAATAAGGTAAACCATTGGTTATACTTTTAATGTTTAACAATTTTTTTAAGTCACATATGTGAAGAATAATTAGAATGTATATTTGGATCTAATAAATTATCTACAATGATAGCCCATATAAAAAGGTAAATTGCTTCTTGCCCGAAAACCAGCAAGAATGAAAAGCTAGTTTTCTTTTAATAGTAGAAGTAGTAAGTTAATTTTATTATTTTTAAAATATAAAAGTGGTAAATCTTGGATTCAAACACAAGTCACTAAAAAATGGAAGTTTTTAAAGTAGTATTATATATCATTATATTGCTTTAAAGATGCCAACATGATGACAAATTTTTATTTTAATGAAATAAATAAACATACAAATAAGGTTATAGTAGAGACCACACCTTAGAATAACAAACTAGATTTTTACCTTTATGGCATTAAATACCTCAACAATATGCTAAACCTAGAGCCCTCTTATATGGATCCCAATGAATAATCTTGGTTGCCTATGGCTACTCCAAAAAATATTTTTGAGTAGTACTTAAAAATCTTTTTCATAGTGTTTAATAATAATTGTGATAGATATAGAACTAAAACATCTTAGGTTTTTTTCTAATTTTTTTTAATAAAAAGTTATATTCCTGTATTTAAAAATGGCTTTTCAACATATAAACTCACCTAATTTCAACATAATCATTAGAATAATAGCCTAAAATTTATACTTTTTATTCATGGTCAATTAGTAGGTCTTTTAAATTAGTTTTAAAGTTTTTTTAACACAAAACATGGTTTAATTGAGAATTTCGTATGTCGCTTTTCTTTTAAGGAATTTTTTTCATAATAAAAAGGAGTAAAATTTGATAAATAAGTTGAATATTTATATTATAAAAAATAAATTTAGTATAAGAAATAATCTAAAAATCTCTATTCACCCCAGAATTGCCAACATTGATCAAAATAAGAAAATTATAGTTGACACACATTTAATTTATTAGTGAAACTTCTAAAGTTATAGTATTCGATCTCAAAGATAAAGAACAATTTTATAACAATAGCAAAAGAATGCATGATATTATTCGTACGCCAAGTTAAAATTTTTTTTAAAATTAAAATAATAAGTAATTAAAAGATATAGAACAATAAATATATTAATAAACTTCATTATGTCCTTTTTTTCCCTTTTGAAAAAAAGTAGTTAAATCTTCCTTAGTTGGTCCTAAAAAATGTTCAATTCATGGTTAAATATATTCTAAAAGAAATTAAAGTATAAGAATGAAAAGTTAAAAAATAAAGAAAAAGTTCTCTTAATTTTGCAAAAGAATTAGTGGAAGCAAAAGTAAAAGGGTGGGGAAAAAATGCAAATCATATATGCTTAATTAACTTTATATATGTAATCTAGTAGTCTATTATATAATGCTCATTAAGAAAAAAAGGTCTCGATAATTTTTTTTCTTTTTATGAGGGCACTATAATCTTTATGAGGGCATTACACACACACACACATATGTAATACCTATTCTCTTTAAAATTTTCAAAACACACACTAGACACATGCCCATCCCATGTACCGTGGATCTGTCCTTGTTGGTTACTCTATTTCTTTAAGTAAAGAATGTCATCTTAACAACATATTAAGGTCTTGTTTGGCAATTAGTTAATTTAATTTACTATTAGCTAATAGTTAATTATATTAATTAATTTAACTAACTAATAATATTAGCTGTTCATATAAAAATATTTACTAAAATTAATTATTTATTAATTATTTATATATAAAATAACTTATTTTTACTTTAATAATACTTTAAATTATAATATATTATTTATTATAAATTAATGTAAAATTATTATATATAAATATAAAGACATGAAGCCACTCCCGCCAACCCTCTGTGTTTGCTTTTAGTTATGAGTGTGAATTATGCATTTCATCATAAGAAGCACATTTGATTATGTTTTGCATTGATTATTTTGTTTGTCAAACTTGATTATTTTATTTTAGAGGCAATGAAAGATTCAAATTATTTGAATATTAGGATTCATTTGGTACATTGATTAGATAAAATTTATATGTATAATATGCTTTTATATTTGACATAACTTTTAGTAGTAATTGGCATTAAAGGCTTTTAATGAGAGAAAAATTATAATTAAATTATTTTTTTAACTTATTCTTTAATGATGATTTTTCTCTCACTTAGGCTTTTATATCAATTATTTAAAAAAATCAATAATTAGGAAAGGTCATGCCAAAGTTATTGGGAGTGGTTAAATTATTAAACCCTTAATGCAGAGGAAGATATAGTCTTTAAGAAATATCGAATGCCATTTAACTCAAAAATTCTCAGTAAAATCATGCTAAAGGTCAAATCAATTTATACATTATAATCAATTAAATAATAACTTATTTTCATCACTATATAAAACTTTTGTACTCTTGTAAATAAGACCCTTGAGAGCCAAAATTGAAGAGAAAATAGTAAAGAATAAACATCAAAGTAAAATTTCTATCCCACCTAACGAAATCTTTGCATGCTTTGGTTACTTTCTCGGAAGCTTGCTCCTCATAAGAATTATCTATACGAAACTTGCCCTTAGCCTATAAATTTTAACAGTTCTAATTCTTCTACCACTTATCTAAGTACATGTAGTATTGAAGTAGAAAAAATCAGCGTGTAATTACAATATTGTAATAACATATGGGCATAACATCTGAACATTTAGCATGTTATCACAAAAGTGTGAAAAAAAAATCACACAATTATTCAAAGTGACCACTTAATCTTTGTTGGTCACTTCTTTCTCAATTTTATTTTTCTTTTTCTTTTTTTTATAATAGCAATGACAAATTATTTAATGTACATTGAATATCTTGAATTCCAAGAATAGAGGGCATTGCAACCCAAAAATTATAATGTTTCCATATTTATGTATAATAATTTTATATTAACTTCTTAAAAAATTTAAAAATTATATGTATTCTATAAATTTTGATACTTGACCCATCAATTGGTGGGTTTAAATCCAAAACACTTATTAGGAAAAACTTCAAAAATAACATCAAATGTCATTGTTAAGCTTTTTAAAAATGTTTTCCTTCTTTTATTTCTTCTTATTGTGTAGTATTGTGATCTAATCCCATAAATACCAATTGCTAAAACTCAAATATGAAGCTTAATTGTTGACCAATTCTCTATCAATTGTTTTATCTACTAAGTTGGTGGCCAAGTAGAGCTAGAAAGGCAATATCAACAAGAGAAAGGTGTTTTAGTCAAACCTTTTCTTTCATGACCTAAACTTTGTAAGCATGTGTTATTAATGTCAATAACATCTAGACCATCTATTTGAATAGTTCCTGCCATAAATAGATGGCCCTAATCTGAAAGTACGATTAACACAAGTTACAAATGCCTTCACCTTCTTTTATTACAAAATTTTGCATTTGAACCTACCTTTGCTTTTTGTGAATCTTGACAATTTATTATAATATGTAGGTTATATCACATTTCAAGTCTCTTTTGATTACATGCCAAGATTATATCACTTCTAGCATTTTTTCTTTGTTCATTTGAAGTTTTTTAATCAAATGCTAAGATCAATTTTTATAACTATTTATGTTATTTAACATGTCCTTAAAGCTTGACAAAAGGAAAAAAAATTGTTTTCAATTCTTGTATTCTTTTACATCCTATGCCTTCTTGGTATAATGTTTTAAGAATACAACATTTGATGTTGTTAGTTATATCAATGGATATGAATTAGATTCATACATACTAATTCACACATATCGGAATATCAAAAGTTTACGATGAAAGATTTGGGATCCGATTTGAATTTACTAGTTATATTAGCAATCATATGGAAAGGTAATTTATTCACAGTCTAAATCTCCTTTTGCTCAGATTAAAGAGAGAGAAAGAATATGGAATAGGTTCTAATGATCCCTTCCTTTCTATTTTTTGTTATCTAACCCTTTAACTATCTTTCTTTTGTCTATTTACAGGCATTTCATGAACTGAATCATGGGTTAAATTATGGACCCATTTTAGGCGACCCATATTCATAATCCAACATCTCCCACTCGCACATAATAGGATCCATACTCTCTCAACATTATATAAGAGAACATTATCTTTTATACTCTGTAACAAATCATACAAGAAAAATAGGTTATGTGACCAGTATACTTTGAGAGCTTTTTGTTATACATCTGTTAGGAATATATATAGCTTCTCAATAAATAATGGATCTTAAGTGGATTTTAAGTATGCAGTACCCTAGATCATTTTTCATCATATTTAAATTTCTCAAATGATCTGATTCATATCCATCATATGCATTAGATATTGTATTCACAATTATAGGCACACTATAACTGGTATAGCGGTAAATACAAATGCAAAATGATACATTTGATGATTGATACGTAAAATATTTATATATTTACTTTCCCTTATATGATGCATTTTTGGATGTTATCTAAGCTT
This sequence comes from Sindora glabra, assembly GCA_020226215.1. NCBI lineage: Eukaryota > Viridiplantae > Streptophyta > Magnoliopsida > Fabales > Fabaceae > Sindora > Sindora glabra. The sequence goes on along the minus strand of CM035236.1, from coordinate 54,271,004 downwards.
AATTTAATAAGTTCTATTGCATTTTGTGAATGAGTTGTGACTTTGAAAAGAAATTAGATTTTTTTGGATAATGCTAGATTTCAACCCTATTTTAGGTTTTAAGCCATATCTGAAGCTATGGACATTGGATTGGGTCATTCTTTACATGGATTAAAATCTAAGAAAAAATCCTACAACTTTCATGTTTGAAGAAAAACCCAGTTCAGCCTTTAAGGATCTCAATTGTTGCTTAGAAGTTGAAACAGTGGTTCTGGCTGAATCTGACCTTTGCTCACTATTTTGATCATAACTGGAGCTACATATGTCAAATGTGGGATTTCTTTAGTGAGTTTTAAAGCTAACATTCAGCTCTACAACTCTCATGTTGACTGAAAAATGTGAATCAACCTTTCTAATTGCCAAAAGTTAGCTACAATCCAGAAGACTGGTAGCTGCGAGAATTAAGGTTGATAGCTAATGGTCAAAGTTAGTTAGCTAATGATCAAGATTGAAGGTTAGGCAAGTGAAATCTTTACCAACACTCATCTATAAATAGAAACGAGAAAACTTCATTAGGATTCATTCATCTTAGATAGTAGTTTAGTTCATGCATTTTTAATTCTTCTTGTATGCCTCCTACATAGAAGGCTAAGTTGTCATCCTATATGGAAGGTTTTACCTCTTACATGGATGAATAGTATTTCTATTTTCATGCATTTGTAATTATATTTTATGTTTGTATCATGATTGTGATGATGTTTTTATTTTATTTTGAGTTTGTTTTTAATTTCATTATGTTCTAATTTTTCATCTTCCTAGGGTGATGATGTAACTTGATAATAACGGATTAAATTCTAATCTATTGAAACTAATTTTAATTTTCTTCTCCTAGATTGAGTTTTAATTTTTGCTCTTAATGCTTTCAATTGATTGGCCACCTTTTGAATGAACTCAATATGCATGTTGAGACCGAAAGGAGATACGTGTGTATGGAACCTATAATTAAAACCATAAATTACATATGAAATAGGAATATATTCATATGGTTTGTGTAGTCTTAATGAGTTCCATAAATCCTAATGCATGATTAGTTGTTTTAATTCACATAGAAATATAGTAAATTAACAATTAATTATAGAATTACTTGACCTTGGAAGAGGCTAGTAATTAATTTAAGAAAATTCGACTATCAATTAAGGGAGTAAAAATTGTATTAGTGTAAATAGATGATTCAATCCGAAATTATTAAGTAAAGTCTGATCCCTAGGGCTTTTATTCATATTTATCTTTACTCCAATTGCATTCATATTTATTTTAAATATTTTTTGCATAAATCTTTATTTAGTTACTTCATTTTCAATTAATCGATTTGTCAAATAGTGTTAGGATTATGAATTTTGGTACTTAGTGAAACAATCTTTGACAGAATGATACTTTTCTCATCACTTTATTACTTGTTTACAACAGTGTACACTTACATTAATTTATAAACCATTTCACACGTAACAATGATCTTTTCCTTATCCCAAATCTCTTAATTTTAATTTAATTTGCTTTTCTTGTAATGCCCTGCTAGATTGAATCTCTCATAGTCCTTTGGTAACATTCTAAAATAGTAATTATTTAATTTAAATCTCAAGAAATAGAATAAAGTCATAAGGGTACAAATATAAGGTCTTCATTCCTTCAAAGGTCTCACACATCAATGCTAAAATTTAGACTTTGATCACCTATATTGGTCACAATTTGCACACATGGTATGAAACACATGTTATGGTATTCTCTCCTTTTCCCATGGAGCATATGTCTTTATATAATGTATTACTATCATATAGATATTGGCCACAATTTGCACACATGGTATGAAACACATGTTATGGTATTCTTTCCTTTTCCCATGGAGCATATGTCTTTATATAATGTATTACTATCATACAGATAATGGCTTAGACATACTCAATGTCTAACCTGAGTTCACCAATTTACTCTTATTTCCATTAGAGTTTATATCTAGCAATATAGATAGATGAAATAAATTCCTTATTAATTCACTTATAGTCTTATATATGACCTCATCTTGTTCATTAATAAGGCGATATTCATATCTTAAGCTTAGCTCTTGATTATCACTTAGATAAGAAACTTAAAAATTATGTCATCTCTTATCAATTACAAAAATTAATGAGATGCAATTACTTGTGTGAGAGGGCTAATCTTCTATCTATCTAACATACTTTTTAATCACTCAAGAATGTTCCAAGAAACATTCATATATCTATATATGTAGGCTTATAGAAACACGTTTATTATTCAAACATTAATATTCTTTGTACATTACTAGAAAAAAAAATTACAATACTTGTATTAACTTCTATGCAATCCTCGGGATTTTATATGTTTTATGAATATATCCCGAGGAATAGGCTTAGTTACAGGATCTGCTACCATCTCGCGCATAGAAATGTATTTCATGTTCACTTCTTTATATGAAACTATATCTCTCACAAAGTTATACTTTGTGTCTATGCGTTTGGTTTTGCAATGACATTTATGGTCCTTTGTGTATGCTATTGTTGCTTAGTTATTTTAGTTTACTAAAACCAGATTAGTAATGTTAGAATTTATACCCAAATGATCTAAAAAAATTTTAAGCCATATTGCTTCTTGTACTGTTACTAAAAATGCTACAAATTCAACTCCCATTGTGGATAAGGCTATACATGATTGCTTCTTAGTACTCTAAGATACGACACCATTATTTAGTAAGAAGATGTACCTAGAGGTAGACTTCTTTTCATCCAAGTCTCCTCCCTAATTAATATCATTGTAGCCTTTCAATTATAGATCATTTCCTTCATAATATAATGAATTAAATATCTCAATATCCTTTTAATTGTTTTCTAATGTATTGAACCTAGGTTAGACTAATATTGGCTTACCATGTCAATAGTACATATCATTATGTACATCAAACTTCCAACTACACTTGTATAGGGAACTTTTCTCATATATGTTTCTTCTTATGGAGTCTTAAGACACATCCTTCAACTTAGACCTTCACCTTTAGCAATACGAGTATATATAAGTTTACAATGCTGCATTTTAAATTATTTAAAATTTTTATTAATATAATGCTCTTATGACAGAGACAATTTCTTTGAATGATTTCTTGAAATATTAACTCTAAGAATATATGCAGCTTCACCCATATCTTTCATTTCAAATTTAGATGATAACTATCTTTTAATTTCATTGACACACTCCTTACTATTTCCAGCTATAAGTATATCATTAACATGTAATAATAAAATTTTAAACTAATTGTTGGACCTTTTTGTATATATGTAATGATCTTTGTCAATCATAATAAAATCATTTAACATGATCACATTATGAAAGTGAATATACCATTTGTCTTGAATATTGCTTCAAGCTATATATAGACTTCAAAAGTCTACAAACTTTATTTTCTTGGCCTTCTTTGATAAAACCTACAAGTTGTTGCATGTAGATTTCCTTTTCCAAGTCTTCATTGAGAAATGCAATCTTTACATCCATTTGATGTGATTCAAGGTCCATACTAACAACTATAACCAATATTAAACAAATTGAGATGCATCTAACAACAGGTGAAAAAGTTTGCTTATAATCTATTTCTTTCTATTATGTGCAACCTTTTGCTACTATTCTAGCCTCGTATCTTTCAATAGTGCCATCAACTTTGCACTTGATTTTGAGAACCCATTTTTTCTAGTGGCCTTACAAGTGTTTGAAAGATCAACAAGTTCCTAAACTTGATTTGATCTCATAGACCCCATCTCTTCCTCTATTACTTTTGTCCAATTCTCCTTATTAAGGTTAAAAAGAGCCTCTATGATATTTTTTGGCTCATCTTCATCTTGTGTAATGACCATAAATATTTCACTATCTTCAATGTTGAAATGATGATGAGGAATACTTTTTTTGCCACTAGGTCATAATTAAGGCTCTGGAGAAACAAATTTCTCAAGGATCCTTAAATTACTCCCACTTGAACCAGGATCATTAATCATTTGAGTATTCCTATTTTGATTACTCCTATGCTGATCAAAATCATTATCATTCACACTTGGAATTGGAAACATTTTCCTTAAAATTCTCCCACTCTAAGGAAGTGAGTCTTAAATGCTTGTATGCATGGTCTTGTATAAAGATAAGTCCTTATTTATATTGCTCTGTTTAGGAAAATCATTCTCTAAGAATATGATACCTTGTGATTCAAATTCTATAAGACTAACACTATCATGTTCACCATTCACCAATAAATACATAGCCTTTCAAATGTTCTAAGTATCTGATAAAAATACATTTCTTTCCTCGAGCACCTAATTTGTCATATGGGTGTGAGGTATCTAGAACATAGGCCGCACATTCTTAGGTTGTAAAATACTTAGATTAGGTTTTTCCTTCATCTATAACTTATATGGCATAGTGGGAACTGACTTGCTAGGCACACGATTAAGGATAAATATGGTACTTAAAAGTGCATTACCCCAATAAATGATAGGCAAATTTGCTTGTGCCATTATAAACCTAACCATTTCCAAAAGTGTTTAATTTTGTCTCTTTACAACACCATTTTGTTGAGGAGTGTGTGGATTCTTCAACTAATATTGAATCCCTTTTTCATCACATAGTTGTCTGAACTAATCAAACAAATACTCGTGACCACAATCGATTTGTAATATTTTTATTTTTCTATATAATTGATTTTCTACTAAACTCATAGTTTTTGAAGCAACTTAATGCTTCAGATCTGTGTGTTATCAAATAGATAATGCCAAATCAAGTGAAGTCATTTATAAATGTAATGAAATAGAAAGCTCCATGCCTAGCTCTCACATTCATTGGACCACATGTGTTAGAATGGACTAATTACAAATGTAAGTCAGCTCTGGTTCCTTTTCCAAATGATTTTTTAGTACTTTTATCAACTAGGCAATGCTCACAAGTAAATAGATTTACTTTGTTATAACTAAGTAATAGCCCTTCTTCAGCCAACCTATCCATTTGATGTTAACCAATATGGCCAAGTTAAGCATGCCAAACATTCACATCAATTTCAAAATTATGTGACAATGTAAACATAGAATAACTAAGATTACATTCATAATGATCAGTATCCATGTTAATAAAATCATTTATTATATAACCAGATCCATAATGAATTATTCCTAAGGAGAATGCAATATTGTCATTAACAAAATACAAATTAAAACCTAGTTTTAACCAAACTAATACAAAGATTAAATTTCAGTAAATCTGATAGGCATATAAAACATCATGTAAGAGCAAAGTTTGGTCGCCTCACAAGACTAACTTGCATATGGCTATTCCTTGAACTATAACTCGTGCATTATTTTCCTCATAGATCCATTTGGCTTCATGTGATATTCGCTAAAATTTCACAAAGGTGTCGTAATCCTTTGCTACATGATCTATTTCCCTTGAGTCCATAATCCACAAAGGATGGAAATCTATTAGAAAAATAAAACTAGCTACACAAGGTTCACTAACTCGAGTATAGCTTAATAACTTCTTAGGTTTAGGGTAGTCACAAGAAAAATGTCATTTCTTATTGCAATTAAAGCACTTAACCTTAGTCATATTCTTTTTCTTGAAAGGATGTTTTCCTTTCCCATGTTGGTTATTTATTAATTTCTCGTTGAAATGAACCACTTTCTTTCTTGCATGTTGGTACCCACCTTGATGTTTGCACTTTCACCTAGAAACTCTTCTTGCGCTGGATGAAGCCATATACAAATTTGTATTAGGCTTATAGCCTTAAGCTTTTCTTCTTCTAACTCAAGGCAGCACACAACATCATCCATCATTTGAATATTTTCATTATAAGTTAAATGCATATTCATATGCTCCCAGGAATGAGGCAAACTTGAAATTTTTGCTTGTTAGTCAACACGTGACCCATATCCTTAATTCACTAATCATATTTGAAATTTCTCGTAAATGTCTTTTCATTGAATGTTCAAATTTCTTTTTGTAAGTGTCAAATTTGATCGTGAGAGATCTTAGTTTGGTCATAGATATTCCAACAAACTTGTTTTTTAAAATGGACCACATATTCTTAACCAAGTTGTAATTCCTGAATGCTCATATGATATCATTCTCTATGTTACTCAGTAACATAATGCGAGAGAGATAATTCTTCATTTTTCAGGCTTCATAAGTCTCTCAATCCCACTTGTGTTAGGCCACATTTCCTGCCTCAAGCTCTTTCAAGACAATATTGAGCACTTCTAGAACATCTTACTCTTCTAGCATATATTGAATTTTCATGCTCCAAATTTCATAGTTGCCACCATTCAGTTTCTCACCTTTATTGAGTTCAGCGAAAATGTTCTTAGAGGCAATAGCTATTGTGTATGTAGAGACACGAAGTCCTACATATAGACAAATTTGCAAGTAATTTATGTCTTGCCATACATATAAGTTCACATATAAGGTTTAGAGTCAAAAGGTCACTACATTTTCAATCATCATCTAAATTCCTAATATGAGACTAATACTAAAATAATTAATTAGGCAAAGTATACTAAATAAAAAAATTTATAGATATGCAATTTCAATTAAAAAATTACACAAATTGGAACATATTTCAATAATATAATACACAAATATGGAAAAAAATAAGAAATTGCATGAAATATCAAATTTCAAACATCTACATAAAGTTTACAATTATTATAATGTTATCAAATGTTTGATTCTAAGTAGAAAAAAGATAACAAACCTATTATATAACTTTTGAGGAAATTATATTTTGATACTAAATTTTCTATCTAATTAACTGTACTTGAAAACAATCAAGTTACATCTATGATTTAAACTATCTAGATAGTCTAATACAAATCTATGGAAAAAATTATTATATTGTTTGTATCCATGCTTTCTTTTTATTAGAAAATCTAATATATTCTTTTGATGATCCATAAGTAAGGTTTTTTGTAAGGTCTTTAATTTCTTCAAATTCATATTTATTTTTGAAACACCACCCCATATCAAGTTTTGAACATTTTCATGAAACTTGATGATATGATTTGCAAGATATACAAAGTTTTCTTTATAAACTTTTGGGTTAGTTTGGAGATTTTTTGAGCTCAACAATCAACTTATTAACTTCTTATCTTTGTACTAGAGTTTGTATGATTCTTGGTATACATATAAGTCTCATCATTAATTTTTTATAACATATACAAAAAAAAAAAACTCAATTAAGTCACTAAAGGCAATAATTTGCAATAAAAAAATAAAAGTAAAAAATTAATTACGCTTCAAAAAAGTTAAACAAAACTTTTGTTAAAAAAAATTGTACATCATGTAAACAGTGTATGAAATTCTCACAAAAAATTATAGAAATCAAGGTGTGAGAAATATAAAAAAAATTAGGAAAAAAAATTCTTGTACTTTTTATTTATTGTGTCAGTATGGTATACAAGGAGTATTGGGAGGCTACAACATGCTAAAGGGAACAGATAAGTGGTTAAGGCATGGACAAATACCTTTACAGGCAAATCCTTAAAAGGATAAAAAAACCCTTTTTTAACCATTTTTAATTGTTTTTCATAACTTTTTTAACCATTTTTCAACTATTTTGAACCTTTTTAAAATGCTTTTCAAAAAAAAAATTAAAAGGTTTCATTAGTTCTGTTCTTTTGTTTTTAGAACTCACTTCCCTCTTTCTCTCTCCTTTTTTTTTTTTTGTTTTGGTTTCCAAAAAAGAAAAGAAAAAGAATAACATACTTGAACGATAATATATATATTATGCCTAGTTAGTGTTTATGGCACTCAAACATACTACAATTACCAATACTATTTAATTATGACTTATCTTGTAAGCTACTAGCAACATGATTTTATTTTGTGGTAAATTTGGATTCAACCATTATATTTCTATATCTTTTTTTATTAATATAAAATTACTAGTAATCATGTAAGTCATCATGTATGGAAACATAAATTTTAGACTATAAGACAAAAAACATTGAAGGCATTTCATATTCAAAATAACAAATTTTGGACTATAAAATATTAACAGAGAATAAGAACATGTATTCATATTCAAAATAACAAAAATAACTATACTATCATATTTATAAAGCAATAAACAAATATTAATATATATAGGAGAAACTAGAAAAACAAACAACCTTACTCTAATACTAATGTTACTTATATCAATAGATACAAATCAAAATTATATATATTGGAATATCAAAAGTTTACATCAAAAATTCAAAATTTGATATTTATTTTTACTAATTGTATTGACAATCGCATGGAAAAACAATTATTTGTAACTTAAATCTCCTTTTGTTCAAGGTAAAAAAAGAAAAAAATATGAAATTAATTCTAATGATCCCCTCCTTTCCATTCTTTGTTGTCTAACCTTTTCAACTATTTTTCTTTTTTCTATTTATAAACATTTCATAAATCGTGTCATAGGTTAAATTATGAATCCATTTTGAATTATCCGAATCCATGATCCAACAAATGCATATAAGAAATTAAACTTCTTAAAAATTAGAAACTTTCTAAAAATTGCTTAAAATTATTTGCTTAATGATCTTTAAAAATCTAAGTTGTTTTTTTCCCTATTTAAAGGAGGTAAATAAGTAATTTTAACTTCTCCACATTTTAGGATAAATAGAATTTTTTGAAAAGTTTAACTTCTCCATTTGACAATTTGCTATTGACTACTCTCCAAAAAGTTACATTTTGCACATAACTTTCCATCAACTAAGCAACTTTAAGTCTCTTCATAATTAGAGATTCTTATATTTTTTTAAAGAAATTTATAAAAAAAGATAATAATGGGAGAAATGGAAGAAATCATGGCCCCAGAAATTAGCTCAATTTTCATTTCTTTTAATTGTATTAATAAACCAAAAGGCCAACTGAAAGTAAAGAAGAAAGTTACATACAACCGCTCCACAACATTAACTCATTCCCATCACCAAATCAATGAGGGAATACTTCAATCAGTCCCTATGCATTACAAACTTAAAAATGCACTAAGAGATTAGCGACTGTAATTCGTTTCATTGAACTCTTTGTTCAATAATTTTGGGCCCTGTATATGGAGGTAAAGTCCGATCAGAATGCTACGTCATGATTTTAGAAAACTTCCAAGACTATCATTGCCGCTTCTTTTGATATAGGGAATAACCAACAAGTGCAGACATAAGAAATGTCCAAAGAACCTGCTCACAAGATGATCAAATATCAAATATGTACCATCAATTAAAGTTGAGATGAATTGAAGGTCAACCACCAGTTAAGGAATAGGGTTTCCAGAGTTTACCGTATTTATGGTCAGCCACCGTTCAAGCCTTCTAATCCTTGACTGCATCTCTTCAATAATCCCTTCATTTGGAGACACCACTCTAGTCGGTGAGGATTCAGAAGCTGAGCAACATCCCTGCATTCAAACATAAATTTCAAAAAGGCGTTAGTTTTGGATAAACAAAGAAATAATAGAATGATGCCTCCTCTTTGATTTTATATAATATTAGAAGTCTACATTTTTCTTCAGAATATTAATCATGCACCAACCCTAATGCGCACTGATTCAGCAGTAAACTTAAACGTCTCTTCCATGACGGATTTATCAGTCTTTCCCACTTGAAATATGTAGAATCTAACATAATTTTGTACTGTTATTCAATATTTCTCCACCACAATGATTTATTTGACAGTAAAGAAAATGGACGGTTGTTCTTTCCTTTTTAAATTATTTTGTTATAGCCATTCCATTCTCTTTCCTTTTGTTTTCACCCACCCAAACATACCATAAGTGTTTTGTCCTCAAGAATTTTCACTCAAATGTCAAGTAGGTCAAACATGGGTATTTTCTTGTTGTGTTGGCTTCCTATTTAAATTTTCATTCCTTGTTATTAATTAGCAAGTTTTTAAGATATAAAATATTTATTAGGCAAAAGTTAGAGATGACATTTTGTGAGGGATTATGCGAAAATAATAGTGTAGTTATGGGGCAAAGATTAAGAGCCTTGTAGGCTAATCATATAATCTTGATATTACAATGGATGATCTTTCCTCCATGACTGCAGAACTGTCAAATTGTTTGTGTTGCTCTTATGTTTTGTCAGTAAATAAAGTCTATTAATCTCTTGTAGGCTAAAACACATGGGTTATAAGTCTATCTCTTATAATTCTATATTTTATTATAAATAGACATTATCTACCTCAATTGAGTTTATAGCCTCAAAATCTTTTTCCTAACATGGTATCTAGAGCCAACTGAAATAAAATTCTAGAACCTAAAAACATCTCTAAACCTAACAAACACCTCTTTCCTCCCATCCTCTTTCCTTCTTTTTTCCTTTTTTTTCTCTTTTGTGTGACTAGGTCACGGAAAATTTGATGGCATCTTAGAATCGTGTATTTGAAAGAAAAATAAGAGAACCCAAGTCTCTTGTAGTTGTTACTATGCATAGGATTGTTGGCTGCATAGTGAATAGTGTCAGCATTTCTATTTGATGCAGTTGACAAATGATGGGTGGTCCGTTTTGAAATTTGGATAGCTCGAAATATTCAGCAACCGGCAAACACCTCTAAACAGTTCGTGAGCAACATGTGCTTATTGTCGGACCGTGTGTAAGCACCACACACAGAACCTCTTGCCAACGCATGAAGAATCCACCAGTGACGCACCATCTCCTACAACCTCCTCATTGTGAATTGCACCTCTTTGTGTGATTGAATTAATAATTTGATTACTCTAGTTGCAGTTTTTGAATTTATTTGATTTTCCTAGTGCTACTATCCAATTAAATTGTTGTGATGATGGAAACAAATAACTAGATTCTAATTTGGGTGAGAAAAATACCCAAAATAATAATTCCAAATCCCTCTTCTCTGATTTAATTCCTACTGCTGCAAAAATTATTGATTGGAAACTTGAATTGATAGACATGAATATCTTACCTGAAAAAAGTTTATTGAGTATTTCTTTGAGAGCATTGGAAGATTTGATCACTTGACCAATAATTCACTCACTAACAACGCAAAAATTCAATGGATTATGGAAGATCAATGACTATTTGTTCTAATAAGTAATACTTTGAAAAAGCATGTAGAAAAAAATTGTGTACATTGCAAGATTATCAAAGACTTGTGGACATTACTCGAATCTCTTTTCAGGTAAAGATAATCTAAGTTACATTTATAAATTATGTGTAGCTTTATTTCAGCAAAATATAAAAGAAAAGACCGTGTCTCAGATTTATATTGAGTGGAACAAAACAATGGGACAACTTCTTTCCCATTACTAAGGCAATGCGTACTTAACATGAACAATTAGCTAGTTTAACTTTTCTTATAAATTTACCTATTGAGCTCAATCCTATTCGCTAGCAAATCTTTAACTAACTCTAAGCAATTAACTCAACGATCTATTTTTCTCTTGCTTCCTTCAAGCAGCTTGAGAGCTGCCATCAACTTCCCCATCTGCTTCTTTAGTTGACTCCTCTAATTAGTTCTAGTACTCAAAGAGATCGTAGCAGTGGTAAAGAGGGTAGAGGTAAAGGTTGTAATCTGTTCTAGTGATATTTGTTTTCAATGTAAGGAATCAAGTTATAAAAAGAAAATTTATCCTAAGTTAGTTGGATGATATATATCATCATCTCGGTTTGTACATACTACTTCTAGCATTTCTACACTAGAATCTAAGCACACAACCTTGACTAAAAATGAGCATAATTGTTTGATTCTGCTCCAACTTTCACAACAACTACCAATCCTGCAACAGCCACTCTTCACTCATTCTATTATTACTTTGATATAGACAGGCAATCCTATTGCATGTCTCATTCCAAGTCTAAGCGGATAATTGATTCTAAGATCATTGATCATATATCAGAAGATATAAGTATATTTTCTTCTTTTACATCCTTATTTTCTTTTGTCACTTTATCTAATAAGTCAATTGCTTCTTTTGTTAGGAGTGGTACAACCAATTTTACCTTTGATATTTCTTTAACTAATAGTGTCTTCCCAAATTTCCATTCAACTTCCTTTCGGTTAGCCAAATTATACATACTTATAATTGTGACATTTTCCTTTTTGCTAGTTACTATATTTTTTAAAATATTTCAACGAAGAAGGTTTTTAGTAGATGAACAAATTTAGTAGGCTGTATGTACTTAATGGTGATTTTCCTCAACCTGCTCCTCTACCCGTTATTACTATTGCCAACATTACTCCATACCAATTACACTGCCAATTGGATCATCTTTCATTATCATCCTTAAAGATATTATGTTCTCATTTAAGTTCTATTTCAAATTTTAATTATAAGTTGTGTCAATTTGTTAAATAGCTTCATCAACCTTATATTCCTAAAGTCAATAAATAGGTTACATTCCCTTTTAAGATAGTATATTCTGACGTTTGGGGTCCTTATCTAGTTATTTCCAAACATGATTATTGTTATTGTTACATTTGTTGACGATTATTCAGAACTACTTAGCTTTACTTAATGAAAAATCAATCTGAGTTATTTGATATTTTTTATGCCTTTTGTAATGAAATTATGAATCATTTTCATACTTCTATTAAAAATTTGTGCATTGATAATACTAAAGAATATTTTTCTGCCCAGCTCTCTTTATATTTCACCAGGCATGGCATTATATATCAATCTTCTTGTGCGGTTACCCCCACAATAAAATCAGATAGTCAAATGAAAAAATTGTCATTTAATGAATATTTCATGCGCACTTTTATTTCAAATGAAAGTCCCTAAGATATTTTGGGCAACAGTTGTTTCTACAGCTTATTTTTTCATCAATAGAATGTCATCTTTAGTTCTTGATAGTGAGATATCTTATTCTCTCGTTTCTTTCTCAATTATTGTTTTAACTTACTCCACACATATTTGGTTGTATTTATTTTGTTCATGATTATCGATCTCAGGCTTCTAAACTAGATCTTTGATCTCTAAAGTGTGTTTTTCTTAAATATTCTCGCACTCAAAAAGGTTAATTTGAGACGTTATTTTGTTTCTTTTAATATTACATTTTTTGAATAAATTCCTTTCTTTAGTTCTTCTATAGTTACCAATCCCTTACTTGAGTCCGAATCTATTAACAATTATTTTTGTGTATACGATCATTTCTCAGAACTCCAATCTCCACCAACAACTCCACTCCCCAACAACAGCTCCCCCTTTTCCATTAAATTTGTTTATTCTTGTAGAAAACTAATCCTCCACAATAATAGCACAACTATCAAGTATCATACCCGTTGTTGCATATCCATCGACTTCATCTCCTTCACCAACAGCTCCTTCCTCAAAAAATCCACCTCCTCTACCCTCTAATATTGATATTCCTATTGCCCACCGTAAAGATACTCATAGTTGCACCTAGAAAGGTAGCCTTTTCTACATCTAATCCTATATCTAATTTTGTGTCATAGTCTGCCTTATCTATATTTTCCTATTCTTTTATTGCTTCTCTAATATTAGTGAACTAAGCCTACTAATTTCCTGTATGTTAAGAAACATGGGCTTGAGCCTATCTCTTCTAACCCTATATCTTTTTATTATAAATAAACATTTCCTTCCTCAATTGAGTATATGCCCTCATAAATCTTTTTTCTCTCCTAACATGGTATCAGAGCCTAAACAAAACTCTAAAACCTAAGCACATCTCTAAACTTCCGAACACCTTTTTCCTTTTCCCCCTCCCACCTTTTCCCTTTTTTTCCCTTTTTTCCATGTGACCGAAAATTTTGGTAGCAACTTATAATCGCATATTCGAAAGAAGAGAATCCAAATTTTTGTAGTCACTGTTGGTGTGTATATGAATGCTAAGGGCACATGAACAATACTGGCGAATTTGTTTGAAGTGGTTGATGGACCATAAATGGTCTGTTTTGAGAACTGGTGGCTCCGAACAAAGGCCAGCAGCCAACAACTTCTTCTGGACGGTGTGTGAACAACACATGCTCACTTTCAGATGGCATGTGAGCCCCACACACAAAAGGTCTTGCCAACACATGACAATGCGTGAATGATTTTCTGATGATGCACCTCCGCCTGCAGCCTTGTCTTTGTGCATTGCACCTCTCTGTGTGATTGAATCAGTAACTTGAGTACTCTGAATACGAACTTTTGAATTTATTTCATTTTTTGGTGCTGGTGTCCAATTAAACTCTTGCTATAATGATGGAAAAAAATAAATCAGATTCTGGTTTAGGTGAAAACAATATCCAGAATAATGATTTCAAATCCTTCTTTTCTGATTTGAATCCTATTGCCACAACAATTACTGATCGAAAACTTGATGTTGATAAACATGAATATCTTACATGAAGGACGTTGGCAAATTTGATCACCGGACTAATAACCGTGTTGAGATTGTATTTGATTGATTCTATTTTGATTCTATTCCTTTTTTGTACAATATCTTCTTTCTTTATTAAGATTGATAATCAATCAGATTTATTCCTATAAATCTGATCTATACTAGGATAGATAATTAGGGCAGATTTTTTCCTATAATTCAGCCCTATTTTAAGAAGATAATTATGAGCATTTATCTATAAAATGTCACAATCCATTGTACATGAAAATAAACAGTTTTCAGATCAGTTTTATCTTTCAACTTGGTATTAGAACTCCCAATCTAGGAGACTCTGCTTCCGCACTTAAAATCCATTTATTTATTAATTTTTTGTATGCTAAGATACATGGACTTGAACCTATTTCTTATAATCCTATTTTTTTAATTATAAATAAACATTACTTTCCTCAGTTAAGAATATGGCCTCACAAATCTTTCTTCTCTCCTAACACCCAGATCCTATTAGTGTTCCTAAAACTATTTCAAGTGCTCTTTCTCATGATATATGGCGTGCTACTATAAATGAAGAGATAGAAGCTTTTAAGGATAACAATACATGGAAGTTTCAACACTTGCCAAGTGGTTAAAAGTTTACTGCCTGCAAGTGGGTACACACAATTGACTTAGATGGTTCTATTACTTCATTGAAAGCTCGATTGGTGGCTAAGGATTATGCACAAACTTATAGTATTGATTACTCTAAGACTTTTTCCTATTACTAAAATAACATCTATTTGCCTATTTCTCTCTCTGACTACCTCTCAACACCAACCTTTTCACTAAATCGATGTTAAAAATGCTTTTCTTCATAGGGATTTATATGAAGAAATCTATATGAAGCAACCTCCTAATTATGTTGCCTAGGGGAAGAAAGGAAAGGTGAGTCAATTGAAAAGGTCTTTGTATGGTTTAAAGTGACCTCCTAAGCATGGTTTGGCAAATTCAATGATGTTATAATAGAGTTTTGCATGAAGAGTGATTATGATCATTATATCTTCTAAAGATATTCTAAATCTGGGTGCATTTTTTTTTTGTTGTTTATGTTGATGACATTGCAATTATCAGCAATGATCAAGTAGAAATTTCAAAATTAAAAAACTTTCTTTAGTTAAAGTTTCAGATTAAAGATTTGAAACCACTTCAATATTTCTTAGGAGTTAAAATTGTTCAAAGTAAGAAGGTAATTTTTATTTCACTAAGCAAATATATTCTTGACCTTTTGAAGGAAACTAGTTTGCTTAGTCCAAAATCATGTAACACCCCTATAAATTCTAAATATTAAGCTTGGATTGAAAGAAGGAAAATTATTGGAAGATCTAGAACATTACAGAACGTTAGTAGGCAAACTGAACTATCTTATTATTATAACATCTAACATTACTTTTCTAATGAGTGTAGTAAGTCAATTTAAGAATTCTCCAAAAATTTCTCATTGGGATGCAATTATACACATCTTAAAGTATCTAAAAAAGGAACCTAAGCATGGAATATTATATTAGAATCATAGTCATTGTAGAATTAAAAGCTTTTCTAATGCTAATTGGGTAGGGTTTCCAATAGATAGAAGGCCTACTTCAGGATATTGTGTTGGCAAAAATCTCGTATCTTGGAAAAACGAAAAATAAGTAGTAGTATCTTGATCTAGTGTAGAATATGAATACCGAATCATGGCTTATGTTCCAATTGAACTAGTGTGGCTTTCTTACCTTCCTAGTTAATTAGGGATTGCTTCATTTGGAGTCATGCAATTATGATGTGATAATTGAGTTGCCACTCATATTACCACGAATCCAGTATTTCATGAACGGACCAAGCATGTAGAGATTGATTGTTATTTTGTTAAGCAAAAACTTTAAGATGTTATAAATCTTACACATATAAGAACTAGAAAACAACTTGTTGATTTATTTATTAAAGCTTTTCTTGGAAAACGGATTAATCATATTTATAAAACTTAGGCATATTTAATATTTCTGCTCCAACTTAGGGGGAGTGTTAGTAAATAAAATCTATTAGTTTCTAATAATCTAAAACACAGGGGCTATGTTCATATCTCTTTTAACCTTATATTTTATTATAAATAGACATCACCTAATAGCCTCACAAATCTTTCTTTTTTTCTAACATGCTTGATTTTGAAATGGGTAATTTTTTTCCTAATATATTTGTAACTAATTGATTGGAAATTGTATATCTTATTGATATTCTCAGTACATCTCTATATAGGAATTACAAATCATCCTAAATTAAGAAACAAATCAAATAAAATTACAAATCTTTCTAAATCTGAATCAAATCACATCATCCTAATTTAAGAAACAAAATCAAATCCCAAAAAATCATGGGAAATCTAGCTAATCCCTCGAATTAAGGGATACTAGGAAATATCTAGAGTTATTTACAACTAATCTAAAATATTTATAGCAAAAAAAATCACAAAATCATAGCTTGACACCCTCCTCAAATTGAGGAATAGATGCCTTTCATTCCCAACTTGGATAGGAGATCATGAAATGTTGAACTACTTATCCTTTTAGTTAGAACATCAACTAGTTGTAGTTCTAATGGAATGTATGATATACATACAAAACTTGTCTCTAGTTTTTCTTTGATAAAGTGCCTATCAATCTTGATATGCTTTGCTCTCTCACGTTGTACGGGATTGTGCATAATGTTGATGGCTGACTTATTGTCATAGTAGAGCTTTATTGGGCATTCCAATTTTATTTTCAAATCTAGAATTATTCTTAGCTAAAGTAGTTCACACAGGCCTTGAGCAATAACTATGAATTCTGATTCAGTAGATGACCTTGCCACAATATTTTGTTTTTTGCTCTTCCAAGTTACCAAATTCCCTCCAAGTAGACCCGTGGTTGATCTTCTATCCATTAAGGACGCAACATAATCTGTATTTATATAGGCTTCCAACGTAATAGTATTATTCTTTTTGAACAAAATTCCTTTTCCTAGGTTGCCCTTCAGATAATGTAATACCTTGTATGCTATTTGAAGATGGGGTTCTCTTAGATCATGCATGAATTAACTTATCACACTTACCGAGTAAGCTATATCCAATTTAGTGTGAGCTAAATATAAAAGTTTACCAACCGGTTTTTGATACATCCTTGTCAACAATAGGCTCTTCCTTTGCTCCTCCTAATTTATGATTTGGATCTATTGGAGTGGACATTGGTTTGCATCCAATCTTCCAGTTTTCTCTTAACTAGTCGGTAACATATTTTTGCTATGATATGAAAATTTCTTGTGAGGAGTATGCAACTTCAATGCCAAGGAAATACTTTAATTTTCCTAATTCTTTTATTTCAAACTCCTTTACTAGTTGTGTTTTAACTCAATCTTCTCCTTCTCATCATTTCCAATCACTATGATATCATCCACATATACTAGGAGAGTAGTTACCCCTCTCCATCCAAATGCTTGATAAAAAGAGTGTGATCTCCTTGGCTTTGATACTATCCAGAATTCATGACCTTTGCAAATCTACCAAACCATGCTTTGGGGAACTATTTTAACCGATAGAGCCTTTTTCAATTTACACACTTCACCTAAACCACACTCAAATCCTAGTGGGATGTTTATGTAGATTTCTTCCTCTAAGTCACTATGGAGAAAAACATTTTTAACATCATACTATAGGAGTTGCCAATTGAAGTGAGCAACTAGAGCCAACAAAGTTCTAACAGTACTCATCTTTGCAACTAGGGCCAAAGTCTCTTGATAATCAATTCCATATGCCTAAGTGTACCCTTTTGCTATCAATCGAGCTTTATACCTTTCAAGGGAGCCATCAGCTTTGTATTTTACTATAAAAATCCACTTATAGTCAACAATATTTGTTCCTTTTGGTTTATCAACAATCTCCCACATTTTATTTTTCTCCAATGCATTCATCTCCTCTCTCATAGCATCTCTTCATTCCCTTCTTAAAAATGCCTCAGAAACAATGTTAGGAATAACAATGATATTTAAGCTCACAATAAAACTTCAATAGGCTGGAGATAGGTGTTTAAGTGAGACATAATTAGATAAAGGATACAGAGAGTGTTTGGTACATTCTCTAGTGCCTTTTCGAATAGCAATTGAAAGGTCTAAATCATTAGTAGGCATTTCAACATGTTCAATATAAGAAGGAAGCCTTATCACATTTTCATTAACAGGATCAGAGTCAAATTCTTAAACTTGTGTAAGTTCAGGAATGGTCTTTCTCCTTGAATACGCCTTCGAAAAGTTTGGAAAATTTTGAGTGACATTGGTAGAAGCAGATGAAGGCTCAAATGATTCTATTAACCACATTAAGTGGTGTAGAGGAAGATAACTTGGAAGTCTTTGTCTCATTTGTATGATTAAGAATATATGAAAGGTCAAGATTATTTATTGGTTCAAAGGACTCATCATTACCAACTTCCATCAATGGAATTTCTTCTTGAGAAGAGGACTTGAAGAAGAATGGAACATTTTTAGCAAAGGTTACATCTGCAAATATATAGAATTTCTTGGATGAGAGATTGTAGCACCTGTAACCTTTTTGAGTGGAGGAATAACCCAAGAAAACACATTTGATGGCCCTGGGATCTAGTTTTTCCCTTTTCTAGTTGTGGATATGGACAAAGGCAGTGCTTCCAAAAATTATGGGTGTGAGGCCACTGGAAATTTTAACATGAGGGTAGAAATTACTTAACATCTCTATAGGATTCTTGTTATCTAAAACACTCGAGGGTAATTAATTTATAGTGTAAGCAACATTTAGAACAGCTTCCCTCTAATAGGATTTAGGAACATTCCCTTGAAAAAGAAGTGCTCTGGTTGTGTCAAGTAAATGTCCATTCTCTCTTTCAGTTACCCCATTTTGTTGAGGGATATTGACACATGATAAGTCATAGATAATTCCTTGGGACTGGAAAAAGGTTGACAATGTGTGGTTGAAGTAGTCCCTAGCATTATCAATTCTGAACCTTTTAATCTTTATTCTAAATTGATTTTGAACCATTGAGTGGAAGTTGATTATAATAATACTAACTTCAGATTTTTGTTTAAAGAGGAAGAGCCATGTGACTTGAGTACAATCACCAATCAATGACACAAACCATCTAACTTCAGAAATATTTTGTATAAATGAAGGGCCCCAAATGTCACTATGAATTAAGTCAAAAGGATGATAACTTCTTTTATTACTGATGGGAAAAGATACATGAGTATGTTTTACAAGTTCACAAACTTCACAATGGAATTCAAACACATCTAACCCTTGAAACAAATGAGGAAACATGACTTTCAAAACTTTGAAAGACGCATGACCTAAACTAAATTGATACAATCAAATGAAATTTTTATTAGATGAACTAAGAAAGGATAAAGAATGGGCCAGGTGGCTGCTGCTATCTTAAGGTGTTTCAAGATGATAAAGACCATTTTTTTCCTTAGAAAGTCCAATCTTCTTCCCTATGCCTTGTTCTTGAAAAACACAGTGAGAAGAAAAGAAAGTAGCACATCATGGGTGAGTTTTTGAATGGATAAAAGGTTAGCTGACAATTTAGGAACATTGAAAACATTTCTAAGAACTAGGTTAGGTGTGATGTGAATATTTCCAAACTCAGCAACAATGGTTAGAGAACCATTAGCCATAACAATTCCTCTATTACTTGAGCAAGGGGTGTAGGTGCAAAAAAATGAGATGTAGAGGTCATATAGTCTGTTGCTCCAAAATCTATGATCCAATTATTATCATAACACATTTTTTACACATTCATGTAAAAAGAGAATGGAGGTTTACTTGAGAGAGCTAGAGAACAAGCTCCAGAAGACTTCTTAAGGGATCCTAATAGATTCCTCAGTTTCTCAATTTCCTCACTGTTAAGTATTCCCATAGGATTCTCCTCAACCTTTGATTGTTCTACTACATTAGCTTGAGGCCTTTGTTGTCCTTTATTATTGCTCCATTCTTGGCTAGGGGGCTTGCCATGCAACTTCCAACATTTCTCCCTTGTGTGCTTTGGTTTCTCACAATAAGTGCACCAAATATCATCCCCGTTCTATTGTTTGTGCACGTCACCCTTTTTCTTCTCTTGTAGATCTATTTTTGCAACAAGTGCAAATCCATCCATATTCTGAGGTTCAAGCATCACACTTCTTCTTCTGCTCGAACCAAGGAAATGGCCTCTTCTACAAATGATATGTTTAATTCACCCAGAAGTTGAACCCTGACTTGATCAAATTCAGGGTTTAATCCGGCCAAAAACTCATAAACATTCTCCCTCTCAACGAAGCCTTTTAAAATGGCAGCATCTTCTTGGCATTTGATTTCAAACACCCAATAATAATCCAATTCTTACCACAGATTTTGCAAAGTGTTTGCATATTCTATGACAGATTTCTCCCCTTGTTTAATAGCTACAGCTTTGACTTTGATCTCATATACTTGAATAGCATCATTGACCTTTGAATAAGTACACCGAATGAAGTCCCAAATCTCCTTTGTTGAAGGTCGAAACATGCAGGTATCAATGATTTTAGGGTCCATAGAATCATATAACCAAGACATAATCATGGAATCTTCATCCTCCCATGCATCAAACCCTGGATCACCCTTTGCTGGTCTAGATTCGAGTATGTGGCTAAGTTTACGTTTTCCCTTTAGATGAGTACGAACAAATTGAGACCATTTGAGATAGTTTCTTCCATTGAACCTATAACAGGCTCGAATGTTCTACAAGTCACCAACTTTCTAAACAGCATATGACTCTTCAAATAAATTGGCATTCTCAGTGACAGAGGTCTCTGAGATCAACATGATGAGGAAGAAAAAACATAGGCAGCAATTAAGGCTGAATATGCTTTGAAGAAAAGAAAGGTATAGGACAAATGCAAGGAGTCGGCAATGAAGGCACAACTCAATTAAAAAAAAAATGGTTTAATCAAGCAGAAAGAATTCCTAGATCATAGCTCTGATACCATGTAACTAATTGATCGGAAATTGTATATCTCACTAATATACTCAATACATCTTTATATAAGAATTACAAATCATACTAAATTAGGAAACAAATCAAATAAAATTACAAATCTTCCTAAACCAGAACCAAATCAAATCATTCTAATTTAAGAGACAAAATCAAATCCCAAAAAATCATGGGAAATCTGGCTAATCCCTTGAAGTAAGGGATACTAGGAAATATCTAGAGCTATTTACAGCTAATCTCAAGTATTTATAGTAAAAAAAATCACAAAATCATATCTTGACAATATCTAACTATGAAATATAAAGATATGAATGTCTTATTCAAAGAAAGGAGAGTATTTTGAGTCAAGTGGCAAGTAGTATTTGATAATAATCCAAAAGATATATTAATTATCCAAGGAGTAAATGCTACCTGAGATTGAATAAACTCAATAAGTTCTTGCAGCCTCATTGATTTTTGAGAGTGAATCCCACCGGAAGTTCTTTCCATTGCAGGCAGTCTCTCCAAAATTATTTGAAGATAACTCTAACCAAGATGTAAATTAAAATAAGAAAAAGTAGTTAAGGGCTTGGATAGTTCACTAGAGGCCTCAAGTTCAAACCTACTTGCCTCCAATGTACCAAAAAAGGAGAAATAAAATAAGAAAGTAAAAAAGAATAAACAGACAACAAAAACAATGACAGAAAGAAAACGTCAGCTACTGTTAAGACAGCATAAAAAATTAAATTGGTCAGGCAATATGCAGCAGATATAAAAAATACCATTGGATTAAAGCATAGAACAAAAACTCTATACCTTAGTAGTATATGAACCATCCAACTTAAGCCTTGAACCTGCTGCTACCACAGCATCTTTATTAATACCTTTAATCTGAATGTATGGACCAGATACATCTTGCAAATGATCAACCTCGACAAGAATCTACCAGAAAGAAAAAAATAGTGACAAGTTTGAAGTTCATTGAAATTAAATAAATCCAATAATGACTGAAGTTAAGACATATCTGATCAACATAAAGAAAGAAAATTAAGGCAGTGATATAACAGCATAGCTTATCAGTAAGCAACTTCTGTGGTTGCCAGCCATTTTGTGTTGCATATAGCGCACCAAGAAATTTAAGGTGCTGTGTTTCTGATTGAAAACTAGTCAGTCTGTGCAGATGAGTGTCAGAATCCTCAGAATCTAGTATCAAATATGTGGACATAAATGAATATATCAATTATTTTTATGTACAATAACTTTACATCAAAAGATACCAGGTATTTCATAAGAGTAACATTTACTTGGATCTGAGTTTTTAGTATTCATCACAAACATTTCATCTGTCTTATTGATGATCACAAGACCTAATCAATGGAATTTTCATCATGAAGGTCAAGTTTTCATGACAATCTCAGTAAAGTAGCAAAGCAGTGTGCAGCCAATACATATGAAAATTCAACACAACTATGATTCAAGTCCATTTGCACAAAATCCTCAACAAAATTCGGCAGCCAAAAAAAAATTCTCAGGGTACTGTGATTGGCAAAGTTAAGGCTTAGGGTAGACATGAAAACTGGGAGTACGAGAATCAGGAAAATGTTCAATTTTCACGCTCATTTGAATCATACAGCTCCTGGAAAATAAAAATGTCTTTTCAATCAAATATAAGTCAGAATAATTAAGCAACCTTTCCATCCTGGTAGATGAATGCAGATGCTTCAATATAAGCTATTGCCTGATACCTGACACAGAAGGAAATCCAAAATGAATACATGGGATCTCAAAGAGAAGACAAGCTTGCAAAATGTATCAACAGCTGAATTTAAAATTGTAACACAACATTCTTTCATCCTAAACTTGTACTGAAATATTGGGATTAAACAGACTTAATAGGAACCCTCAAGACCAGAGTATTCTGGATACTTTAGTTTACCGCAGAAATTGTTGATCGAAAGATTCAAACTAGATAAAATTTCCCACGTTGACTTCTTCTGAATATAACCCTCAAAAGAGACCACATACTCAGTCACCACACCCAAAATTAATCCATGTCACAATTTTTCCCTCATTTTTCCACTTCTGGTAGTTTGATCATCTGCCAAATCTAGATTAGACATTTTATGTCCATTATGCCATTTCAAACATTGTACTGGAATAATTTCCCTTATCCTAGGAAGAGGCTTTGATAAACAATAAAATCCTTGTTTTCACCCTATCTTTACTGTTAGTAAATGATTAGTATATGATATGGGCTTATGGGTTTAGATGAGTTTTGTCCTATTATAATCTATATTTTATTATAAATAGATGTGCTTGATTCATTGTCGAGCATGGTTTCAAGAATTATTCTCTCTTAATATGATATCTAGAGCCTTTATCTATGTATTTTTTTCCTAACCAAATCAGAAACAAACAAAAAAAAAAAAAAACCTAGCTTCTTCTTCCCCTCCTTCTCCCACTCCTTTTTTTAATTTTTGATGCGTGATTAAGTCACAAAGGAGATAACAACAACTTAGGAATGCTAGATTACAAAACCCATATTTAGTTTTCTAATCATGAAGGGTACACAGTGTTGCAATACCAAAAAGCTTTTGTTTGATGTGATTAAAATTGGATCAGGAAGTTTTTCACAGATCTGGGTTAACAGAGTTGCAGATCAGCGACTATCGACTTCACCAGACCGGCAACACATGCGGCATTTACAGAGGCGCATGAGCAACACATGCAATAGCTTCTTCAGCGATCTTCTGGGCAGATTATGCACCTTTCTCTGTGGTTAGATTTGTGATTCGGGCACTCTAATTGCAATTTTTTGAACTTTTGGCATATTTTGGTGCTGTTGTTCAGTTGTTTTTTGTCGTAATGGCAGATTCCTCTGATTTGGGAATGAAAACTACACACAATAATGACAAGTCTTTGTCTATCACGACTACGGATTTGCTTTCGGTTGGTGGAAAGATAATTGATCAGAAGTCAAATACAGAAGGGAAACGATTTATTATAAGCATGTCTGAAAGTGAATATATTGAATACCTATAATTTCAAATCTCTAGACAACTGCCACCTCAATCCATTGCAACTTTGATTCAGACAAATAATCCCACTACAAGTCTTTCCAATTCTCAATCTAAATGGATAATTGATTCTGGAGCTATTGATCATATGACGGGTCACAAAGATATCTTGTCTTCTTTCTAAATTTCTTCCTCTTCTTGTATTACTACAACAAATGGGTCTACTACCTCAATTGTTGGGAATGGAATAGTAAATGTTATCCCAAATATTTCCTTATCTAATGTCTTATGCCTTTCTAAATTCCCCTTCAACTTACTTTCTGTTAATCAAATAACGCATGCCTATAATTCTAGTATTTTCTTCTTTTCTGATTATTGTATTTTTTAAGATCTTTTGACAAAGAAGATTTTTAATAGAGGATACGAATCTGGCAGCCTATACATGCTTGATGAAGAAGTTCCTTAGCCTGTTGCTACAGCTGCTATCATCACTCCATATCAATTGCATTGTCGTTTAGGTCATCCTTCCTTAGCATCTTCAAAGAAATTATTTCCTAGTATAAATTCTATTTTACAATTCAATTGTGAATCAGTTCAACTTGCTAAATAACATCGTCCACCTTATATTCCTAGAGTTAATAAACATGTTGCATCCCCTTTTGAATTAGTATAGTCTAATGTTTAGGGTCTATATCCGGTGGTAGCTAAACTTGGTTATCGATATTTTATTACTTTTGTTGACGATTATTTCACTTGGCATTATTTCATGAAAAATGGGTCTAAGTTATTTACTATTTTTAGTACCTTTCATGCTAAAATTATAAATCAGTTCCATACTTCTCTACAAAACTTACAAAGTAATAATACTAAAGAATATTTTTCTACCCAATTTTCTTTATATTTATCTAAGCATAATATTATTCATCAATCTTCCTGTTCGGTTACTCGAAAACAAAAAGGAATAGCTGAAAGAAAAAATTGTCATTTGATAGAAGTTTCTCGTGCACTCTTATTCCAAATTAAAGTACCTAAGGTGTTTTGGGCAAGGGTAATTTCCACCTCATGTTTCCTAATCAATCAAATGTCATCCACAATTCTCAATGGTCAGGTACATTACTCTATTTTGTTTCCTTCTAGACCTTTGTTTCCTTTCACTCCATATTTTTAATTATACTTATTTTGTTCAAGATCATCAGCCTCAGATCTCCAAACTCGGGCCATGGTCTTTAAAATATGTCTTCCTTGGTTATTTTCAAACACAAAAAGAGTATCGATGTTATTCTCCCAATTTGAATTGTTATTTTGTATCTTCTGATGTTACAACTTTGAAACTACATTATTTTTCCTCCACCATACCGAAGTCTAATTCCCTTGACAAATATTTTCTTGTATATACCAACTCTCCAGATTCTCAAACTCCCCCAAAGAAAATTTCGATCTGTCCCCCCATTGAGCATATTTATTCTCGCAAAATGCAGGTACCAACTGTAGCACCTTCATCTGACAACATTGAAACATCCAATACAACACCAACTATTGAATCACCACCAGCTTCATCTCCAAGTCCTCCTTCATTACTTTTTTATCTTGATATTCCTATAACCCATCAAAAAAGTACTCATAATTGCACTCAGAAGGGTAATATTAATCACCCTATCCCATTCCTATATATGTGTGTCCTACTCCTCACTGTCTATCTCCTCACAATCATATATTACCTTATTGGATTCCATTACTATTCCTCAGTGTGTTACAAAAGTACTCTCTCATCTTGGGTAGCGTGCTACTACTGACAAAAAAATGATGGCCTTTGAGGCAAATCATACATGGGATATTATGTCCTTGCCAACTAGTAAAAATTCTATTTGATGCAAGTGTGTATTTACTGTGAAAGTTAACCCAAATGGCAATGTTACTCAGTTGAAGGCTCATTTAGTGGCAAAAAAGTATGCACAGACCTATGGTGTGGATTATTTAAAAACATTCTCTCCAGTTGCAATACTTACTCTGTTCGCTTATTTATTTCTCTTACTGCATCTTATGGCTGGCCTCTCTATCAACTTCATGTTAACAATATCTTTTTACATGGTAATTTACATGAAAAGGTGTATATGAAGTAACCGCTCAGATTTGTTGTTTAAGGAGAGTATGGCAAAGTTTATCGACTAAAAAAATCTTTGTATGGCCTAAAGCAATCTCCTCAAACTTGGTTTGGGAGATCTAACAATGTGGTGACAGAATTTTGAATGAAAAAAAGTGACCATGATCACTCAGTTTTTTATAAACAATAAGATTCTGGTTGTATTCTTCTGTTTGTTTATGTGAAATAACATTGTAATCACTAGTAGTGATAAATTGAGTATTTCAAAATTGAAAATTTTTCTTCAAACCAAGTTTCAGACCAAAGATTTGAAGCACTCCAATATTTTTTAGAAATTAAAATTGCTCGAGAAAGGAGAGAAATCTTCTTATCTCAGAGGAAATACATTCTTGATCTCTTGAAAGAAATAGGGCTGCTTGGCTTAAATCCTGTGATACTTCTATGATTCCGAATGTTAAACTCAATGTGGAAGATAGGGAATTGTTAGAAGATCTAGAGCAATGTAGACGACTAGTGGGTAAACTAAACTACCTTACTATAACTAGACCTAATATTACTTTTCTAATAAGTATAGTAATTCAATTTATGAACTCTCTAAGAACTTCTCATTGGAATGCAATCATGCACATTCTAAAATATCTCAAGAAGGCACTTAGTCGTAGAATTTTATATAAAAATCATGTTCATTACAAAATAACAAGCTTATCTGATGTAAATTAGGCTGGATGTCCTAGAGATAGAAAGTCCACCTTTGGGTATTATGTATTTATTGGTGGGAATCTTGTGTCTTGAAAAAACAAGAAACAAGCAATAATATCACGTTCAAATGCAGATTTTGAATATTGAACTATAGCTCATGCCAGATCAGAGCTTATGTGGATTTCCTACCTTCTTCGTCAACTTGGAATTGAGCCTTATGAAACTTACAATTATGGTGTGATAATTAGACAGCTACTCATATTGATACAAATCTGATTTTTCATGAATGTATAAAATATGTGAAAGTTGATTGTCATTTTGTTAAGACAAAAATTTCAGGAATTAGTCTTAGACATATTAAAACTAGGAAACAATTGGCTGATTTATTTACTAAAACTCTCTCAAGAAAACAGGTTGATGATATTTGTAATAAAATGGACATATTTAATATCTATGCTCCAACTTGAGGGAGAGTGCTAGTAGATGATCAATATAAGATATGAGCCTATGGGCCTCGATGAGTTTAGTCGTTTTGTAATCTATATTTTATTATAAATAGATGTGCCTACTTCATTGTTGAGCATAGCTTAAAGAATTATTTTCTCTTAACATTTACCTATTTAGCCAATCCTCCACCCTAATACTATAAACCTATCTACCAATGAGAAGAACCAAACATTGCTTACCCCAAAAACAGCACAGAAAAGAGTAAGTTTGAATTTGAGATTGAAAAAAACAAGGAATAGAAGAAACTGCCTAAATGGAGAGAGGGTCGTCGTGTGAAGTGTGGGAACTAAAACTGAACTGAAGGAGAGGGGACACCTGCATACAACATTTACATTGACCTTCTTACTGAAACTTGGACAACAAATTTTCATCCTAGTTACCTACCTTTGCAAAAAAGAATCTTTGTGGATGAAATCATAAAAAGCCAATATGTTATTCCCTTTTGTTGAATATATCAAGTTGTATAGAGGTATGGTAGCAAAGGAGTCATCTATATTCTTGATATTGGGGATTGCATACTCATTATCACAGATTGTATCTTAGCTTTTATTTATTTATTTATTTATTTATTTATTTATTTTAAGGATTAGATTTATATCCAGCTCTACATGTGTTATTTACTCCAATATATAGAGCATGGCGGAGACAATTAGTAAAACAATTTGCTACAGCCTTGCAGATCATTCATCTTATCTCTCATTTTCTCTTTAAATTCAAGAAGTTTCAATTTCCACGCTTAAATCATTTTGGAAGCATTTGCAGCTCAGACACCACTTCTCAATCAACAAAGTAAGTAGTATTTTGTTTAATGAAAATCTCTAAGGTGGAGAAAACTACCTATTCACATAGAAATGAGGCTTACCCAAGATTAAGAAGACCAGCAACGGTACTAATGCTAATATCAAAGTCCACTTTAGGCTGAATGATGAAGTTCCCCTCTCTAATAGGCTGAAGTAAACAAGATAATAACACAAGACAAATTAAAAAACAAGCATTAACGTAGACAAAATGGTTTGTTGATGTATGTAATTAACTAGAAATGTGAACAGGCATCTCTACAAACAATCATAAGGATAAACAATAAGGAACATTCCCAACCTCGCGTATTAACAATGCAAATCTGCCTTCACATATTCTGACTCGGATACAATCACTCTCCGTCAACTGCCCATTAGAAGGGATCCCAGGTAGGCTCAAATATATATCAATGAAATTCTGAACTGAACTGCAAAATTTTGCTGGATCAAGAATTGTAAGAATATCTTGATAAGCTACCTGTTGTACATTCTGACCTTCAGTATGTCAAAATAATCATTATAATATAATTTAATTTACAAATACATATAAAGATCTTACTTGCTTGTTACTCTTCAATACAAACAATGAGCTCTCGGGGGAAAACACAGGGTCAAAGTCATTTCGAATTTTAAGCTGCACAGATGAGAAAATAGTGCAGTGATGAACATAATTCCCTCATATAGAAATGAATATTCAAGTCAACTATCTAAGATAAAAGGTTATTGTAAGAGAAAAATATTCAACAAAAGGGTTGTGCGTGAAGTGGGGCTTGAATGGTTTACTATGACAATCGAGGGAAAAAACAAATTTTCCTATTTTGCTCTAACATTAGTAATTATCTATGGAAATCTTCACAATCAATGAAATATTTATGGTCTTAGACAAGCTCATTATCGTAAGTAGGTAGATAGGAATTTTTTTCCTTTTTAATTGAAGGAAGAACATTATCTTAAAATAACTGAAGATTCAAAATGTCAAAAGTAAAATCAAAAGCACTGATACAGTTATTTCTTAGGGCAATTTTAAAAATTTAGTGAGAAAAACAGCTGGCATGCTGTCCACTTACATGTGCATGAACGAGATGGGGTTCAATGTGCTCCTGGAACATGGGAAACACTGTCATCATGATCTCATTTTGAGAGATAAAACAGCCAACTCTACTCTTATCCCTCTGAACTCGAGAAATCAAATGTGAATGAACACCTCCTACCTGTATTGAACAAAAGGATCAGAAGAAAGTTACCACCTATACAATACTACAAAATGAAAAGAAACAGAACAGAGCCTACAAATTGGAGGGAAACTCATTCTTACAACAGCAATCCACAAGTCAAGTGATCTTCGGATATCTGGATGCAAAGCATAAACGCCTTCAAATATAATCTGGATAAAATAAATGAATCCAACACTCAGGAGCCGGAAAGAATAAGTGTAGAGGGGGACAATAGCATAGCATGACTAGATATTTTGAGAAGGGCACACTATACAAACAAGATACAGAAGATATAAAAGTTAAGGTCTTATGTCTCTGCTAACTGTTTCTGGTCTCGCAGAAAATTTTTAGTTGCAATGTGTGAAGAGTATCTCTTGCCAGACCTCAAAACATGATGTTGGATTGCAAGGATAATGCAAGCATATAGCATAATGCAAGCATATAGCATAATGCAAGCATATAGCATAATGCTGCCACCATCCTCAGTTCAGTCACCAACTCCCTTTAAATAGACTGTCAAGAACAAAAGCATCCCAAAAGCTTAAGCTATTAGGGGAAGCCCAAGAATGGATTTTACCATATCTCTAGCATAGACCAACAGTGTTGTGACTCTGACGAAGCAGTTAGGTTTAGGAAAATGGGCCAGTTCACATCACCAAAATGGCTAAAACAAATTCAGCACTATTTAGATCAGCACATCACGTGAAATACGCTCCTACACGTTTATATAAATGAAATGCAAGATATGGACTAACTTTTCAGCTTTAAGATTCTTCTGTCACAAATCAGTAGTAATGTCAAAATGCCAAAAAGAAACTTTTAATTTGAGTAGCACTAGCATGGAAGGTTGCGTGACTGACCACTCCACACTCTTCAGAAACTCCAAGCTCCTTGAAGCCACTTCGAGCACCATTTTCCAAGTCAAAGATAGGTACTTTTGTTCTCCGGCCATTCCTAATATCATCAATATTCTGCAAGAGACTCCAAAATAAGAATGCTAACAGAACCATGATGAAAAAGTTATTAAAATATGCATCTAAAGGCCTACTGCTGCAAATATCATTTTTTTTTTTTTTGGGTTGACTATCATTGGTGTTACCATCGTACTCGGATTGGTGTTACCATCATACTCTGAGTAACAAAATGCTTAAATTAAGAGAAAATTATAGACTGTTACAAGACAATATTTAGTAATCACTTAGCTAATTGCTGCAAGAGAAATAGGGAACAATGTCATTATCAATAAAACTGCACCTGGAAGGTATCACACACAATGGATTAAATAAATCAGAATATGTCAAGCAGTATGTTACAGATGCAATTAAGACCTTGATAATAAATTGAAGTTCCGAGGAAGGATGAAGATGTAAAGACTAAATGTTAAATCAGTTCTAAAATAAATTAGCAATTCAATAAACTATATATAAAAGATACCTTTGATAGCAGAGACAGATCAAGTGAGCTGAAGTCATCATATTTGAAATCTTTTACTCTTTTATAGTAGCTCTCCAGAGAAACCACTTGACAACCAATGATATTTGCCATTTTATGAGCCAAACTAGTCTTTCCAGATCCACTTGGACCTCCTGTTAAAAGCAGCATAGACCTCCATCTAGATCAACCATGTAAAACGAGGGCTTTTACTTGCTTCAAGATGAAAATAAACTAATTGCACAGCAATATTTACACCAGGAAAAGAGGAGAAAATTGGAATGTGAGCAAGCAACACACAGGCACACACCATGTGCAAACACACAATCTGTCTCTCTCACATATACACCAGCCAATATACCAGAAGTTAATTGTTTATTATTCTTGATAAATAATAGGAAGACTCTTTGCAAATTCAAAAAACTAACAGATGCTTATGCCAGAAAAATGGGATTCACATGCAGAAAAATTAGGAAAAGCTTTACTGAATTTGTTTTGTTTTCCTCAATTAAATAGTATTAAATATAATTGAATAGGTATTGTGAATATATGCTAGAAATTAGTTAGTGATTACAGTGAATAGCAAAAGTTTAGGCAGTATTGTATTGATTAGCATTGAAGGTTATTGATTGTATTCCTACTAACATAAAGAACCAAGACTGAGATGTTTTCCTCAAGCCATTCCAACAATCTCAAGTTCCTCAGTTGGTCTCTACATCAACTGAATATCAAAAATATCTTTTTACATGAAGGATCTTGAAGAAGTGTATATGGAGCAACCTCTAGATTTGTTGCTGAGGGGGAGATCAGTCTAGTTTTACAATTGAAAAAATCTCTATTTAGCCTTAAGCAATTCCCTCAAGCCTCATTTGAGAGGTTTAGTAAAGTCATTTTAAATTTTAGCATGTGCCAAAGTGGAGCAGATCACTCTATTTTTATCATCATTTGTCTACTTCTAAATCCATATATCTCATTGTTTATGTTGACAATATAGTTATTATGGGAAGTGATCAAGATAGTATTGATCAACTTAAACAGTATATTTTTTTGTCATTTTCAAACGAAGGACCTAGGAAAACTCCAATATCTTCTTGGCATTGAAGTGGCTCAATCCTATTCTGGCATTTCTATCTCTCAATGCAAATATGCACTTGATATTCTAAATAAGACATACTCAATAAATTCTAAGGTGGTGGATACTCCTATGGACCTAAATATTAAACTATTACCTAAAACCATTCTCAAATGTTAGAAAACTAAATTATTTCACAATCATTCAACCAAATATTTCTTTTGCAATGAGTGTTGTGACATTTTTGCTCAACTCACCATGAGATATTCATTAAGATGTTGTAGTTTGAATTCTTCACTACATAAGAGGAAATTCAAGCAAAGGTTTGTCATATGAGAATGAAGGATATACTCAAATTGTTGGTTACTCTAATGTCGATCAGATTCTCCAAATGATCATCACTCTATTTTAGACTATTGTATTCTTTTTGAAGCAAATCTTATTTCTTGAAAAAGTAAGAAGCAAAGTGTGATGACAAGATTGAGTGCAAAAGCCTATTGAGCCATGGCATTGACTACATGTGAATTCATATGGTTAAAATAGTTGTTACAAGAGCTAAAACTTTATGCACCTAATCCTATGGAGCTTGTATGTGATAATCAGACAACCTTGTATCTAATCCTCTCTTTCATGAAAGAACCAAACACATTGAAATTGACCACCACTTCATAAGAGAAAAAGTTGTTACATAGGAAATTATCACTGTTTTTATGAATTCTAACAATCAATTGGTCGATATGCTCACAAAGTCCCTTCAATGTCCAAGAATAAGCTACATATGTGACAAACCTAGTGCATATAATATATATGCTTTAGCTTAATAGAAAGTATTAAATATAATTGAATAGTGTTATATATATATATATATATATATATATATATATATATATATATATATATATATATAATTAGACTGATTAGCAAAAGTTTAGGCATACTAATTAGTATTGTATTGATTAACATTGAAGGGTATTGATTGAATTTCTACCATATAAAGAACTAAAGTTAAGATGTTTTTCTCAAGTCATTCCAACAATCCCAAGTTCCTCAATTAACTACAACAAAAATAAACAACACACTTTTTAACTATAATGTAAGAGTATCAACAAGTGGGAATATATCTGACACTAGTTGTACACGAGCATGAATGGAAAATGGAATAGAATGTAATATAGTACATTTCTCAAACAAAACAGTACATACATATAAAACAATGATTTTTTGTTCAAATGTGGACCTTTTTTCATCATTATATATCTTTTAACTTTGACAACGATGCATTCTAGGAACTACAATAATTATTATTTATAACCTTCATAAAATAATAGACATCTTTCCGCTTCACAAACCTTCAAAGAGTAAAAGCCTTTTTAATATAAATGATATTAAATCATTTTTGGTTATTTTTTACGTTGTTTGCCAACGAATCCAGGTTGCTTCCACATGGAAATAGAATCAATTTTCAATTATTTAGAGGTTTTGCTTTCTTTTGTTTTGGTCAACAGTTATTCTAACAAAAGCACTTTCCATATATATATATATGTGTGTGTGTGTGTGTGTGTGCGCACATGCGCATCAAACAGCCATGAAAGTAAGCATCCAACAAATTGACTGTCTCACAAACCTAAAATAACCTTAAGCTATTAACTAATTTATTTATAACTTTATGAGACTAAGAGAGCATTATTTAACAAAAGGTGTCAACTACTCAAGCACTATAGCAAACATAGCAGCTTTGTTCTTCCATGTCTCGTCCTTATTTGCATTGCTGTTTTCAGGGATCCATGTACATAAATGTTATTTAAGGTGTTGTTTATTCGGTAATTTGAAAGAGATTTAGCTATATGCATGTTTTTTCATGTTTGCAAGATGGAAAATATCCTTGTACACTACAAGGAATAGAGAAAAAAGGAAACGAGATAAAAATAGTAGTTCATCCTTGTCAATCCAAACCTTCAATATGAGGAAAAAAAATGGCAATGCATTAACATAGATGATTATATCTGTGTGCATAGGAACAAGTAGACGCACAGATAGACACAGATGAAGGGAGGTATCAGAAAATGTCCATATTACCAATTCCAACTATTACTGGGACTCCATTATTCTCCAACAAAGCCTGGAACAATGGTAAATAGGCAAATTGGATTTAATCAAACATAAATTTTTAAATATGAATTTTTTACTAAATTGTGATCTTTAGAAAATGATCCTTTTAAACCGTTTAAAACAAATCCTTTACTCCTTACTTGTATAGCTTGAACTGCCAACAGCAATCCCCTGTCCAAGTCATATGAATCAGGCATTGGGGCAAGTCTCAAGGTATCCCTGAAAGACAAAGGATCTGTGGTTGCTTCATGAGAGAGGTCTTAATATAGGGAGGTCTTAAGGACACACCAAAAATGATTCAACGAAGTACCAATAGGTGTTTTTAGTTTAGGATATATCCTCCAATTCAAAGGAAAATACCTAGGACTGAAGTGTCTGGCCGAGATGATTCTGAAGATATGAAATGCCATGTTGCTACAAGAGGTTCCATTGTAAATTTTCTTGGCGATCTAGTCCATGGTTGAGATAAATCCTCCATCCCAGTAACAAGGTTGGGAGTAACGCGGATTGGCTTTGGTGCAATAATTACTCTTTCTTGATTACCAGGCACTGATGTACTAGACACAAGTGGTGGCGTACTAAGACGAGGTACACCTGCATGTTGAAACAAGAACATAACTAAGTACTATAGATCACTTATACATACATACATACATATATATATGTGTGTGTGTGTGTGTCTCAATTGGCAGACAGTCGAAGATGCACAACTAACAGACCACCTGTTGTCCTCATGACAATAATCTCCCAGCAGTCATCGACATGTACAAGAAAAAAGAATGTCTAGAGCGGATTCTTAGACTGAAATACCAAAAGTTCATTCAAAATACCTACCTTTTCTCTCAAGAATCATTTCCAAATATGATTTAGTGATCCAAGGTCCATTAATTCCCAACCTCAGTGCTTCCGTTCCAACTGTCTGCAGAAAATAAATTTATTCTTCTTCTGATCATCTAAAACAGTGTACAGTGGCAGAACATAAACTCAGACCCTGCTGGCTAAGCCTTTTGTGATCTAGGAAAGATAACCAGCAAACAAAATTTGGCCAAATACATAGAAGTGAAGCCCTATTTACAATAATGATGTTCAGATTACAGATCATGGATTATGTATGTTGGTGGCATACAATAGAGCATTTATAAGCATTATCTCTTTTGACAGAGCCCTGATTATGGAGATCACAGAATGTTTTTCCTTTAGTTATACGAGAAACAAAAAGTGAAGACACTACAAGTCTTAATACAACATATGGACACAAAAAAGAGTAGAAGTAATATATATATATATATATATTATCAGAGATCATTCAATGCTTAATACTAACTAGCATTATGCCAACAAAGGGTCACCCTGCCAAGAAAATGCGCTTACAAAGATCTGATTTTAAAAGTAAATATGATCTGAAGTAAAAGTAAGAAAGAATATTCGTACTTTCCGGTCTGTTCCTCTCATAACCATGAATGTCTCACCAAGAGCATCAATTGTTTCAAAAGACATTGAAACTTTGCCATTACTGACTGTCATAGATGCACGTTTATAGCTAACCACAACACTGTATCCCAAAGCTAGCAATCCACCCAATGTCATTCGCCCAACCTGTTTTCACATTGCAAAGCAGTAATTCAAGGGGAAAAAAACTGCAGCTCTTAAGTTTCTAGAGCTCCAAAAGTTTCACAAATATATAGAGCTATGACAAACAGTAACTGTTAAGAGATGAGTGATTATATTCTCTTCAAAGATAATGTTAGAAAGTAATATATAATGATTAGGTTATGCTATGGGCTTTGAATATGTTATGAACAGAGAGTCATTGTGTATTTGTGTTTCTTAATAGCTCTATATAGCATTATGGTTATCTCTTATGTAAAAATTCGGCCATCTTATTTGTTTCAATAATATGTCAGTGTTCTCCCCTTAATTCTCTTCAGTCTCTGTACTCTTCCCCTATCTAAACCCTGATTATTTTCTCAATAGATTACAAGACATTTTAAACAGAAGAAAATGATGAAAGAAACATAACGTACTTCTATCTAAAACGGATAAGTTTACAAAACACAACACCCAAAAGCTAAAGAACATAATAAATCTTAAAGACGCAAGACACCACAAGAACAAATCTGTATGGAGACCTCTCAAATCTTCCAATGATAGAAAGGCAATATGATGTAGGATAAGAAATTCTAGGGCCTAAGGGACAAACAGAGTAGGAAGGAATGAAATGGAAGATGAAAACATAGCCAAGGTGGGCTGTCCTCTGGTTAAGGAACTACGAAAAACTAGAAGAACTAATTCTAAATTTCTTGTCAAAACTGATTTCTACAGCAGCCCTTGGTCCCTGTTAGTGAATTAAGTTTAAAGATTATTAGTTTCTTGTTTGCTAAGATAACTCTATATTTTTATTATAAAAAGATTTGCCAGCCTCTAGTTGGAGCATGGCTTCAAAAATTATTCTCTCTTAACATAATATCTAAAGCCTCTATTTAGGTATCTTTCTCATACTCAACCCAAAAGAAGAGAGAGAGAAAGAGAGAGAGAGAGTGAAACCTAATTTCTTCTGCTTCCCCTCCCTTTTTTTTTCAATTTTTTTAATGCATGGCTGAGTCACAGAGGAGCTAACAGCAAGAACCTAGATCTAGCTAGGATGCACAGTGTTACAGAATAGCAAAGCTACTGTCTAGAGTGGTTAATGGTGATTTAGTGCATCTTTTAGAGATCTGGGTTGATAGTGAAGTAGATTGATGACCAACAATCTCACCTGACTGATGCATGTAGCACATGTCAAGCTTTCAAGGAGGCGTGAGTAACATGCACAGAGCATGTCCCTGGTGCATAGGCCACCATCCGGTAGTGAGCTTCTAACCGAGGACATCTTGGCTTCTTTTACATTTAACTATGTGGTTATTCGTGCGATCCAATGACTTTGGTGTGATTTTTCTAATTTTTAGCTATTTTCTGAATATTTTTGTTGATTCTTTCTACAAGTTTATTCCCATGGCTGGTGAAATCTCTAATTTTGATGCATGCAGCACTATTAAAAATAGTAATGGTAAAGAAAAATCAAAGCTAAAGTCAGGTTTCTCTAATTTGCTTCTGATTGGTGGCCAAATAACTGAATAGAAGTTGGATTTAGAAGGTTGACAATATATAGAATGGAAGAAGACTATTCAATATTATCTTAATGAGTTTTGTATAACTAATCACCTCACCAAAGAACCATTCATAGATGACATGAGGGAAAAGTGGGTTAAGGAGGAGTAATGATTGCTCAAATTAATATGTAATACTGAGTGCTGCAATTGATGATAATATTGTGCACTATGGAACAGTCAAAGAATTATTGGAAACCCTTGGGTCACTTTAGTATACAAGGACAACATGCACCATATTTATGATTTGACTCATTCCTTAATTCATCCTAATATAAATAGTAAGACCCCATCTCAAATCTACACTGATCTTCACCGAGCCTTTAAACAATAGTGTGCTCTTTTACCTATTACTACTAATGTTGATGCAATGCATTCTTAACGAGAACAATTTGTAACTATATGTTTTCTTATGACATTGCCTTCTAAATTTAGTATTGTCCGTCAGCAAATTTTATCCAATTTTGATTTTCTCACTATGAAGTCTATTTTTTATTATATTCAACAAGTATATAGTGACTCATCTTCTTCTTCTTCTTCTTCTACACATATAAATGAGTCATCTACCTTGGTTGGTTCTAGTACTCATGATGGTTGTGGTGTACTAGAGGTAGCATGGAAAGAGGAGGTAAAAGATGAGATGATTCTAGTGGACATAGTGGTTTTAGTGGAGGTGGTATTGTTTCTTGCTATTACTACAAAGAGCCTGAACATATCAAGAGGTTTTGCCCCAAGTTACTTGAAAAAAATACATCACCACCTCCGTATACACATCACCACAAATAATTAGGCACAAGATATCGATAATAGTGATATTATAAGTTTGTCAAAAAGTGAATATGCTGAATATTTACAATTTCAAACATCCTGACAGCAACCACCCACTTAGTTTGTTGCTACATTAGTATAAACAAGTAATCCCACTGCATGCCTTTCACATACTAATTCCAATTGAATCATCAATTCCAAGGCTATCAATCACATAATGAGTCAGGGAGGTATTATATCTTCTTTTTAACCCTCTTCTTCTCATGTACATTAGCCAATGGATCTAAATTGTTTGTTATTAGTTGTAGTGTAGTAGATGTCACCCCTAATATATCCTTGTTTGACGTACTATGTCTTTCAAACTTTCCATTTAATTTGCTTCTGGTTAGTCAAATAACACGTGTCTATAACAATGGTGTCTTCTTTTTCCCTAACTATTGTATCTTTCAAAATCTTTTAACGAATAAGATTTTTTATAGGAGGTACAAATCTAAGGGTCTATATGTTCTTTAAAAGAAAGGTCCTCAGCCAATTGCTACTACTGCTGCTATTATCACTCCACACCAACTTCATTGTCGCATAAGCCATCCGTCCTTATCAGCTTTACAAAAATTATTTTCTAGTTTCAATTCTCTATCTAAATTGGATTGTGAGATATGTCAATTTACTAAACAATATCATCAATTTTATGTTTCTAAAATCAATAAGCAGGTTGCATCCACATTTAAGTTAGTACATTTAGATGTTTAGAGTCCTTACCTAGTAATCTCTAAGTCTAGTTTCCAATATTTTGTTACTTTTGTAGATGACTATTCAAAAGTCACTTGACTTTATTTGATGAAGAATTGATCAGAATTATTTGAGATTTTTCATACTTTTTATGCTGAAATTATGAGTCAATTTATCACATTTATTTCTCATTTTTGTAGTAATAATGCTGAAGAAAATTTTTATGCTTCATTTGCAACTTATTCATCACAACATGAAATTATTCATCAATCTACTTGTGTAGTTACTCTATAACAAAATAGGATAGTTGAACAAAAAAATTCATCACTTACTGGAAGTCTTGCATGCTTTATTATTTCAAATGAAATTACCTAAGATTTTTTACACAAATGTAGTTTCCACATCTTGTTTCTTAAATAATTGAATGCCTTCTTCAATTCTTAATGGTTAGGTACCCTACACCATTTTATTTGCTTATTGGTCTTTATTTCCTCTCTCTCTCTCTCTCTCTCCCCATATATTTTTGGGTATACTTATTTTGTTCCAGATCATCATCCTCAAGTATCTAAACTTAATTTACAGTCTTTAAAGTGTGTTTTTCTCGATTATTCTCATACATAAAATGGGTATCTATATCACTCTTCTGATTTGTATTGTCATATTGTCTCATTTCATGTTACATTTTGAGTCCATTCCCTTTTTTGGCTTTTCTAACTCTTCTTCCTCCATAACTAGATCTAATTCTCTTGATGAATACTTATTTGTATATTTTGCTCCTCAAGAACAAAACAAGAATACTTCTTTGTATATTTCCTCTCTCTCTCTCTCTCTCTCTCCACATATTTTTGGGTATACTTATTTTGTTCAAAATCATCGTCCTCACGTATCTAAACTTGATTTATGGTCTTTAAAATGTGTTTTTCTCGATTATTCTCATACACAAAAAAGGTATTTATATCACTCTTCTGATTTGTATTGTCATATTGTCTCATTTGATGTTACATTTTTAGAGTCCCTTCCCTTTTTGGACTTTTCTGACTCTTCTTTCCTCCATAACTAGATCTAATTCTCTTGATGAATACTTCTTTGTATATTTTGCTCCTCAAGAACCTCAAGTCTCCCTCAAAAATAATTGGATTCATCCTCCTATTAAATATGTTTATTCCCACAAGAAGCAAGTACCAACAGCAACATCTCTCCCACTTGACAATGCAGACAGACCTAAAGCTGCACCAATCATTGATGTACCACCAACTTTGTCCCTTCTACAAACTTCTTCTACATCAGATCCTTCTCCCTTGCTATCTAATCTCGACATCCTTATTGTCCACCAAAAAGTTATATGTAATTGCACTCAACAAGACAACATTAATCACCCTTACTCCATTTCTAACTATTTATCCTACACTTCTCTACCTGTGTATTCTCAATCGTTTATTGCATCGCTTAATTCCATTACTATTCCTAAGCCTAATATAGAAGCACTCCTTCACTTTAGGTGGCGTGCTGCTATGAAGGAAGAAATGCAAACTCTATCTACAAATCAAACATGGGATGTTGTCTCATTACTAGAAGGAAACAATCCATTAGGTGTAAGTGGGTGTATACTATAAAAGTTGATCTTTATGGTATTGTTGCACAATTTAAGGCTATCTAGTGGCAAAAAAGTATGCGCAAACTTATAGTGTTAATTATTCAAAAAATTTCTCACCTGTTGCCAAAATTACCTTTGTTCGGTTGATTACCTCTCTTGCTGCCTCTCATAGCTAGCTTTTCTATTAACTTGATGTCAAAAATACCTTCTTGCATGGTGATCTATTTGAAGAGGTATATATGGAGCAATCACCTGAATTTGTTACTCAAAAGGAATGTGACAAGGTTTGTTGATTAAAAAAATCTTTATATGACTTGAAACAATCTCCTCGGGCTTGATTTGAAAAATTTAGTGAGGTAATGATAGAATTGGAGATAGAAAAAAAGTAACCATGACCGCTCAGTGTTTTACAAACATACAAATTCTAGTTGTATTTTTCTAACTGTGTATATGGATAATATTGTGATTACAAGTAGTGATAAATTAGGTATTTCAAAGTTAAAAGATTTTCTTCAAAACAAGTTTCAAGCCAAATATCTCGAAACACTAAAATATTCCTTGGGGATTGAAATTGCTTGAGGAAGGAAAGAAATTTTCTTATTTCAAAGAAAATATGTTCATGATCTCTTAAGTGAAATAGGAATGCTGGGATCTAAACCTTGCAATACTCATATTTCAAATGTTATGCTTGGCTTAGAAGATGAAGAGTTGCTAGATGATTCAAAGCAATATAGACCGCTAATAGGAAAATTGAACTACCTTGCCATAACCAAATCAGATATTGCATTTCCGATAAGTGTAGTAAGTCAATTTATGAATTTTTCTGAAACATTACATTAGGATGTAATTATGCACATCCTAACATATCTTAAGAAAGCTCATGGACGTGGGGGTCTTGTATAAAAATTATGGCTATTGCAGAATCAAAGGTCTTTTTAATGCAAATTGGGTAGGATATCTTATAAATAGAAGATCCACCTCTGGATATTGTATGTTTACAAGTGAAAATATTATCTTTGGAAAGTAAGAAATAGGCAGTAGTATCACATTTAAGCATAGAGTGTAAGTATCGAGTCATAACTCATACTACATCTGAACTTATACAAGTTTCTTACCTTCTTTATCAACTTCGAATTAGACTTCTAAAACCATGCAGCTATGGCATGATAATTGGGTTACTACTCATTGTTACAAATCCAATTTTTCATGATTGAAAAAAAAATGTAGTTGTTGATTGTCATTTTGTCAAAGAAAAACTTTAGAAAGGGATTTTTTATCTTAGACATGTTAAAACTAGAAAACAATAGGCTGACTTATTTACTAAAACCCTACCAAGAAAACAAGTTTATAATATTTATAATAAGTTAGGCATATTTGATATCTATTCTCCAACTTAAAGGGAAGTGTCAATGAATTAAGTTTAAAGATTAAGTTTATTAGTTTCTTATTTGTTCAGATATATGGGCCATGGCCTTATCTCTTGTAACTTTATATTTTTATTATAAATAGATATGTCAATCTCTAATTGGAGTATGGTTTCAAGAATTATTCTCTCCTAGCAGTCCCCTTTATATAAGGTACAATACTTAACCCCTAAGATTTCCTAAAAACAATTACTCAACCCTTAAGGAACTAGTTGCCTAAATAAAATACAATAAAGCTGCTACAAACACAACCGTCACAAATTGCTATATGGCTAACTACAACTATAGAAGGCAACCCCTCTTATACTTTTTTTTTCATTCTTTTTTTTCCCTTCCCTAAGATGCTCCTATATCAATTCCCTCAAGGTGGAGACGAATTTCACTCCAATAGGAAAACATGAATATATTGATCATATATGGAGGGATCAGTTTTCTTCAACTCTTCTTCAGAAATCCAAGTGCTTTCAATTAGGGGTTTTCCTAACCACTTAATTAGGAATCACCGATATTGCTTCCCTCTTGTAGATCCCACTTCTTTTATGTCAAGAACTTCTTTAGTGACCTTTGCTAGCTTCTTAGGTAGACTTTTATTCCAATCTTTGTCTTTTGCTGGTCTAATATCACCATCAAACCCATTAAATTCAAACAAATTAGCAACACTAAAGATAGGACTAATTTGTAGATCTTTTGGCAGCTCCACCATGTAAGCATTAGAGCTTATCTTTTTTATCTTATGTAGACCAATTTTCCTTGAAGATAACTTGTGATGTGCTCTTCTTGGGTACCTCTATTTTCTAGGATGTACCATAGCTTTCTCACCTTCAACAATTTCCTTAAAATACCAACGTTGGTCTACTTTTTCTTTGTACTATTCATTGCTAGCCTTAATGGTACCTTCAACCACATCATGTACTTTTTGTATATGTTCAGCATGTACTACATCTACCCTTACTCTAGCTTCTTCTGGTGAAGGAACAAGGTCTAGAACATGTTAAGCTTTAGGCCCATTGGCAGCTTCAAAAGGCATCCTTTTTGTAGTGTGATTTGTTGAGTTGTAGGCAAACTCAGCTCCTGGTAATATCATGTCCCAAGTCTTGATATGTTCTCCAATAATACATTGTAATAAGTTTCGAAGGCTTCAATTCACTACTTTAGTTTGATCATTTGTTTGCGGATGAAATGCACTGGAATATTGCAATTGCATTCCCAACTTCCTCCACAACATTTGCCAAAAATGCCCCACAAATTTTACATTTCTATTAGATACAATTGAACTAGGGACTCCATGTAGTCACACTGTTTCTTTGAAAAATAAATCAGCCACATCAAATCATCAACTATTTTAGAACATGGAATGAAGTGTGCCATTTTAGAGAAACATCAACCACAACTAACATAAAGTTGTAGCCTTTAGGGGTTTGTGGTGGTCCAAGCACAAAATCCATACTAAGATGAACCCAAGGAGAAAAAGTGATAGGTAAGTGAGTATACAAACAAGTGTTTTCTGAATTTTCTTTTACATATTGGCAAACCTTACAACGCTTCACTAGTCTTTCCACATCTCTACACATCTTCAACCAATAATAATGATCTGTTGCTGTAGCTAAAGTCTTCTCCCTTATAAAGTGACCTCCCAAGCCACCACCATGTAACTCCCTTATGATTTGTTCCGATAAAGATCCCTCTAGTATGCATAATTGATTTCCATGAAACAAAGTACCCATCATGGAGAATAAATGGATGAGATGAGCTTCTTGTCGTGGGACTTTGTAGTTCTATAATCAATTCCTTAAAAATTGAATCACTCTTATTTTGTTCCTTTAAACATTTGAACCTGCTAGTAGATAAGTAGAATATTATGTCCCACATCACTTATATTTTATAACCCTAGCGTTTGCCTACTTTAGTTAAGTATATGGCTTCACAAATTCTCTTTCCTTAACATGGTATATAGAGCCTCCTAACTATCCTTCTCCCACTCAAAACAAAATAAACACCAAAAAAGAAAAAAAACAAACTTTCATTTTTATTCATAACAAAGCTAGCGACAATTTAGGCTGTGTATTGATGAAAGTCCAGACCTTAGAATTGTTGTTTAGTGGCGATAGTTGGCTGAATCAGCATTGTCCAGCATGGTTGAGGGAGTTTAAGTCACTGAAGGAAGGGTATAGATACATCAAACAACAAATTGTGACGAGGAGATCCTAGAGATCCATATGGTGGCAGGCTTCGGTCTAGTAGTGTTTCAAAGGTCTCTGAATCAATGCTTTAAAACCCAATTCATTTGTTGACCCAATAAAGTAATCAAGTCAAGATCGAACCAATTCAACCAGTCAAATCGAAGAATTGAATCAGTTAAATATTTTGATATTATAAATTTAATATATATAAATGTATATTAAATTTACTCAACTATTATAAATGTAAGAAATAAATATTGAAATTGTACTTATATTAAATGTATGATAAATTTTAGCACAAAATACATATTATATTTAAATATATTTTTTGTATTAAAACAATTATTGTCATAAAAAAATTGTATTATATCTTTATTTCTCTTAAACTAAAATAAATTAAGGAGATTCAAATTTATAAAATGAAATTATTCAAATATAATAGTTCTTTGTACAAAATAATCATGTAAATTTTAAAAAATAAGTTAATTTAAAAAAGAAAATTAAAATACAAGTAATTTGTTGTTTTTTATAAAATAAGTATTATCATTTTTGAGATTGCTACCAAGCAAATTGATTGGCAAAGTGGTAAAGCTAGCAATCTCATTCTACTAGGAAGGAAGTTTGATTGTTTGCATTGCCAACTGACCATTTGCTTTTGCAAGTTATGGTTGAACCCAGCTCTCAACTAGGTGGTTAAGTCT
Source organism: Sindora glabra (assembly GCA_020226215.1). Taxonomy (NCBI): domain Eukaryota; kingdom Viridiplantae; phylum Streptophyta; class Magnoliopsida; order Fabales; family Fabaceae; genus Sindora; species Sindora glabra. The sequence continues at coordinate 54,226,154 of CM035236.1, read as the reverse complement.
TCCAAGATCTTTAGGTTTCTATATTAGATTGACCTTCTAAATCTAATTTCTATTCAATTATTCGGCTACCAACCGAAAGCAAATCAAAAAAGACCTAAATTTAGCTCTGATTTTCCTTCATCAGTACTATTTTTAAATGTGTTGCATGCATTAAAATAAAAAATCTCACCAGCCATGAGAATAAACTTGCAAAAAAAATCAACAAAAATATCCAAAAAATTAGAAAAATCACACCAGAATTGCTGGATTGCACTAGTAATGACAAATGAATGCAAGAGGAGCCAAGATATCACTTATGATAAGTTGGCCGCTAGACAATGTCTCACACACCTGCACATGCTGGAAACACTAGGCGTGGTGCTCACGTGTCTCCCAGAAAGTCATGCATGTGATGCACGCACTAGTCAAATGAGCTCACCAGTCACCAATCTGTCCCACTATCAACTCAGATCTCCAAAAAATGCTCTAAATCTCCATTAACTACCCTAAGCAATAGCTCCACTATTCTGCAACACTACACACTCTACAGCCAGATCTAGGTTTTTTGTTGTGAACTCCTATATGATCTAGTCACGCATCAAAAATTGAAAAAAAAAAAAAGAAAAGAGTAGGTTTCTCTTTTTTTTTTTCTTTTTAGGTTGCTGGTTAAGTGTGAGAAAGATACCTAGGTAGAGGTTCTAGATACCATAATAAGAAAAAATCATTCTTGCAGCCATGCTCTTACAAGAAGCTAACATATCTATTTATAATAAAATATAAAGTTACAAGAGATAGGCTCATGGCCCATATATCTTAGTAAATAAAAAATTAATAAACCTAATCCTTAATTCACTGATAGAGAGAAAACTTACTACAATGAAAACTATAAATAATCAACTACATAATTAAGTGGAAGATGTATGTAAATGTTGGTTACATGAAAGATTTTTAGATAAACTTAGTCCATAAATTTCAAGAACTTCTATTCATTACATACTATGAAAAACATATTTAATACCATACCATTGATAATAAATTGATCATACAATGATTTCATATTAGAAAGCATGTCAGGAATAATTGTAGATGTTAGTTAGAGGGAAATTTGTAATGCCATGTCCTCAATCAAGTTAGATAATCACAATATACAATATAATACAAAGTATATATCGTAAGATATAAGTGATATGGAATATAATACTACTTATCTACTAACACTCCCCCTCAAACTGGGCTATAGATATCAATCATGCCTAACTTGTTATAAATTTCATCAACCCGTTTCCTTGGAAGAACTTTAGTAAATAAATTAGCTAATTGTTCCCTAATTCTAATATGTCTAAGACTAATAACCCCTTCTTATAACTTCTACCTAACAAAATGATAGTCGACCTCTGCGTGCTTAATTCGTTCATGAAAAATCGAGTTCAAAGCAATATGAGTAACATATTGATTGTCACACCACAATTACATAATTTCATGAATCTTGATGCCAAGTTGCTGAAGAAAATAAGCAACCCATACAAGTTTAGACGTAGCATAAGCCATAACTCGGTATTCAGACTCTATACTGGAGCGAAATATAATTGTTTGTTTTTTATTTTTCCACAACACAAGGTTTCCTGCAACAAACACATAATATCCAAAAGTAGATCTCCGATCTATAGGACATCATCTCCAATTTGTATTAGAAAAAACCTCCACTCTGCAATGACCATAATTTTTATATAAAACTCCTCGACTAGACGCCTTCTTCAAATAATTCAAAATGTGTATAAGAATATCCCAGTGAGAAGTCCTTGAAGAGTTCATAAACTGACTAACCACACTTACTTAAAAGGTAATGTCAGGTCTAGTTATAGTAAGTAGTTCAATTTTCCTACAATCTCCTGTACCACTTAGGATCTTCAAGTAACTCCTCATCTTCCAAATTAAGCTTAACATTTATAATCATAAGAATTTCACATGGTTTAGCATCAATTATCCCTATTTTATTCAAGAGGTCAAGCACATATTTTCTTTAAGATAAGAAAATCCTTTTCCTTCCTCAAGCAATCTCAATGCTTAAGAAATACCAAAGTGCTCCTTAAGTTTTTAGCCTGAAATTTAGCCTGAAAAAGAGTTTTCAACTATGAAATGCCTAATTTGTCACTCCATGTAATTATAATATTGTCAACATACACAATTAGAAGAATACATCCTAAATTAGTTGCTTATAAAACATAGAGTAATCATAATCATTTTTCTTCATTCCGAATTATGTTACCATTTCATTGAATCTTCCAAACCAAGCCCAAGGAAATTATTTTAACCCATATAATGATTTCTTCAAACATAGTACCTTCCCACACTTCTCCTGAACAACAAACTCAGGTGATTACTCCACATACACTTCTTCATACAAATCTCCATGTAAAAAAATATTTTTAACATCCAATTGGTGAAAAGCCCAATTATTAGTAGCAACAAAAAAGATAAGCAATCGAACGGAAGTAATTTTGGCCATGAGGAATGTTAGTAAATAGGTTCCACATCTATTATATTCTGCTATATGTACCCTGTATTATAATATATATAATAACTGCCTAACTCAGTTGAGGATATGGCAATACAAATTTCTCTTTTAATTAACATGGTATCCAAAGCCTTCTAGTAATCCTTCTCCTATCTCAATCAACAACCCAACTCCCAACTCTCTCTCTCTCTCTTCTTCCTCCTTTTCTTTTTTATTTTTCTTTTATGCGTGACTAAGGTCACGGTGGGACCAACGGCACTCTAAGCCGCTTATTGGTGGAAGCCCAGACCTCAGAATTGCTGTTTGGTGGCGGCGTACGGAGGTAGAGACCAGAACAGCACTGTTCAACGCCGTGGAGGTAGAACCGGAACCGGTACAGAAAGTCTGGGTACACCGAACAACAGATCGGGCCGAGACGATCCCGACTAGGCGGCGCATGGCATCACACGCGCGTGTACGGAGGCACATGAGGCCCACTTGCAAAGGTAGGCGGCGGCGCGTGGAGGCATCTTCAGGCGGCAATCTTCCGTCTAGCACTGTTTCGGAGGACTCTGAAGGGTTCTATAAGGTTGGTTTTGCAGTTTCGTGTGTTCAGGTGGCATTTTGCTATTTTCTGGATAATTTTCTTCTGGTTTTTTGCTTTTTTGCTGTGTTGGCTGGATATGGATACTAGTTCTGATTTCATGAACAATTCTCGGGGTCCCAATAATTCTGGAAATTCAAGGAGAGAGTTTAGATCTAATTTTTCAGAATTATTACCTGTTGGTGAAAAAATAACAGAGCGGAAGTTAGATATTGAAGGACGACAATATGTTACCTGGAAAAGAGCAATTGAATACTATTTTGATGAAGTACGTATGACACATCACCTTACTCAAGAGCCACCCATAGAAGATCCTGATCAACAATGGATCATAGAAGACCGTCGGTTGTTCAGGTTGGTTTGTAATACTTTAGCTACTGAAGTTGAAGATAACACAGCTCATTGTCGTACTGTTAAGGAGTTATGGGAGTCTATTGAAGACCTATATTCGAAAAAGGATGATCTGAATCAGGTATATGATTTGACTGTGTCCTTGTTTCAATCAGATGAGAGAGGTAAGACCAATGCTCAAATTTCTATTGAATTCAATCGTATTTATGAACAATGGAATTCTCTGCTACCTATTACTAGTGATGTTAATGCAATGCGTTCTCAGAAGAACAACTAGCTGCTTTGTGTTATTTGATGCGTTTACCTCCTGAGTTTAGCACAGCACGACAACAGGTCTTATCTAGTTCTGAGCCCCTCACCCGAAAAACAGCTTATTATCGAGTTCAAAGAGCATCCAAAGATATTTCTTCCTCCTCTCCATCTTCAAATATGAATGAGTCAGCAACATTAGTTGGCTCAGGTGCTCGTGGAGGCCGTGGTAATTCTAGAGGCGGTAGGGGAAGAGGAAGAGGGCGAAGTCATTTTAATGAAGGAGGAAGAGGAGGTGATTGGCAGAATCACTCTAATGAAGGAAGGAGAGGAGGTGATTCAGTTGTAATTTGCTATCATTGTCAAGAACAAGGACACATCAAGAAATTCTGTCCGAAGTTGGTAGGAAGGAACACCCAGTAGTCCAGGTTTGCTCATATGGCACAAGAGTCAGAAGTCAATGGTAAATTATTACCTGATAGCGAATATGCTAAGTACTTGCAATTAAAGGCCTCTGTACAGCCGCCACCCACCCAACCTACTGCCACCATGGTTCACACAGGTAATCCTACTGCATGTCTATCCCATTCCAATTCTAGATGGGTCATTGACTCTGGGGCTACTGATCATATGACGGGTCAAACAGGTATACTATCTTCCTTTACTAATTCTCATCCTTCACATGTCACTTTAGCTAATGGGTCTACTGCTTCTGCTGTTGGAAGTGGCATGGTCAAACTCACCTCTAATATCTCTTTATCCAATGTTTTGTGCCTCCCAAATTTTTCCTTTAATTTACTTTCAGTTAGCCAAATTACCCGTGCTTATAATTGTGGTGTTTTCTTCTTTCCTGGTTATTGTGTATTTTAGGATCTGTTGATGAAGAAGATTTTTGGTAGAGGATATGAATCTGGGGGATTATACGTGCTGGATGACAAAGTTTCTCAACCAATCGCTGCTGCTACTACCCCCACTCTACATCAATTACACTGTCGCCTTGACCATCCCTCGTTGCTCTCTTTACAAAAATTATGTCCTAACTTAGCGTCTGTGTCTCATTTAGATTGTGAGTCTTATCAATTTGCTAAACAGCATCGCCAATCTTATGTTTCTAGAGATAATAAGCGGGTTTCATTCCCCTTTAAGTTAGTACATTCAGATATTTGGGGGCCTTGCCCAGTTATTTCAAAGTATGATTTTCGTTATTTTGTGTCTTCTGTGGATGATTATTCAAGAATGACTTGGCTCTATTTAATAAAAAATCGTTCAAAGTTGTTTAATATTTTTTGTACTTTTCATGCTGAGGTTACAAATCAATTTCAGACAACTATTCGTAATTTTCGCAGTGATAATGTTAAAGAGTATTTCTCTTCACAGTTTTCAGCTTATTTATCTCAGCATGGTATAATTCATCAGTCTTCCTGTGCTGTCACTCCACAACAAAATGGAGTAACTAAACGAAAAAATCGACATTTATTGGAAGTTTCTCGGGCACTTTTATTTGAAATGAAAGTTCCTAAAGTTTTTTGGGCAAATGCAGTTTCTACAGCCTGTTTTCTCATCAATCGCATGCCTTCTTCTATTCTTGGTGGTCAGGTACCTTTTTCTATTCTGTTTCCTTCTAAACCTTTTTTTCTTATTTCCCCCCGTATTTTTAGGTGCACCTGTTTTGTTCATGATCACCGTCCCCAGGTATCGAAATTGGATCCTCAGTCTTTGAAGTGTGTTTTTCTTAGCTATTCTCGTACTCAAAAAAGCTATCAATATTTTTCTCCTGAGTTAAATCGTTATATTATTTCTTCTGATATTTCATTTTTTGAGTCTACCCCATTCTTTGGGCCGTCTCCCTCTTCCTCCCCCTTGCCAGAACCAGATCATGTTGATGAATACTTCCTTGTCCCTCCTCCTTCACTGGACTCACAAGTTCCTCCACCACAAAATTTGGTTCGACCTCCAATTCAGTTTGTTTATTCTCGTAGAGTGTAGGTACCACTAGCAGCTCCTCCACTGGTCATGCAACAGCCATCTGATCTAGCCTCACTTTTCCACGGTCCGTCAGCTTCATCTCCTCTACTGGCTTCTTCCTCACCAGATCCTCTCCCTGTGTCTTCTGATTTGGATCTTCCAATTGCTCACTGAAAAGGTATCCGTACTTACACTCAGAAAGGTAACCCTCACCACCCTTATTCCATCTCCACCTATGTCTCTTATTCTTCTTTACCTGTTTCTTCTTGAGCCTTCATTGCTTCTTTAGATTCTATTACTGTTCCTAAGTCCTATTTTGAGGCTCTTTCTCATAATGGGTGGCATGCTGTTATAGAGGAAGAAATGACAGCTCTTGAAGCTAATCAGGCATGGGATCTTGTGCCTTTACCTGATGGTAAACAATACATTAGTTGCAAATGGGTATTTACAGTCAAAGTGAATCCGGATGGTTCTATTGCTCGTTTTAAAGCACGTCTAGTTGCTAAAGGTTATGCTCAGACCTATGGTGTTGATTATTCAGAGACTTTTTCCCCTGTGGCCAAGATTACCTCTGTTCATTTACTCATCTCTCTTGCTGCTACTCATGATTGGTCTTTTCACCAATTGGATGTTAAAAATGTCTTTTTACAATGCGATTTGAATGAGGAAGTGTACATGGAGCAACCACCTGAATTTATTGCTCAGGGGGAGTGTGGCAAGGTATTACGTTTAAAAAAATCATTATATGGGTTGAAACAATCTCCTCGAGCTTGATTTGGGAGATTCAGTGAAGTAGTGACAGAATTCGGAATAAAGAAATGTGATCATGACCACTCTGTGTTTTATAGACAGTCTAGTTCAGGATGTATTCTTTTGGCTGTATATGTTGATGATATTGTGATTACAGGAAGTAATAAGTTGGGGATCTCACAATTGAAAGCCTTTCTTCAGGCTAACTTCCAGACTAAGGACTTGGGAGCGCTTCGGTATTTTTTAGGCATTGAAATTGCTCAAGGGCGAAAAGGGATTTTCTTATCTCAAAGGAAATATGTGCTTGATCTCTTAAATGAAACAGGAATGATTGGAGCTAAACCATGTGAGAACCCTATGATTACAAATATTAAGCTTAATCCACAAGATGGGGAATTACTTGAAAATCCTGAGCAGTACAGGAGATTGGTGGGAAAATTAAACTATCTTACTATAACTAGGCCTGATATTGCCTTTCCAGTAAGTGTGGTTAGTCAGTTTATGAACTCCCCAAGGACTTCCCACTAGGATGCTCTTACACACATTTTGAAGTACTTGAAGAAAGCACCTGGTCGAGGAGTCTTATATAAAAATCATGGTCATTGTAAAGTGGAGGCTTTTTCTGATGTAGTTTGGGCCGGATGTCCTATAGATCGGAGATCAACTTCTGGGTATTGTGTATTTATTGGAGGAAATCTTGTATCATGGAAAAGTAAGAAATAAGCAGTTGTATCTCGCTCCAGTGCAGAATCTGAATACCGAGTTATGGCTCATGCTACATCTGAACTTATATGGATTAATTATCTTCTTCAGCAACTTGGCATCAAGACTCATGGGATTATGCAATTGTGATGTGACAATCGAACTGCTACTCACATTGCCTCAAATCCAGTTTTTCATGAACGAACTAAACGTATAGAAGTTGACTGTCATTTTATTCGACAAAAGTTATAAGAAGGAATTATTAGTCTTAGACATATTAGAACAGGGGAACCATTAGCTGATTTATTTACTAAAGCTCTTCCGGGAAAACGGGTTGATGAAATTTGTAACAAGTTGGGCATGATTGACATCTATAGCCCAGTTTGAGAGGGAGTGTTAGTAAATAGGTTCCACATCTATTATATTCTACTATATGTACCCTGTATTATAATATATATAGTGACTGCCTAACTCAGTTGAGGATATGACAATACAAATTTCTCTTTTAATTAACAAGGAAAAATGTCTCATAGTAATCAATACCATAAGTCTGAGCATATTCCTTAACTACTAAACGTGCTTTCAAACAAGCAACAGGACCATCCAGATTCACTTTCACAATAAATACCCATTTACAACCAATGAATTGTTTACCATCAAGTAAAGGCATAAGATCTCATATCTAATCTGCCTCAAGAGCTATCATTTCTTTTTCCATAATAGCACACCACCCATCATGAGAAAGAGTTTCGGAATATGACTTAAGAATAATAATAGTGTCTAAGAAAGTAACAAATGATCAAGAAAAAGCAAGTAAAGAAGAATATGACATATAGTTGGAAATGGAATAATAGTGACTAGAATTATCTTTTTGAATACAAATATGGATACCTTTCCCATGAGCAATAGGTAAATTCAAATCAGAAGACACGAGAAGGATCTGATGAGAAAGGAGCCAATAAAAGAGATGAAGCTAACAAATCGTTTGGAATGAAGTCTGATTAGATGTTTGTGGCTTACATGGTGGAAGAGCTGCTAATGGTACCTACACTCTACGAGAACAAACTTATTTAATGGGCGGTCAAACCCAATTCTATTATAGAGAAACTTGTGAATCCTGTAAAGGAGAAGATACAAAGAAGTATTCAGCAATAGGTTCTAAATGTGGCAAGGTGCAAGAAGATGGAGAAGGCCTACAAAATAAAGTAAATTCGAGAAATATAACATCAGAAGATACAATGTAACGATTTAAGTCAAGAGAAAAACACCTATACCTTTTTTAAGTACTAGAATATTCAAGAAAAGCATACTTCAAAGACTGAGGATTCAATTTGGATACCTGAGAACAATTATCATGAAGGAAACATGTGCACTCAAAAATATAAGGGGAAATAGGAAATAAGGACTCAGAGGGAAATAAAGTAAAAAATGGTATTTGACCATCAAGAACTGAAGAATATTTATCAAAAAACAAACTGTAAAAACTATATCTGCTCAAAAAACTTTAGAAACCTTCATTTGAAATAAAAGGGCATGAGAAACTTCCATTGAATGTCAATTCTTCCGTTTAGCTACTCCATTTTGTTGTGAAATAACAGCACAGGATAACTTATGAATTATACCATGTGATAAATAAACTGAAAATTGTGCAAAGAAATGCTCTTTAGCATTATTACTCCTAAAATTATGAATAGTTATATGAAACTGATTTATAACTTCAGCATGAAAAGTACGAAAAATATTAAATAACTTCAGCATGAAAACAATTTTTCACTCCTAAAGAAATACTCTTTAGCATTATCACTCTCAAAATTACGAATAATTGTGTGAAACTGATTTGTAACTTCAGCATGAAAAGTACAAAAAATATTAAATAACTCAATATGATTTTTCACTAAATAAAGTCAAGTCATTCTTAAATAATTATTCATAAGACATAAAATAATAAAATTCAGATTTTGAAACAATTAGGCAAGGCTCCGAAATATCCGAATTTACTAACTCAAATAAGGATGAAATCCACTTATTGATTCTAAGGACATAGGACTGTTCATATTGTTTAACAAATTGACAAAACTCACAATTTAAACGAGAAATAGATTCTAAGTTATGACATAACTTCCATAAAGATACCAATGAGAGGTGACTAAAATGATAATGCAATTGATATGGAGTGAGGATAGCAATAGCAGTAATTGATTGAGTAACTTTGTCATCCAATATGTACAATTCCCTAAATTCATATCCCTTACCAAAAATCTTCTTCATCAATAAATTCCGAAACACACAATAATTAGGCAAGAAGAAAACACCACAATTATAAATACGCGTAATTTGGCTAACTAAAAGTAAATTAAATGAAAATTTTAAGAGACACAAAACATTGGACAGAAAAATATCAAAAGTGACATTAATCATACCACTTCCAATAATAGAAACAGTAGACCCATTGGTTAAAGTAATATAAAAAGCATGAGAGGTATTAAAGAAAGACATGATATCTATTTGATTCATCGTATGATCAATGGTCCTAAAATCAATGACCCATCTAGAAGTGGAATTAGAAAGACATGTAATGTAATTACCTATTTGAACTATTGAGGTAGTGGATTGAGTAGGTGGCAACTATAATGAGACCTTCAATTACAAATACTCAACATATTTACTATCAGATAGTAATTTACCACTATTTCTTGATTTTTATGGGTTATTAAGACCCCCAAACTTGCTTGTCAAATTAGAACCAGCATCCATTATGAATAAATTTATCCAACTAGCAAATTAAAAAGCTAGAAAATTGCCCAAAAAATATAAAACACTGCTTGAAGTCACAAAATCACGAAATCAACCTCACAAAATGATTCGCTAACCTCCAAAATAATACTCGCTCAGAGATCGCCGCTATACGGATTGCCACGCATTGCCACTCTCCTCTGTGCATGGGCCTCACGCCCCATCATACACCATGCGCGTGTGAGTCACATGCCACCTTTCTTGGTTTGCCTTGCAGCGATTTGCCATCCAATGTGCCCAGATCATCCTTCTAGTGGCCAGAACTGATTCAACGGTGCCAAACAACACTTTATTGCTCTCTTTCACCACCGTACATTGCCACCAAATAGTACCTCTGGGATTTGGACTTCCACTAATATGTAGTTGAGATTGCCGCCAACTTCACCGTGACTTTACTCAGGCATTAAAAAAATAAAAAAGAAAGGGAGAAGAAGAAAGAGGGAGAGCTAGGTTTTTTCTTTCTCCTTTTTTTTTATATATATCAAGGTGAGAGAAGAATATCTTTAAAGTTCCAGATACCATGTTAATTAGAGCAAAATTTGTAATGTCATATCCTCAATCGAGTCAGGCAGTCAATATATATAATATAATATAGAGTACATATCGTAAGATATAAGTGGTAATGTTACTTATCCTACTAATAGTAGAATACATATTTTTTAAAACTATAATGATATGATGACTATAATTTAATTATTTAAATCCAATAAATATATATATTTATATAATTTTCTAATTATCTACTTCAATTTCTCATTCACACCGGAGTCCTAGCTCCACTATTGTTTAAAATGGTGTTTTTGCATCCTGACTTTGTTGGTTACACCACAACTATGATATATTTCATGAATTTTTAGATGGGCAAAGGACAGATGGTTAGTAGAAGAGTTCCCACATTTTACTTAGTCTACTAGGTCTGGGGGAAATAATCACAAATAACAGCCAGTGTTTACCATTCTCTTTATTTCTTAACTATTCAAACTGAATAAGAAGCAATGCACTTTTTCTAATATGCATTCTTTGTTGCAATCAGCTGGTGATATATCCTTTCTGATTTCTTCAATTAAAAAAAAAAGAGAGAGAAAATTAGAGCTTCTTTGCAGTATTTTTAGTCATTTCATGATATATTAGTTATATAGAGTTATGTTAATAAAATAGGAGGTTATCTATTTTAGATATGAAACTGTTTAGTAACTATCTATTCCTTATTAGACTAGACTAGGTTATCTATTCCTCACTAGGTTAGGTACTAGGGTTCTATTTGTAATCTATGACTTTTAGTATAAATATATGATTTCTGGTTGAGGATTTTACTCAAGCCATTCACCAATTCAAGTAGTTCAATATTAATTTTGAAACCACAAATAGAGAACATGAAGACCAAAAAGAACTACAACAGAACAAAAAAATAAAAAATTGGAACAGTATCATACCTCGAACTCAGCTTTAGGCCTGATAATGAAATGTTTATCCACAATCCTCTGGTCACCAAGTGACAGATAGTATCTAATTCCAGACTGTCGCACTTTGATCCAGTCATTTATTCTTGCTTCTTCATTTGCTGAAGGAGGTCTAAGGTACATCTCAATACAACTGAAAGAAAAACGAAATTTCTAGTTCAGATAATTAGCATTGTCAACTATTTCAACTATTAATACATTAAGAAACAGCTAAGGATAGGACCAACAAAGTGGCACCAAATCCCCCTTTTTTCCCCTTGACAAGCTATCCAACATACTCACTTATCTGTTTGGGCTTCATTTTCTTGAAAGCCAAAACCTGGATATCCATCTGGACTCTGTAAAATAACTAAAACTTAGTCAAAAAGGTTGAAGTAGAATGTCAACCTAAAACAGATACTAATTTTACAACATAAAAGAGTTAATACTTCACAAAATCAGGCGAGGTAAAAAGCCATTGTAAAAGAGGAAATCTAACACATGTTTCTGAGTAAACATAAAAGAGTATCAAACAATAAAGGACATGCACAACACAGCAATACAAAAGAAAATTAGAGGGGAACATTGTAGCCATATAGACAGTTGATGTGCAAGATATTCTCTATATTATTTCCTCTTATGTTATGCCTCTTAGAGTGTTGCATATGCTTAATTTAATGAAATTGATCTTATTTTGTGGTTGGTTGATGATTTGCAATATTATTGAATTATTCGCTTAATATTGGATTTTGGAATTATTTCAAGTTTTTATTCATAACCTAAGTTCTAGAGATCCAAATTGAGTGATCTTTGTGCCATTGGAAAGTTAAGAGAAAGCCCTAAAACTTTCATGTTTTGGCCAAAACTCAATTTAAACATTTGGAAAGTCAAATTTGGTCATGAATTTGAAGCAGTAACTTTGTCCCAACTGACCCAGTTATGGTTTTTGGGCCATATATAGAGCTCCAAGAGCCCAACTAAGGTGAAACTAATACCTAAAGTCAGATAAGAACCAGCCCAACAACTTTCATGTTTGGGGTTTAGCAAAATTATGCCATTTTGGTGATCAAACTCAGGCTAGAAGCTGGCTTGTGAAAATTTATTATAGTAAACACCGTTAGTAATTTAATTTGTAAATTAGGCAACAGACTTCCAATTTATGCAAAGCCCCATTTTTTATATTCCTAATAGACATATTTACTTGGCCAACTAAATTTTCTAGAAAGGGAGATCTGATTTATTTAGATTTTATGCCACCAAAGTCAAAGGCAACACCACACACTAGACAACATTTCTCCTTCTTTCTCCTTCTACTTCTTTTATTTTATTTTCTTTGGGAGAAGTCATGAGAGGTTGAATCTACATCAATTTAAAAGATTAACACTCTAATTTGGTTTGATTTTAAAACCTTTCTCTTAATTTTACTTTTGATTCAACTATCTTTGCTCTTGTTTTGTGAATAACTATTTAGATAATTTGCTAATTACAATCAATTAATTGATTATCTGTTATAATTTATAACTAAACAATTAATTGCAATTAATTCTCACGTGTAAGTTAGTTAATTGTGATTAATTGCAATCACTAGCAATTAGCCTTTGGTAATTTGACATGTCAATGAATCATTAATTACCTAAGAAAAATAGAGGATAAATTGACAATTTTCATTCGTAAAGTTATCTATTCAGTTTTGACCTTATTTTTTATGTTTAATGTTATTATTGTTTAGATTTAGGTGCAAGTCTTGAATTGAAATTAGTAGTGGGAGGTTAATTTAAACGCTTGTTTTAAACTAATCATTATTAGGAACTTTGCCTAATTATTGCCAACATTGAGATAATTTTTGGTTATGTAGTTAAACCAATTATGAATTCTGTTGGTGTTTATTATAAATTTAAGAATTTAAGTGTGATATTCCTTGAACTAGGTTTTCATATTCAATTTTATTCTACTTTAATCCTGGTTTTATTGTTTCATTTAAATTACTTTTGAAATCCCCTTGTTTTACATTCTATTTTCATCATTTGACTTCTATTCCTTTAGGTTCAATCTACACTCACCCTTACTATGTGTTTAAATAATTTTAGTAATAATTTTTTATACGAAATGATGCGCATCAACAGTCAATCATATATATAATTTATATCATCATGAGAAGTTAAGATAATAAATGACCCAACATGAAATAAATTGTGTACAAGAGGAACTGCATGGGGAGAATAACGAGGCTAATTAGAAAAAATAAGAGACGAATATCAAAACTGATTTATAGATGGTGGGCTCACCTCACTTCTACATTTCAACTTGTAGATTGCTTCTCTAAATGACGAGACAAAGCTGTTATTAATTCTGATCTGCAAAAAATGAAATGAGGAAATAAAAAAATGAATTAATACTTAGCAGTTAATCTTGGAAGAGAGCACAGCCAGGAGACCAACCTGTGCATGATGAAGATCAGGCTCAATGTGCTTCCTAAATAATGGGAAAATGCTATCAATGAGGTAATCAAGCGAACAAGAATCTCCAATATCATAGCGAACTTTGGAAAGCAGGCTAAAGTGGACACCACCAACCTATAATATCAAAATCATGTTAAAATTATTTTCAGACCTCTTAAGTAAAGTAATTTATACTTCAAAAGCCCCATGAAGACAGCCTACAAATAATAAAGTTTATAATTTCAGGAAAGAAGAGTACCACAGCAACTCGAATATCCAGCAATGACCGCAGTTTTGCATGAAGTGCATATGTACCATCAACTATTACCTGGTACCAATCGTGATAAAAATGAATCCTATAAAAATTATCGAACTTCTTGTTAAGTCTGTATTGCTTACCACCCCAGATGAAACACTCTTTATCACATTATAGCCAATACGTCTCTTTTCTTGATAATCAAACACTGGGATCAATGTGTCATCACCTTTTATTAAATCCTATTTAAAACATAGGAGCCTGTTATCAATTTTTCTTAATGAAACAACACTTTGTACAATACAGACATAAGACAAATATGCATTTCTTGTGAAATAAATAAACTAGTCTCAAAGCATACTAAATTGATAAATAGTTCAATCAATTTCATGCAAAAAATTAAAAAAAAAAAAAGAGAAGAAGAAAATCTTAAAGATAACATAACAACAAACAATAATGTCTTTCTATTGTTACTTCATTTTTCATTCTTCTTATCCTTTCTATTTCCAATTCATTGAGAACTCAACAAAACATAATTTTCGTAACTTATCAAAAAACTGAAGGACTTGGTAAAGGTCAGTATTAAAACCCAAAATCAACTATTTAAACCCCATTAACAGTAAAAAGGCTAGACCTATATTTTAAGATAAAATATAAAGAGAAGCAAAGGCAAACCTCAAGATTCTTGACCAGGGAATCAAAATCTATAGAATCCAGATCATGACCTTCATCAACTCCATCACGATAATTCTCCATTGATATAACAGTACAACCAATAACAGAAGCCACCTTTTCTGCTAAGCTTCATAAACAACAAATCGAGAAAATAAATAAATAAATGCAAAAGGAAGCAATCATTTTCTTCAAATAGAATATGGTTTTCAAACCAGTTCATTAGCAAAACAACAAAAGCATAAATAGGATACCATATCAATACCTTGTTTTACCAGAACCGCTGGGACCGCCAATGCCAACTATTACAAGACCCTCTTTTTTCTCTCGGAGCTCTTGGATAGATTTTACTAATAAATAATAGCCATGATCAAAAGACTGCAAGATAATCAAACACATCTTAGTGATACTCTACAGTTTTTATGGATCATCAGAACTAGGCAGATAAAGATTAGAATACAGAATAAACTTCAAATACAAATATCACCATTTTAGTCGGCAACTCTCTCTCTCTCACATGCACAAATACAGACACTCAGGAGAACCACCTTGATATATATCAATTAGTTGTTCATGGTGATGTAGAATAGTTAATGGTTATCAACTTATAAGTATTAACAAATGTCTCACGTCAAGAAAAACATAACTTACCAAATCCTTGCTCGTATCAAAGTCATTTCAAACTAAAAAATCAGTCTGGTAGGAGTAGTGCATAGTGCAATACTAAAAAAGAACAATTAAAGGAAACACATGTTCACAAGAAGAAATCTCCATCCTCAATAATTAAGTGTAATTTTTTTTTTTTTGGGGGGGGTAGAAAAAGAAGAATTTATTATAGGCAGTGTTTTAAGAACCAAAATGGACCAGCCAGTTGAATTGGTAAAACTGGGAGCCATCATAGTTTGGTTTAACTGAACTAACCAGTCTCTCCGGTTTAAGCATTTTTAAACTAATCAAACCGTCACCTGGTGGCTTTTTCGAAACATTGATTAAAAGAAAGAAGCAGACAGATCATTACTTGCAATCTCACTCCCTCAATCCCATTAGAAGGCACATAGGGGGCTCGTCAAAAAAAATATATATCAAAGCTCATACTAAAGCTATCACAAAGAGAGGTGATTCGGGCAACAATTACGCAAAATTTGAAGAGTAGTAAGTCTCACAGACTATGCAAATAGTTGTACAAAATTATATGTGAAGTTGATGAACCATAAAGAAAAGTGACTAAATACTGACCAGAAATTAGTGTTCTTAAAAAAAAAAGCCGAAATTCCATTTCTTGGATTACCCATTTAAACACAAGCAGTGAAAACAATTAAATTACCCACCAAAACCCATGATGTAATCTAGCATCCAATCCAAAATGAGAATCTTAAAACCTTTAAATAGACACACAAAATTTTAACACATACGCAATAAATTCGTAGCAGCCAATTTGCAAGGGGAAGCAATTTGAGAAGGAAAACGAAGGGAAACAGAATATCAATAGTATAAGCGATAAAAGAACAATAAAGTTGTGAACTTTAGCATACTTACCACATGGAGAGGGAGAGATTGGAGAATGGAGGAAGAAGATGAAGAAGTTGAAGGCTGGTGTTGGAAGAAGTCGCGGCCTCCTTCCTGGAACACCCGCTGAACAACTTCATCATCCATTTTCTGAATGCGACAACAACTTAGCCTCTGTAAATGAGGGAAAGCTTCAATCCCCAGAAAGAAACAAGCTTTTTGTTCTCGCCTGCAAGAGGAATCAATCTGCTGAAAATTGAAAATTGTACCATCTGAAGCAACAGTTTTTTATTAATTTATTATTCTGGTTGGTATATCAATAAAATATTGGAGTTTTCGGTTTTGTTGGAGTGGCCCGCCGTCATCTTTATTAAAGTTTCTTACACTTCTATAAGCGTCTTCCCCGAGTTCAATTTTTTTTTTTCACTTTATCTTTTAAAAAAAATGCATAATTGATAAAACAATGCATCGACGCATCATTTAATCTATTAATACATTAAATTGACTAAATCCTACTATATATTATAGTATATCACTATTTAATTTGATGATACGCCAATATTTCATTATAGGTGCACCATAAACTAAAAAAATTTGGGAAATTTGAAAAAAAAATGAGAAGGAAATTTAACATATGTAATAGATGTATGGCAATTTTTATTCAGAGTGTTATTGGACAGATATTAATGAGACTGTTATTATTTTTTGAGATTTTTATTTTGGTGACACCTGTATATAAGATTTAAATGAGAGGTTAAATTTGTTTTTTTTTATATAAAATATTTCATACTATCAATAAATTAAAAGAATATACATCATTAAAAAATTTTAATAATTAAAAAATTTTAATAATAGTAAAAATAATAATAATTTTTTATTAATATAACAATACATAATTGTGCAATAATGTAAAATTGAGTTACACTATTAAATTTAAATCATTTAATTAATTCAAGCAGATTTTTCAGAGAAATGTATCCATATGCATTGTCTCTACTTTTCATTCTTTTACATTTTAAAACACTGATTAATATGACATCTAAATAATTTTTAGTTGCAACTCTTGTAATAATAGTTATCGAATATACTTGCAATTTTTAATGTAAAATAAATTATTAAATTTAAATTTGAAAGATTACAAATATATCAAATTAATATTAAAAATATTTTAACATTATGCTAATATCAATTTAATAAATTTAACGTCAATTATACTTTTTTAGAAAATGAAAGTCAAATGCTATATAATTATTAAGGTTTGAATTTGATTCACCGTTGATGTAAAGCATTTTACACTATTAATAAATCAAAGGATGTCATGTCATTAGAAAAATGAAGTAATTAAGAAAGTATTTAAATTTGATTCATTGTCATTTTAAATTAATTTTACACTATCAATCATTTTTATATTATTATATCAATAAAAAAATATTAAAAATTTTTTACTTTCAATAAAAACTTATAATTATTATTTTTTTAACTATGCATTATTTTCTTATTCACCAATAGTATAAAGCATTTTATATTAATATTATATCAAATTTAAAATTATTAAAAAATCCTCTTAAAAGTCAAAAAATTTTAATAATTTGTAAATGATGTGATAATACATTAATAAATGATAATATGAAAATTATTTACACCAACAGTGGATCATCTTATCTAAATCTTAGTTACTATGGGTGTCAAATACTTTGAACTGCTTTAGATCCATCAACCTGTCCCTAGTCTCTAATTTCTCCAATATACGCGCCAACCTTGCATTTTTAAATAAAATGCTACAACTAAATTCAATTGGTGTCTTTCCTTCAATAGTCAACGGTCAAAAGTTCATCCATTTTGCCCAAACTTCTCATTCCTTTCTTGCTTTAGTTTTAATTTGCTCTAAATTTATATGTAGCCAATTAGAATTCAAAATATTAACAAGACTTTAAAGAGAGATATTTCACTGACAGTTTGTTAAATATTTTGCAAATTTGATTGTCAATCATTTATTAAAATTACCTATATGACCTTTGTTTAATAATTTTTCCTTTTTAACTTACATAAGAGTTAGGACACATTCTAAAATTGTCAATGAAAATAATTGTGGGTGACCATTTATTTAACAACTAATTTTAATTTTGGCTAATCGATAAGCCACAATTCATTGGCTCTTTACACCTTTTTTTTTTGTAATGGCATAGGATTAAAATTAATGATAAGTTAATCTCCGAACATCTTTCAATATTAATTTCATTTTATGCTAATATTTCAATATCAACTTATAATTCATGCTTACAAAAACTATGGAGGGTGAAACAATTTTTAGAGAGACCAAAATACTTTTAATTAAAATAAAATTGACTTAATAATAATGAATATTTTAAACAAACATTTATAATTTATATCATTTGTATTAAAAAGATACCTATAACTATTTATTTTTGTAAATTATGAGAATTTGATTTATATCATGTTATATTTGACTTATCTCTATATTATAGATTGACCATGATATTATTTATCTCTTATTATGATAAATGTCATTCTCATAACTTACTATGTATCCTATCAAATTAAGGGACTAAATCTTTTATTACTTTCTTAATCTATCCATTATTTTCTTATTCCCATTTTTAGAAGTCAACTTCAAATTTTGAATCTCTTGCTTCACATCTTAAATTAATTCAAAATTTTTGTAATTAATTTTTATATCTACTAAAATAAAAAATTAAGTTTTCAAATTTCTATATTATATATTAGTTATGATATTCCTTATTTTCTATTATAACAAGTGTCATTTTCATAACTTATTATGTGTCCTACAGATTAAGGGATTGAATCTTTTAATGTCTTCTTAATACATTTATCATCTTTTTCTTGTTGTTTTAAGAAATTAACATTAAATTTTGAATCTCTTACTTCATCTCTTAAATTAATTTAAAAATTTTGCAATCAATTAATGCATCTACTAAAACAAGAAATCAAGTTTTCAAATTTTGAATTTCAAATTTATTGTCTTATCTTATCACTAATTTGTGAATAGTATTTGCAATGGTGAGCAAAAAGGGATAGCATGGAGCTTTACATTTTTCACTCACACCCTTTTTTTTTAATTGCAAATATGATATTATTTGGTAAGGGAAGCCAACATGATTAATGTTTGTCTTAGGTAAGATTTCTCCATTTTAATCTTGTTGAAATTGATATCATCTTCCTTTTCAATATCATTTACTTTTTCTATTATATATGTACTGTAGGTTATGCTTTTTTATAACATTTTTTTGCCTTTTACTTTGTATAATTAGTATCAATTGACTCATGAATCTTTCAAATTTTTATTTTGTGGTTTTTCTCATCAAAATTTAAAGTTTATAACTTTATCCCTTTCTTAATCCTTTACCTTCTTTTCATCTTTCTCTTCTTTTTATTTAAAATTTCATGCATTCATGATTTATAATGCTTATTTTCATGATCTCTTATTCTAATAAAATATAAATTTCTTTGAAACGTGTGCTTTCTCCATCACTCAAATCACCATAGTCCTTTTTTTTTTGTTTCTCTATGCATTTAATTTTTTATTAATTTTCCTTAGTTGGTTTGCCCTTTTTTCATAGGTTTAGGTAACAAGTTCTCTAAAGACCAAATAATAAACTCTTACTACTCTACCCAAAAAATAAAAGCTTACTCTAGTCTTTAAAGTACCAAAATATTTTTTATAAGAATAAAAAGTCAAAGTATTGACTTTTTTAAAAATAGTAAAAACTTTAATCTTTTGAAATTTTCCTTTTATAATTCATGTTTATTACTTGACTATCATTAATCATTTTATAATGACATAAATCAAGAGATTTCCCTTTTAAGATGGAAAGAAATTTTTTATTCTTCATTAAGGATTAAAGGTTTTGTTTTAATTACTAATAATGTTTATGAGTCATTGACACACTATACAAGCTTTTATTTTTCATTAAAAAATTTATTTTAATTACTATTTATGTTTAACATTTACTTATAATATCAAATGCATTTTTCAATGATAATTTTTTATGTCAATCAATTTTATTTTCAATAATAATTTTTTTCACCAATGCATTCTTCATAAAACTTATACTCCATCAAAATAATGAATCCTTAATTGCAAATATTTATATCAAATAATTTTGCAAGTTACAAACATTAATTATTGGTTAATTCAAAAAAGAGGATATATTAATTTCATTTGTGTTAATTTGATTTGCTATAATGTATTGGGGTTAAAAAAATGTAAAGAAAAAATGCATATTTTAAAGGCTAATATCAATGAATAATCATTTGTAAGAAAAAATAATATTATAATATATTAAATCTTAATTACATATTTACTTAATATGAAAGATTTATTTTAATTTTTTATTATAGAAACTTAAAAAAATAAATAAAATATTACAATATAATTAACACTCACGTATCGGGTTAAAAACTAGTTTTTCTTTATATGTAATTGCCATTATATTAATTTTGGATGAATTCAAATATCAATGAAGAAAGTTGGAGTTACCTTAGGCCTAATAAAAGTCTTCTAATTAATCCTTAAAAAATAGTTAAAATCATTTTTATCTATTTAAACTATAGAAGTCATGCCATAATAAAAAAATTGACTTTATATTCTAGACATTTTTATATTAGAAATTATTTTATTATTTATTTGTCCTAAAAATATGAAGTAATATTTGGTTAGATTTTATTATATACCAATTTCTAATATCCAATTTGTTAGAAATACAGCTCATACAATTACTACTGAGAATTATTGTACGGAACATTGTAAAAATAAATTATATAACTATATAATAAGTACTATACTATTGTGAAAAGCCACTTAAAGTATTTTTATAAAAAGTTTCCTATTTTTGATAAATATTTTTTTTAAAAGAATTAGGGAGTTATGACTCCTCCTTAATCACAACAAGGCTTTGCCCCTCTCATATAACGAACGCAATTTATATAGAACGCAATCCTTGATATCGGATGAGACAATGCATTTCTCCCACATTTATATCAATGGAAATTCTTCGGTTTTGGCTAGCTACTTTAAGCCTAAAACATGAATTTTTACTTTTTTAAAAAATTTAATTCTTAAAAATATTTTTTAAAAAAATTATTTTCAAATTTAAGAAAAATAAAGAACAAAAAATGTTGGTGAAGCAAATAAGTAAAAAATCCATTTAATTATAAAATTGTTATCATGAACATAAGAACAAATGAAAAAAATTTAAAACTTATTCTTTTTTTTAGTTTTTAAAACAAGAATTCAAAATTAATTTTTAAAAAATTTTGGGAACATGTTACTAAAAAAATTTATTTATTTATTTATTATAAAAATTGTAAACTATTTTAATAGAATTCAAATGGATCTTAAATCTATGATAATCTTCCTCACTGAAAATAATTTGTCACTCTTCCTTTAAGGCTTTGAGCCCATCAAAACTACTAGGAAAAAAGTGCAACTTTAATAATGAATATTTTAAATGTAATGTTGTAATATGTCCACGAAAAAAAGTCATTCCAACACATATTTTTGTAAGTTTTCATTAAAATATGTATCTTTTCATATAAAATAGCTTTACTACATCATTCAATATTTTTTTATAACTTTTTAATAAAAATTTTAAAAAATTAGTTACAACTTTTTTTCCAAATAATATGAATAGCATGCGACTTAATATGTACACATATATTTTGGGTTTGAACCCACGATATTGAGAAGAAAAGGTTTTAAAAAATAATGTTAGATGTCATTGTACCATTAACGGCATTAGATTTTTAATTACAACTTTAAAGGATGTAGTTGTAACTATTTATGCTTTATTGCATATAAAATCTATACATTTATAATTTTTTATAAAAAAAGTCCCAAATTTTATAACATTTGTATTCATAAGAACTTATAATTCTTTTTAAGATATGTGATAGTAAAACCCTAATATTAAAAATGACAAAGTGTTGTAAAAGTTCAAAATCTAGGTGCTTTCTATGTTTACCCCCATGAGTTTCAAACCCATGGGTATGTGGCAAAATGCAAACCATTAGATGAGTGAGGCCATTGACTTGGTCAACTCATCTAATGGCTTAGATTTAGCCACATCCCCATGGGTTTGAAACCCATGGGGGGTAACATAGAATTCCCCTCAAATATAATGAGTTGGAATTTAAAATAGAAATACTTTTGTTTAACTGGATAGAAGTAGAACAACAAGGAAACTCCTTGTTAATATTGTTGTTTTTTGTGTATAATAATGCCTCAAAGGTTCAAAGTTGCAGCCATATTTGTAGTCGTCACTACTCATTCATTCCTAGTGACTTCCAGAAACTTAATTCAAGTGACATTGGCTGTCAGACAACCCTACACTACCATGACTTGCCCCTTAATTTTTCTTTTGCAAAGCAAGGTCCTTAGACCAAGCTAGTCTTGCTATTATATTAGCTACCCATGCACTAACACAGAGGCATGACTCAAATGATTTCTTAATTTTGATCATCAAGTATTTAGTTATGGAATGAAATGCACATCAAAAAAGGTAACATAGTCACTATAAGCTAATGACAACCTTCACCCAATAAGGGGGGGGTGAATTAAGTGTTTTGAAAATTTTCAAGATTTTTAAAATTTTTCTTTAGAAAACTTCTAATTTTGGAAAGTCATAAATATAATTTTAATTTGAGTAAACCTAAAAAAATTGTATGAAAATGTTTGTACTCAAGATATATCATCAATGATTAATGCAAATTAACTTATTCAATTATACATAAACAAATCGTCAAGAAGGACCTATGCATATATATTGAGCATTTAATCAATTAAGCAACAAGATAAATATTGTAACACAATATATCTAATAAATTTCATATATAAAAACAAAGCATAGCATTAAATTTAAATGAAAGTAAGGGTAACAACATCAAACATAATAATTTACAATGGAATCCCTCGAATGTCTTTTTTAATCGGTACGTCCACCTCTTTAAATTTATATTTCAATCCACTATCTCTTAAGATTTCAATCAATTCTTAAAAGCCTCTTTATAAATCCTTACTCTTCCACAAGCAAATTTTCTCTTTACAAGAGATATCCGATCTTCTTAAAGAATTTTTAAAGGGTTATATCACTCTTTATAATTGGATAATGATATAAGATGAAGAATAACTTATACAACCTCTTTCATAAAGTAGATGAAATAAATGAAGCACTAAAATAAAGAGATTTTAAAATGAAGAGCTCAAATTATAATTTTAATAAAAGAAGAAGTAATTGATGTTAAAAAAAAAATTTTATTACATATATTGTATTTGATTTTTTTTAGCTTACATAAGAAGTTTAAATTGATTTATAGTCATTTGGAACACAAACAAATGGAAACTAGTCTTTTATAGCCGTTATTTTGCAAAATTTTTGCACTAAAGGCCATCTAAAAGCCGATAATCAAATATTAGCCATGTTTTACCAATTATGCAGTAAACCTATGACTAATAGTCAACTATTAGACCAACATGGCCTAACATCAATTTTGAAAGGTCATGACTCTTTTATTTTAAGTTTATTTTAAGCAAATACCTATCATTGCAAACATATTTAAGTCTACTTTCAAATGGTACTAATTTTATGCTTATATCTTATGTATCTTTTAGACATGATTAAATAATGAGTAAAGGTAAAAAAGACTGGAATGCAGAAAATTAATTTTTAGACTTAATTTGACAAATTAATAACTTTTTCATATCTTAATCATTTTAAATAAATGACTTATCTGTGATAAGCTCTTTACATCTAGTTTCATATGAAAAAAATTTCACAATTAAATCATAAATAATTTATGAGATATGATCAAAAGAGTGACTAAAGGTTAAAATTGAAAAAATCAAACTTCATATCTTATTTGTTTTTGAAGTGTCCCATAAGCTATTGTATAATAGAAACCTAATTATAAGCTATATCTTTTAAAATATTTTGGCCAAGATAGATTTATAAACATGTTTGAGTTTTATATCATGAATTACTTCAATCTTACAAGTAAGTCTAAGCCTAAAAAGAAAAATTATACCAACAAAGTCTTTAAATTTTTCTTGATGCTTCCAAAACTTGAATAGAAAACATAAGCTATTATGTAATAGAAAACATGATTATAGGCTATATTTTTTAAAATATCTTGACCAGATGAGATTTATAAAAAAATATCATAAATTACTCAATCTTGCAAGCAAGTCTAAGCCTAAAAAGAAAAACTATACGAATAAAGTCCTTAAGTTTTTCTTAATGCTTCTAAAACTTGAATATTTCAATTCATCATCATATCTTCTTTCTTGTAATTCTTCCTTATCCTTTCTTGAATTGAGTATGACAAGATTTTCGCATGGCTTTATCCATTGCTCACGTTTTTTTCTTCTTGGGCTATTTTATATAATAAAGTATATAAACTATGTAAGCCTTCTAGTTAGTCCAATATATCACCTAAGGATATTGATATGCATAATTCATGAACAAAAAAGCTAATAGGCTAGCATAAGAACATGCATAATAATTATATAATGTATATTTATCATTCATAACAATATAATATTTTAAATATGATGAGGTTTACACATCTGCCTTGCTATAATGACGAGGTTTACTACTTTCTAGGATAGAAGGACTTCTCTCGGCTATTTAAATATGCCTATCGGCCACATTTTCTTATTATATTAGTCAAATTATTGATACCTATGTTTAGTCTCTCACATCCCTTTTCTAGCAAATTAATCATTGGGGCTTTTCGCTTAAATCCTCTTAATGATAAAGTACTTTAGGATTGATTTGATTGAGTGTACTCTTGAGAATGATTGGAAAAGAGCGGCTTTAGGACTAAATACATCTACATTCCTTAAAAAATTAGGGGCATCATATCCCCAATAAAGATCAAAATTTGACATTAGACCAGAACTACCATTTAAATCAAGCTTCCCCTCTTCCATCTTCTAACTTTGTCTCTTGAACTTTCTACATATGCCCTAGTGGCACTATCTTTACCAAACAGCTCTAATAACTTGTCATAGTTGTACATTGGAATTTGTTTCCATCTCAAAGCCTCGAGTTTTTCCTATAAATTCATCCTTTATTAGATCATTATAGAATACATTTATAACATGCAATGTTATACAGAGTCATGTGCTACAGATAACAGTATCATCAATCATTTTGTATACTAATTCTTATATTAATGTAAAGCAATCATAAAGGCATACATCTCTATCCATGTTTATTTTGTACATCATAATGTGTGATATTCTATGTAATTCTAGGTATTCAAGAACCATCAGACATTTCTATTCATACCATACGTAAACTTCATTGTAACGTTGTTTGTTAACTTACATATATGGTGTAGGATGGAGTACATTATGATCAATGTATATAATCTAAAGTGTGATGAATATCATTGTAAGCCTAGAAGGTGTAAATGATTAAGATATCACATATATGTTAAAAAGAATTAGTGTAAAAACCTTGTAAATTTTGTTTCCACACTTCTAGCTCAACTTCAAACAATTATGTTAATGGATTCCAAGCTATTCTACTCTACCTATGGAATAGATCATAGCACTTATTGAAAAGATCTTTTAATGTTTTCGTCATATTCTTTATATGTGACTTTTGGAAGAAGGGACCAATTGTTTACTTCAGCTATGGTAGCATATGCTAAGGAAGTAAACATCCCATCAAGTTAGTCCCATTTGTAAATCTCCTATAGTAATGTGTCCAACAATATGGTGTCCATCTTAAGTGATCACCTCAAGGTGTCTTTAGAAGATGGTTCTTTTTTTGCTGTTAGATTTCTCATTTTTTTTAGCATTTTTGAATCTATAAAGTGCTATACAACCAAGTAGTATAAAACATTACAACTTTTCATAAAATAGTTACAAACACATGCATGGCAGTAAATCATATTAAGAACTACAAAGTACAATTTATTAGATTCAACTATTATGTAATGTAGAATGAACTACAATGTCCATGAGTTATACATCTCATACATGGCAATGCATGAGTAACACATTTCATAATCCCACATGTGGCATAAGAATAATAAGCATTGCATAGCAAGGTGCATAATCATATTGATTAACAAAAATGAATTCATGATAAGCTATTAGATTAAAATTCTACACAATGTACCAAAAAAATTATAATGTCTCATTAATGACATAATGCATACATGGCAATGCATTGAGAACTACATTCCACAATCCTATCGAGGGCATAAGAATCATAATCATCATATAGTTTACCCACATTATAATTGAATAACAAAAGAAATCTATGATAAGTTATATTCATAGTAATTCCACATTTAGGCTGTTGTGGTTTCTCTCAAAATATGGCCTTGCTTATAGTTTTCCTCAGTGTTTCGTAACTTATGGTCTCCTATATCTTCTATGTCACTATGTAGTAGCTCACGGTCCACCTTATCAATCAACCGTAGATCAGGATTAACATCCATTAAAAAGTTATGCAATATATAACAGGTAATAGTAATATTTATCATGGCTTTAAAAGAATAATGTGGTACGACTAGCTATAATTAGAAACCTCTTTTTAAGGATCTCGAATGCTCTTTCAATGATATTTCTTAATGAAGCATGTTGATGGTTAAATAGTTTCTTTTGCATTTTATGGGCCCCATGTGGAGTACTCCTTCAAGTGATAGCGCATACCTCTATATAGTGTAAGTAGTCCACTCTTTAAAGGGAAACCTGCATCTCCAATGTAGAATTTACCTAGGATATACAACAATGATAGAAATGATATCAAAGAACATAATCAGCCTGAAAAGACTTCATACAAATTACTAATGAATTTTCATTATAACATTTCTTAATCATATTAACCTTACCTCTTAAAGTTTACAGTCTATCCCCCCTCTTATTTAAAGCATGCTTAAGGACTCTAGAGTTAGATACAGTTTCCTTCCAATTAAATAACACATAAGTGAACTTCATATCAAAAGTACATGTAGCCAACACATTTTGCATTAGATAATCTTTTCTTTCTCGGAAGCAAGGAGCATTTTTCTTAGGAACTTTAACTCGTATATGTGTCCTATTTAGAGTTTCAACAGAATCCTATATTCTTGATTAGCTCAAAATATTTAATTTTGTATTATAACATACAAACAATTCATGGGAACTAAGTATTTAAACCTACATGCCTATTTGAATACCTTGAAATAAGGGTAGAATCTACTATTATTTAATACTTAAGGATGAACCTCAGATCTAGATGGTTACATCAGATACTTGTCCTCAAGGAATATAATAGCTTGTAAAATAATATGAAAATGTTGACTAATTATCTTTGATGATCATTAGAAAAAGAAAATTATAGTTTAATTTTTTACATTTTATGCAAAAATATGCAAAAATTTAGTAACATATTCCTTAATAGTGGAATACATAAAAACTATCATTTTATCACTTACTTTTAACTTTTTACACAAACGAAAGAAAGTATGAGGACTTATGAGCACCACATTTCGACATTTTTCAATATCTAATAGGTTTTCTAACTTCTCTTCATATATATCATCCATATACCTTCTATGATGACTTCCAAATGGCTTCTGATATGTAACTATTAAAAAAGTAAATGTCAAGATTAATATGCAAACCAAAACTAATCTTTAATCAAAGTGAATGATGAGTATGAAACACATTGATATGTCTTTAGATAATATGTGGATTATGCCAAGAGATAAAAGAAAATGGGCATGACTATACCTTCTTTCTCAAAAAAGATATAGCTCAGTTTTTTATCCTATTTCAGGGTGGACATGCCTTATCTATTGAAAAATATACCTCTGATTATAATATGCTTGAACACCCTATGCAATGAGAAATTTGTATCAAGTGACACAATACATCAAACTCATAAATGTGGCATGAAAAATGATATGCTAGTTTCAAAGATAGATATGAATTAAGTTAATATTAATAACATTTAATGGGAGTTAAATTAGATGAATTTATGAATAATCAATTATCCATTATGTGTACAAATTTAATTTATGAATAATTAATTATTCATTATATGTACAAATTTAATTCAGTGAATCAAACAATTTAGATTTATAAATAAAAAATAATGGATTTGAAAATTTAAGTAATTTATTTATGACAAGTATATTTCAATTTTTTTGTATAGAGATTAAATTTGTCAAGTATTATTTATCTTAATTAAATTATCATAATATCAATTTAAGTGAAATGATATTAATTGTCATTTAACAAATAAAATAAAATAGAATCTTATTGCAATATAATATAATCTTATTTATTGACATTGTAGTTAATTTCTTTAAAAACTTCATACATAAAATAATTTCAACCATTGTTGTTAGTTAGCAAATAATCCTAACATGTCAAATAACATATTTGTGTTGGAAATATTATATGTTTATGCAAATATACATATGTAGGTTGATAGGTAAATTATCACTTAATTGATTGTGGCATTGAAAATAATTTCTTTTTATTTTACATACATAAATATATTAAATATTAATTGCAATGTTCAGATTATATATATTTTCAAACTTTTCAATTTTAAATAATGTAATATTAAGGAATAGTTATTTATGCCTCTAAACATATGAAATTCTTAATCATCAACTAACTATAGTTAAATTTTTTTCACAAGGGTTCATTCCACACAGACCAAAGATATAAAGAACCAAAATTTTATGCTAACCCAGTTTGATAGCACTAGTAAATTTACTTAGAGTAAAAAAATTACAATAGGAAACTGGAAAAGAAATAAAGGGGAAAATTGAAAAAAAAAATAAAAAAAATTAGCTACTTCGGGTCGAATGACCTTCAGATTCGAGTTGGGAGCAGAATTCGAGTTGCTTTCACCTTGATCCCCAATGAAAGACACTGACCTAGGTTGAGCCGCCACATAGAAACAAGTCACAGTCCCAATTAGATGGCAAATTGATAGAGCCCCATAAATGTGGCTCATCCAGCGATGGAGACTCCATTGCAGTTGGAGATCGGACAGTGCTGCGACATGTGAATGGTAACTAGATCTCCAGCATCTTTGATATAGCATCCTGTAAACTAGAAATCACAATAAGTACAAACACGATATATTAACGGTAATCACGTACAAACTTCAGCGGTGAACAAGGGGACCGACGATCGGTTGTGTTTCTTTCGGTAGGAAGGCTTTAGTAGTAGCTACAATGAATTGGGTTCCTAGTAGGTGCATCTTTGGTTCTCAAGGGCAATGCATGGAAACTCTAAAGACATAGTGCCTCAGTCCCGGTTTTCTCTCCATTTTCAAGAAAGAAGGATTTTCCGTGGAGCCCACATTTTTTTCCCAAGAATTTTTTCCCCTTAGTTTTCACACTTGCTGCCAAAACAGGGAAAATCTAAAATTTCCCTGCAATTTCCCCTCCTTAAATTTTTCCTTCTAAATTTCACCTTTACTAAATAGAGGCTTAGTTCTAACATATTCGTTTCTTCTTTCGTACGATCTTGCTCCTTTAATTTCAAATCACCTCAGTTTCTTCTTTGGTTGAATTGTTTTCCAATTCCAAAACCCTCGATGCCTTCCCCATCACCTCAGTTTCTTCTTTACTTAAACTATTGAAGAAGGAAGGATTTTTCGTGGTAGGCACAGCTCTGGTTCTTAAGGGCAATGCATAGAAACTCTAAAGACATAGTGCCTCACTCCCGGTTTTCTCTCCATTTTTAAGAAGGAAGGATTTTCCGTGGAGCCCACATTTTTTTCCTAGGAATTTTTTCCCCTTAGTTTTCACCCTTGCTGCCAAAACGGGGAAAATCTAAAATTTCCCTGCAATTTCCCCTCCCTAAATTTTTCCTTCTAAATTTCACCTATATTAAATAGAGGCTCAATTCTAACATATTCATTTCTTCTTTCGTATGATCTTGCTCCTTTAATTTCGAATCACCTTAGTTTCTTCTTTGGTTGAATTGTTTTCCAATTCCAAAACCCTTAGATGCTTTCCCCATCACCTCATTTTCTTCTTTAGTTAAACTATTGAAGAATCGGGGATTTGGAAAAGGAATTGATTATCAATCAGTACTTATGATTTAGCATCAATATGCACAATTCAAACAACAATTTAGGAGAAGAAATGATCAAGATTCAATTCTATTTCATGGTAGATCAACTTTTTCTTCTTTAGTTATTCTTCTCCAGTGGGCATCTTCATCTTCATATGCCAGTCCAAAAATTTTTTGATGCATCAGACTCATATCCCATGTCCGTACCAGTGTCATGTCGTGTTGACATGGTTTTGGCAGAGGAGTTCGAGCATCATAGCTTTATAAAATAACCTTATATGTTATAAGTTGAACATGCAAGAATTTTTTTACTATTTATACAAAGTTTTTAGGATTTAAGAACTATATTGATTTATAAAACTAGATAAGGGGTAAATTTATGATTGGAATATACAAGATAAGTAAAACAAATTTTAGTCCCACACCAATTTAGTCTTTTAGAGAATTTTGGTATTTAGTCTCAAGTCATCTCATTACACTAATCAAGTCTCTTATTTAGTTTGTCTTTTAATTTATAGTAAAATGGCTAACATAGTAACTGATTTGCGATACCACAATGTTGCAAAACTAATTTGATCATGCATTCATCCCTTTGACTCTAACAAATTACTTATCTTGGAGAAAAAATTAACATGTAGTTCTAATAAGTAGACAAGTAAAACGGGTCCCGTGACCATAAGCAATACGGGCAACCTGTGGTCATGGGTTAATGTAGGTAGCTTTGCATGAAGTCCACATTTAATACAGGCTTTTGAGAGCAAGC